>JAUIMM010000320.1:4120000-4862558 GCA_031769625.1 Taudactylus pleione | reverse complement strand
GCATCAACAAAGTAGTGCCAAGCGTGCGCCTGTGTCATAAGTAAAGGGCCGGCTGGCTTGACCGTTAAAGGGTGCTGTATCCCCCAAAGTACACTCCAGTCCAAACCAAAAAAAAAATTATTTTCTGTGTTTGTGAATTGTGTGCGCAGTAGCCGCACGTGCATCAACAAAGTAGTGCCAAGCGTGCGCCTGTGTCATAAGTAAAGGGCCGGCTGGCTTGACCGTTAAAGGGTGCTGTAACCCCCAAAGTACACTCCAGTCCAAACAAAAACAAATTATTTTCTGTGAATGTGAATTGTGTGCGCAGTAGCCGCACATGCATCAACAAAGTAGTGCCAAGCGTGCGCCTGTGTCATAAGTAAAGGGCCGGCTGGCTTGACCATTAAAGGGTGCTGTAACCCCCAAAGTACACTCCAGTCCAAACCAAAAAAAAAACTATTTTCTGTGTTTGTGAATTGTGTGCGCAGTAGCCGCACGTGCATCAACAAAGTAGTGCCAAGCGTGCGCCTGTGTCATAAGTAAAGGGCCGGCTGGCTTGACCGTTAAAGGGTGCTGTAGCCCCCAAAGTACACTCCAGTCCAAACCAAAAAAAAAATTATTTTCTGTGTTTGTGAATTGTGTGCGCAGTAGCCGCACGTGCATCAACAAAGTAGTGCCAAGCGTGCGCCTGTGTCATAAGTAAAGGGCCGGCTGGCTTGACCGTTAAAGGGTGCTGTAACCCCCAAAGTACACTCCAGTCCAAACCAAAAAAAAAATTATTTTCTGTGTTTGTGAATTGTGTGCGCAGTATCCGCACGTGCGTCAACAAAGTAGTGCCAAGCATGCGCCTGTGTCATAAGTACAGGGCCGGCACGCTTGAACGTTAAAGGGTGCTGTAACCCCCAAAGTACACTCCAGTCCAAACCAAAAAACAAAATATTTTCTGTGTTTGTGAATTGTGTGCGCAGTAGCCGCACGTGCATCAACAAAGTAGTTCCAAGCGTGCGCCTGTGTCATAAGTAAAGGGCCGGCTGGCTTGACCATTAAAGGGTGCTGTAACCCCCAAAGTACTCTCCAGTCCAAACCAAAAAAAAAATTATTTTCTGTGTTTGTGAATTGTGTGCGCAGTAGCCGCACGTGCATCAACAAAGTAGTGCCAAGCGTGCGCCTGTGTCATAAGTAAAAGGACGGCTGGCTTGGCCATTAAAGGGTGCTGTAACCCCCAAAGTACTCTCCAGTCCAAACCAAAAAAAAAAATTATTTTCTGTGTTTGTGAATTGTGTGCGCAGTAGCCGCACGTGCATCAACAAAGTAGTGCCAAGCGTGTGCCTGTGTCATAAGTAAAAGGACAGCTGGCTTGGCCGTTAAAGGGTGCTGTAACCCCCAAAGTACACTCCAGTCCAAACCAAAAAAAAAATTATTTTCTGTGTTTGTGAATTGTGTGCGCAGTAGCCGCACGTGCATCAACAAAGTAGTGCCAAGCGTGCGCCTGTGTCATAAGTAAAGGGCCGGCTGGCTTGACCATTAAAGGGTGCTGTAACCCCCAAAGTACACTCCAGTCCAAACAAAAAAAAATTATTTTCTGTGTTTGTGAATTGTGTGCGCAGTAGCCGCACGTGCATCAACAAAGTAGTGCCAAGCGTGCGCCTGTGTCATAAGTAAAGGGCCGGCTGGCTTGACCATTAAAGGGTCCTGTAACCCCCAAAGTACACTCCAGTCCAAACCAAAAAAATATATATTTTCTGTGTTTGTGAATTGTGTGCGCAGTAGCCGCACGTGCGTCAACAAAGTAGTGCCAAGCGTGCGCCTGTGTCATAAGTAAAGGGCCGGCTGGCTTGACTATTAAAGGGTGCTGTAACCCCCAAAGTACACTCCAGTCCAAACCAAAAAAAAAATTATTTTCTGTGTTTGTGAAATGTGTGCGCAGTAGCAGCACGTGCATCAACAAAGTAGTGCCAAGCGTGCGCCTGTGTCATAAGTAAAGGGCCGGCTGGCTTGACCGTTAAAGGGTGCTGTAACCCCCAAAGTACACTCCAGTCCAAACCAAAAAAAAAACTATTTTCTGTGTTAGTGAATTGTGTGCGCAGTAGCCGCACGTGCATCAACAAAGTAGTGACAAGCATGCGCCTGTGTCATAAGTAAAGGGCCAGCTGGCTGGACCGTTAAAGGGTGCTGTAACCCCCAAAGTACACTCCAGTCCAAACAAAAAAAAAATATTTTCTGTGAATGTGAATTGTGTGCGCAGTAGCCGCACGTGCATCAACAAAGTAGTGCCAAGCGTGCGCCTGTGTCATAAGTAAAGGGCCGGCTGGCTTGACCGTTAAAGGGTGCTGTAGCCCCCAAAGTACACTCCAGTCCAAACCAAAAAAAAAATTATTTTCTGTGTTTGTGAATTGTGTGCGCAGTAGCCGCATGTGCATCAACAAAGTAGTGCCAAGCGTGCGCCTGTGTCATAAGTAAAGGGCTGGCTGGCTTGACCGTTAAAGGGTGCTGTAACCCCCAAAGTACACTCCAGTCCAAACCAAAAAAAAAATTATTTTCTGTGTTTGTGAATTGTGTGCGCAATAGCCGCACGTGCATCAACAAAGTAGTGCCAAGCGTGCGCCTGTGTCATAAGTAAAGGGCCGGCTGGCTTGACCGTTAAAGGGTGCTGTAACCCCCAAAGTACACTCCAGTCCAAACCAAAAAAAAAATTATTTTCTGTGTTTGTGAATTGTGTGTGCAGTAGCCGCACGTGCGTCAACAAAGTAGTGCCAAGCGTGCGCCTGTGTCATAAGTACAGGGCCGGCACGCTTGAACGTTAAAGGGTGCTGTAACCCCCAAAGTACACTCCAGTCCAAACCAAAAAAAAAACTATTTTCTGTGTTTGTGAATTGTGTGCGCAGTAGCCGCACGTGCATCAACAAAGTAGTTCCAAGCGTGCGCCTGTGTCATAAGTAAAGGGCCGGCTGGCTTGACCATTAAAGGGTGCTGTAACCCCCAAAGTACACTCCAGTCCAAACCAAAAAAAAAATTATTTTCTGTGTTTGTGAATTGTGTGCGCAGTAGCCGCACGTGCATCAACAAAGTAGTGCCAAGCGTGCGCCTGTGTCATAAGTAAAGGGCCGGCTGGCTTGACCGTTAAAGGGTGCTGTAACCCCCAAAGTACACTCCAGTCCAAACCAAAAAAAAAATTATTTTCTGTGTTTGTGAATTGTGTGCGCAGTAGCCGCACGTGCGTCAACAAAGTAGTGCCAAGCGTGCGCCTGTGTCATAAGTACAGGGCCGGCACGCTTGAACGTTAAAGGGTGCTGTAACCCCCAAAGTACACTCCAGTCCAAACCAAAAAACAAAATATTTTCTGTGTTTGTGAATTGTGTGCGCAGTAGCCGCACGTGCATCAACAAAGTAGTTCCAAGCGTGCGCCTGTGTCATAAGTAAAGGGCCGGCTGGCTTGACCATTAAAGGGTGCTGTAACCCCCAAAGTACTCTCCAGTCCAAACCAAAAAAAAAATTATTTTCTGTGTTTGTGAATTGTGTGCGCAGTAGCCGCACGTGCATCAACAAAGTAGTGCCAAGCGTGCGCCTGTGTCATAAGTAAAAGGACGGCTGGCTTGGCCATTAAAGGGTGCTGTAACCCCCAAAGTACTCTCCAGTCCAAACCAAAAAAAAAATTATTTTCTGTGTTTGTGAATTGTGTGCGCAGTAGCCGCACGTGCATCAACAAAGTAGTGCCAAGCGTGTGCCTGTGTCATAAGTAAAAGGACAGCTGGCTTGGCCGTTAAAGGGTGCTGTAACCCCCAAAGTACACTCCAGTCCAAACCAAAAAAAAAATTATTTTCTGTGTTTGTGAATTGTGTGCGCAGTAGCCGCACGTGCATCAACAAAGTAGTGCCAAGCGTGCGCCTGTGTCATAAGTAAAGGGCCGGCTGGCTTGACCATTAAAGGGTGCTGTAACCCCCAAAGTACACTCCAGTCCAAACAAAAAAAAATTATTTTCTGTGTTTGTGAATTGTGTGCGCAGTAGCCGCACGTGCATCAACAAAGTAGTGCCAAGCGTGCGCCTGTGTCATAAGTAAAGGGCCGGCTGGCTTGACCATTAAAGGGTCCTGTAACCCCCAAAGTACACTCCAGTCCAAACCAAAAAAATATATATTTTCTGTGTTTGTGAATTGTGTGCGCAGTAGCCGCACGTGCGTCAACAAAGTAGTGCCAAGCGTGCGCCTGTGTCATAAGTAAAGGGCCGGCTGGCTTGACCATTAAAGGGTGCTGTAACCCCCAAAGTACACTCCAGTCCAAACCAAAAAAAAAATTATTTTCTGTGTTTGTGAAATGTGTGCGCAGTAGCAGCACGTGCATCAACAAAGTAGTGCCAAGCGTGCGCCTGTGTCATAAGTAAAGGGCCGGCTGGCTTGACCGTTAAAGGGTGCTGTAACCCCCAAAGTACACTCCAGTCCAAACCAAAAAAAAAACTATTTTCTGTGTTAGTGAATTGTGTGCGCAGTAGCCGCACGTGCATCAACAAAGTAGTGACAAGCATGCGCCTGTGTCATAAGTAAAGGGCCAGCTGGCTGGACCGTTAAAGGGTGCTGTAACCCCCAAAGTACACTCCAGTCCAAACAAAAAAAAAATATTTTCTGTGAATGTGAATTGTGTGCGCAGTAGCCGCACGTGCATCAACAAAGTAGTGCCAAGCGTGCGCCTGTGTCATAAGTAAAGGGCCGGCTGGCTTGACCGTTAAAGGGTGCTGTAGCCCCCAAAGTACACTCCAGTCCAAACCAAAAAAAAAATTATTTTCTGTGTTTGTGAATTGTGTGCGCAGTAGCCGCACGTGCATCAACAAAGTAGTGCCAAGCGTGCGCCTGTGTCATAAGTAAAGGGCCGGCTGGCTTGACCGTTAAAGGGTGCTGTAACCCCCAAAGTACACTCCAGTCCAAACAAAAACAAATTATTTTCTGTGAATGTGAATTGTGTGCGCAGTAGCCGCACATGCATCAACAAAGTAGTGCCAAGCGTGCGCCTGTGTCATAAGTAAAGGGCCGGCTGGCTTGACCATTAAAGGGTGCTGTAACCCCCAAAGTACACTCCAGTCCAAACCAAAAAAAAAACTATTTTCTGTGTTTGTGAATTGTGTGCGCAGTAGCCGCACGTGCATCAACAAAGTAGTGCCAAGCGTGCGCCTGTGTCATAAGTAAAGGGCCGGCTGGCTTGACCGTTAAAGGGTGCTGTAGCCCCCAAAGTACACTCCAGTCCAAACCAAAAAAAAAATTATTTTCTGTGTTTGTGAATTGTGTGCGCAGTAGCCGCACGTGCATCAACAAAGTAGTGCCAAGCGTGCGCCTGTGTCATAAGTAAAGGGCCGGCTGGCTTGACCGTTAAAGGGTGCTGTAACCCCCAAAGTACACTCCAGTCCAAACCAAAAAAAAAATTATTTTCTGTGTTTGTGAATTGTGTGCGCAGTAGCCGCACGTGCGTCAACAAAGTAGTGCCAAGCGTGCGCCTGTGTCATAAGTACAGGGCCGGCACGCTTGAACGTTAAAGGGTGCTGTAACCCCCAAAGTACACTCCAGTCCAAACCAAAAAACAAAATATTTTCTGTGTTTGTGAATTGTGTGCGCAGTAGCCGCACGTGCATCAACAAAGTAGTTCCAAGCGTGCGCCTGTGTCATAAGTAAAGGGCCGGCTGGCTTGACCATTAAAGGGTGCTGTAACCCCCAAAGTACACTCCAGTCCAAACAAAAAAAAATTATTTTCTGTGTTTGTGAATTGTGTGCGCAGTAGCCGCACGTGCATCAACAAAGTAGTGCCAAGCGTGCGCCTGTGTCATAAGTAAAGGGCCGGCTGGCTTGACCATTAAAGGGTCCTGTAACCCCCAAAGTACACTCCAGTCCAAACCAAAAAAATATATATTTTCTGTGTTTGTGAATTGTGTGCGCAGTAGCCGCACGTGCGTCAACAAAGTAGTGCCAAGCGTGCGCCTGTGTCATAAGTAAAGGGCCGGCTGGCTTGACCATTAAAGGGTGCTGTAACCCCCAAAGTACACTCCAGTCCAAACCAAAAAAAAAATTATTTTCTGTGTTTGTGAAATGTGTGCGCAGTAGCAGCACGTGCATCAACAAATTAGTGCCAAGCGTGCGCCTGTGTCATAAGTAAAGGGCCGGCTGGCTTGACCGTTAAAGGGTGCTGTAACCCCCAAAGTACACTCCAGTCCAAACCAAAAAAAAAACTATTTTCTGTGTTAGTGAATTGTGTGCGCAGTAGCCGCACGTGCATCAACAAAGTAGTGACAAGCATGCGCCTGTGTCATAAGTAAAGGGCCAGCTGGCTGGACCGTTAAAGGGTGCTGTAACCCCCAAAGTACACTCCAGTCCAAACAAAAAAAAAATATTTTCTGTGAATGTGAATTGTGTGCGCAGTAGCCGCACGTGCATCAACAAAGTAGTGCCAAGCGTGCGCCTGTGTCATAAGTAAAGGGCCGGCTGGCTTGACCGTTAAAGGGTGCTGTAGCCCCCAAAGTACACTCCAGTCCAAACCAAAAAAAAAATTATTTTCTGTGTTTGTGAATTGTGTGCGCAGTAGCCGCACGTGCATCAACAAAGTAGTGCCAAGCGTGCGCCTGTGTCATAAGTAAAGGGCCGGCTGGCTTGACCGTTAAAGGGTGCTGTAACCCCCAAAGTACACTCCAGTCCAAACAAAAACAAATTATTTTCTGTGAATGTGAATTGTGTGCGCAGTAGCCGCACATGCATCAACAAAGTAGTGCCAAGCGTGCGCCTGTGTCATAAGTAAAGGGCCGGCTGGCTTGACCATTAAAGGGTGCTGTAACCCCCAAAGTACACTCCAGTCCAAACCAAAAAAAAAACTATTTTCTGTGTTTGTGAATTGTGTGCGCAGTAGCCGCACGTGCATCAACAAAGTAGTGCCAAGCGTGCGCCTGTGTCATAAGTAAAGGGCCGGCTGGCTTGACCGTTAAAGGGTGCTGTAGCCCCCAAAGTACACTCCAGTCCAAACCAAAAAAAAAATTATTTTCTGTGTTTGTGAATTGTGTGCGCAGTAGCCGCACGTGCATCAACAAAGTAGTGCCAAGCGTGCGCCTGTGTCATAAGTAAAGGGCCGGCTGGCTTGACCGTTAAAGGGTGCTGTAACCCCCAAAGTACACTCCAGTCCAAACCAAAAAAAAAATTATTTTCTGTGTTTGTGAATTGTGTGCGCAGTAGCCGCACGTGCGTCAACAAAGTAGTGCCAAGCGTGCGCCTGTGTCATAAGTACAGGGCCGGCACGCTTGAACGTTAAAGGGTGCTGTAACCCCCAAAGTACACTCCAGTCCAAACCAAAAAACAAAATATTTTCTGTGTTTGTGAATTGTGTGCGCAGTAGCCGCACGTGCATCAACAAAGTAGTTCCAAGCGTGCGCCTGTGTCATAAGTAAAGGGCCGGCTGGCTTGACCATTAAAGGGTGCTGTAACCCCCAAAGTACTCTCCAGTCCAAACCAAAAAAAAAATTATTTTCTGTGTTTGTGAATTGTGTGCGCAGTAGCCGCACGTGCATCAACAAAGTAGTGCCAAGCGTGCGCCTGTGTCATAAGTAAAAGGACGGCTGGCTTGGCCATTAAAGGGTGCTGTAACCCCCAAAGTACTCTCCAGTCCAAACCAAAAAAAAAATTATTTTCTGTGTTTGTGAATTGTGTGCGCAGTAGCCGCACGTGCATCAACAAAGTAGTGCCAAGCGTGTGCCTGTGTCATAAGTAAAAGGACAGCTGGCTTGGCCGTTAAAGGGTGCTGTAACCCCCAAAGTACACTCCAGTCCAAACCAAAAAAAAAATTATTTTCTGTGTTTGTGAATTGTGTGCGCAGTAGCCGCACGTGCATCAACAAAGTAGTGCCAAGCGTGCGCCTGTGTCATAAGTAAAGGGCCGGCTGGCTTGACCATTAAAGGGTGCTGTAACCCCCAAAGTACACTCCAGTCCAAACAAAAAAAAATTATTTTCTGTGTTTGTGAATTGTGTGCGCAGTAGCCGCACGTGCATCAACAAAGTAGTGCCAAGCGTGCGCCTGTGTCATAAGTAAAGGGCCGGCTGGCTTGACCATTAAAGGGTCCTGTAACCCCCAAAGTACACTCCAGTCCAAACCAAAAAAAAATATATTTTCTGTGTTTGTGAATTGTGTGCGCAGTAGCCGCACGTGCGTCAACAAAGTAGTGCCAAGCGTGCGCCTGTGTCATAAGTAAAGGGCCGGCTGGCTTGACCATTAAAGGGTGCTGTAACCCCCAAAGTACACTCCAGTCCAAACCAAAAAAAAAATTATTTTCTGTGTTTGTGAAATGTGTGCGCAGTAGCAGCACGTGCATCAACAAAGTAGTGCCAAGCGTGCGCCTGTGTCATAAGTAAAGGGCCGGCTGGCTTGACCGTTAAAGGGTGCTGTAACCCCCAAAGTACACTCCAGTCCAAACCAAAAAAAAAACTATTTTCTGTGTTAGTGAATTGTGTGCGCAGTAGCCGCACGTGCATCAACAAAGTAGTGACAAGCATGCGCCTGTGTCATAAGTAAAGGGCCAGCTGGCTGGACCGTTAAAGGGTGCTGTAACCCCCAAAGTACACTCCAGTCCAAACAAAAAAAAAATATTTTCTGTGAATGTGAATTGTGTGCGCAGTAGCCGCACGTGCATCAACAAAGTAGTGCCAAGCGTGCGCCTGTGTCATAAGTAAAGGGCCGGCTGGCTTGACCGTTAAAGGGTGCTGTAGCCCCCAAAGTACACTCCAGTCCAAACCAAAAAAAAAATTATTTTCTGTGTTTGTGAATTGTGTGCGCAGTAGCCGCATGTGCATCAACAAAGTAGTGCCAAGCGTGCGCCTGTGTCATAAGTAAAGGGCTGGCTGGCTTGACCGTTAAAGGGTGCTGTAACCCCCAAAGTACACTCCAGTCCAAACCAAAAAAAAAATTATTTTCTGTGTTTGTGAATTGTGTGCGCAATAGCCGCACGTGCATCAACAAAGTAGTGCCAAGCGTGCGCCTGTGTCATAAGTAAAGGGCCGGCTGGCTTGACCGTTAAAGGGTGCTGTAACCCCCAAAGTACACTCCAGTCCAAACCAAAAAAAAAATTATTTTCTGTGTTTGTGAATTGTGTGTGCAGTAGCCGCACGTGCGTCAACAAAGTAGTGCCAAGCGTGCGCCTGTGTCATAAGTACAGGGCCGGCACGCTTGAACGTTAAAGGGTGCTGTAACCCCCAAAGTACACTCCAGTCCAAACCAAAAAAAAAAATATTTTCTGTGTTTGTGAATTGTGTGCGCAGTAGCCGCACGTGCATCAACAAAGTAGTTCCAAGCGTGCGCCTGTGTCATAAGTAAAGGGCCGGCTGGCTTGACCATTAAAGGGTGCTGTAACCCCCAAAGTACACTCCAGTCCAAACCAAAAAAAAAATATTTTCTGTGTTTGTGAATTGTGTGCGCAGTAGCCGCACGTGCATCAACAAAGTAGTGCCAAGCGTGCGCCTGTGTCATAAGTAAAGGGCCGGCTGGCTTGACCGTTAAAGGGTGTTGTAACCCCCAAAGTACACTCCAGTCCAAACCAAAAAAAAACCTATTTTCTGTGTTTGTGAAATGTGTGCGCAGTAGCAGCACGTGCATCAACAAAGTAGTGCCAAGCGTGCGCCTGTGTCATAAGTAAAGAGCCAGCTGGCTTGACCGTTAAAGGGTGCTGTAACCCCCAAAGTACACTCCAGTCCAAACCAAAAAAAAAATGATGTTCTGTGTTTGTGAATTGTGTGCGCAGTAGCCGCATGTGCATCAACAAAGTAGTGCCAAGCGTGCGCCTGTGTCATAAGTAAAGGGCCGGCTGGCTAGACTGTTAAAGGGTGCTGTAACCCCCAAAGTACACTCCAGTCCAAACCAAAAAAAAAATTATTTTCTGTGTTTGTGAATTGTGTGCGCAGTAGACGCACGTGCATCAACAATGTAGTGCCAAGCGTGCGCCTGTGTCATAAGTAAAGGGCCAGCTGGCTTGACCGTTAAAGGGTGCTGTAACCCCCAAAGTACTCTCCAGTCCAAACCAAAAAAAAAATTATTTTCTGTGTTTGTGAATTGTGTGCGCAGTAGCCGCACGTGCATCAACAAAGTAGTGCCAAGCGTGCGCCTGTGTCATAAGTAAAAGGACGGCTGGCTTGGCCGTTAAAGGGTGCTGTAATCCCCAAAGTACACTCCAGTCCAAACCAAAAAAAAAATGATGTTCTGTGTTTGTGAATTGTGTGCGCAGTAGCCGCATGTGCATCAACAAAGTAGTGCCAAGCGTGCGCCTGTGTCATAAGTAAAGGGCCGGCTGGCTTGACCGTTAAAGGGTGCTGTAACCCCCAAAGTACACTCCAGTCCAAACCAAAAAAAAAATTATTATCTGTGTTTGTGAATTGTGTGCGCAGTAGACGCACGTGCATCAACAATGTAGTGCCAAGCGTGCGCCTGTGTCATAAGTAAAGGGCCGGCTGGCTTGACCGTTAAAGGGTGCTGTAACCCCCAAAGTACTCTCCAGTCCAAACCAAAAAAAAAATTATTTTCTGTGTTTGTGAATTGTGTGCGCAGTAGCCGCACGTGCATCAACAAAGTAGTGCCAAGCGTGCGCCTGTGTCATAAGTAAAAGGACGGCTGGCTTGGCCGTTAAAGGGTGCTGTAACCCCCAAAGTACTCTCCAGTCCAAACCAAAAAAAAATTATTTTCTGTGTTTGTGAATTGTGTGCGCAGTAGCCGCACGTGCATCAACAAAGTAGTGCCAAGCGTGCGCCTGTGTCATAAGTAAAGGGCCGGCTGGCTTGACCGTTAAAGGGTGCTGTAACCCCCAAAGTACACTCCAGTCCAAACAAAAAAAAATTATTTTCTGTGAATGTGAATTGTGTGCGCAGTAGCCGCACGTGCATCAACAAAGTAGTGCCAAGCGTGCGCCTGTGTCATAAGTAAAGGGCCGGCTGGCTTGACCATTAAAGGGTCCTGTAACCCCCAAAGTACACTCCAGTCCAAACCAAAAAAAAAAATATTTTCTGTGTTTGTGAATTGTGTGCGCAGTAGCCGCACGTGCGTCAACAAAGTAGTGCCAAGCGTGCGCCTGTGTCATAAGTACAGGGCTGGCATGCTTGAACGTTAAAGGGTGCTGTAACCCCCAAAGTACACTCCAGTCCAAACCAAAAAAAAATATATTTTCTGTGTTTGTGAATTGTGTGCGCAGTAGCCGCACGTGCATCAACAAAGTAGTTCCAAGCGTGCGCCTGTGTCATAAGTAAAGGGCCGGCTGGCTTGACCATTAAAGGGTGCTGTAACCCCCAAAGTACACTCCAGTCCAAACCAAAAAAAAAATTATTTTCTGTGTTTGTGAATTGTGTGCGCAGTAGCTGCACGTGCGTCAACAAAGTAGTGCCAAGCGTGCGCCTGTGTCATAAGTAAAGGGCCGGCTGGCTTGACCATTAAAGGGTGCTGTAACCCCCAAAGTACACTCCAGTCCAAACCAAAAAAAAAATTATTTTCTGTGTTTGTGAAATGTGTGCGCAGTAGCAGCACGTGCATCAACAAAGTAGTGCCAAGCGTGCGCCTGTGTCATAAGTAAAGGGCCGGCTGGCTTGACCGTTAAAGGGTGCTGTAACCCCCAAAGTACACTCCAGTCCAAACCAAAAAAAAAACTATTTTCTGTGTTAGTGAATTGTGTGCGCAGTAGCCGCACGTGCATCAACAAAGTAGTGACAAGCATGCGCCTGTGTCATAAGTAAAGGGCCAGCTGGCTGGACCGTTAAAGGGTGCTGTAACCCCCAAAGTACACTCCAGTCCAAACAAAAAAAAAATATTTTCTGTGAATGTGAATTGTGTGCGCAGTAGCCGCACGTGCATCAACAAAGTAGTGCCAAGCGTGCGCCTGTGTCATAAGTAAAGGGCCGGCTGGCTTGACCGTTAAAGGGTGCTGTAGCCCCCAAAGTACACTCCAGTCCAAACCAAAAAAAAAATTATTTTCTGTGTTTGTGAATTGTGTGCGCAGTAGCCGCATGTGCATCAACAAAGTAGTGCCAAGCGTGCGCCTGTGTCATAAGTAAAGGGCTGGCTGGCTTGACCGTTAAAGGGTGCTGTAACCCCCAAAGTACACTCCAGTCCAAACCAAAAAAAAAATTATTTTCTGTGTTTGTGAATTGTGTGCGCAATAGCCGCACGTGCATCAACAAAGTAGTGCCAAGCGTGCGCCTGTGTCATAAGTAAAGGGCCGGCTGGCTTGACCGTTAAAGGGTGCTGTAACCCCCAAAGTACACTCCAGTCCAAACCAAAAAAAAAATTATTTTCTGTGTTTGTGAATTGTGTGTGCAGTAGCCGCACGTGCGTCAACAAAGTAGTGCCAAGCGTGCGCCTGTGTCATAAGTACAGGGCCGGCACGCTTGAACGTTAAAGGGTGCTGTAACCCCCAAAGTACACTCCAGTCCAAACCAAAAAAAAAAATATTTTCTGTGTTTGTGAATTGTGTGCGCAGTAGCCGCACGTGCATCAACAAAGTAGTTCCAAGCGTGCGCCTGTGTCATAAGTAAAGGGCCGGCTGGCTTGACCATTAAAGGGTGCTGTAACCCCCAAAGTACACTCCAGTCCAAACCAAAAAAAAAATATTTTCTGTGTTTGTGAATTGTGTGCGCAGTAGCCGCACGTGCATCAACAAAGTAGTGCCAAGCGTGCGCCTGTGTCATAAGTAAAGGGCCGGCTGGCTTGACCGTTAAAGGGTGTTGTAACCCCCAAAGTACACTCCAGTCCAAACCAAAAAAAAACCTATTTTCTGTGTTTGTGAAATGTGTGCGCAGTAGCAGCACGTGCATCAACAAAGTAGTGCCAAGCGTGCGCCTGTGTCATAAGTAAAGAGCCAGCTGGCTTGACCGTTAAAGGGTGCTGTAACCCCCAAAGTACACTCCAGTCCAAACCAAAAAAAAAATGATGTTCTGTGTTTGTGAATTGTGTGCGCAGTAGCCGCATGTGCATCAACAAAGTAGTGCCAAGCGTGCGCCTGTGTCATAAGTAAAGGGCCGGCTGGCTAGACTGTTAAAGGGTGCTGTAACCCCCAAAGTACACTCCAGTCCAAACCAAAAAAAAAATTATTTTCTGTGTTTGTGAATTGTGTGCGCAGTAGACGCACGTGCATCAACAATGTAGTGCCAAGCGTGCGCCTGTGTCATAAGTAAAGGGCCAGCTGGCTTGACCGTTAAAGGGTGCTGTAACCCCCAAAGTACTCTCCAGTCCAAACCAAAAAAAAAATTATTTTCTGTGTTTGTGAATTGTGTGCGCAGTAGCCGCACGTGCATCAACAAAGTAGTGCCAAGCGTGCGCCTGTGTCATAAGTAAAAGGACGGCTGGCTTGGCCGTTAAAGGGTGCTGTAATCCCCAAAGTACACTCCAGTCCAAACCAAAAAAAAAATGATGTTCTGTGTTTGTGAATTGTGTGCGCAGTAGCCGCATGTGCATCAACAAAGTAGTGCCAAGCGTGCGCCTGTGTCATAAGTAAAGGGCCGGCTGGCTTGACCGTTAAAGGGTGCTGTAACCCCCAAAGTACACTCCAGTCCAAACCAAAAAAAAAATTATTATCTGTGTTTGTGAATTGTGTGCGCAGTAGACGCACGTGCATCAACAATGTAGTGCCAAGCGTGCGCCTGTGTCATAAGTAAAGGGCCGGCTGGCTTGACCGTTAAAGGGTGCTGTAACCCCCAAAGTACTCTCCAGTCCAAACCAAAAAAAAAATTATTTTCTGTGTTTGTGAATTGTGTGCGCAGTAGCCGCACGTGCATCAACAAAGTAGTGCCAAGCGTGCGCCTGTGTCATAAGTAAAAGGACGGCTGGCTTGGCCGTTAAAGGGTGCTGTAACCCCCAAAGTACTCTCCAGTCCAAACCAAAAAAAAATTATTTTCTGTGTTTGTGAATTGTGTGCGCAGTAGCCGCACGTGCATCAACAAAGTAGTGCCAAGCGTGCGCCTGTGTCATAAGTAAAGGGCCGGCTGGCTTGACCGTTAAAGGGTGCTGTAACCCCCAAAGTACACTCCAGTCCAAACAAAAAAAAATTATTTTCTGTGAATGTGAATTGTGTGCGCAGTAGCCGCACGTGCATCAACAAAGTAGTGCCAAGCGTGCGCCTGTGTCATAAGTAAAGGGCCGGCTGGCTTGACCATTAAAGGGTCCTGTAACCCCCAAAGTACACTCCAGTCCAAACCAAAAAAAAAAATATTTTCTGTGTTTGTGAATTGTGTGCGCAGTAGCCGCACGTGCGTCAACAAAGTAGTGCCAAGCGTGCGCCTGTGTCATAAGTACAGGGCTGGCATGCTTGAACGTTAAAGGGTGCTGTAACCCCCAAAGTACACTCCAGTCCAAACCAAAAAAAAATATATTTTCTGTGTTTGTGAATTGTGTGCGCAGTAGCCGCACGTGCATCAACAAAGTAGTTCCAAGCGTGCGCCTGTGTCATAAGTAAAGGGCCGGCTGGCTTGACCATTAAAGGGTGCTGTAACCCCCAAAGTACACTCCAGTCCAAACCAAAAAAAAAATTATTTTCTGTGTTTGTGAATTGTGTGCGCAGTAGCTGCACGTGCATCAACAAAATAGTGCCAAGCGTGCGCCTGTGTCATAAGTAAAGGGCCGGCTGGCTTGACCGTTAAAGGGTGTTGTAACCCCCAAAGTACACTCCAGTCCAAACCAAAAAAAAAACTATTTTCTGTGTTTGTGAAATGTGTGCGCAGTAGCAGCACGTGCATCAACAAAGTAGTGCCAAGCGTGCGCCTGTGTCATAAGTAAAGGGCCGGCTGGCTTGACCGTTAAAGTGTGCTGTAACCCCCAAAGTACACTCCAGTCCAAACCAAAAAAAAAATGATGTTCTGTGTTTGTGAATTGTGTGCGCAGTAGCCGCATGTGCATCAACAAAGTAGTGCCAAGCGTGCGCCTGTGTCATAAGTAAAGGGCCGGCTGGCTTGACCGTTAAAGGGTGCTGTAACCCCCAAAGTACACTCCAGTCCAAACCAAAAAAAAAATTATTTTCTGTGTTTGTGAATTGTGTGCGCAGTAGCCTCACGTGCATCAACAATGTAGTGCCAAGCGTGCGCCTGTGTCATAAGTAAAGGGCCGGCTGGCTTGACCGTTAAAGGGTGCTGTAACCCCCAAAGTACACTCCAGTCCAAACCAAAAAAAAAATTATTTTCTGTGTTTGTGAATTGTGTGCGCAGTAGCCGCACGTGCATCAACAAAGTAGTGCCAAGCGTGCGCCTGTGTCATAAGTAAAGGGACGGCTGGCTTGGCCATTAAAGGGTGCTGTAACCCCCAAAGTACACTCCAGTCCAAACCAAAAAAAAAATATTTTCTGTGTTTGTGAATTGTGTGCGCAGTAGCCGCACGTGCATCAACAAAGTAGTGCCAAGCGTGCGCCTGTGTCATAAGTAAAGGGCCGGCTGGCTTGACCGTTAAAGGGTGCTGTAACCCCCAAAGTACACTCCAGTCCAAAAATAAAAAAATTATTTTCTGTGAATGTGAATTGTGTGCGCAGTAGCCGCACGTGCATCAACAAAGTAGTGCCAAGCGTGCGCCTGTGTCATAAGTAAAGGGCCGGCTGGCTTGACCATTAAAGGGTGCTGTAACCCCCAAAGTACACTCCTGTCCAAACCAAAAAAAAAATTATTTTCTGTGTTTGTGAATTGTGTGCGCAGTAGCTGCACGTGCATCAACAAAGTAGTGCCAAGCGTGCACCTGTGTCATAAGTAAAGGGCCAGCTGGCTTGACCGTTAAAGGGTGCTGTAACCCCCAAAGTACACTCCAGTCCAAACAAAAAAAAATTATTTTCTGTGAATGTGAATTGTGTGCGCAGTAGCCGCACGTGCATCAACAAAGTAGTGCCAAGCATGCGCCTGTGTCATAAGTAAAGGGCCTGCTGGCTTGACCATTAAAGGGTCCTGTAACCCCCAAAGTACACTCCAGTCCAAACAAAAAAAAAAAATATTTTCTGTGTTTGTGAATTGTGTGCGCAGTAGCCGCACGTGCGTCAACAAAGTAGTGCCAAGCGTGCGCCTGTGTCATAAGTGCAGGGCCGGCACGCTTGAACGTTAAAGGGTGCTGTAACCCCCAAAGTACACTCCAGTCCAAACCAAAAAAAAAAATATTTTCTGTGTTTGTGAATTGTGTGCGCAGTAGCCGCACGTGCATAAACAAAGTAGTTCCAAGCGTGCGCCTGTGTCATAAGTAAAGGGCCGGCTGGCTTGACCATTAAAGGGTGCTGTAACCCCCAAAGTACACTCCAGTCCAAACCAAAAAAAAAATTATTTTCTGTGTTTGTGAATTGTGTGCGCAGTAGCCGCACGTGCATCAACAAAGTAGTGCCAAGCGTGCGCCTGTGTCATAAGTAAAGGGCCGGCTGGCTTGACCATTAAAGGGTCCTGTAACCCCCAAAGTACACTCCAGTCCAAACCAAAAAAAAATATATTTTCTGTGTTTGTGAATTGTGTGCGCAGTAGCCGCACGTGCGTCAACAAAGTAGTGCCAAGCGTGCGCCTGTGTCATAAGTAAAGGGCCGGCTGGCTTGACCATTAAAGGGTGCTGTAACCCCCAAAGTACACTCCAGTCCAAACCAAAAAAAAAATTATTTTCTGTGTTTGTGAAATGTGTGCGCAGTAGCAGCACGTGCATCAACAAAGTAGTGCCAAGCGTGCGCCTGTGTCATAAGTAAAGGGCCGGCTGGCTTGACCGTTAAAGGGTGCTGTAACCCCCAAAGTACACTCCAGTCCAAACCAAAAAAAAAACTATTTTCTGTGTTAGTGAATTGTGTGCGCAGTAGCCGCACGTGCATCAACAAAGTAGTGACAAGCATGCGCCTGTGTCATAAGTAAAGGGCCAGCTGGCTGGACCGTTAAAGGGTGCTGTAACCCCCAAAGTACACTCCAGTCCAAACAAAAAAAAAATATTTTCTGTGAATGTGAATTGTGTGCGCAGTAGCCGCACGTGCATCAACAAAGTAGTGCCAAGCGTGCGCCTGTGTCATAAGTAAAGGGCCGGCTGGCTTGACCGTTAAAGGGTGCTGTAGCCCCCAAAGTACACTCCAGTCCAAACCAAAAAAAAAATTATTTTCTGTGTTTGTGAATTGTGTGCGCAGTAGCCGCACGTGCATCAACAAAGTAGTGCCAAGCGTGCGCCTGTGTCATAAGTAAAGGGCCGGCTGGCTTGACCGTTAAAGGGTGCTGTAACCCCCAAAGTACACTCCAGTCCAAACAAAAACAAATTATTTTCTGTGAATGTGAATTGTGTGCGCAGTAGCCGCACATGCATCAACAAAGTAGTGCCAAGCGTGCGCCTGTGTCATAAGTAAAGGGCCGGCTGGCTTGACCATTAAAGGGTGCTGTAACCCCCAAAGTACACTCCAGTCCAAACCAAAAAAAAAACTATTTTCTGTGTTTGTGAATTGTGTGCGCAGTAGCCGCACGTGCATCAACAAAGTAGTGCCAAGCGTGCGCCTGTGTCATAAGTAAAGGGCCGGCTGGCTTGACCGTTAAAGGGTGCTGTAGCCCCCAAAGTACACTCCAGTCCAAACCAAAAAAAAAATTATTTTCTGTGTTTGTGAATTGTGTGCGCAGTAGCCGCACGTGCATCAACAAAGTAGTGCCAAGCGTGCGCCTGTGTCATAAGTAAAGGGCCGGCTGGCTTGACCGTTAAAGGGTGCTGTAACCCCCAAAGTACACTCCAGTCCAAACCAAAAAAAAAATTATTTTCTGTGTTTGTGAATTGTGTGCGCAGTAGCCGCACGTGCGTCAACAAAGTAGTGCCAAGCGTGCGCCTGTGTCATAAGTACAGGGCCGGCACGCTTGAACGTTAAAGGGTGCTGTAACCCCCAAAGTACACTCCAGTCCAAACCAAAAAACAAAATATTTTCTGTGTTTGTGAATTGTGTGCGCAGTAGCCGCACGTGCATCAACAAAGTAGTTCCAAGCGTGCGCCTGTGTCATAAGTAAAGGGCCGGCTGGCTTGACCATTAAAGGGTGCTGTAACCCCCAAAGTACACTCCAGTCCAAACAAAAAAAAATTATTTTCTGTGTTTGTGAATTGTGTGCGCAGTAGCCGCACGTGCATCAACAAAGTAGTGCCAAGCGTGCGCCTGTGTCATAAGTAAAGGGCCGGCTGGCTTGACCATTAAAGGGTCCTGTAACCCCCAAAGTACACTCCAGTCCAAACCAAAAAAAAATATATTTTCTGTGTTTGTGAATTGTGTGCGCAGTAGCCGCACGTGCGTCAACAAAGTAGTGCCAAGCGTGCGCCTGTGTCATAAGTAAAGGGCCGGCTGGCTTGACCATTAAAGGGTCCTGTAACCCCCAAAGTACACTCCAGTCCAAACCAAAAAAAAAATTATTTTCTGTGTTTGTGAAATGTGTGCGCAGTAGCAGCACGTGCATCAACAAAGTAGTGCCAAGCGTGCGCCTGTGTCATAAGTAAAGGGCCGGCTGGCTTGACCGTTAAAGGGTGCTGTAACCCCCAAAGTACACTCCAGTCCAAACCAAAAAAAAAACTATTTTCTGTGTTAGTGAATTGTGTGCGCAGTAGCCGCACGTGCATCAACAAAGTAGTGACAAGCATGCGCCTGTGTCATAAGTAAAGGGCCAGCTGGCTGGACCGTTAAAGGGTGCTGTAACCCCCAAAGTACACTCCAGTCCAAACAAAAAAAAAATATTTTCTGTGAATGTGAATTGTGTGCGCAGTAGCCGCACGTGCATCAACAAAGTAGTGCCAAGCGTGCGCCTGTGTCATAAGTAAAGGGCCGGCTGGCTTGACCGTTAAAGGGTGCTGTAGCCCCCAAAGTACACTCCAGTCCAAACCAAAAAAAAAATTATTTTCTGTGTTTGTGAATTGTGTGCGCAGTAGCCGCACGTGCATCAACAAAGTAGTGCCAAGCGTGCGCCTGTGTCATAAGTAAAGGGCCGGCTGGCTTGACCGTTAAAGGGTGCTGTAACCCCCAAAGTACACTCCAGTCCAAACAAAAACAAATTATTTTCTGTGAATGTGAATTGTGTGCGCAGTAGCCGCACATGCATCAACAAAGTAGTGCCAAGCGTGCGCCTGTGTCATAAGTAAAGGGCCGGCTGGCTTGACCATTAAAGGGTGCTGTAACCCCCAAAGTACACTCCAGTCCAAACCAAAAAAAAAACTATTTTCTGTGTTTGTGAATTGTGTGCGCAGTAGCCGCACGTGCATCAACAAAGTAGTGCCAAGCGTGCGCCTGTGTCATAAGTAAAGGGCCGGCTGGCTTGACCGTTAAAGGGTGCTGTAGCCCCCAAAGTACACTCCAGTCCAAACCAAAAAAAAAATTATTTTCTGTGTTTGTGAATTGTGTGCGCAGTAGCCGCACGTGCATCAACAAAGTAGTGCCAAGCGTGCGCCTGTGTCATAAGTAAAGGGCCGGCTGGCTTGACCGTTAAAGGGTGCTGTAACCCCCAAAGTACACTCCAGTCCAAACCAAAAAAAAAATTATTTTCTGTGTTTGTGAATTGTGTGCGCAGTAGCCGCACGTGCGTCAACAAAGTAGTGCCAAGCGTGCGCCTGTGTCATAAGTACAGGGCCGGCACGCTTGAGCGTTAAAGGGTGCTGTAACCCCCAAAGTACACTCCAGTCCAAACCAAAAAACAAAATATTTTCTGTGTTTGTGAATTGTGTGCGCAGTAGCCGCACGTGCATCAACAAAGTAGTTCCAAGCGTGCGCCTGTGTCATAAGTAAAGGGCCGGCTGGCTTGACCATTAAAGGGTGCTGTAACCCCCAAAGTACTCTCCAGTCCAAACCAAAAAAAAAATTATTTTCTGTGTTTGTGAATTGTGTGCGCAGTAGCCGCACGTGCATCAACAAAGTAGTGCCAAGCGTGCGCCTGTGTCATAAGTAAAAGGACGGCTGGCTTGGCCATTAAAGGGTGCTGTAACCCCCAAAGTACTCTCCAGTCCAAACCAAAAAAAAAATAATTTTCTGTGTTTGTGAATTGTGTGCGCAGTAGCCGCACGTGCATCAACAAAGTAGTGCCAAGCGTGTGCCTGTGTCATAAGTAAAAGGACAGCTGGCTTGGCCGTTAAAGGGTGCTGTAACCCCCAAAGTACACTCCAGTCCAAACCAAAAAAAAAATTATTTTCTGTGTTTGTGAATTGTGTGCGCAGTAGCCGCACGTGCATCAACAAAGTAGTGCCAAGCGTGCGCCTGTGTCATAAGTAAAGGGCCGGCTGGCTTGACCATTAAAGGGTGCTGTAACCCCCAAAGTACACTCCAGTCCAAACAAAAAAAAATTATTTTCTGTGTTTGTGAATTGTGTGCGCAGTAGCCGCACGTGCATCAACAAAGTAGTGCCAAGCGTGCGCCTGTGTCATAAGTAAAGGGCCGGCTGGCTTGACCATTAAAGGGTCCTGTAACCCCCAAAGTACACTCCAGTCCAAACCAAAAAAATATATATTTTCTGTGTTTGTGAATTGTGTGCGCAGTAGCCGCACGTGCGTCAACAAAGTAGTGCCAAGCGTGCGCCTGTGTCATAAGTAAAGGGCCGGCTGGCTTGACCGTTAAAGGGTGCTGTAACCCCCAAAGTACACTCCAGTCCAAACCAAAAAAAAAACTATTTTCTGTGTTAGTGAATTGTGTGCGCAGTAGCCGCACGTGCATCAACAAAGTAGTGACAAGCATGCGCCTGTGTCATAAGTAAAGGGCCAGCTGGCTGGACCGTTAAAGGGTGCTGTAACCCCCAAAGTACACTCCAGACCAAACAAAAAAAAAATATTTTCTGTGAATGTGAATTGTGTGCGCAGTAGCCGCACGTGCATCAACAAAGTAGTGCCAAGCGTGCGCCTGTGTCATAAGTAAAGGGCCGGCTGGCTTGACCGTTAAAGG
The DNA here is from genome assembly GCA_031769625.1 of Taudactylus pleione. Lineage (NCBI taxonomy): Eukaryota > Metazoa > Chordata > Amphibia > Anura > Myobatrachidae > Taudactylus > Taudactylus pleione. The sequence goes on along the minus strand of JAUIMM010000320.1, from coordinate 4,841,737 downwards.
GTGCTGTAGCCCCCAAAGTACACTCCAGTCCAAACCAAAAAAAAAATTATTTTCTGTGTTTGTGAATTGTGTGCGCAGTAGCCGCATGTGCATCAACAAAGTAGTGCCAAGCGTGCGCCTGTGTCATAAGTAAAGGGCTGGCTGGCTTGACCGTTAAAGGGTGCTGTAACCCCCAAAGTACACTCCAGTCCAAACCAAAAAAAAAATTATTTTCTGTGTTTGTGAATTGTGTGCGCAATAGCCGCACGTGCATCAACAAAGTAGTGCCAAGCGTGCGCCTGTGTCATAAGTAAAGGGCCGGCTGGCTTGACTGTTAAAGGGTGCTGTAACCCCCAAAGTACACTCCAGTCCAAACCAAAAAAAAAATTATTTTCTGTGTTTGTGAATTGTGTGTGCAGTAGCCGCACGTGCGTCAACAAAGTAGTGCCAAGCGTGCGCCTGTGTCATAAGTACAGGGCCGGCACGCTTGAACGTTAAAGGGTGCTGTAACCCCCAAAGTACACTCCAGTCCAAACCAAAAAAAAAAATATTTTCTGTGTTTGTGAATTGTGTGCGCAGTAGCCGCACGTGCATCAACAAAGTAGTTCCAAGCGTGCGCCTGTGTCATAAGTAAAGGGCCGGCTGGCTTGACCATTAAAGGGTGCTGTAACCCCCAAAGTACACTCCAGTCCAAACCAAAAAAAAAATTATTTTCTGTGTTTGTGAATTGTGTGCGCAGTAGCCGCACGTGCATCAACAAAGTAGTGCCAAGCGTGCGCCTGTGTCATAAGTAAAGGGCCGGCTGGCTTGACCATTAAAGGGTCCTGTAACCCCCAAAGTACACTCCAGTCCAAACCAAAAAAATATATATTTTCTGTGTTTGTGAATTGTGTGCGCAGTAGCCGCACGTGCGTCAACAAAGTAGTGCCAAGCGTGCGCCTGTGTCATAAGTAAAGGGCCGGCTGGCTTGACCGTTAAAGGGTGCTGTAACCCCCAAAGTACACTCCAGTCCAAACCAAAAAAAAAACTATTTTCTGTGTTAGTGAATTGTGTGCGCAGTAGCCGCACGTGCATCAACAAAGTAGTGACAAGCATGCGCCTGTGTCATAAGTAAAGGGCCAGCTGGCTGGACCGTTAAAGGGTGCTGTAACCCCCAAAGTACACTCCAGACCAAACAAAAAAAAAATATTTTCTGTGAATGTGAATTGTGTGCGCAGTAGCCGCACGTGCATCAACAAAGTAGTGCCAAGCGTGCGCCTGTGTCATAAGTAAAGGGCCGGCTGGCTTGACCGTTAAAGGGTGCTGTAGCCCCCAAAGTACACTCCAGTCCAAACCAAAAAAAAAATTATTTTCTGTGTTTGTGAATTGTGTGCGCAGTAGCCGCATGTGCATCAACAAAGTAGTGCCAAGCGTGCGCCTGTGTCATAAGTAAAGGGCTGGCTGGCTTGACCGTTAAAGGGTGCTGTAACCCCCAAAGTACACTCCAGTCCAAACCAAAAAAAAAATTATTTTCTGTGTTTGTGAATTGTGTGCGCAATAGCCGCACGTGCATCAACAAAGTAGTGCCAAGCGTGCGCCTGTGTCATAAGTAAAGGGCCGGCTGGCTTGACTGTTAAAGGGTGCTGTAACCCCCAAAGTACACTCCAGTCCAAACCAAAAAAAAAATTATTTTCTGTGTTTGTGAATTGTGTGTGCAGTAGCCGCACGTGCGTCAACAAAGTAGTGCCAAGCGTGCGCCTGTGTCATAAGTACAGGGCCGGCACGCTTGAACGTTAAAGGGTGCTGTAACCCCCAAAGTACACTCCAGTCCAAACCAAAAAAAAAAATATTTTCTGTGTTTGTGAATTGTGTGCGCAGTAGCCGCACGTGCATCAACAAAGTAGTTCCAAGCGTGCGCCTGTGTCATAAGTAAAGGGCCGGCTGGCTTGACCATTAAAGGGTGCTGTAACCCCCAAAGTACACTCCAGTCCAAACCAAAAAAAAAATATTTTCTGTGTTTGTGAATTGTGTGCGCAGTAGCCGCACGTGCATCAACAAAGTAGTGCCAAGCGTGCGCCTGTGTCATAAGTAAAGGGCCGGCTGGCTTGACCGTTAAAGGGTGTTGTAACCCCCAAAGTACACTCCAGTCCAAACCAAAAAAAAACCTATTTTCTGTGTTTGTGAAATGTGTGCGCAGTAGCAGCACGTGCATCAACAAAGTAGTGCCAAGCGTGCGCCTGTGTCATAAGTAAAGAGCCAGCTGGCTTGACCGTTAAAGGGTGCTGTAACCCCCAAAGTACACTCCAGTCCAAACCAAAAAAAAAATGATGTTCTGTGTTTGTGAATTGTGTGCGCAGTAGCCGCATGTGCATCAACAAAGTAGTGCCAAGCGTGCGCCTGTGTCATAAGTAAAGGGCCGGCTGGCTAGACCGTTAAAGGGTGCTGTAACCCCCAAAGTACACTCCAGTCCAAACCAAAAAAAAAATTATTTTCTGTGTTTGTGAATTGTGTGCGCAGTAGACGCACGTGCATCAACAATGTAGTGCCAAGCGTGCGCCTGTGTCATAAGTAAAGGGCCAGCTGGCTTGACCGTTAAAGGGTGCTGTAACCCCCAAAGTACTCTCCAGTCCAAACCAAAAAAAAAATTATTTTCTGTGTTTGTGAATTGTGTGCGCAGTAGCCGCACGTGCATCAACAAAGTAGTGCCAAGCGTGCGCCTGTGTCATAAGTAAAAGGACGGCTGGCTTGGCCGTTAAAGGGTGCTGTAATCCCCAAAGTACACTCCAGTCCAAACCAAAAAAAAAATGATGTTCTGTGTTTGTGAATTGTGTGCGCAGTAGCCGCATGTGCATCAACAAAGTAGTGCCAAGCGTGCGCCTGTGTCATAAGTAAAGGGCCGGCTGGCTTGACCGTTAAAGGGTGCTGTAACCCCCAAAGTACACTCCAGTCCAAACCAAAAAAAAAATTATTATCTGTGTTTGTGAATTGTGTGCGCAGTAGACGCACGTGCATCAACAATGTAGTGCCAAGCGTGCGCCTGTGTCATAAGTAAAGGGCCGGCTGGCTTGACCGTTAAAGGGTGCTGTAACCCCCAAAGTACTCTCCAGTCCAAACCAAAAAAAAAATTATTTTCTTTGTTTGTGAATTGTGTGCGCAGTAGCCGCACGTGCATCAACAAAGTAGTGCCAAGCGTGCGCCTGTGTCATAAGTAAAAGGACGGCTGGCTTGGCCGTTAAAGGGTGCTGTAACCCCCAAAGTACTCTCCAGTCCAAACCAAAAAAAAATTATTTTCTGTGTTTGTGAATTGTGTGCGCAGTAGCCGCACGTGCATCAACAAAGTAGTGCCAAGCGTGCGCCTGTGTCATAAGTAAAGGGCCGGCTGGCTTGACCGTTAAAGGGTGCTGTAACCCCCAAAGTACACTCCAGTCCAAACAAAAAAAAATTATTTTCTGTGAATGTGAATTGTGTGCGCAGTAGCCGCACGTGCATCAACAAAGTAGTGCCAAGCGTGCGCCTGTGTCATAAGTAAAGGGCCGGCTGGCTTGACCATTAAAGGGTCCTGTAACCCCCAAAGTACACTCCAGTCCAAACCAAAAAAAAAAATATTTTCTGTGTTTGTGAATTGTGTGCGCAGTAGCCGCACGTGCGTCAACAAAGTAGTGCCAAGCGTGCGCCTGTGTCATAAGTACAGGGCCGGCATGCTTGAACGTTAAAGGGTGCTGTAACCCCCAAAGTACACTCCAGTCCAAACCAAAAAAAAATATATTTTCTGTGTTTGTGAATTGTGTGCGCAGTAGCCGCACGTGCATCAACAAAGTAGTTCCAAGCGTGCGCCTGTGTCATAAGTAAAGGGCCGGCTGGCTTGACCATTAAAGGGTGCTGTAACCCCCAAAGTACACTCCAGTCCAAACCAAAAAAAAAATTATTTTCTGTGTTTGTGAATTGTGTGCGCAGTAGCTGCACGTGCATCAACAAAGTAGTGCCAAGCGTGCGCCTGTGTCATAAGTAAAGGGCCGGCTGGCTTGACCGTTAAAGGGTGTTGTAACCCCCAAAGTACACTCCAGTCCAAACCAAAAAAAAACCTATTTTCTGTGTTTGTGAAATGTGTGCGCAGTAGCAGCACGTGCATCAACAAAGTAGTGCCAAGCGTGCGCCTGTGTCATAAGTAAAGGGCCGGCTGGCTTGACCGTTAAAGTGTGCTGTAACCCCCAAAGTACACTCCAGTCCAAACCAAAAAAAAAATGATGTTCTGTGTTTGTGAATTGTGTGCGCAGTAGCCGCATGTGCATCAACAAAGTAGTGCCAAGCGTGCGCCTGTGTCATAAGTAAAGGGCCGGCTGGCTTGACCGTTAAAGGGTGCTGTAACCCCCAAAGTACACTCCAGTCCAAACCAAAAAAAAAATTATTTTCTGTGTTTGTGAATTGTGTGCGCAGTAGCCTCACGTGCATCAACAATGTAGTGCCAAGCGTGCGCCTGTGTCATAAGTAAAGGGCTGGCTGGCTTGACCGTTAAAGGGTGCTGTAACCCCCAAAGTACACTCCAGTCCAAACCAAAAAAAAAATTATTTTCTGTGTTTGTGAATTGTGTGCGCAGTAGCCGCACGTGCATCAACAAAGTAGTGCCAAGCGTGCGCCTGTGTCATAAGTAAAGGGACGGCTGGCTTGGCCGTTAAAGGGTGCTGTAACCCCCAAAGTACACTCCAGTCCAAACCAAAAAAAAAATATTTTCTGTGTTTGTGAATTGTGTGCGCAGTAGCCGCACGTGCATCAACAAAGTAGTGCCAAGCGTGCGCCTGTGTCATAAGTAAAGGGCCCGCTGGCTTGACCGTTAAAGGGTGCTGTAACCCCCAAAGTACACTCCAGTCCAAAAATAAAAAAATTATTTTCTGTGAATGTGAATTGTGTGCGCAGTAGCCGCACGTGCATCAACAAAGTAGTGCCAAGCGTGCGCCTGTGTCATAAGTAAAGGGCCGGCTGGCTTGACCATTAAAGGGTGCTGTAACCCCCAAAGTACACTCCTGTCCAAACCAAAAAAAAAATTATTTTCTGTGTTTGTGAATTGTGTGCGCAGTAGCTGCACGTGCATCAACAAAGTAGTGCCAAGCGTGTGCCTGTGTCATAAGTAAAGGGCCGCCTGGCTTGACCGTTAAAGGGTGCTGTAACCCCCAAAGTACACTCCAGTCCAAACCAAAAAAAAAATTATTTTCTGTGTTTGTGAATTGTGTGCGCAGTAGCCGCACGTGCATCAACAAAGTAGTGCCAAGCGTGCGCCTGTGTCATAAGTAAAGGGCCAGCTGGCTTGACCGTTAAAGGGTGCTGTAACCCCCAAAGTACACTCCAGTCCAAACAAAAAAAAATTATTTTCTGTGAATGTGAATTGTGTGCGCAGTAGCCGCACGTGCATCAACAAAGTAGTGCCAAGCGTGCGCCTGTGTCATAAGTAAAGGGCCGGCTGGCTTGACCATTAAAGGGTCCTGTAACCCCCAAAGTACACTCCAGTCCAAACTAAAAAAAAAAATATTTTCTGTGTTTGTGAATTGTGTGCGCAGTAGCCGCACGTGCGTCAACAAAGTAGTGCCAAGCGTGCGCCTGTGTCATAAGTGCAGGGCCGGCACGCTTGAACGTTAAAGGGTGCTGTAACCCCCAAAGTACACTCCAGTCCAAACCAAAAAAAAAAATATTTTCTGTGTTTGTGAATTGTGTGCGCAGTAGCCGCACGTGCATAAACAAAGTAGTTCCAAGCGTGCGCCTGTGTCATAAGTAAAGGGCCGGCTGGCTTGACCATTAAAGGGTGCTGTAACCCCCAAAGTACACTCCAGTCCAAACCAAAAAAAAAATTATTTTCTGTGTTTGTGAATTGTGTGCGCAGTAGCCGCACGTGCATCAACAAAGTAGTGCCAAGCGTGCGCCTGTGTCATAAGTAAAGGGCCAGCTGGCTTGACCGTTAAAGGGTGTTGTAACCCCCAAAGTACACTCCAGTCCAAACCAAAAAAAAAACTATTTTCTGTGTTTGTGAAATGTGTGCGCAGTAGCAGCACGTGCATCAAGAAAGTAGTGCCAAGCGTGCGCCTGTGTCATAAGTAAAGGGCCGGCTGGCTTGACCGTTAAAGGGTGCTGTAACCCCCAAAGTACACTCCAGTCCAAACCAAAAAAAAATGATGTTTTGTGTTTGTGAATTGTGTGCGCAGTAGCCGCATGTGCATCAACAAAGTAGTGCCAAGCGTGCGCCTGTGTCATAAGTAAAGGGCCGGATGGCTTGACCGTTAAAGGGTGCTGTAACCCCCAAAGTACACTCCAGTCCAAACCAAAAAAAAAATTATTTTCTGTGTTTGTGAATTGTGTGCGCAGTAGCCGCACGTGCATCAACAATGTAGTGCCAAGCGTGCGCCTGTGTCATAAGTAAAGGGCCGGCTGGCTTGACTGTTAAAGGGTGCTGTAACCCCCAAAGTACACTCCAGTCCAAACCAAAAAAAAAATTATTTTCTGTGTTTGTGAATTGTGTGCGCAGTAGCCGCACGTGCATCAACAAAGTAGTGCCAAGCGTGCGCCTGTGTCATAAGTAAAGGTACGGCTGGCTTGGCCGGTAAAGGTTGCTGTAACCCCCAAAGTACACTCCAGTCCAAACCAAAAAAAAAATATTTTCTGTGTTTGTGAATTGTGTGCGCCGTAGCCGCACGTGCATCAACAAAGTAGTGCCAAGCGTGCGCCTGTGTCATAAGTAAAGGGCCAGCTGGCTTGACCGTTAAAGGGTGCTGTAACCCCCAAAGTACACTCCAGTCCAAACCAAAAAAAAAATTATTTTCTGTGTTTGTGAATTGTGTGCGCAGTAGCCGCACGTGCATCAACAAAGTAGTGCCAAGCGTGCGCCTGTGTCATAAGTAAAGGGCCGGCTGGCTTGACCATTAAAGGGTCCTGTAACCCCCAAAGTACACTCCAGTCCAAACCAAAAAAAAAAATATTTTCTGTGTTTGTGAATTGTGTGCGCAGTAGCCGCACGTGCATCAACAAAGTAGTGCCAAGCGTGCACCTGTGTCATAAGTAAAGGGCCAGCTGGCTTGACCATTAAAGGGTGCTGTAACCCCCAAAGTACACTCCAGTCCAAACCAAAAAAAAAAATATTTTCTGTGTTTGTGAATTGTGTGCGCAGTAGCCGCACGTGCATCAACAAAGTAGTGCCAAGCGTGCGCCTGTGTCATAAGTAAAGGGCCGGCTGGCTTGACCATTAAAGGGTGCTGTAAACCCCAAAGTACACTCCAGTCCAAACCAAAAAAAAAATTATTTTCTGTGTTTGTGAATTGTGTGCGCAGTAGCAGCACGTGCATCAACAAAGTAGTGCAAAGCGTGCGCCTGTGTCATAAGTAAAGGGCCGGCTGGCTTGACCATTAAAGGGTGCTGTAACCCCCAAAGTACACTCCAGTCCAAACCAAAAAAAAAATTATTTTCTGTGTTTGTGAATTGTGTGCGCAGTAGCTGCACGTGCATCAACAAAGTAGTGCCAAGCGTGCGCCTGTGTCATAAGTAAAGGGCCGGCTGGCTTGACCGTTAAAGGGTGCTGTAACCCCCAAAGTACACTCCAGTCCAAACCAAAAAAAAAAATATTTTCTGTGTTAGTGAATTGTGTGCGCAGTAGCCGCACGTGCATCAACAAAGTAGTGCCAAGCGTGCGCCTGTGTCATAAGTAAAGGGCCGGCTGGCTTGACCGTTAAAGGGTGCTGTAACCCCCAAAGTACACTCCAGTCCAAACAAAAAAAAATTATTTTCTGTGAATGTGAATTGTGTGCGCAGTAGCCGCACATGCATCAACAAAGTAGTGCCAAGCGTGCGCCTGTGTCATAAGTAAAGGGCCGTCTGGCTTTACCATTAAAGGGTGCTGTAACCCCCAAAGTACACTCCAGTCCTAACCAAAAAAAAAACTATTTTCTGTGTTTGTGAATTGTGTGCGCAGTAGCCGCACGTGCATCAACAAAGTAGTGCCAAGCGTGCGCCTGTGTCATAAGTAAAGGACCGGCTGGCTTGACCGTTAAAGGGTGCTGTAGCCCCCAAAGTACACTCCAGTCCAAACCAAAAAAAAATATTTTCTGTGTTTGTGAATTGTGTGCGCAGTAGCCGCACGTGCGTCAACAAAGTAGTGCCAAGCGTGCGCCTGTGTCATAAGTAAAAGGACGGCTGGCTTGTCCGTTAAAGGGTGCTGTAATCCCCAAAGTACACTCCAGTCCAAACCAAAAAAAAAATGATGTTCTGTGTTTGTGAATTGTGTGCGCAGTAGCCGCATGTGCATCAACAAAGTAGTGCCAAGCGTGCGCCTGTGTCATAAGTAAAGGGCCGGCTGGCTTGACCGTTAAAGGGTGCTGTAACCCCCAAAGTACACTCCAGTCCAAACCAAAAAAATAATTATTATCTGTGTTTGTGAATTGTGTGCGCAGTAGACGCACGTGCATCAACAATGTAGTGCCAAGCGTGCGCCTGTGTCATAAGTAAAGGGCCGGCTGGCTTGACCGTTAAAGGGTGCTGTAACCCCCAAAGTACTCTCCAGTCCAAACCAAAAAAAAAATTATTTTCTGTGTTTGTGAATTGTGTGCGCAGTAGCCGCACGTGCATCAACAAAGTAGTGCCAAGCGTGCGCCTGTGTCATAAGTAAAGGGCCGGCTGGCTTGACTGTTAAAGGGTGCTGTAACCCCCAAAGTACACTCCAGTCCAAACAAAAAAAAATTATTTTCTGTGAATGTGAATTGTGTGCGCAGTAGCCGCACGTGCATCAACAAAGTAGTGCCAAGCGTGCGCCTGTGTCATAAGTAAAGGGCCGGCTGGCTTGACCATTAAAGGGTCCTGTAACCCCCAAAGTACACTCCAGTCCAAACCAAAAAAAAAAATATTTTCTGTGTTTGTGAATTGTGTGCGCAGTAGCCGCACGTGCGTCAACAAAGTAGTGCCAAGCGTGCGCCTGTGTCATAAGTACAGGGCCGGCACGCTTGAACGTTAAAGGGTGCTGTAACCCCCAAAGTACACTCCTGTCCAAACCAAAAAAATATATATTTTCTGTGTTTGTGAATTGTGTGCGCAGTAGCCGCACGTGCATCAACAAAGTAGTTCCAAGCGTGCGCCTGTGTCATAAGTAAAGGGCCAGCTGGCTTGACCATTAAAGGGTGCTGTAACCCCCAAAGTACACTCCAGTCCAAACCAAAAAAAAAATTATTTTCTGTGTTTGTGAATTGTGTGCGCAGTAGCTGCACGTGCATCAACAAAGTAGTGCCAAGCGTGCGCCTGTGTCATAAGTAAAGGGCCGGCTGGCTTGACCGTTAAAGGGTGTTGTAACCCCCAAAGTACACTCCAGTCCAAACAAAAAAAAAAACTATTTTCTGTGTTTGTGAAATGTGTGCGCAGTAGCAGCACGTGCATCAACAAAGTAGTGCCAAGCGTGCGCCTGTGTCATAAGTAAAGGGCCGGCTGGCTTGACCGTTAAAGTGTGCTGTAACCCCCAAAGTACACTCCAGTCCAAACCAAAAAAAAAATGATGTTCTGTGTTTGTGAATTGTGTGCGCAGTAGCCGCATGTGCATCAACAAAGTAGTGCCAAGCGTGCGCCTGTGTCATAAGTAAAGGGCCGGCTGGCTTGACCGTTAAAGGGTGCTGTAACCCCCAAAGTACACTCCAGTCCAAACCAAAAAAAAAATTATTTTCTGTGTTTGTGAATTGTGTGCGCAGTAGCCTCACGTGCATCAACAATGTAGTGCCAAGCGTGCGCCTGTGTCATAAGTAAAGGGCCGGCTGGCTTGACCGTTAAAGGGTGCTGTAACCCCCAAAGTACACTCCAGTCCAAACCAAAAAAAAAATTATTTTCTGTGTTTGTGAATTGTGTGCGCAGTAGCCGCACGTGCATCAACAAAGTAGTGCCAAGCGTGCGCCTGTGTCATAAGTAAAGGGACGGCTGGCTTGGCCGTTAAAGGGTGCTGTAACCCCCAAAGTACACTCCAGTCCAAACCAAAAAAAAAATATTTTCTGTGTTTGTGAATTGTGTGCGCAGTAGCCGCACGTGCATCAACAAAGTAGTGCCAAGCGTGCGCCTGTGTCATAAGTAAAGGGCCAGCTGGCTTGACCGTTAAAGGGTGCTGTAACCCCCAAAGTACACTCCAGTCCAAAAATAAAAAAATTATTTTCTGTGAATGTGAATTGTGTGCGCAGTAGCCGCACGTGCATCAACAAAGTAGTGCCAAGCGTGCGCCTGTGTCATAAGTAAAGGGCCGGCTGGCTTGACCATTAAAGGGTGCTGTAACCCCCAAAGTACACTCCTGTCCAAACCAAAAAAAAAATTATTTTCTGTGTTTGTGAATTGTGTGCGCAGTAGCTGCATGTGCATCAACAAAGTAGTGCCAAGCGTGCACCTGTGTCATAAGTAAAGGGCCAGCTGGCTTGACCGTTAAAGGGTGCTGTAACCCCCAAAGTACACTCCAGTCCAAACCAAAAAAAAAATTATTTTCTGTGTTTGTGAATTGTGTGCGCAGTAGCCTCACGTGCATCAACAATGTAGTGCCAAGCGTGCGCCTGTGTCATAAGTAAAGGGCCGGCTGGCTTGACCGTTAAAGGGTGCTGTAAACCCCAAAGTACACTCCAGTCCAAACCAAAAAAAAATTATTTTCTGTGTTTGTGAATTGTGTGCGCAGTAGCCGCACGTGCATCAACAAAGTAGTGCCAAGCGTGCGCCTGTGTCATAAGTAAAGGGACGGCTGGCTTGGCCGTTAAAGGGTGCTGTAACCCCCAAAGTACACTCCAGTCCAAACCAAAAAAAAAATATTTTCTGTGTTTGTGAATTGTGTGCGCAGTAGCCGCACGTGCATCAACAAAGTAGTGCCAAGCGTGCGCCTGTGTCATAAGTAAAGGGCCGGCTGGCTTGACCGTTAAAGGGTGCTGTAACCCCCAAAGTACACTCCAGTCCAAAAATAAAAAAATTATTTTCTGTGAATGTGAATTGTGTGCGCAGTAGCCGCACGTGCATCAACAAAGTAGTGCCAAGCGTGCGCCTGTGTCATAAGTAAAGGGCCGGCTGGCTTGACCATTAAAGGGTGCTGTAACCCCCAAAGTACACTCCTGTCCAAACCAAAAAAAAAATTATTTTCTGTGTTTGTGAATTGTGTGCGCAGTAGCTGCACGTGCATCAACAAAGTAGTGCCAAGCGTGCACCTGTGTCATAAGTAAAGGGCCAGCTGGCTTGACCGTTAAAGGGTGCTGTAACCCCCAAAGTACACTCCAGTCCAAACCAAAAAAAAAATTATTTTCTGTGTTTGTGAATTGTGTGCGCAGTAGCCGCACGTGCATCAACAAAGTAGTGCCAAGCGTGCGCCTGTGTCATAAGTAAAGGGCCAGCTGGCTTGACCGTTAAAGGGTGCTGTAACCCCAAAAGTACACTCCAGTCCAAACAAAAAAAAATTATTTTCTGTGAATGTGAATTGTGTGCGCAGTAGCCGCACGTGCATCAACAAAGTAGTGCCAAGCGTGCGCCTGTGTCATAAGTAAAGGGCCGGCTGGCTTGACCATTAAAGGGTCCTGTAACCCCCAAAGTACACTCCAGTCCAAACTAAAAAAAAATATATTTTCTGTGTTTGTGAATTGTGTGCGCAGTAGCCGCACGTGCGTCAACAAAGTAGTGCCAAGCGTGCGCCTGTGTCATAAGTACAGGGCCGGCACGCTTGAACGTTAAAGGGTGCTGTAACCCCCAAAGTACACTCCAGTCCAAACCAAAAAAAAAAATATTTTCTGTGTTTGTGAATTGTGTGCGCAGTAGCCGCACGTGCATAAACAAAGTAGTTCCAAGCGTGCGCCTGTGTCATAAGTAAAGGGCCGGCTGGCTTGACCATTAAAGGGTGCTGTAACCCCCAAAGTACACTCCAGTCCAAACCAAAAAAAAAATTATTTTCTGTGTTTGTGAATTGTGTGCGCAGTAGCCGCACGTGCATCAACAAAGTAGTGCCAAGCGTGCGCCTGTGTCATAAGTAAAGGGCCAGCTGGCTTGACCGTTAAAGGGTGTTGTAACCCCCAAAGTACACTCCAGTCCAAACCAAAAAAAAAACTATTTTCTGTGTTTGTGAAATGTGTGCGCAGTAGCAGCACGTGCATCAACAAAGTAGTGCCAAGCGTGCGCCTTGTGTCATAAGTAAAGGGCCGGCTGGCTTGACCGTTAAAGGGTGCTGTAACCCCCAAAGTACACTCCAGTCCAAACCAAAAAAAAATGATGTTCTGTGTTTGTGAATTGTGTGCGCAGTAGCCGCATGTGCATCAACAAAGTAGTGCCAAGCGTGCGCCTGTGTCATAAGTAAAGGGCCAGATGGCTTGACCGTTAAAGGGTGCTGTAACCCCCAAAGTACACTCCAGTCCAAACCAAAAAAAAAATTATTTTCTGTGTTTGTGAATTGTGTGCGCAGTAGCCGCACGTGCATCAACAATGTAGTGCCAAGCGTGCGCCTGTGTCATAAGTAAAGGGCTGGCTGGCTTGACCGTTAAAGGGTGCTGTAACCCCCAAAGTACACTCCAGTCCAAACCAAAAAAAAAATTATTTTCTGTGTTTGTGAATTGTGTGCGCAGTAGCCGCACGTGCATCAACAAAGTAGTGCCAAGCGTGCGCCTGTGTCATAAGTAAAGGTACGGCTGGCTTGGCCGTTAAAGGGTGCTGTAACCCCCAAAGTACACTCCAGTCCAAACCAAAAAAAAAATATTTTCTGTGTTTGTGAATTGTGTGCGCAGTAGCCGCACGTGCATCAACAAAGTAGTGCCAAGCGTGCGCCTGTGTCATAAGTAAAGGGCCGGCTGGCTTGACCGTTAAAGGGTGCTGTAACCCCCAAAGTACACTCCAGTCCAAACCAAAAAAAAAATTATTTTCTGTGTTTGTGAATTGTGTGCGCAGTAGCCGCACGTGCATCAACAAAGTAGTGCCAAGCGTGCGCCTGTGTCATAAGTAAAGGGACGGCTGGCTTGGCCGTTAAAGGGTGCTGTAACCCCCAAAGTACACTCCAGTCCAAACCAAAAAAAAAATATTTTCTGTGTTTGTGAATTGTGTGCGCAGTAGCCGCACGTGCATCAACAAAGTAGTGCCAAGCGTGCGCCTGTGTCATAAGTAAAGGGCCAGCTGGCTTGACCGTTAAAGGGTGCTGTAACCCCCAAAGTACACTCCAGTCCAAAAATAAAAAAATTATTTTCTGTGAATGTGAATTGTGTGCGCAGTAGCCGCACGTGCATCAACAAAGTAGTGCCAAGCGTGCGCCTGTGTCATAAGTAAAGGGCCGGCTGGCTTGACCATTAAAGGGTGCTGTAACCCCCAAAGTACACTCCTGTCCAAACCAAAAAAAAAATTATTTTCTGTGTTTGTGAATTGTGTGCGCAGTAGCTGCACGTGCATCAACAAAGTAGTGCCAAGCGTGCACCTGTGTCATAAGTAAAGGGCCAGCTGGCTTGACCGTTAAAGGGTGCTGTAACCCCCAAAGTACACTCCAGTCCAAACCAAAAAAAAAATTATTTTCTGTGTTTGTGAATTGTGTGCGCAGTAGCCTCACGTGCATCAACAATGTAGTGCCAAGCGTGCGCCTGTGTCATAAGTAAAGGGCCGGCTGGCTTGACCGTTAAAGGGTGCTGTAAACCCCAAAGTACACTCCAGTCCAAACCAAAAAAAAAATTATTTTCTGTGTTTGTGAATTGTGTGCGCAGTAGCCGCACGTGCATCAACAAAGTAGTGCCAAGCGTGCGCCTGTGTCATAAGTAAAGGGACGGCTGGCTTGGCCGTTAAAGGGTGCTGTAACCCCCAAAGTACACTCCAGTCCAAACCAAAAAAAAAATATTTTCTGTGTTTGTGAATTGTGTGCGCAGTAGCCGCACGTGCATCAACAAAGTAGTGCCAAGCGTGCGCCTGTGTCATAAGTAAAGGGCCGGCTGGCTTGACCGTTAAAGGGTGCTGTAACCCCCAAAGTACACTCCAGTCCAAAAATAAAAAAATTATTTTCTGTGAATGTGAATTGTGTGCGCAGTAGCCGCACGTGCATCAACAAAGTAGTGCCAAGCGTGCGCCTGTGTCATAAGTAAAGGGCCGGCTGGCTTGACCATTAAAGGGTGCTGTAACCCCCAAAGTACACTCCTGTCCAAACCAAAAAAAAAATTATTTTCTGTGTTTGTGAATTGTGTGCGCAGTAGCTGCACGTGCATCAACAAAGTAGTGCCAAGCGTGCACCTGTGTCATAAGTAAAGGGCCAGCTGGCTTGACCGTTAAAGGGTGCTGTAACCCCCAAAGTACACTCCAGTCCAAACCAAAAAAAAAATTATTTTCTGTGTTTGTGAATTGTGTGCGCAGTAGCCGCACGTGCATCAACAAAGTAGTGCCAAGCGTGCACCTGTGTCATAAGTAAAGGGCCAGCTGGCTTGACCGTTAAAGGGTGCTGTAACCCCAAAAGTACACTCCAGTCCAAACAAAAAAAAATTATTTTCTGTGAATGTGAATTGTGTGCGCAGTAGCCGCACGTGCATCAACAAAGTAGTGCCAAGCGTGCGCCTGTGTCATAAGTAAAGGGCCGGCTGGCTTGACCATTAAAGGGTCCTGTAACCCCCAAAGTACACTCCAGTCCAAACTAAAAAAAAAAATATTTTCTGTGTTTGTGAATTGTGTGCGCAGTAGCCGCACGTGCGTCAACAAAGTAGTGCCAAGCGTGCGCCTGTGTCATAAGTACAGGGCCGGCACGCTTGAACGTTAAAGGGTGCTGTAACCCCCAAAGTACACTCCAGTCCAAACCAAAAAAAAAAATATTTTCTGTGTTTGTGAATTGTGTGCGCAGTAGCCGCACGTGCATAAACAAAGTAGTTCCAAGCGTGCGCCTGTGTCATAAGTAAAGGGCCGGCTGGCTTGACCATTAAAGGGTGCTGTAACCCCCAAAGTACACTCCAGTCCAAACCAAAAAAAAAATTATTTTCTGTGTTTGTGAATTGTGTGCGCAGTAGCCGCACGTGCATCAACAAAGTAGTGCCAAGCGTGCGCCTGTGTCATAAGTAAAGGGCCAGCTGGCTTGACCGTTAAAGGGTGTTGTAACCCCCAAAGTACACTCCAGTCCAAACCAAAAAAAAAACTATTTTCTGTGTTTGTGAAATGTGTGCGCAGTAGCAGCACGTGCATCAACAAAGTAGTGCCAAGCGTGCGCCTTGTGTCATAAGTAAAGGGCCGGCTGGCTTGACCGTTAAAGGGTGCTGTAACCCCCAAAGTACACTCCAGTCCAAACCAAAAAAAAATGATGTTCTGTGTTTGTGAATTGTGTGCGCAGTAGCCGCATGTGCATCAACAAAGTAGTGCCAAGCGTGCGCCTGTGTCATAAGTAAAGGGCCGGATGGCTTGACCGTTAAAGGGTGCTGTAACCCCCAAAGTACACTCCAGTCCAAACCAAAAAAAAAATTATTTTCTGTGTTTGTGAATTGTGTGCGCAGTAGCCGCACGTGCATCAACAATGTAGTGCCAAGCGTGCGCCTGTGTCATAAGTAAAGGGCCGGCTGGCTTGACCGTTAAAGGGTGCTGTAACCCCCAAAGTACACTCCAGTCCAAACCAAAAAAAAAATTATTTTCTGTGTTTGTGAATTGTGTGCGCAGTAGCCGCACGTGCATCAACAAAGTAGTGCCAAGCGTGCGCCTGTGTCATAAGTAAAGGTACGGCTGGCTTGGCCGTTAAAGGGTGCTGTAACCCCCAAAGTACACTCCAGTCCAAACCAAAAAAAAAATATTTTCTGTGTTTGTGAATTGTGTGCGCAGTAGCCGCACGTGCATCAACAAAGTAGTGCCAAGCGTGCGCCTGTGTCATAAGTAAAGGGCCGGCTGGCTTGACCGTTAAAGGGTGCTGTAACCCCCAAAGTACACTCCAGTCCAAACCAAAAAAAAAATTATTTTCTGTGTTTGTGAATTGTGTGCGCAGTAGCCGCACGTGCATCAACAAAGTAGTGCCAAGCGTGCGCCTGTGTCATAAGTAAAGGGCCGGCTGGCTTGACCATTAAAGGGTCCTGTAACCCCCAAAGTACACTCCAGTCCAAACCAAAAAAAAAAATATTTTCTGTGTTTGTGAATTGTGTGCGCAGTAGCCGCACGTGCATCAACAAAGTAGTGCCAAGCGTGCACCTGTGTCATAAGTAAAGGGCCAGCTGGCTTGACCGTTAAAGGGTGCTGTAACCCCCAAAGTACACTCCAGTCCAAACCAAAAAAAAAAAATATTTTCTGTGTTTGTGAATTGTGTGCGCAGTAGCCGCACGTGCATCAACAAAGTAGTGCCAAGCGTGCGCCTGTGTCATAAGTAAAGGGCCGGCTGGCTTGACCGTTAAAGGGTGCTGTAAACCCCAAAGTACACTCCAGTCCAAACCAAAAAAAAAATTATTTTCTGTGTTTGTGAATTGTGTGCGCAGTAGCAGCACGTGCATCAACAAAGTAGTGCAAAGCGTGCGCCTGTGTCATAAGTAAACGGCCGGCTGGCTTGACCATTAAAGGGTGCTGTAACCCCCAAAGTACACTCCAGTCCAAACCAAAAAAAAATTATTTTCTGTGTTTGTGAATTGTGTGCGCAGTAGCCGCACGTGCATCAACAAAGTAGTGCCAAGCGTGCGCCTGTGTCATTAGTAAAGGGCCGGCTGGCTTGACCGTTAAAGGGTGCTGTAACCCCCAAAGTACACTCCAGTCCAAACCAAAAAAAAAAATATTTTCTGTGTTAGTGAATTGTGTGCGCAGTAGCCGCACGTGCATCAACAAAGTAGTGCCAAGCGTGCGCCTGTGTCATAAGTAAAGGGCCGGCTGGCTTGACCGTTAAAGGGTGCTGTAATCCCCAAAGTACACTCCAGTCCAAACAAAAAAAAATTATTTTCTGTGAATGTGAATTGTGTGCGCAGTAGCCGCACATGCATCAACAAAGTAGTGCCAAGCGTGCGCCTGTGTCATAAGTAAAGGGCCGGCTGGCTTGACCATTAAAGGGTGCTGTAACCCCCAAAGTACACTCCAGTCCTAACCAAAAAAAAAACTATTTTCTGTGTTTGTGAATTGTGTGCGCAGTAGCCGCACGTGCATCAACAAAGTAGTGCCAAGCGTGCGCCTGTGTCATAAGTAAAGGACCGGCTGGCTTGACCGTTAAAGGGTGCTGTAGCCCCCAAAGTACACTCCAGTCCAAACCAAAAAAAAATATTTTCTGTGTTTGTGAATTGTGTGCGCAGTAGCCGCACGTGCGTCAACAAAGTAGTGCCAAGCGTGCGCCTGTGTCATAAGTACAGGGCCGGCACGCTTGACCATTAAAGGGTGCTGTAACCCCCAAAGTACACTCCAGTCCAAACCAAAAAAAAAAATATTTTCTGTGTTTGTGAATTGTGTGCGCAGTAGCCGCACGTGCATCAACAAAGTAGTTCCAAGCGTGCGCCTGTGTCATAAGTAAAGGGCCGGCTGGCTTGACCATTAAAGTGTGCTGTAACCCCCAAAGTACACTCCAGTCCAAACCAAAAAAAAAACTATTTTCTGTGTTTGTGAAATGTGTGCGCAGTAGCAGCACGTGCATCAACAAAGTAGTGCCAAGCGTGCGCCTGTGTCATAAGTAAAGGGCAGGCTGGCTTGACCATTAAAGGGTGCTGTAACCCCCAAAGTACACTCCAGTCCAAACCAAAAAAAAAATTATTTTCTGTGTTTGTGAATTGTGTGCGCAGTAGCCGCACGTGCATCAACAAAGTAGTGCCAAGCGTGTGCCTGTGTTATAAGTAAAGGGCCAGCTGGCTTCACCGTTAAAGGGTGCTGTAACCCCCAAAGTACACTCCAGTCCAAACCAAAAAAAAAATGATGTTCTGTGTTTGTGAATTGTGTGCGCAGTAGCCGCATGTGCATCAACAAAGTAGTGCCAAGCGTGCGCCTGTGTCATAAGTAAAGGGCCGGCTGGCTTGACCGTTAAAGGGTGCTGTAACCCCCAAAGTACACTCCAGTCCAAACTAAAAAAAAAAATTTCTGTGTTTGTGAATTGTGTGCGCAGTAGCCGCACGTGCATCAACAAAGTAGTGCCAAGCGTGCGCCTGTGTCATAAGTAAAGGGACGGCTGGCTTGGCCGTTAAAGGGTGCTGTAACCCCCAAAGTACACTCCAGTCCAAACCAAAAAAAAAATATTTTCTGTGTTTGTGAATTGTGTGCGCAGTAGCCGCACGTGCATCAACAAAGTAGTTCCAAGCGTGCGCCTGTGTCATAAGTAAAGGGCCGGCTGGCTTGACCATTAAAGGGTGCTGTAACCCCCAAAGTACACTCCAGTCCAAACCAAAAAAAAAACTATTTTCTGTGTTTGTGAAATGTGTGCGCAGTAGCAGCACGTGCATCAACAAAGTAGTGCCAAGCGTGCGCCTGTGTCATAAGTAAAGGGCAGGCTGGCTTGACCATTAAAGGGTGCTGTAACCCCCAAAGTACACTCCAGTCCAAACCAAAAAAAAAATTATTTTCTGTGTTTGTGAATTGTGTGCGCAGTACCCGCACGTGCATCAACAAAGTAGTGCCAAGCGTGTGCCTGTGTTATAAGTAAAGGGCCAGCTGGCTTCACCGTTAAAGGGTGCTGTAACCCCCAAAGTACACTCCAGTCCAAACCAAAAAAAAAATGATGTTCTGTGTTTGTGAATTGTGTGCGCAGTAGCCGCATGTGCATCAACAAAGTAGTGCCAAGCGTGCGCCTGTGTCATAAGTAAAGGGCCGGCTGGCTTGACCGTTAAAGGGTGCTGTAACCCCCAAAGTACACTCCAGTCCAAACAAAAAAAAAAAATTTTCTGTGTTTGTGAATTGTGTGCGCAGTACCCGCACGTGCATCAACAAAGTAGTGCCAAGCGTGCGCCTGTGTCATAAGTAAAGGGATGGCTGGCTTGGCCATTAAAGGGTGCTGTAACCCCCAAAGTACACTCCAGTCCAAACCAAAAAAAAAAATATTTTCTGTATTTGTGAATTGTGTGCGCAGTAGCCGCACGTGCATCAACAAAGTAGTGCCAAGCGTGCGCCTGTGTCATAAGTAAAGGGCCGGCTGGCTTGACCGTTAAAGGGTGCTGTAACCCCCAAAGTACACTCCAGTCCAAACAAAAAAAAATTATTTTCTGTGAATGTGATTTGTGTGCGCAGTAGCCGCACGTGCATCAACAAAGTAGTGCCAAGCGTGCGCCTGTGTCATAAGTAAAGGGCTGGCTGGCTTGACCATTAAAGGGTGCTGTAACCCCCAAAGTACACTCCAGTCCAAACCAAAAAAAAAATTATTTTCTGTGTTTGTGAATTGTGTGCGCAGTAGCCGCACGTGCGTCAACAAAGTAGTGCCAAGCGTGCGCCTGTGTCATAAGTAAAGGGCCGGCAGGCTTGACCGTTAAAGGGTGCTGTAACCCCCAAAGTACACTCCAGTCGAGACAAAAAAAAAATGATGTTCTGTGTTTGTGAATTGTGTGCGCAGTAGCCGCATGTGCATCAACAAAGTAGTGCCAAGCGTGCGCCTGTGTCATAAGTAAAGGGCCGGCTGGCTTGACCGTTAAAGGGTGCTGTAACCCCCAAAGTACACTCCAGTCCAAACCAAAAAAATATATATTTTCTGTGTTTGTGAATTGTGTGCGCAGTAGCCGCACGTGCGTCAACAAAGTAGTGCCAAGCGTGCGCCTGTGTCATAAGTAAAGGGCCGGCTGGCTTGACCGTTAAAGGGTGCTGTAACCCTCAAAGTACACTCCAGTCCAAACCAAAAAAAAAAATTTTTCTGTGTTTGTGAATTGTGTGCGCAGTAGCCGCACGTGCATCAACAAAGTAGTTCCAAGCGTGCGCCTGTGTCATAAGTAAAGGGCCGGCTGGCTTGACCATTAAAGGGTGCTGTAACCCCCAAAGTACACTCCAGTCCAAACCAAAAAAAAAAATATTTTCTGTGTTTGTGAATTGTGTGCGCAGTAGCCGCACGTTCATCAACAAAGTAGTGCCAAGCGTGCGCCTGTGTCATAAGTAAAGGGCCGGCTGGCTTGACCGTTAAAGGGTGCTGTAACCCCCAAAGTACACTCCAGTCCAAACCAAAAAAAAAATTTTTTCTGTGTTTGTGAATTGTGTGCGCAGTAGCCGCACGTGCATCAACAAAGTAGTTCCAAGCGTGCGCCTGTGTCATAAGTAAAGGGCCGGCTGGCTTGACCATTAAAGGGTGCTGTAACCCCCAAAGTACACTCCAGTCCAAACCAAAAAAAAAATATTTTCTGTGTTTGTGAATTGTGTGCGCAGTAGCCGCACGTTCATCAACAAAGTAGTGCCAAGCGTGCGCCTGTGTCATAAGTAAAGGGCCGGCTGGCTTGACCGTTAAAGGGTGCTGTAACCCCCAAAGTACACTCCAGTCCAAACCAAAAAAAAAAAATTTTCTGTGTTTGTGAATTGTGTGCGCAGTAGCCGCACGTGCATCAACAAAGTAGTGCCAAGCGTGCGCCTGTGTCATAAGTAAAGGGACGGCTGGCTTGGCCGTTAAAAGGTGCTGTAACCCCCAAAGTACACTCCAGTCCAAACCAAAAAAAAAAATATTTTCTGTGTTTGTGAATTGTGTGCGCAGTAGCCGCACGAGCATCAACAAAGTAGTGCCAAGCGTGCGCCTGTGTCATAAGTAAAGGGCCGGCTGGCTTGACCGTTAAAGGGTGCTGTAACCCCCAAAGTACACTCCAGTCCAAACAAAAAAAAATTATTTTCTGTGAATGTGAATTGTGTGCGCAGTAGCCGCACGTGCATCAACAAAGTAGTGCCAAGCGTGCGCCTGTGTCATAAGTAAAGGGCCAGCTGGCTTGACCATTAAAGGGTGCTGTAACCCCCAAAGTACACTCCAGTCCAAACCAAAAAAAAAAATATTTTCTGTGTTTGTGAATTGTGTGCGCAGTAGCCGCACGTGCATCAACAAAGTAGTGCCGAGCGTGCACCTGTGTCATAAGTAAAGGGCCTGCTGGCTTGACCGTTAAAGGGTGCTGTAACCCCCAAAGTACACTCCAGTCCAAACCAAAAAAAAATTATTTTCTGTGTTTGTGAATTGTGTGCGCAGTAGCCGCACGTGCATCAACAAAGTAGTGCCAAGCGTGCGCCTGTGTCATAAGTAAAGGGCCGGCTGGCTTGACCGTTAAAGGGTGCTGTAACCCCCAAAGTACACTCCAGTCCAAACCAAAAAAAAAATTATTTTCTGTGTTTGTGAATTGTGTGCGCAGTAGCCGCACGTGCATCAACAAAGTAGTGCAAAGCGTGCGCCTGTGTCATAAGTAAAGGGCCGGCTGGCTTGACCATTAAAGGGTGCTGTAACCCCCAAAGTACACTCCAGTCCAAACCAAAAAAAAAAATATTTTCTGTGTTTGTGAATTGTGTGCGCAGTAGCCGCACGTGCATCAACAAAGTAGTACCAAGCGTGCGCCTGTGTCATAAGTAAAGGGCCGGCTGGCTTGACCGTTAAAGGGTGCTGTAACCCCCAAAGTACACTCCAGTCCAAACCAAAAAAAAAACTATTTTCTGTGTTAGTGAATTGTGTGCGCAGTAGCCGCACGTGCATCAACAAAGTAGTGCCAAGCATGCGCCTGTGTCATAAGTAAAGGGCCAGCTGGCTGGACCGTTAAAGGGTGCTGTAACCCCCAAAGTACACTCCAGTCCAAACAAAAAAAAATTATTTTCTGTGTTTGTGAATTGTGTGCGCAGTAGCCGCACGTGCATCAACAAAGTAGTGCCAAGCGTGCGCCTGTGTCATAAGTAAAGGGCTGGCTGGCTTGACCGTTAAAGGGTGCTGTAACCCCCAAAGTACACTCCAGTCCAAACCAAAAAAAAAATTATTTTCTGTGTTTGTGACTTGTTTGCGCTGTAGCCGCACGTGCGTCAACAAAGTCGTGCCAAGCGTGCGCCTGTGTCATAAGTAAAGGGCCGGCTGGCTTGACCATTAAAGGGTGCTGTAACCCCCAAAGTACACTCCAGTCCAAACCAAAAAAAAAACTATTTTCTGTGTTTGTGAATTGTGTGCGGAGTAGCCGCACGTGCATCAACAAAGTAGTGCCAAGCGTGCGCCTGTGTCATAAGTAAAGGGCCGGCTGGCTTGACCGTTAAAGGGTGCTGTAACCCCCAAAGTACACTCCAGTCCAAACAAAAACAAATTATTTTCTGTGAATGTGAATTGTGTGCGCAGTAGCCGCACATGCATCAACAAAGTAGTGCCAAGCGTGCGCCTGTGTCATAAGTAAAGGGCCGGCTGGCTTGACCGTTAAAGGGTGCTGTAACCCTCAAAGTACACTCCAGTCCAAACCAAAAAAAAAAATTTTTCTGTGTTTGTGAATTGTGTGCGCAGTAGCCGCACGTGCATCAACAAAGTAGTTCCAAGCGTGCGCCTGTGTCATAAGTAAAGGGCCGGCTGGCTTGACCATTAAAGGGTGCTGTAACCCCCAAAGTACACTCCAGTCCAAACCAAAAAAAAAAATATTTTCTGTGTTTGTGAATTGTGTGCGCAGTAGCCGCACGTTCATCAACAAAGTAGTGCCAAGCGTGCGCCTGTGTCATAAGTAAAGGGCCGGCTGGCTTGACCGTTAAAGGGTGCTGTAACCCCCAAAGTACACTCCAGTCCAAACCAAAAAAAAAATTTTTTCTGTGTTTGTGAATTGTGTGCGCAGTAGCCGCACGTGCATCAACAAAGTAGTTCCAAGCGTGCGCCTGTGTCATAAGTAAAGGGCCGGCTGGCTTGACCATTAAAGGGTGCTGTAACCCCCAAAGTACACTCCAGTCCAAACCAAAAAAAAAAATATTTTCTGTGTTTGTGAATTGTGTGCGCAGTAGCCGCACGTTCATCAACAAAGTAGTGCCAAGCGTGCGCCTGTGTCATAAGTAAAGGGCCGGCTGGCTTGACCGTTAAAGGGTGCTGTAACCCCCAAAGTACACTCCAGTCCAAACCAAAAAAAAAAATTTTTCTGTGTTTGTGAATTGTGTGCGCAGTAGCCGCACGTGCATCAACAAAGTAGTGCCAAGCGTGCGCCTGTGTCATAAGTAAAGGGACGGCTGGCTTGGCCGTTAAAAGGTGCTGTAACCCCCAAAGTACACTCCAGTCCAAACCAAAAAAAAAAATATTTTCTGTGTTTGTGAATTGTGTGCGCAGTAGCCGCACGAGCATCAACAAAGTAGTGCCAAGCGTGCGCCTGTGTCATAAGTAAAGGGCCGGCTGGCTTGACCGTTAAAGGGTGCTGTAACCCCCAAAGTACACTCCAGTCCAAACAAAAAAAAATTATTTTCTGTGAATGTGAATTGTGTGCGCAGTAGCCGCACGTGCATCAACAAAGTAGTGCCAAGCGTGCGCCTGTGTCATAAGTAAAGGGCCAGCTGGCTTGACCATTAAAGGGTGCTGTAACCCCCAAAGTACACTCCAGTCCAAACCAAAAAAAAAAATATTTTCTGTGTTTGTGAATTGTGTGCGCAGTAGCCGCACGTGCATCAACAAAGTAGTGCCGAGCGTGCACCTGTGTCATAAGTAAAGGGCCTGCTGGCTTGACCGTTAAAGGGTGCTGTAACCCCCAAAGTACACTCCAGTCCAAACCAAAAAAAAATTATTTTCTGTGTTTGTGAATTGTGTGCGCAGTAGCCGCACGTGCATCAACAAAGTAGTGCCAAGCGTGCGCCTGTGTCATAAGTAAAGGGCCGGCTGGCTTGACCGTTAAAGGGTGCTGTAACCCCCAAAGTACACTCCAGTCCAAACCAAAAAAAAAATTATTTTCTGTGTTTGTGAATTGTGTGCGCAGTAGCCGCACGTGCATCAACAAAGTAGTGCAAAGCGTGCGCCTGTGTCATAAGTAAAGGGCCGGCTGGCTTGACCATTAAAGGGTGCTGTAACCCCCAAAGTACACTCCAGTCCAAACCAAAAAAAAAAATATTTTCTGTGTTTGTGAATTGTGTGCGCAGTAGCCGCACGTGCATCAACAAAGTAGTACCAAGCGTGCGCCTGTGTCATAAGTAAAGGGCCGGCTGGCTTGACCGTTAAAGGGTGCTGTAACCCCCAAAGTACACTCCAGTCCAAACCAAAAAAAAAACTATTTTCTGTGTTAGTGAATTGTGTGCGCAGTAGCCGCACGTGCATCAACAAAGTAGTGCCAAGCATGCGCCTGTGTCATAAGTAAAGGGCCAGCTGGCTGGACCGTTAAAGGGTGCTGTAACCCCCAAAGTACACTCCAGTCCAAACAAAAAAAAATTATTTTCTGTGTTTGTGAATTGTGTGCGCAGTAGCCGCACGTGCATCAACAAAGTAGTGCCAAGCGTGCGCCTGTGTCATAAGTAAAGGGCTGGCTGGCTTGACCGTTAAAGGGTGCTGTAACCCCCAAAGTACACTCCAGTCCAAACCAAAAAAAAAATTATTTTCTGTGTTTGTGACTTGTTTGCGCTGTAGCCGCACGTGCGTCAACAAAGTCGTGCCAAGCGTGCGCCTGTGTCATAAGTAAAGGGCCGGCTGGCTTGACCATTAAAGGGTGCTGTAACCCCCAAAGTACACTCCAGTCCAAACCAAAAAAAAAACTATTTTCTGTGTTTGTGAATTGTGTGCGGAGTAGCCGCACGTGCATCAACAAAGTAGTGCCAAGCGTGCGCCTGTGTCATAAGTAAAGGGCCGGCTGGCTTGACCGTTAAAGGGTGCTGTAACCCCCAAAGTACACTCCAGTCCAAACAAAAACAAATTATTTTCTGTGAATGTGAATTGTGTGCGCAGTAGCCGCACATGCATCAACAAAGTAGTGCCAAGCGTGCGCCTGTGTCATAAGTAAAGGGCCGGCTGGCTTGACCATTAAAGGGTGCTGTAACCCCCAAAGTACACTCCAGTCCAAACCAAAAAAAAAACTATTTTCTGTGTTTGTGAATTGTGTGCGCAGTAGCCACACGTGCATCAACAAAGTAGTGCCAAGCGTGCGCCTGTGTCATAAGTAAAGGGCCGGCTGGCTTGACTGTTAAAGGGTGCTGTAGCCCCCAAAGTACACTCCAGTCCAAACCAAAAAAAAAATTATTTTCTGTGTTTGTGAATTGTGTGCGCAGTAGCCGCACGTGCATCAACAAAGTAGTGCCAAGCGTGCGCCTGTGTCATAAGTAAAGGGCCGGCTGGCTTGACCGTTAAAGGGTGCTGTAACTCCCAAAGTACACTCCAGTCCAAACCAAAAAAAAATTATTTTCTGTGTTTGTGAATTGTGTGCGCAGTAGCCGCACGTGCGTCAACAAAGTAGTGCCAAGCGTGCGCCTGTGTCATAAGTACAGGGCCGGCACGCTTGAACGTTAAAGGGTGCTGTAACCCCCAAAGTACACTCCAGTCCAAACCAAAAAAAAAAATATTTTCTGTGTTTGTGAATTGTGTGCGCAGTAGCCGCACGTGCATCAACAAAGTAGTTCCAAGCGTGCGCCTGTGTCATAAGTAAAGGGCCGGTTGGCTTGACCATTAAAGGGTGCTGTAACCCCCAAAGTACACTCCAGTCCAAACCAAAAAAAAAACTATTTTCTGTGTTTGTGAAATGTGTGCGCAGTAGCAGCACGTGCATCAACAAAGTAGTGCCAAGCGTGCGCCTGTGTCATAAGTAAAGGGCAGGCTGGCTTGACCATTAAAGGGTGCTGTAACCCCCAAAGTACACTCCAGTCCAAACCAAAAAAAAAATTATTTTCTGTGTTTGTGAATTGTGTGCGCAGTAGCCGCACGTGCATCAACAAAGTAGTGCCAAGCGTGTGCCTGTGTTATAAGTAAAGGGCCAGCTGGCTTCACCGTTAAAGGGTGCTGTAACCCCCAAAGTACACTCCAGTCCAAACCAAAAAAAAAAATGATGTTCTGTGTTTGTGAATTGTGTGCGCAGTAGCCGCACGTGCATCAACAAAGTAGTGCCGAGCGTGCACCTGTGTCATAAGTAAAGGGCCAGCTGGCTTGACCGTTAAAGGGTGCTGTAACCCCCAAAGTACACTCCAGTCCAAACCAAAAAAAAATTATTTTCTGTGTTTGTGAATTGTGTGCGCAGTAGCCGCACGTGCATCAACAAAGTAGTGCCAAGCGTGCGCCTGTGTCATAAGTAAAGGGCCGGCTGGCTTGACCGTTAAAGGGTGCTGTAACCCCCAAAGTACACTCCAGTCCAAACCAAAAAAAAAATTATTTTCTGTGTTTGTGAATTGTGTGCGCAGTAGCCGCACGTGCATCAACAAAGTAGTGCAAAGCGTGCGCCTGTGTCATAAGTAAAGGGCCGGCTGGCTTGACCATTAAAGGGTGCTGTAACCCCCAAAGTACACTCCAGTCCAAACCAAAAAAAAAATTATTTTCTGTGTTTGTGAATTGTGTGCGCAGTAGCCGCACGTGCATCAACAAAGTAGTGCCAAGCGTGCGCCTGTGTCATAAGTAAAGGGCCGGCTGGCTTGACCGTTAAAGGGTGCTGTAACCCCCAAAGTACACTCCAGTCCAAACCAAAAAAAAAACAATTTTCTGTGTTAGTGAATTGTGTGCGCAGTAGCCGCACGTGCATCAACAAAGTAGTGCCAAGCATGCGCCTGTGTCATAAGTAAAGGGCCAGCTGGCTGGACCGTTAAAGGGTGCTGTAACCCCCAAAGTACACTCCAGTCCAAACAAAAAAAAATTATTTTCTGTGTTTGTGAATTGTGTGCGCAGTAGCCGCACGTGCATCAACAAAGTAGTGCCAAGCGTGCGCCTGTGTCATAAGTAAAGGGCTGGCTGGCTTGACCGTTAAAGGGTGCTGTAACCCCCAAAGTACACTCCAGTCCAAACCAAAAAAAAAATTATTTTCTGTGTTTGTGACTTGTTTGCGCTGTAGCCGCACGTGCGTCAACAAAGTAGTGCCAAGCGTGCGCCTGTGTCATAAGTAAAGGGCCGGCTGGCTTGACCATTAAAGGGTGCTGTAACCACCAAAGTACACTCCAGTCCAAACCAAAAAAAAAACTATTTTCTGTGTTTGTGAATTGTGTGCGGAGTATCCGCACGTGCATCAACAAAGTAGTGCCAAGCGTGCGCCTGTGTCATAAGTAAAGGGCCGGCTGGCTTGACCGTTAAAGGGTGCTGTAACCCCCAAAGTACACTCCAGTCCAAACAAAAACAAATTATTTTCTGTGAATGTGAATTGTGTGCGCAGTAGCCGCACATGCATCAACAAAGTAGTGCCAAGCGTGCGCCTGTGTCATAAGTAAAGGGCCGGCTGGCTTGACCATTAAAGGGTGCTGTAACCCCCAAAGTACACTCCAGTCCAAACCAAAAAAAAAACTATTTTCTGTGTTTGTGAATTGTGTGCGCAGTAGCCGCACGTGCATCAACAAAGTAGTGCCAAGCGTGCGCCTGTGTCATAAGTAAAGGGCCGGCTGGCTTGACTGTTAAAGGGTGCTGTAGCCCCCAAAGTACACTCCAGTCCAAACCAAAAAAAAAATTATTTTCTGTGTTTGTGAATTGTGTGCGCAGTAGCCGCACGTGCATCAACAAAGTAGTGCCAAGCGTGCGCCTGTGTCATAAGTAAAGGGCCGGCTGGCTTGACCGTTAAAGGGTGCTGTAACTCCCAAAGTACACTCCAGTCCAAACCAAAAAAAAATTATTTTCTGTGTTTGTGAATTGTGTGCGCAGTAGCCGCACGTGCGTCAACAAAGTAGTGCCAAGCGTGCGCCTGTGTCATAAGTACAGGGCCGGCACGCTTGAACGTTAAAGGGTGCTGTAACCCCCAAAGTACACTCCAGTCCAAACCAAAAAAAAAAATATTTTCTGTGTTTGTGAATTGTGTGCGCAGTAGCCGCACGTGCATCAACAAAGTAGTTCCAAGCGTGCACCTGTGTCATAAGTAAAGGGCCGGCTGGCTTGACCATTAAAGGGTGCTGTAACCCCCAAAGTACACTCCAGTCCAAACCAAAAAAAAAATAATTTTCTGTGTTTGTGAATTGTGTGCGCAGTAGCCGCACGTGCATCAACAAAGTAGTGCCAAGCGTGCGCCTGTGTCATAAGTAAAGGGGCGGCTGGCTTGACCGTTAAAGGGTGTTGTAACCCCCAAAGTACACTCCAGTCCAAACCAAAAAAAAAACTATTTTCTGTGTTTGTGAAATGTGTGCGCAGTAGCAGCACGTGCATCAACAAAGTAGTGCCAAGCGTGCGCCTGTGTCATAAGTAAAGGGCCGGCTGGCTTGACCGTTAAAGGGTGCTGTAACCCGCAAAGTACACTCCAGTCCAAACCAAAAAAAAAAAGATGTTCTGTGTTTGTGAATTGTGTGCGCAGTAGCCGCATGTGCATCAACAAAGTAGTGCCAAGCGTGCGCCTGTGTCATAAGTAAAGGGCCGGCTGGCTTGACCGTTAAAGGGTGCTGTAACCCCCAAAGTACACTCCAGTCCAAACCAAAAAAAAAATTATTTTCTGTGTTTGTGAATTGTGTGCGCAGTAGACGCACGTGCATCAACAATGTAGTGCCAAGCGTGCGCCTGTGTCATAAGTAAAGGGCCGGCTGGCTTGACTGTTAAAGGGTGCTGTAACCCCCAATGTACACTCCAGTCCAAACCAAAAAAAAAATTATTTTCTGTGTTTGTGAATTGTGTGCGCAGTAGCCGCACGTGCATCAACAAAGTAGTGCCAAGCGTGCGCCTGTGTCATAAGTAAAGGGACGGCTGCCTTGGCTGTTAAAGGGTGCTGTAACCCCCAAAGTACACTCCAGTCCAAACCAAAAAAAAAATTATTTTCTGTGTTTGTGAATTGTGTGCGCAGTAGCCGCACGTGCATCAACAAAGTAGTGCCAAGCGTGCGCCTGTGTCATAAGTAAAGGGCCGGCTGGCTTGACCGTTAAAAGGTGCTGTAACCCCCAAAGTACACTCCAGTCCAAACAAAAAAAAAATATTTTCTGTGAATGTGAATTGTGTGCGCAGTAGCCGCACGTGCATCAACAAAGTAGTGCCAAGCGTGCGCCTGTGTCATAAGTAAAGGGCCGGCTGGCTTGATCATTAATGGGTGCTGTAACCCCCAAAGTACACTCCAGTCCAAACAAAAAAAAAATATTTTCTGTGTTTGTGAATTGTGTGCGCAGTAGCCGCACGTGCATCAACAAAGTAGTTCCAAGCGTGTGCCTGTGTCATAAGTAAAGGGCCGGCTGGCTTGACCATTAAAGGGTGCTGTAACCCCCAAAGTACACTCCAGTCCAAACCAAAAAAAAAAATTTTTTCTGTGTTTGTGAAATGTGTGCGCAGTAGCAGCACGTGCATCAACAAAGTAGTGCCAAGCGTGCGCCTGTGTCATAAGTAAAGGGCAGGCTGGCTTGACCATTAAAGGGTGCTGTAACCCCCAAAGTACACTCCAGTCCAAACCAAAAAAAAAATTATTTTCTGTGTTTGTGAATTGTGTGCGCAGTAGCCGCACGTGCATCAACAAAGTAGTGCCAAGCGTGTGCCTGTGTTATAAGTAAAGGGTTGGCTGGCTTGACCATTAAAGGGTGCTGTAACCCCCAAAGTACACTCCAGTCCAAACCAAAAAAAAAATTATTTTCTGTGTTTGTGAATTGTGTGCGCAGTAGCCGCACGTGCGTCAACAAAGTAGTGCCAAGCGTGCGCCTGTGTCATAAGTAAAGGGCCGGCAGGCTTGACCGTTAAAGGGTGCTGTAACCCCCAAAGTACACTCCAGTCGAAACAATAAAAAAATGATGTTCTGTGTTTGTGAATTGTGTGCGCAGTAGCCGCATGTGCATCAACAAAGTAGTGCCAAGCGTGCGCCTGTGTCATAAGTAAAGGGCCGGCTGGCTTGACCGTTAAAGGGTGCTGTAACCCCCAAAGTACACTCCAGTCCAAACCAAAAAAATATATATTTTCTGTGTTTGTGAATTGTGTGCGCAGTAGCCGCACGTGCATCAACAAAGTAGTGCCAAGCGTGCGCCTGTGTCATAAGTAAAGGGCCGGCTGGCTTGACCGTTAAAGGGTGCTGTAACCCTCAAAGTACACTCCAGTCCAAACCTAAAAAAAAAAATTTTCTGTGTTTGTGAATTGTGTGCGCAGTAGCCGCACGTGCATCAACAAAGTAGTTCCAAGCGTGCGCCTGTGTCATAAGTAAAGGGCCGGCTGGCTTGACCATTAAAGGGTGCTGTAACCCCCAAAGTACACTCCAGTCCAAACCAAAAAAAAAATTATTTTCTGTGTTTGTGAATTGTGTGCGCAGTAGCCGCACGTTCATCAACAAAGTAGTGCCAAGCGTGCGCCTGTGTCATAAGTAAAGGGCCGGCTGGCTTGACCATTAAAGGGTGCTGTAACCCCCAAAGTACACTCCAGTCCAAACCAAAAAAAAAAATTTTTCTGTGTTTGTGAATTGTGTGCGCAGTAGCCGCACGTGCATCAACAAAGTAGTGCCAAGCGTGCGCCTGTGTCATAAGTAAAGGGACGGCTGGCTTGGCCGTTAAAAGGTGCTGTAACCCCCAAAGTACACTCCAGTCCAAAAAAAAAATAAAAATATTTTCTGTGTTTGTGAATTGTGTGCGCAGTAGCCGCACGTGCATCAACAAAGTAGTGCCAAGCGTGCGCCTGTGTCATAAGTAAAGGGCCGGCTGGCTTGACCGTTAAAGGGTGCTGTAACCCCCAAAGTACACTCCAGTCCAAACAAAAAAAAATTATTTTCTGTGAATGTGAATTGTGTGCGCAGTAGCCGCACGTGCATCAACAAAGTAGTGCCAAGCGTGCGCCTGTGTCATAAGTAAAGGGCCGGCTGGCTTGACCATTAAAGGGTGCTGTAACCCCCAAAGTACACTCCAGTCCAAACCAAAAAAAAAATTATTTTCTGTGTTTGTGAATTGTGTGCGCAGTAGCCGCACGTGCATCAACAAAGTAGTGCCGAGCGTGCACCTGTGTCATAAGTAAAGGGCCAGCTGGCTTGACCGTTAAAGGGTGCTGTAACCCCCAAAGTACACTCTAGTCCAAACCAAAAAAAAATATATTTTCTGTGTTTGTGAATTGTGTGCGCAGTAGCCGCACGTGCATCAACAAAGTAGTGCCAAGCGTGCGCCTGTGTCATAAGTAAAGGGCCGGCTGGCTTGACCGTTAAAGGGTGCTGTAACCCCCAAAGTACACTCCCGTCCAAACCAAAAAAAAAATTATTTTCTGTGTTTGTGAATTGTGTGCGCAGTAGCCGCACGTGCATCAACAAAGTAGTGCAAAGCGTGCGCCTGTGTCATAAGTAAAGGGCCGGCTGGCTTGACCGTTAAAGGGTGCTGTAACCCCCAAAGTACACTCCAGTCCAAACCAAAAAAAAAACTATTTTCTGTGTTAGTGAATTGTGTGCGCAGTAGCCGCACGTGCATCAACAAAGTAGTGCCAAGCATGCGCCTGTGTCATAAGTAAAGGGCCAGCTGGCTGGACCGTTAAAGGGTGCTGTAACCCCCAAAGTACACTCCAGTCCAAACAAAAAAAAATTATTTTCTGTGAATGTGAATTGTGTGCGCAGTAGCCGCACGTGCATCAACAAAGTAGTGCCAAGCGTGCGCCTGTGTCATAAGTAAAGGACCGGCTGGCTTGACCATTAAAGGGTGCTGTAACCCCCAAAGTACACTCCAGTCCAAACCAAAAAAAAAACTATTTTCTGTGTTTGTGAATTGTGTGCGCAGTAGCCGCACGTGCATCAACAAAGTAGTGCCAAGCGTGCTCCTGTGTCATAAGTAAAGGGCCGGCTGGCTTGACCGTTAAAGGGTGCTGTAACCCCCAAAGTACACTCCAGTCCAAACCAAAAAAAAAATTATTTTCTGTGTTTGTGACTTGTTTGCGCTGTAGCCGCACGTGCGTCAACAAAGTAGAGCCAAGCGTGCGCCTGTGTCATAAGTAAAGGGCCGGCTGGCTTGACCATTAAAGGGTGCTGTAACCCCCAAAGTACACTCCAGTCCAAACCAAAAAAAAAATTATTTTCTGTGTTTGTGAATTGTGTGCGCAGTAGACGCACGTGCATCAACAATGTAGTGCCAAGCGTGCGCCTGTGTCATAAGTAAAGGGCCGGCTGGCTTGACTGTTAAAGGGTGCTGTAACCCCCAATGTACACTCCAGTCCAAACCAAAAAAAAAATTATTTTCTGTGTTTGTGAATTGTGTGCGCAGTAGCCGCACGTGCATCAACAAAGTAGTGCCAAGCGTGCGCCTGTGTCATAAGTAAAGGGACGGCTGCCTTGGCTGTTAAAGGGTGCTGTAACCCCCAAAGTACACTCCAGTCCAAACCAAAAAAAAAATTATTTTCTGTGTTTGTGAATTGTGTGCGCAGTAGCCGCACGTGCATCAACAAAGTAGTGCCAAGCGTGCGCCTGTGTCATAAGTAAAGGGCCGGCTGGCTTGACCGTTAAAAGGTGCTGTAACCCCCAAAGTACACTCCAGTCCAAACAAAAAAAAAATATTTTCTGTGAATGTGAATTGTGTGCGCAGTAGCCGCACGTGCATCAACAAAGTAGTGCCAAGCGTGCGCCTGTGTCATAAGTAAAGGGCCGGCTGGCTTGATCATTAATGGGTGCTGTAACCCCCAAAGTACACTCCAGTCCAAACAAAAAAAAAATATTTTCTGTGTTTGTGAATTGTGTGCGCAGTAGCCGCACGTGCATCAACAAAGTAGTTCCAAGCGTGTGCCTGTGTCATAAGTAAAGGGCCGGCTGGCTTGACCATTAAAGGGTGCTGTAACCCCCAAAGTACACTCCAGTCCAAACCAAAAAAAAAAATTTTTTCTGTGTTTGTGAAATGTGTGCGCAGTAGCAGCACGTGCATCAACAAAGTAGTGCCAAGCGTGCGCCTGTGTCATAAGTAAAGGGCAGGCTGGCTTGACCATTAAAGGGTGCTGTAACCCCCAAAGTACACTCCAGTCCAAACCAAAAAAAAAATTATTTTCTGTGTTTGTGAATTGTGTGCGCAGTAGCCGCACGTGCATCAACAAAGTAGTGCCAAGCGTGTGCCTGTGTTATAAGTAAAGGGTTGGCTGGCTTGACCATTAAAGGGTGCTGTAACCCCCAAAGTACACTCCAGTCCAAACCAAAAAAAAAATTATTTTCTGTGTTTGTGAATTGTGTGCGCAGTAGCCGCACGTGCGTCAACAAAGTAGTGCCAAGCGTGCGCCTGTGTCATAAGTAAAGGGCCGGCAGGCTTGACCGTTAAAGGGTGCTGTAACCCCCAAAGTACACTCCAGTCGAAACAATAAAAAAATGATGTTCTGTGTTTGTGAATTGTGTGCGCAGTAGCCGCATGTGCATCAACAAAGTAGTGCCAAGCGTGCGCCTGTGTCATAAGTAAAGGGCCGGCTGGCTTGACCGTTAAAGGGTGCTGTAACCCCCAAAGTACACTCCAGTCCAAACCAAAAAAATATATATTTTCTGTGTTTGTGAATTGTGTGCGCAGTAGCCGCACGTGCATCAACAAAGTAGTGCCAAGCGTGCGCCTGTGTCATAAGTAAAGGGCCGGCTGGCTTGACCGTTAAAGGGTGCTGTAACCCTCAAAGTACACTCCAGTCCAAACCTAAAAAAAAAAATTTTCTGTGTTTGTGAATTGTGTGCGCAGTAGCCGCACGTGCATCAACAAAGTAGTTCCAAGCGTGCGCCTGTGTCATAAGTAAAGGGCCGGCTGGCTTGACCATTAAAGGGTGCTGTAACCCCCAAAGTACACTCCAGTCCAAACCAAAAAAAAAATTATTTTCTGTGTTTGTGAATTGTGTGCGCAGTAGCCGCACGTTCATCAACAAAGTAGTGCCAAGCGTGCGCCTGTGTCATAAGTAAAGGGCCGGCTGGCTTGACCATTAAAGGGTGCTGTAACCCCCAAAGTACACTCCAGTCCAAACCAAAAAAAAAAATTTTTCTGTGTTTGTGAATTGTGTGCGCAGTAGCCGCACGTGCATCAACAAAGTAGTGCCAAGCGTGCGCCTGTGTCATAAGTAAAGGGACGGCTGGCTTGGCCGTTAAAAGGTGCTGTAACCCCCAAAGTACACTCCAGTCCAAAAAAAAAATAAAAATATTTTCTGTGTTTGTGAATTGTGTGCGCAGTAGCCGCACGTGCATCAACAAAGTAGTGCCAAGCGTGCGCCTGTGTCATAAGTAAAGGGCCGGCTGGCTTGACCGTTAAAGGGTGCTGTAACCCCCAAAGTACACTCCAGTCCAAACAAAAAAAAATTATTTTCTGTGAATGTGAATTGTGTGCGCAGTAGCCGCACGTGCATCAACAAAGTAGTGCCAAGCGTGCGCCTGTGTCATAAGTAAAGGGCAGGCTGGCTTGACCATTAAAGGGTGCTGTAACCCCCAAAGTACACTCCAGTCCAAACCAAAAAAAAAATTATTTTCTGTGTTTGTGAATTGTGTGCGCAGTAGCCGCACGTGCATCAACAAAGTAGTGCCGAGCGTGCACCTGTGTCATAAGTAAAGGGCCAGCTGGCTTGACCGTTAAAGGGTGCTGTAACCCCCAAAGTACACTCTAGTCCAAACCAAAAAAAAATATATTTTCTGTGTTTGTGAATTGTGTGCGCAGTAGCCGCACGTGCATCAACAAAGTAGTGCCAAGCGTGCGCCTGTGTCATAAGTAAAGGGCCGGCTGGCTTGACCGTTAAAGGGTGCTGTAACCCCCAAAGTACACTCCCGTCCAAACCAAAAAAAAAATTATTTTCTGTGTTTGTGAATTGTGTGCGCAGTAGCCGCACGTGCATCAACAAAGTAGTGCAAAGCGTGCGCCTGTGTCATAAGTAAAGGGCCGGCTGGCTTGACCGTTAAAGGGTGCTGTAACCCCCAAAGTACACTCCAGTCCAAACCAAAAAAAAAACTATTTTCTGTGTTAGTGAATTGTGTGCGCAGTAGCCGCACGTGCATCAACAAAGTAGTGCCAAGCATGCGCCTGTGTCATAAGTAAAGGGCCAGCTGGCTGGACCGTTAAAGGGTGCTGTAACCCCCAAAGTACACTCCAGTCCAAACAAAAAAAAATTATTTTCTGTGAATGTGAATTGTGTGCGCAGTAGCCGCACGTGCATCAACAAAGTAGTGCCAAGCGTGCGCCTGTGTCATAAGTAAAGGACCGGCTGGCTTGACCATTAAAGGGTGCTGTAACCCCCAAAGTACACTCCAGTCCAAACCAAAAAAAAAACTATTTTCTGTGTTTGTGAATTGTGTGCGCAGTAGCCGCACGTGCATCAACAAAGTAGTGCCAAGCGTGCTCCTGTGTCATAAGTAAAGGGCCGGCTGGCTTGACCGTTAAAGGGTGCTGTAACCCCCAAAGTACACTCCAGTCCAAACCAAAAAAAAAATTATTTTCTGTGTTTGTGACTTGTTTGCGCTGTAGCCGCACGTGCGTCAACAAAGTAGAGCCAAGCGTGCGCCTGTGTCATAAGTAAAGGGCCGGCTGGCTTGACCATTAAAGGGTGCTGTAACCCCCAAAGTACACTCCAGTCCAAACCAAAAAAAAAACTATTTTCTGTGTTTGTGAATTGTGTGCGGAGTAGCCGCACGTGCATCAACAAAGTAGTGCCAAGCGTGCGCCTGTGTCATAAGTAAAGGGCCAGCTGGCTTGACCGTTAAAGGGTGCTGTAACCCCCAAAGTACACTCCAGTCCAAACAAAAACAAATTATTTTCTGTGAATGTGAATTGTGTGCGCAGTAGCCACACATGCATCAACAAAGTAGTGCCAAGCGTGCGCCTGTGTCATAAGTAAAGGGCCGGCTGGCTTGACCATTAAAGGGTGCTGTAACCCCCAAAGTACACTCCAGTCCAAACCAAAAAAAAAACTATTTTCTGTGTTTGTGAATTGTGTGCGCAGTAGCCGCACGTGCATCAACAAAGTAGTGCCAAGCGTGCGCCTGTGTCATAAGTAAAGGGCCGGCTGGCTTGACCGTTAAAGGGTGCTGTAGCCCCCAAAGTACACTCCAGTCCAAACCAAAAAAAAAATTATTTTCTGTGTTTGTGAATTGTGTGCGCAGTAGCCGCACGTGCATCAACAAAGTAGTGCCAAGCGTGCGCCTGTGTCATAAGTAAAGGGCCGGCTGGCTTGACCGTTAAAGGGTGCTGTAACCCCCAAAGTACACTCCAGTCCAAACCAAAAAAAAAATTATTTTCTGTGTTTGTGAATTGTTGTGCGCAGTAGCCGCACGTGCGTCAACAAAGTAGTGCCAAGCGTGCGCCTGTGTCATAAGTACAGGGCCGGCACGCTTGAACGTTAAAGGGTGCTGTAACCCCCAAAGTACACTCCAGTCCCAAACCAAAAAAAAAAATATTTTCTGTGTTTGTGAATTGTGTGCGCAGTAGCCGCACGTGCATCAACAAAGTAGTTCCAAGCGTGCGCCTGTGTCATAAGTAAAGGGCCGGCTGGCTTGACCATTAAAGGGTGCTGTAACCCCCAAAGTACACTCCAGTCCAAACCAAAAAAAAAATTATTTTCTGTGTTTGTGAATTGTGTGCGCAGTAGCCGCACGTGCATCAACAAAGTAGTGCCAAGCGTGCGCCTGTGTCATAAGTAAAGGGCCGGCTGGCTTGACCGTTAAAGGGTGTTGTAACCCCCAAAGTACACTCCAGTCCAAACCAAAAAAAAAACTATTTTCTGTGTTTGTGAAATGTGTGCGCAGTAGCTGCACGTGCATCAACAAAGTAGTGCCAAGCGTGCGCCTGTGTCATAAGTAAAGGGCCGGCTGGCTTGACCGTTAAAGGGTGCTGTAACCCCCAAAGTACACTCCAGTCCAAACCAAAAAAAAAAGATGTTCTGTGTTTGTGAATTGTGTGCGCAGTAGCCGCACGTGCATCAACAAAGTAGTGCCAAGCGTGCGCCTGTGTCATAAGTAAAGGGCCGGCTGGCTTGACCGTTAAAGGGTGCTGTAACCCCCAAAGTACACTCCAGTCCAAACCAAAAAAAAAATTATTTTCTGTGTTTGTGAATTGTGTGCGCAGTAGACGCACGTGCATCAACAATGTAGTGCCAAGCGTGCGCCTGTGTCATAAGTAAAGGGCCGGCTGGCTTGACCGTTAAAGGGTGCTGTAACCCCCAAAGTACACTCCAGTCCAAACCAAAAAAAAAATTATTTTCTGTGTTTGTGAATTGTGTGCGCAGTAGCCGCACGTGCATCAACAAAGTAGTGCCAAGCGTGCGCCTGTGTCATAAGTAAAGGGACGGCTGGCTTGGCCGTTAAAGGGTGCTGTAACCCCCAAAGTACACTCCAGTCCAAACCAAAAAAAAAATTATTTTCTGTGTTTGTGAATTGTGTGCGCAGTAGCCGCACGTGCATCAACAAAGTAGTGCCAAGCGTGCGCCTGTGTCATAAGTAAAGGGCCGGCTGGCTTGACCGTTAAAGGGTGCTGTAACCCCCAAAGTACACTCCAGTCCAAACAAAAAAAAATTATTTTCTGTGAATGTGAATTGTGTGCGCAGTAGCCGCACGTGCATCAACAAAATAGTGCCAAGCGTGCGCCTGTGTCATAAGTAAAGGGCCGGCTGGCTTGACCATTAAAGGGTCCTGTAACCCCCAAAGTACACTCCAGTCCAAACCAAAAAAAAAATATTTTCTGTGTTTGTGAATTGTGTGCGCAGTAGCCGCACGTGCGTCAACAAAGTAGTGCCAAGCGTGCGCCTGTGTCATAAGTAAAGGGCCGGCTGGCTTGACCGTTAAAGGGTGCTGTAACCCGCAAAGTACACTCCAGTCCAAACCAAAAAAAAAAAGATGTTCTGTGTTTGTGAATTGTGTGCGCAGTAGCCGCATGTGCATCAACAAAGTAGTGCCAAGCGTGCGCCTGTGTCATAAGTAAAGGGCCGGCTGGCTTGACCGTTAAAGGGTGCTGTAACCCCCAAAGTACACTCCAGTCCAAACCAAAAAAAAAATTATTTTCTGTGTTTGTGAATTGTCGTGCGCAGTAGACGCACGTGCATCAACAATGTAGTGCCAAGCGTGCGCCTGTGTCATAAGTAAAGGGCCGGCTGGCTTGACTGTTAAAGGGTGCTGTAACCCCCAATGTACACTCCAGTCCAAACCAAAAAAAAAATTATTTTCTGTGTTTGTGAATTGTTGTGCGCAGTAGCCGCACGTGCATCAACAAAGTAGTGCCAAGCGTGCGCCTGTGTCATAAGTAAAGGGACGGCTGCCTTGGCTGTTAAAGGGTGCTGTAACCCCCAAAGTACACTCCAGTCCAAACCAAAAAAAAAATTATTTTCTGTGTTTGTGAATTGTGTGCGCAGTAGCCGCACGTGCATCAACAAAGTAGTGCCAAGCGTGCGCCTGTGTCATAAGTAAAGGGCCGGCTGGCTTGACCGTTAAAAGGTGCTGTAACCCCCAAAGTACACTCCAGTCCAAACAAAAAAAAAATATTTTCTGTGAATGTGAATTGTGTGCGCAGTAGCCGCACGTGCATCAACAAAGTAGTGCCAAGCGTGCGCCTGTGTCATAAGTAAAGGGCCGGCTGGCTTGATCATTAATGGGTGCTGTAACCCCCAAAGTACACTCCAGTCCAAACAAAAAAAAAATATTTTCTGTGTTTGTGAATTGTGTGCGCAGTAGCCGCACGTGCATCAACAAAGTAGTTCCAAGCGTGTGCCTGTGTCATAAGTAAAGGGCCGGCTGGCTTGACCATTAAAGGGTGCTGTAACCCCCAAAGTACACTCCAGTCCAAACCAAAAAAAAAAAATTTTTCTGTGTTTGTGAAATGTGTGCGCAGTAGCAGCACGTGCATCAACAAAGTAGTGCCAAGCGTGCGCCTGTGTCATAAGTAAAGGGCAGGCTGGCTTGACCATTAAAGGGTGCTGTAACCCCCAAAGTACACTCCAGTCCAAACCAAAAAAAAAATTATTTTCTGTGTTTGTGAATTGTGTGCGCAGTAGCCGCACGTGCATCAACAAAGTAGTGCCAAGCGTGTGCCTGTGTTATAAGTAAAGGGTTGGCTGGCTTGACCATTAAAGGGTGCTGTAACCCCCAAAGTACACTCCAGTCCAAACCAAAAAAAAAATTATTTTCTGTGTTTGTGAATTGTGTGCGCAGTAGCCGCACGTGCGTCAACAAAGTAGTGCCAAGCGTGCGCCTGTGTCATAAGTAAAGGGCCGGCAGGCTTGACCGTTAAAGGGTGCTGTAACCCCCAAAGTACACTCCAGTCGAAACAATAAAAAAATGATGTTCTGTGTTTGTGAATTGTGTGCGCAGTAGCCGCATGTGCATCAACAAAGTAGTGCCAAGCGTGCGCCTGTGTCATAAGTAAAGGGCCGGCTGGCTTGACCGTTAAAGGGTGCTGTAACCCCCAAAGTACACTCCAGTCCAAACCAAAAAAATATATATTTTCTGTGTTTGTGAATTGTGTGCGCAGTAGCCGCACGTGCATCAACAAAGTAGTGCCAAGCGTGCGCCTGTGTCATAAGTAAAGGGCCGGCTGGCTTGACCGTTAAAGGGTGCTGTAACCCTCAAAGTACACTCCAGTCCAAACCTAAAAAAAAAAATTTTCTGTGTTTGTGAATTGTGTGCGCAGTAGCCGCACGTGCATCAACAAAGTAGTTCCAAGCGTGCGCCTGTGTCATAAGTAAAGGGCCGGCTGGCTTGACCATTAAAGGGTGCTGTAACCCCCAAAGTACACTCCAGTCCAAACCAAAAAAAAAATTATTTTCTGTGTTTGTGAATTGTGTGCGCAGTAGCCGCACGTTCATCAACAAAGTAGTGCCAAGCGTGCGCCTGTGTCATAAGTAAAGGGCCGGCTGGCTTGACCATTAAAGGGTGCTGTAACCCCCAAAGTACACTCCAGTCCAAACCAAAAAAAAAAATTTTTCTGTGTTTGTGAATTGTGTGCGCAGTAGCCGCACGTGCATCAACAAAGTAGTGCCAAGCGTGCGCCTGTGTCATAAGTAAAGGGACGGCTGACTTGGCCGTTAAAAGGTGCTGTAACCCCCAAAGTACACTCCAGTCCAAAAAAAAAAAATATATATTTTCTGTGTTTGTGAATTGTGTGCGCAGTAGCCGCACGTGCATCAACAAAGTAGTGCCAAGCGTGCGCCTGTGTCATAAGTAAAGGGCCGGCTGGCTTGACCGTTAAAGGGTGCTGTAACCCCCAAAGTACACTCCAGTCCAAACAAAAAAAAATTATTTTCTGTGAATGTGAATTGTGTGCGCAGTAGCCGCACGTGCATCAACAAAGTAGTGCCAAGCGTGCGCCTGTGTCATAAGTAAAGGGCCGGCTGGCTTGACCATTAAAGGGTGCTGTAACCCCCAAAGTACACTCCAGTCCAAACCAAAAAAAAAATTATTTTCTGTGTTTGTGAATTGTGTGCGCAGTAGCCGCACGTGCATCAACAAAGTAGTGCCGAGCGTGCACCTGTGTCATAAGTAAAGGGCCAGCTGGCTTGACCGTTAAAGGGTGCTGTAACCCCCAAAGTACACTCTAGTCCAAACCAAAAAAAAATATATTTTCTGTGTTTGTGAATTGTGTGCGCAGTAGCCGCACGTGCATCAACAAAGTAGTGCCAAGCGTGCGCCTGTGTCATAAGTAAAGGGCCGGCTGGCTTGACCGTTAAAGGGTGCTGTAACCCCCAAAGTACACTCCCGTCCAAACCAAAAAAAAAATTATTTTCTGTGTTTGTGAATTGTGTGCGCAGTAGCCGCACGTGCATCAACAAAGTAGTGCAAAGCGTGCGCCTGTGTCATAAGTAAAGGGCCGGCTGGCTTGACCGTTAAAGGGTGCTGTAACCCCCAAAGTACACTCCAGTCCAAACCAAAAAAAAAACTATTTTCTGTGTTAGTGAATTGTGTGCGCAGTAGCCGCACGTGCATCAACAAAGTAGTGCCAAGCATGCGCCTGTGTCATAAGTAAAGGGCCAGCTGGCTGGACCGTTAAAGGGTGCTGTAACCCCCAAAGTACACTCCAGTCCAAACAAAAAAAAATTATTTTCTGTGAATGTGAATTGTGTGCGCAGTAGCCGCACGTGCATCAACAAAGTAGTGCCAAGCGTGCGCCTGTGTCATAAGTAAAGGACCGGCTGGCTTGACCATTAAAGGGTGCTGTAACCCCCAAAGTACACTCCAGTCCAAACCAAAAAAAAAACTATTTTCTGTGTTTGTGAATTGTGTGCGCAGTAGCCGCACGTGCATCAACAAAGTAGTGCCAAGCGTGCTCCTGTGTCATAAGTAAAGGGCCGGCTGGCTTGACCGTTAAAGGGTGCTGTAACCCCCAAAGTACACTCCAGTCCAAACCAAAAAAAAAATTATTTTCTGTGTTTGTGACTTGTTTGCGCTGTAGCCGCACGTGCGTCAACAAAGTAGAGCCAAGCGTGCGCCTGTGTCATAAGTAAAGGGCCGGCTGGCTTGACCATTAAAGGGTGCTGTAACCCCCAAAGTACACTCCAGTCCAAACCAAAAAAAAAACTATTTTCTGTGTTTGTGAATTGTGTGCGGAGTAGCCGCACGTGCATCAACAAAGTAGTGCCAAGCGTGCGCCTGTGTCATAAGTAAAGGGCCAGCTGGCTTGACCGTTAAAGGGTGCTGTAACCCCCAAAGTACACTCCAGTCCAAACAAAAACAAATTATTTTCTGTGAATGTGAATTGTGTGCGCAGTAGCCACACATGCATCAACAAAGTAGTGCCAAGCGTGCGCCTGTGTCATAAGTAAAGGGCCGGCTGGCTTGACCATTAAAGGGTGCTGTAACCCCCAAAGTACACTCCAGTCCAAACCAAAAAAAAAAACTATTTTCTGTGTTTGTGAATTGTGTGCGCAGTAGCCGCACGTGCATCAACAAAGTAGTGCCAAGCGTGCGCCTGTGTCATAAGTAAAGGGCCGGCTGGCTTGACCGTTAAAGGGTGCTGTAGCCCCCAAAGTACACTCCAGTCCAAACCAAAAAAAAAATTATTTTCTGTGTTTGTGAATTGTGTGCGCAGTAGCCGCACGTGCATCAACAAAGTAGTGCCAAGCGTGCGCCTGTGTCATAAGTAAAGGGCCGGCTGGCTTGACCGTTAAAGGGTGCTGTAACCCCCAAAGTACACTCCAGTCCAAACCAAAAAAAAAATTATTTTCTGTGTTTGTGAATTGTGTGCGCAGTAGCCGCACGTGCGTCAACAAAGTAGTGCCAAGCGTGCGCCTGTGTCATAAGTACAGGGCCGGCACGCTTGAACGTTAAAGGGTGCTGTAACCCCCAAAGTACACTCCAGTCCAAACCAAAAAAAAAAATATTTTCTGTGTTTGTGAATTGTGTGCGCAGTAGCCGCACGTGCATCAACAAAGTAGTTCCAAGCGTGCGCCTGTGTCATAAGTAAAGGGCCGGCTGGCTTGACCATTAAAGGGTGCTGTAACCCCCAAAGTACACTCCAGTCCAAACCAAAAAAAAAATTATTTTCTGTGTTTGTGAATTGTGTGCGCAGTAGCCGCACGTGCATCAACAAAGTAGTGCCAAGCGTGCGCCTGTGTCATAAGTAAAGGGCCGGCTGGCTTGACCGTTAAAGGGTGTTGTAACCCCCAAAGTACACTCCAGTCCAAACCAAAAAAAAAACTATTTTCTGTGTTTGTGAAATGTGTGCGCAGTAGCTGCACGTGCATCAACAAAGTAGTGCCAAGCGTGCGCCTGTGTCATAAGTAAAGGGCCGGCTGGCTTGACCGTTAAAGGGTGCTGTAACCCCCAAAGTACACTCCAGTCCAAACCAAAAAAAAAAGATGTTCTGTGTTTGTGAATTGTGTGCGCAGTAGCCGCACGTGCATCAACAAAGTAGTGCCAAGCGTGCGCCTGTGTCATAAGTAAAGGGCCGGCTGGCTTGACCGTTAAAGGGTGCTGTAACCCCCAAAGTACACTCCAGTCCAAACCAAAAAAAAAATTATTTTCTGTGTTTGTGAATTGTGTGCGCAGTAGACGCACGTGCATCAACAATGTAGTGCCAAGCGTGCGCCTGTGTCATAAGTAAAGGGCCGGCTGGCTTGACCGTTAAAGGGTGCTGTAACCCCCAAAGTACACTCCAGTCCAAACCAAAAAAAAAATTATTTTCTGTGTTTGTGAATTGTGTGCGCAGTAGCCGCACGTGCATCAACAAAGTAGTGCCAAGCGTGCGCCTGTGTCATAAGTAAAGGGACGGCTGGCTTGGCCGTTAAAGGGTGCTGTAACCCCCAAAGTACACTCCAGTCCAAACCAAAAAAAAAATTATTTTCTGTGTTTGTGAATTGTGTGCGCAGTAGCCGCACGTGCATCAACAAAGTAGTGCCAAGCGTGCGCCTGTGTCATAAGTAAAGGGCCGGCTGGCTTGACCGTTAAAGGGTGCTGTAACCCCCAAAGTACACTCCAGTCCAAACAAAAAAAAATTATTTTCTGTGAATGTGAATTGTGTGCGCAGTAGCCGCACGTGCATCAACAAAATAGTGCCAAGCGTGCGCCTGTGTCATAAGTAAAGGGCCGGCTGGCTTGACCATTAAAGGGTCCTGTAACCCCCAAAGTACACTCCAGTCCAAACCAAAAAAAAAATATTTTCTGTGTTTGTGAATTGTGTGCGCAGTAGCCGCACGTGCGTCAACAAAGTAGTTCCAAGCGTGCGCCTGTGTCATAAGTACAGGGCCGGCACGCTTGAACGTTAAAGGGTGCTGTAACCCCCAAAGTACACTCCAGTCCAAACCAAAAAAAAAAATATTTTCTGTGTTTGTGAATTGTGTGCGCAGTAGCCGCACGTGCATCAACAAAGTAGTTCCAAGCGTGCGCCTGTGTCATAAGTAAAGGGCCGGCTGGCTTGACCATTAAAGGGTGCTGTAACCCCCAAAGTACACTCCAGTCGAAACCAAAAAAAAAATTATTTTCTGTGTTTGTGAATTGTGTGCGCAGTAGCCGCACGTGCATCAACAAAGTAGTGCCAAGCGTGCGCCTGTGTCATAAGTAAAGGGCTGGCTGGCTTGACCGTTAAAGGGTGCTGTAACCCCCAAAGTACACTCCAGTCCAAACCAAAAAAAAAATTATTTTCTGTGTTTGTGACTTGTTTGCGCTGTAGCCGCACGTGCGTCAACAAAGTAGTGCCAAGCGTGCGCCTGTGTCATAAGTAAAGAGCCGGCTGGCTTGACCGTTAAAGGGTGCTGTAACCCCCAAAGTACACTCCAGTCCAAACCAAAAAAAAAACTATTTTCTGTGTTTGTGAATTGTGTGCGGAGTAGCCGCACGTGCATCAACAAAGTAGTGCCAAGCGTGCGCCTGTGTCATAAGTAAAGGGCCGGCTGGCTTGACCATTAAAGGGTGCTGTAACCCCCAAAGTACACTCCAGTCCAAACCAAAAAAAAAAATATTTTCTGTGTTTGTGAATTGTGTGCGCAGTAGCCACACGTGCATCAACAAAGTAGTGCCAAGCGTGCGCCTGTGTCATAAGTAAAGGGCCGGCTGGCTTGACCGTTAAAGGGTGCTGTAGCCCCCAAAGTACACTCCAGTCCAAACCAAAAAAAAAATTATTTTCTGTGTTTGTGAATTGTGTGCGCAGTAGCCGCACGTGCATCAACAAAGTAGTGCCAAGCGTGCGCCTGTGTCATAAGTAAAGGGCCGGCTGGCTTGACCGTTAAAGGGTGCTGTAACCCCCAAAGTACACTCCAGTCCAAACCAAAAAAAAAATTATTTTCTGTGTTTGTGAATTGTGTGCGCAGTAGCCGCACGTGCGTCAACAAAGTAGTGCCAAGCGTGCGCCTGTGTCATAAGTACAGGGCCGGCACGCTTGAACGTTAAAGGGTGCTGTAACCCCCAAAGTACACTCCAGTCCA
Source organism: Taudactylus pleione (assembly GCA_031769625.1). Lineage (NCBI taxonomy): Eukaryota > Metazoa > Chordata > Amphibia > Anura > Myobatrachidae > Taudactylus > Taudactylus pleione. Next base: position 4,797,183 of record JAUIMM010000320.1, on the reverse strand, counting down.
AACCAAAAAAAAAAATATTTTCTGTGTTTGTGAATTGTGTGCGCAGTAGCCGCACGTGCATCAACAAAGTAGTTCCAAGCGTGCGCCTGTGTCATAAGTAAAGGGCCGGCTGGCTTGACCATTAAAGGGTGCTGTAACCCCCAAAGTACACTCCAGTCCAAACCAAAAAAAAAATTATTTTCTGTGTTTGTGAATTGTGTGCGCAGTAGCCGCACGTGCATCAACAAAGTAGTGCCAAGCGTGCGCCTGTGTCATAAGTAAAGGGCCGGCTGGCTTGACCGTTAAAGGGTGTTGTAACCCCCAAAGTACACTCCAGTCCAAACCAAAAAAAAAACTATTTTCTGTGTTTGTGAAATGTGTGCGCAGTAGCAGCACGTGCATCAACAAAGTAGTGCCAAGCGTGCGCCTGTGTCATAAGTAAAGGGCCGGCTGGCTTGACCGTTAAAGGGTGCTGTAACCCCCAAAGTACACTCCAGTCCAAACCAAAAAAAAAAGATGTTCTGTGTTTGTGAATTGTGTGCGCAGTAGCCGCACGTGCATCAACAAAGTAGTGCCAAGCGTGCGCCTGTGTCATAAGTAAAGGGCCGGCTGGCTTGACCGTTAAAGGGTGCTGTAACCCCCAAAGTACACTCCAGTCCAAACCAAAAAAAAAATTATTTTCTGTGTTTGTGAATTGTGTGCGCAGTAGACGCACGTGCATCAACAATGTAGTGCCAAGCGTGCGCCTGTGTCATAAGTAAAGGGCCGGCTGGCTTGACCGTTAAAGGGTGCTGTAACCCCCAAAGTACACTCCAGTCCAAACCAAAAAAAAAATTATTTTCTGTGTTTGTGAATTGTGTGCGCAGTAGCCGCACGTGCATCAACAAAGTAGTGCCAAGCGTGCGCCTGTGTCATAAGTAAAGGGACGGCTGGCTTGGCCGTTAAAGGGTGCTGTAACCCCCAAAGTACACTCCAGTCCAAACCAAAAAAAAAATTATTTTCTGTGTTTGTGAATTGTGTGCGCAGTAGCCGCACGTGCATCAACAAAGTAGTGCCAAGCGTGCGCCTGTGTCATAAGTAAAGGGCCGGCTGGCTTGACCGTTAAAGGGTGCTGTAACCCCCAAAGTACACTCCAGTCCAAACAAAAAAAAATTATTTTCTGTGAATGTGAATTGTGTGCGCAGTAGCCGCACGTGCATCAACAAAATAGTGCCAAGCGTGCGCCTGTGTCATAAGTAAAGGGCCAGCTGGCTTGACCATTAAAGGGTCCTGTAACCCCCAAAGTACACTCCAGTCCAAACCAAAAAAAAAATATTTTCTGTGTTTGTGAATTGTGTGCGCAGTAGCCGCACGTGCGTCAACAAAGTAGTGCCAAGCGTGCGCCTGTGTCATAAGTACAGGGCCGGCACGCTTGAACGTTAAAGGGTGCTGTAACCCCCAAAGTACACTCCAGTCCAAACCAAAAAAAAAAATATTTTCTGTGTTTGTGAATTGTGTGCGCAGTAGCCGCACGTGCATCAACAAAGTAGTTCCAAGCGTGCGCCTGTGTCATAAGTAAAGGGCCGGCTGGCTTGACCATTAAAGGTTGCTGTAACCCCCAAAGTACACTCCAGTCGAAACCAAAAAAAAAATTATTTTCTGTGTTTGTGAATTGTGTGCGCAGTAGCCGCACGTGCATCAACAAAGTAGTGCCAAGCGTGCGCCTGTGTCATAAGTAAAGGGCTGGCTGGCTTGACCGTTAAAGGGTGCTGTAACCCCCAAAGTACACTCCAGTCCAAACCAAAAAAAAAATTATTTTCTGTGTTTGTGACTTGTTTGCGCTGTAGCCGCACGTGCGTCAACAAAGTAGTGCCAAGCGTGCGCCTGTGTCATAAGTAAAGAGCCGGCTGGCTTGACCGTTAAAGGGTGCTGTAACCCCCAAAGTACACTCCAGTCCAAACCAAAAAAAAAACTATTTTCTGTGTTTGTGAATTGTGTGCGGAGTAGCCGCACGTGCATCAACAAAGTAGTGCCAAGCGTGCGCCTGTGTCATAAGTAAAGGGCCGGCTGGCTTGACCATTAAAGGGTGCTGTAACCCCCAAAGTACACTCCAGTCCAAACCAAAAAAAAAACTATTTTCTGTGTTTGTGAATTGTGTGCGCAGTAGCCACACGTGCATCAACAAAGTAGTGCCAAGCGTGCGCCTGTGTCATAAGTAAAGGGCCGGCTGGCTTGACCGTTAAAGGGTGCTGTAGCCCCCAAAGTACACTCCAGTCCAAACCAAAAAAAAAATTATTTTCTGTGTTTGTGAATTGTGTGCGCAGTAGCCGCACGTGCATCAACAAAGTAGTGCCAAGCGTGCGCCTGTGTCATAAGTAAAGGGCCGGCTGGCTTGACCGTTAAAGGGTGCTGTAACCCCCAAAGTACACTCCAGTCCAAACCAAAAAAAAAATTATTTTCTGTGTTTGTGAATTGTGTGCGCAGTAGCCGCACGTGCGTCAACAAAGTAGTGCCAAGCGTGCGCCTGTGTCATAAGTACAGGGCCGGCACGCTTGAACGTTAAAGGGTGCTGTAACCCCCAAAGTACACTCCAGTCCAAACCAAAAAAAAAAATATTTTCTGTGTTTGTGAATTGTGTGCGCAGTAGCCGCACGTGCATCAACAAAGTAGTTCCAAGCGTGCGCCTGTGTCATAAGTAAAGGGCCGGCTGGCTTGACCATTAAAGGGTGCTGTAACCCCCAAAGTACACTCCAGTCCAAACCAAAAAAAAAATTATTTTCTGTGTTTGTGAATTGTGTGCGCAGTAGCCGCACGTGCATCAACAAAGTAGTGCCAAGCGTGCGCCTGTGTCATAAGTAAAGGGCCGGCTGGCTTGACCGTTAAAGGGTGTTGTAACCCCCAAAGTACACTCCAGTCCAAACCAAAAAAAAAACTATTTTCTGTGTTTGTGAAATGTGTGCGCAGTAGCAGCACGTGCATCAACAAAGTAGTGCCAAGCGTGCGCCTGTGTCATAAGTAAAGGGCCGGCTGGCTTGACCGTTAAAGGGTGCTGTAACCCCCAAAGTACACTCCAGTCCAAACCAAAAAAAAAAAGATGTTCTGTGTTTGTGAATTGTGTGCGCAGTAGCCGCATGTGCATCAACAAAGTAGTGCCAAGCGTGCGCCTGTGTCATAAGTAAAGGGCCGGCTGGCTTGACCGTTAAAGGGTGCTGTAACCCCCAAAGTACACTCCAGTCCAAACCAAAAAAAAAATTATTTTCTGTGTTTGTGAATTGTGTGCGCAGTAGCCGCACGTGCATCAACAAAGTAGTGCCAAGCGTGCGCCTGTGTCATAAGTAAAGGGACGGCTGGCTTGGCCGTTAAAGGGTGCTGTAACCCCCAAAGTACACTCCAGTCCAAACCAAAAAAAAAATTATTTTCTGTGTTTGTGAATTGTGTGCGCAGTAGCCGCACGTGCATCAACAAAGTAGTGCCAAGCGTGCGCCTGTGTCATAAGTAAAGGGCCGGCTGGCTTGACCGTTAAAGGGTGCTGTAACCCCCAAAGTACACTCCAGTCCAAACAAAAAAAAATTATTTTCTGTGAATGTGAATTGTGTGCGCAGTAGCTGCACGTGCATCAACAAAGTAGTGCCAAGCGTGCGCCTGTGTCATAAGTAAAGGGCCGGCTGGCTTGACCATTAAAGGGTCCTGTAACCCCCAAAGTACACTCCAGTCCAAACCAAAAAAAAAATATTTTCTGTGTTTGTGAATTGTGTGCGCAGTAGCCGCACGTGCGTCAACAAAGTAGTGCCAAGCGTGCGCCTGTGTCATAAGTAAAGGGCCGGCTGGCTTGACCGTTAAAGGGTGCTGTAACCCCCAAAGTACACTCCAGTCCAAACCAAAAAAAAAATTATTTTCTGTGTTTGTGAATTGTGTGCGCAGTAGCCGCACGTGCGTCAACAAAGTAGTGCCAAGCGTGCGCCTGTGTCATAAGTACAGGGCCGGCACGCTTGAACGTTAAAGGGTGCTGTAACCCCCAAAGTACACTCCAGTCCAAACCAAAAAAAAAAATATTTTCTGTGTTTGTGAATTGTGTGCGCAGTAGCCGCACGTGCATCAACAAAGTAGTTCCAAGCGTGCACCTGTGTCATAAGTAAAGGGCCGGCTGGCTTGACCATTAAAGGGTACTGTAACCCCCAAAGTACACTCCAGTCCAAACCAAAAAAAAATTATTTTCTGTGTTTGTGAATTGTGTGCGCAGTAGCCGCACGTGCATCAACAAAGTAGTGCCAAGCGTGCGCCTGTGTCATAAGTAAAGGGCCGGCTGGCTTGACCGTTAAAGGGTGTTGTAACCCCCAAAGTACACTCCAGTCCAAACCAAAAAAAAAACTATTTTCTGTGTTTGTGAAATGTGTGCGCAGTAGCAGCGCGTGCATCAACAAAGTAGTGCCAAGCGTGCGCCTGTGTCATAAGTAAAGGGCCGGCTGGCTTGACCGTTAAAGGGTGCTGTAACCCCCAAAGTACACTCCAGTCCAAACCAAAAAAAAAAAGATGTTCTGTGTTTGTGAATTGTGTGCGCAGTAGCCGCATGTGCATCAACAAAGTAGTGCCAAGCGTGCGCCTGTGTCATAAGTTAAGGGCCGGCTGGCTTGACCGTTAAAGGGTGCTGTAACCCCCAAAGTACACTCCAGTCCAAACCAAAAAAAAAATTATTTTTCTGTGTTTGTGAATTGTGTGCGCAGTAGACGCACGTGCATCAACAATGTAGTGCCAAGCGTGCGCCTGTGTCATAAGTAAAGGGCCGGCTGGCTTGACCGTTAAAGGGTGCTGTAACCCCCAAAGTACACTCCAGTCCAAACCAAAAAAAAAATTATTTTCTGTGTTTGTGAATTGTGTGCGCAGTAGCCGCACGTGCATCAACAAAGTAGTGCCAAGCGTGCGCCTGTGTCATAAGTAAAGGGACGGCTGGCTTGGCCGTTAAAGGGTGCTGTAACCCCCAAAGTACACTCCAGTCCAAACCAAAAAAAAAATTATTTTCTGTGTTTGTGAATTGTGTGCGCAGTAGCCGCACGTGCATCAACAAAGTAGTGCCAAGCGTGCGCCTGTGTCATAAGTAAAGGGCCGGCTGGCTTGACCGTTAAAGGGTGCTGTAACCCCCAAAGTACACTCCAGTCCAAACAAAAAAAAATTATTTTCTGTGAATGTGAATTGTGTGCGCAGTAGCCGCACGTGCATCAACAAAGTAGTGCCAAGCGTGCGCCTGTGTCATAAGTAAAGGGCCGGCTGGCTTTACCATTAAAGGGTCCTGTAACCCCCAAAGTACACTCCAGTCCAAACCAAAAAAAAAATATTTTCTGTGTTTGTGAATTGTGGGCGCAGTAGCCGCACGTGCGTCAACAAAGTAGTGCCAAGCGTGCGCCTGTGTCATAAGTAAAGGGCCGGCTGGCTTGACCGTTAAAGGGTGCTGTAACCCCCAAAGTACACTCCAGTCCAAACCAAAAAAAAAATTATTTTCTGTGTTTGTGAATTGTGTGCGCAGTAGCCGCACGTGCGTCAACAAAGTAGTGCCAAGCGTGCGCCTGTGTCATAAGTACAGGGCCGGCACGCTTGAACGTTAAAGGGTGCTGTAACCCCCAAAGTACACTCCAGTCCAAACCAAAAAAAAAAATATTTTCTGTGTTTGTGAATTGTGTGCGCAGTAGCCGCACGTGCATCAACAAAGTAGTTCCAAGCGTGCACCTGTGTCATAAGTAAAGGGCCGGCTGGCTTGACCATTAAAGGGTACTGTAACCCCCAAAGTACACTCCAGTCCAAACCAAAAAAAAAATTATTTTCTGTGTTTGTGAATTGTGTGCGCAGTAGCCGCACGTGCATCAACAAAGTAGTGCCAAGCGTGCGCCTGTGTCATAAGTAAAGGGACGGCTGGCTTGGCCGTTAAAGGGTGCTGTAACCCCCAAAGTACACTCCAGTCCAAACCAAAAAAAAAATTATTTTCTGTGTTTGTGAATTGTGTGCGCAGTAGCCGCACGTGCATCAACAAAGTAGTGCCAAGCGTGCGCCTGTGTCATAAGTAAAGGGCCGGCTGGCTTGACCGTTAAAGGGTGCTGTAACCCCCAAAGTACACTCCAGTCCAAACAAAAAAAAATTATTTTCTGTGAATGTGAATTGTGTGCGCAGTAGCCGCACGTGCATCAACAAAGTAGTGCCAAGCGTGCGCCTGTGTCATAAGTAAAGGGCCGGCTGGCTTGACCATTAAAGGGTCCTGTAACCCCAAAGTACACTCCAGTCCAAACCAAAAAAAAAATATTTTCTGTGTTTGTGAATTGTGTGCGCAGTAGCCGCACGTGCGTCAACAAAGTAGTGCCAAGCGTGCGCCTGTGTCATAAGTAAAGGGCCGGCATGCTTGAACGTTAAAGGGTGCTGTAACCCCCAAAGTACACTCCAGTCCAAACCAAAAAAAAAATATTTTCTGTGTTTGTGAATTGTGTGCGCAGTAGCCGCACGTGCATCAACAAAGTAGTTCCAAGCGTGCGCCTGTGTCATAAGTAAAGGGCCGGCTGCCTTGACCATTAAAGGGTGCTGTAACCCCCAAAGTACACTCCAGTCGAAACCAAAAAAAAAACTATTTTCTGTGTTTGTGAAATGTGTGCGCAGTAGCAGCACGTGCATCAACAAAGTAGTGCCAAGCGTGCGCCTGTGTCATAAGTAAAGGGCCGGCTGGCTTGACCGTTAAAGGGTGCTGTAACCCCCAAAGTACACTCCAGTCCAAACCAAAAAAAAATGATGTTCTGTGTTTGTGAATTGTGTGCGCAGTAGCCGCATGTGCATCAACAAAGTAGTGCCAAGCGTGCGCCTGTGTCATAAGTAAAGGGCCGGCTGGCTTGACCGTTAAAGGGTGTTGTAACCCCCAAAGTACACTCCAGTCCAAACCAAAAAAAAAATTATTTTCTGTGTTTGTGAATTGTGTGCGCAGTAGCCGCACGTGCATCAACAATGTAGTGCCAAGCGTGCGCCTGTGTCATAAGTAAAGGGCCGGCTGGCTTGACCGTTAAAGGGGGCTGTAACCCCCAAAGTACACTCCAGTCCAAACCAAAAAAAAAATTATTTTCTGTGTTTGTGAATTGTGTGCGCAGTAGCCGCACGTGCATCAACAAAGTAGTGCCAAGCGTGTGCCTGTGTCATAAGTAAAGGGACGGCTGGCTTGGCCGTTAAAGGGTGCTGTAACCCCCAAAGTACACTCCAGTCCAAACCAAAAAAAAAATATTTTCTGTGTTTGTGAATTGTGTGCGCAGTAGCCGCACGTGCATCAACAAAGTAGTGCCAAGCGTGCACCTGTGTCATAAGTAAAGGGCCGGCTGGCTTGACCGTTAAAGGGTGCTGTAACCCCCAAAGTACACTCCAGTCCAAATAAAAAAAAAATATTTTCTGTGAATGTGAATTGTGTGCGCAGTAGCCGCACGTGCATCAACAAAGTAGTGCCAAGCGTGCGCCTGTGTCATAAGTAAAGGGCCGGCTGGCTTGACCATTAAAGGGTCCTGTAACCCCCAAAGTACACTCCAGTCCAAACCAAAAAAAAAAATATTTTCTGTGTTTGTGAATTGTGTGCGCAGTAGCCGCACGTGCATCAACAAAGTAGTGCCAAGCGTGCACCTGTGTCATAAGTAAAGGGCCAGCTGGCTTGACCATTAAAGGGTGCTGTAACCCCCAAAGTACACTCCAGTCCAAACCAAAAAAAAAAATATTTTCTGTGTTTGTGAATTGTGTGCGCAGTAGCCGCACGTGCATCAACAAAGTAGTGCCAAGCGTGCACCTGTGTCATAAGTAAAGGGCCGGCTGGCTTGACCGTTAAAGGGTGCTGTAACCCCCAAAGTACACTCCAGTCCAAACCAAAAAAAAAATTATTTTCTGTGTTTGTGAATTGTGTGCGCAGTAGCCGCACGTGCATCAACAAAGTAGTGCCAAGCGTGCGCCTGTGTCATAAGTAAAGGGCCGGCTGGCTTGACCGTTAAAGGGTGCTGTAACCCCCAAAGTACACTCCAGTCCAAACAAACAAAAATTATTTTCTGTGAATGTGAATTGTGTGCGCAGTAGCCGCACGTGCATCAACAAAGTAGTGCCAAGCGTGCGCCTGTGTCATAAGTAAAGGGCCGGCTGGCTTGACCATTAAAGGGTCCTGTAACCCCCAAAGTACACTCCAGTCCAAACCAAAAAAAAAAATATTTTCTGTGTTTGTGAATTGTGTGCGCAGTAGCCGCACGTGCGTCAACAAAGTAGTGCCAAGCGTGCGCCTGTTTCATAAGTACAGGGCCGGCACGCTTGAACGTTAAAGGGTGCTGTAACCCCCAAAGTACACTCCAGTCCAAACCAAAAAAAAAAATATTTTCTGTGTTTGTGAATTGTGTGCGCAGTAGCCGCACGTGCATCAACAAAGTAGTTCCAAGCGTGCGCCTGTGTCATAAGTAAAGGGCCGGCTGGCTTGACCATTAAAGGGTGCTGTAACCCCCAAAGTACACTCCAGTCCAAACCAAAAAAAAAATTATTTTCTTTGTTTGTGAATTGTGTGCGCAGTAGCCGCACGTGCATCAACAAAGTAGTGCCAAGCATGCGCCTGTGTCATAAGTAAAGGGCCGGCTGGCTTGACCATTAAAGGGTACTGTAACCCCCAAAGTACACTCCAGTCTAAACCAAAAAAAAATTATTTTCTGTGTTTGTGAATTGTGTGCGCAGTAGCCGCACGTGCATCAACAAAGTAGTGCCAAGCGTGCGCCTGTGTCATAAGTAAAGGGCCGGCTGGCTTGACCGTTAAAGGGTGTTGTAACCCCCAAAGTACACTCCAGTCCAAACCAAAAAAAAAACTATTTTCTGTGTTTGTGAAATGTGTGCGCAGTAGCAGCGCGTGCATCAACAAAGTAGTGCCAAGCGTGCGCCTGTGTCATAAGTAAAGGGCCGGCTGGCTTGACCGTTAAAGGGTGCTGTAACCCCCAAAGTACACTCCAGTCCAAACCAAAAAAAAAAATATTTTCTGTGTTTGTGAATTGTGTGCGCAGTAGCCGCACGTGCATCAACAAAGTAGTGCCAAGTGTGCACCTGTGTCATAAGTAAAGGGCCGGCTGGCTTGACCGTTAAAGGGTGCTGTAACCCCCAAAGTACACTCCAGTCCAAACCAAAAAAAAAATTATTTTCTGTGTTTGTGAATTGTGTGCGCAGTAGCCGCACGTGCATCAACAAAGTAGTGCCAAGCGTGCGCCTGTGTCATAAGTAAAGGGCCGGCTGGCTTGACCGTTAAAGGGTGCTGTAACCCCCAAAGTACACTCCAGTCCAAACAAACAAAAATTATTTTCTGTGAATGTGAATTGTGTGCGCAGTAGCCGCACGTGCATCAACAAAGTAGTGCCAAGCGTGCGCCTGTGTCATAAGTAAAGGGCCGGCTGGCTTGACCATTAAAGGGTCCTGTAACCCCCAAAGTACACTCCAGTCCAAACCAAAAAAAAAAATATTTTCTGTGTTTGTGAATTGTGTGCGCAGTAGCCGCACGTGCGTCAACAAAGTAGTGCCAAGCGTGCGCCTGTTTCATAAGTACAGGGCCGGCACGCTTGAACGTTAAAGGGTGCTGTAACCCCCAAAGTACACTCCAGTCCAAACCAAAAAAAAAAATATTTTCTGTGTTTGTGAATTGTGTGCGCAGTAGCCGCACGTGCATCAACAAAGTAGTTCCAAGCGTGCGCCTGTGTCATAAGTAAAGGGCCGGCTGGCTTGACCATTAAAGGGTGCTGTAACCCCCAAAGTACACTCCAGTCCAAACCAAAAAAAAAATTATTTTCTTTGTTTGTGAATTGTGTGCGCAGTAGCCGCACGTGCATCAACAAAGTAGTGCCAAGCATGCGCCTGTGTCATAAGTAAAGGGCCGGCTGGCTTGACCATTAAAGGGTACTGTAACCACCAAAGTACACTCCAGTCCAAACCAAAAAAAAAATTATTTTCTGTGTTTGTGAATTGTGTGCGCAGTAGCCGCACGTGCATCAACAAAGTAGTGCCAAGCGTGCGCCTGTGTCATAAGTAAAGGGCCGGCTGGCTTGACCGTTAAAGGGTGTTGTAACCCCCAAAGTACACTCCAGTCCAAACCAAAAAAAAAACTATTTTCTGTGTTTGTGAAATGTGTGCGCAGTAGCAGCGCGTGCATCAACAAAGTAGTGCCAAGCGTGCGCCTGTGTCATAAGTAAAGGGCCGGCTGGCTTGACCGTTAAAGGGTGCTGTAACCCCCAAAGTACACTCCAGTCCAAACCAAAAAAAAAAAGATGTTCTGTGTTTGTGAATTGTGTGCGCAGTAGCCGCATGTGCATCAACAAAGTAGTGCCAAGCGTGCGCCTGTGTCATAAGTAAAGGGCCGGCTGGCTTGACCGTTAAAGGGTGCTGTAACCCCCAAAGTACACTCCAGTCCAAACCAAAAAAAAAATTATTTTTCTGTGTTTGTGAATTGTGTGCGCAGTAGACGCACGTGCATCAACAATGTAGTGCCAAGCGTGCGCCTGTGTCATAAGTAAAGGGCCGGCTGGCTTGACCGTTAAAGGGTGCTGTAACCCCCAAAGTACACTCCAGTCCAAACCAAAAAAAAAATTATTTTCTGTGTTTGTGAATTGTGTGCGCAGTAGCCGCACGTGCATCAACAAAGTAGTGCCAAGCGTGCGCCTGTGTCATAAGTAAAGGGACGGCTGGCTTGGCCGTTAAAGGGTGCTGTAACCCCCAAAGTACACTCCAGTCCAAACCAAAAAAAAAATTATTTTCTGTGTTTGTGAATTGTGTGCGCAGTAGCCGCACGTGCATCAACAAAGTAGTGCCAAGCGTGCGCCTGTGTCATAAGTAAAGGGCCGGCTGGCTTGACCGTTAAAGGGTGCTGTAACCCCCAAAGTACACTCCAGTCCAAACAAAAAAAAATTATTTTCTGTGAATGTGAATTGTGTGCGCAGTAGCCGCACGTGCATCAACAAAGTAGTGCCAAGCGTGCGCCTGTGTCATAAGTAAAGGGCCGGCTGGCTTGACCATTAAAGGGTGCTGTAACCCCCAAAGTACACTCCAGTCCAAACCAAAAAAAAAATTATTTTCTGTGTTTGTGAATTGTGTGCGCAGTAGCCGCACGTGCGTCAACAAAGTAGTGCCAAGCGTGCGCCTGTGTCATAAGTACAGGGCCGGCATGCTTGAACGTTAAAGGGTGCTGTAACCCCCAAAGTACACTCCAGTCCAAACCAAAAAAAAAAATATTTTCTGTGTTTGTGAATTGTGTGCGCAGTAGCCGCACGTGCATCAACATAGTAGTTCCAAGCGTGCACCTGTGTCATAAGTAAAGGGCCGGCTGGCTTGACCATTAAAGGGTACTGTAACCCCCAAAGTACACTCCAGTCCAAACCAAAAAAAAAATTATTTTCTGTGTTTGTGAATTGTGTGCGCAGTAGCCGCACGTGCATCAACAAAGTAGTGCCAATCGTGCGCCTGTGTCATAAGTAAAGGGACGGCTGGCTTGGCCGTTAAAGGGTGCTGTAACCCCCAAAGTACACTCCAGTCCAAACCAAAAAAAAAATTATTTTCTGTGTTTGTGAATTGTGTGCGCAGTAGCCGCACGTGCATCAACAAAGTAGTGCCAAGCGTGCGCCTGTGTCATAAGTAAAGGGCCGGCTGGCTTGACCGTTAAAGGGTGCTGTAACCCCCAAAGTACACTCCAGTCCAAACAAAAAAAAATTATTTTCTGTGAATGTGAATTGTGTGCGCAGTAGCCGCACGTGCATCAACAAAGTAGTGCCAAGCGTGCGCCTGTGTCATAAGTAAAGGGCCGGCTGGCTTGACCATTAAAGGGTCCTGTAACCCCCAAAGTACACTCCAGTCCAAACCAAAAAAAAAATATTTTCTGTGTTTGTGAATTGTGTGCGCAGTAGCCGCACGTGCGTCAACAAAGTAGTGCCAAGCGTGCGCCTGTGTCATAAGTAAAGGGCCGGCATGCTTGAACGTTAAAGGGTGCTGTAACCCCCAAAGTACACTCCAGTCCAAACCAAAAAAAAAATATTTTCTGTGTTTGTGAATTGTGTGCGCAGTAGCCGCACGTGCATCAACAAAGTAGTTCCAAGCGTGCGCCTGTGTCATAAGTAAAGGGCCGGCTGCCTTGACCATTAAAGGGTGCTGTAACCCCCAAAGTACACTCCAGTCGAAACCAAAAAAAAAACTATTTTCTGTGTTTGTGAAATGTGTGCGCAGTAGCAGCACGTGCATCAACAAAGTAGTGCCAAGCGTGCGCCTGTGTCATAAGTAAAGGGCCGGCTGGCTTGACCGTTAAAGGGTGCTGTAACCCCCAAAGTACACTCCAGTCCAAACCAAAAAAAAATGATGTTCTGTGTTTGTGAATTGTGTGCGCAGTAGCCGCATGTGCATCAACAAAGTAGTGCCAAGCGTGCGCCTGTGTCATAAGTAAAGGGCCGGCTGGCTTGACCGTTAAAGGGTGTTGTAACCCCCAAAGTACACTCCAGTCCAAACCAAAAAAAAAATTATTTTCTGTGTTTGTGAATTGTGTGCGCAGTAGCCGCACGTGCATCAACAATGTAGTGCCAAGCGTGCGCCTGTGTCATAAGTAAAGGGCCGGCTGGCTTGACCGTTAAAGGGTGCTGTAACCCCCAAAGTACACTCCAGTCCAAACCAAAAAAAAAATTATTTTCTGTGTTTGTGAATTGTGTGCGCAGTAGCCGCACGTGCATCAACAAAGTAGTGCCAAGCGTGCGCCTGTGTCATAAGTAAAGGGACGGCTGGCTTGGCCGTTAAAGGGTGCTGTAACCCCCAAAGTACACTCCAGTCCAAACCAAAAAAAAAATATTTTCTGTGTTTGTGAATTGTGTGCGCAGTAGCCGCACGTGCATCAACAAAGTAGTGCCAAGCGTGCACCTGTGTCATAAGTAAAGGGCCGGCTGGCTTGACCGTTAAAGGGTGCTGTAACCCCCAAAGTACACTCCAGTCCAAATAAAAAAAAAATATTTTCTGTGAATGTGAATTGTGTGCGCAGTAGCCGCACGTGCATCAACAAAGTAGTGCCAAGCGTGCGCCTGTGTCATAAGTAAAGGGCCGGCTGGCTTGACCATTAAAGGGTCCTGTAACCCCCAAAGTACACTCCAGTCCAAACCAAAAAAAAAAATATTTTCTGTGTTTGTGAATTGTGTGCGCAGTAGCCGCACGTGCATCAACAAAGTAGTGCCAAGCGTGCACCTGTGTCATAAGTAAAGGGCCAGCTGGCTTGACCGTTAAAGGGTGCTGTAACCCCCAAAGTACACTCCAGTCCAAACCAAAAAAAAAAATATTTTCTGTGTTTGTGAATTGTGTGCGCAGTAGCCGCACGTGCATCAACAAAGTAGTGCCAAGCGTGCACCTGTGTCATAAGTAAAGGGCCGGCTGGCTTGACCGTTAAAGGGTGCTGTAACCCCCAAAGTACACTCCAGTCCAAACCAAAAAAAAAATTATTTTCTGTGTTTGTGAATTGTGTGCGCAGTAGCCGCACGTGCATCAACAAAGTAGTGCCAAGCGTGCGCCTGTGTCATAAGTAAAGGGCCGGCTAGCTTGACCGTTAAAGGGTGCTGTAACCCCCAAAGTACACTCCAGTCCAAACAAACAAAAATTATTTTCTGTGAATGTGAATTGTGTGCGCAGTAGCCGCACGTGCATCAACAAAGTAGTGCCAAGCGTGCGCCTGTGTCATAAGTAAAGGGCCGGCTGGCTTGACCATTAAAGGGTCCTGTAACCCCCAAAGTACACTCCAGTCCAAACCAAAAAAAAAAATATTTTCTGTGTTTGTGAATTGTGTGCGCAGTAGCCGCATGTGCGTCAACAAAGTAGTGCCAAGCGTGCGCCTGTTTCATAAGTACAGGGCCGGCACGCTTGAACGTTAAAGGGTGCTGTAACCCCCAAAGTACACTCCAGTCCAAACCAAAAAAAAAAATATTTTCTGTGTTTGTGAATTGTGTGCGCAGTAGCCGCACGTGCATCAACAAAGTAGTTCCAAGCGTGCGCCTGTGTCATAAGTAAAGGGCCGGCTGGCTTGACCATTAAAGGGTGCTGTAACCCCCAAAGTACACTCCAGTCCAAACCAAAAAAAAAATTATTTTCTTTGTTTGTGAATTGTGTGCGCAGTAGCCGCACGTGCATCAACAAAGTAGTGCCAAGCATGCGCCTGTGTCATAAGTAAAGGGCCGGCTGGCTTGACCGTTAAAGGGTGTTGTAACCCCCAAAGTACACTCCAGTCCAAACCAAAAAAAAAACTATTTTCTGTGTTTGTGAAATGTGTGCGCAGTAGCAGCACGTGCATCAACAAAGTAGTGCCAAGCGTGCGCCTGTGTCATAAGTAAAGGGCCGGCTGGCTTGACCGTTAAAGGGTGCTGTAACCCCCAAAGTACACTCCAGTCCAAACCAAAAAAAAAATGATGTTCTGTGTTTGTGAATTGTGTGCGCAGTAGCCGCATGTGCATCAACAAAGTAGTGCCAAGCGTGCGCCTGTGTCATAAGTAAAGGGCCGGCTGGCTTGACCGTTAAAGGGTGCTGTAACCCCCAAAGTACACTGCAGTCCAAACCAAAAAAAATAATATTTTCTGTGTTTGTGAATTGTGTGCGCAGTAGCCGCACGTGCATCAACAATGTAGTGCCAAGCGTGCGCCTGTGTCATAAGTAAAGGGCCGGCTGGCTTGACCGTTAAAGGGTGCTGTAACCCCCAAAGTACACTCCAGTCCAAACCAAAAAAAAAATTATTTTCTGTGTTTGTGAATTGTGTGCGCAGTAGCCGCACGTGCATCAACAAAGTAGTGCCAAGCGTGCGCCTGTGTCATAAGTAAAGGGACGGCTGGCTTGGCCGTTAAAGGGTGCTGTAACCCCCAAAGTACACTCCAGTCCAAACCAAAAAAAAAATATTTTCTGTGTTTGTGAATTGTGTGCGCAGTAGCCGCACGTGCATCAACAAAGTAGTGCCAAGCGTGCGCCTGTGTCATAAGTAAAGGGCCGGCTGGCTTGACCGTTAAAGGGTGCTGTAACCCCCAAAGTACACTCCAGTCCAAACAAAAAAAAATTATTTTCTGTGAATGTGAATTGTGTGCGCAGTAGCCGCACGTGCATCAACAAAGTAGTGCCAAGCGTGCGCCTGTGTCATAAGTAAAGGGCCGGCTGGCTTGACCATTAAAGGGTCCTGTAACCCCCAAAGTACACTCCAGTCCAAACCAAAAAAAAAAATATTTTCTGTGTTTGTGAATTATGTGCGCAGTAGCCGCACGTGCATCAACAAAGTAGTGCCAAGCGTGCACCTGTGTCATAAGTAAAGGGCCAGCTGGCTTGACCGTTAAAGGGTGCTGTAACCCCCAAAGTACACTCCAGTCCAAACCAAAAAAAAAAATATTTTCTGTGTTTGTGAATTGTGTGCGCAGTAGCCGCACGTGCATCAACAAAGTAGTGCCAAGCGTGCGCCTGTGTCATAAGTAAAGGGCCGGCTGGCTTGACAGTTAAAGGTTGCTGTAACCCCCAAAGTACACTCCAGTCCAAACCAAAAAAAAAATAATTTTCTGTGTTTGTGAATTGTGTGCGCAGTAGCAGCATGTGCATCAACAAAGTAGTGCAAAGCGTGCGCCTGTGTCATAAGTAAAGGGCCGGCTGGCTTGACCATTAAAGGGTCCTGTAACCCCCAAAGTGCACTCCAGTCCAAACCAAAAAAAAATATATTTTCTGTGTTTGTGAATTGTGTGCGCAGTAGCCGCACGTGCGTCAACAAAGTAGTGCCAAGCGTGCGCCTGTGTCATAAGTACAGGGCCGGCACGCTTGAACTTTAAAGGGTGCTGTAACCCCCAAAGTACACTCCAGTCCAAACCAAAAAAAAAAATATTTTCTGTGTTTGTGAATTGTGTGCGCAGTAGCCGCACGTGCATCAACAAAGTAGTGCCAAGCGTGCGCCTGTGTCATAAGTAAAGGGCCGGCTGGCTTGACCGTTAAAGGGTGCTGTAACCCCCAAAGTACACTCCAGTCCAAACAAAAAAAAAATGTTTTCTGTGAATGTGAATTGTGTGCGCAGTAGCCGCACGTGCATCAACAAAGTAGTGCCAAGCGTGCGCCTGTGTCATAAGTAAAGGGCCGGCTGGCTTGACCATTAAAGGGTCCTGTAACCCCCAAAGTACACTCCAGTCCAAACCAAAAAAAAAAATATTTTCTGTGTTTGTGAATTGTGTGCGCAGTAGCCGCACTTGCATCAACAAAGTAGTGCCAAGCGTGCACCTGTGTCATAAGTAAAGGGCCAGCTGGCTTGACCGTTAAAGGGTGCTGTAACCCCCAAAGTACACTCCAGTCCAAACCAAAAAAAAAAATATTTTCTGTGTTTGTGAATTGTGTGCGCAGTAGCCGCACGTGCATCAACAAAGTAGTGCCAAGCGTGCGCCTGTGTCATAAGTAAAGGGCTGGCTGGCTTGACCGTTAAAGGGTGCTGTAACCCCCAAAGTACACTCCAGTCCAAACCAAAAAAAAAATTATTTTCTGTGTTTGTGAATTGTGTGCGCAGTAGCAGCACGTGCATCAACAAAGTAGTGCAAAGCGTGCGCCTGTGTCATAAGTAAAGGGCCGGCTGGCTTGACCATTAAAGGGTCCTGTAACCCCCAAAGTACACTCCAGTCCAAACCAAAAAAATATATATTTTCTGTGTTTGTGAATTGTGTGCGTAGTAGCCGCACGTGCGTCAACAAAGTAGTGCCAAGCGTGCGCCTGTGTCATAAGTACAGGGCCGGCACGCTTGAACATTAAAGGGTGCTGTAACCCCCAAAGTACACTCCAGTCCAAACCAAAAAAAAAATATTTTCTGTGTTTGTGAATTGTGTGCGCAGTAGCTGCACGTGCATCAACAAAGTAGTTCCAAGCGTGCGCCTGTGTCATAAGTAAAGGGCCGGCTGGCTTGACCATTAAAGGGTGCTGTAACCCCCAAAGTACACTCCAGTCCAAACCAAAAAAAAAATATTTTCTGTGTTTGTGAATTGTGTGCGCAGTAGCCGCACGTGCATCAACAAAGTAGTGCCAAGCGTGCGCCTGTGTCATAAGTAAAGGGCCGGCTGGCTTGACCGTTAAAGGGTGCTGTAACCCCCAAAGTACACTCCAGTCCAAACAAAAAAAAATTATTTTCTGTGAATGTGAATTGTGTGCGCAGTAGCCGCACGTGCATCAACAAAGTAGTGCCAAGCGTGCGCCTGTGTCATAAGTAAAGGGCCGGCTGGCTTGACCATTAAAGTGTCCTGTAACCCCCAAAGTACACTCCAGTCCAAACCAAAAAAAAAAATATTTTCTGTGTTTGTGAATTATGTGCGCAGTAGCCGCACGTGCATCAACAAAGTAGTGCCAAGCGTGCACCTGTGTCATAAGTAAAGGGCCAGCTGGCTTGACCGTTAAAGGGTGCTGTAACCCCCAAAGTACACTCCAGTCCAAACCAAAAAAAAAAATATTTTCTGTGTTTGTGAATTGTGTGCGCAGTAGCCGCACGTGCATCAACAAAGTAGTGCCAAGCGTGCGCCTGTGTCATAAGTAAAGGGCCGGCTGGCTTGACCGTTAAAGGTTGCTGTAACCCCCAAAGTACACTCCAGTCCAAACCAAAAAACAAATTATTTTCTGTGTTTGTGAATTGTGTGCGCAGTAGCAGCACGTGCATCAACAAAGTAGTGCAAAGCGTGCGCCTGTGTCATAAGTAAAGGGCCGGCTGGCTTGACCATTAAAGGGTCCTGTAACCCCCAAAGTGCACTCCAGTCCAAACCAAAAAAAAAAATATTTTCTGTGTTTGTGAATTGTGTGCGCAGTAGCCGCACGTGCGTCAACAAAGTAGTGCCAAGCGTGCGCCTGTGTCATAAGTACAGGGCCGGCACGCTTGAACTTTAAAGGGTGCTGTAACCCCCAAAGTACACTCCAGTCCAAACCAAAAAAAAAAAAATTTTCTGTGTTTGTGAATTGTGTGCGCAGTAGCCGCACGTGCATCAACAAAGTAGTGCCAAGCGTGCGCCTGTGTCATAAGTAAAGGGCCGGCTGGCTTGACCGTTAAAGGGTGCTGTAACCCCCAAAGTACACTCCAGTCCAAACAAAAAAAAATTATTTTCTGTGAATGTGAATTGTGTGCGCAGTAGCCGCACGTGCATCAACAAAGTAGTGCCAAGCGTGCGCCTGTGTCATAAGTAAAGGGCCGGCTGGCTTGACCATTAAAGGGTCCTGTAACCCCCAAAGTACACTCCAGTCCAAACCAAAAAAAAAAATATTTTCTGTGTTTGTGAATTGTGTGCGCAGTAGCCGCACGTGCATCAACAAAGTAGTGCCAAGCGTGCACCTGTGTCATAAGTAAAGGGCCAGCTGGCTTGACCGTTAAAGGGTGCTGTAACCCCCAAAGTACACTCCAGTCCAAACCAAAAAAAAATATATTTTCTGTGTTTGTGAATTGTGTGCGCAGTAGCCGCACGTGCATCAACAAAGTTGTGCCAAGCGTGCGCCTGTGTCATAAGTAAAGGGCCGGCTGGCTTGACCGTTAAAGGGTGCTGTAACCCCCAAAGTACACTCCAGTCCAAACCAAAAAAAAAATTATTTTCTGTGTTTGTGAATTGTGTGCGCAGTAGCAGCACGTGCATCAACAAAGTAGTGCAAAGCGTGCGCCTGTGTCATAAGTAAAGGGCCGGCTGGCTTGACCATTAAAGGGTCCTGTAACCCCCAAAGTACACTCCAGTCCAAACCAAAAAAATATATATTTTCTGTGTTTGTGAATTGTGTGCGTAGTAGCCGCACGTGCGTCAATAAAGTAGTGCCAAGCGTGCGCCTGTGTCATAAGTACAGGGCCGGCACGCTTGAACATTAAAGGGTGCTGTAACCCCCAAAGTACACTCCAGTCCAAACCAAAAAAAAAATATTTTCTGTGTTTGTGAATTGTGTGCGCAGTAGCTGCACGTGCATCAACAAAGTAGTTCCAAGCGTGCGCCTGTGTCATAAGTAAAGGGCCGGCTGGCTTGACCATTAAAGGGTGCTGTAACCCCCAAACTACACTCCAGTCCAAACCAAAAAAAAAATATTTTCTGTGTTTGTGAATTGTGTGCGCAGTAGCCGCACGTGCATCAACAAAGTAGTGCCAAGCGTGCGCCTGTGTCATAAGTAAAGGGCCGGCTGGCTTGACCGTTAAAGGGTGCTGTAACCCCCAAAGTACACTCCAGTCCAAACAAAAAAAAATTATTTTCTGTGAATGTGAATTGTGTGCGCAGTAGCCGCACGTGCATCAACAAAGTAGTGCCAAGCGTGCGCCTGTGTCATAAGTAAAGGGCCGGCTGGCTTGACCATTAAAGTGTCCTGTAACCCCCAAAGTACACTCCAGTCCAAACCAAAAAAAAAAATATTTTCTGTGTTTGTGAATTATGTGCGCAGTAGCCGCACGTGCATCAACAAAGTAGTGCCAAGCGTGCACCTGTGTCATAAGTAAAGGGCCAGCTGGCTTGACCGTTAAAGGGTGCTGTAACCCCCAAAGTACACTCCAGTCCAAACCAAAAAAAAAAATATTTTCTGTGTTTGTGAATTGTGTGCGCAGTAGCCGCACGTGCATCAACAAAGTAGTGCCAAGCGTGCGCCTGTGTCATAAGTAAAGGGCCGGCTGGCTTGACCGTTAAAGGTTGCTGTAACCCCCAAAGTACACTCCAGTCCAAACCAAAAAACAAATTATTTTCTGTGTTTGTGAATTGTGTGCGCAGTAGCAGCACGTGCATCAACAAAGTAGTGCAAAGCGTGCGCCTGTGTCATAAGTAAAGGGCCGGCTGGCTTGACCATTAAAGGGTCCTGTAACCCCCAAAGTGCACTCCAGTCCAAACCAAAAAAAAAAATATTTTCTGTGTTTGTGAATTGTGTGCGCAGTAGCCGCACGTGCGTCAACAAAGTAGTGCCAAGCGTGCGCCTGTGTCATAAGTACAGGGCCGGCACGCTTGAACTTTAAAGGGTGCTGTATCCCCCAAAGTACACTCCAGTCCAAACCAAAAAAAAAAAAATTTTCTGTGTTTGTGAATTGTGTGCGCAGTAGCCGCACGTGCATCAACAAAGTAGTGCCAAGCGTGCGCCTGTGTCATAAGTAAAGGGCCGGCTGGCTTGACCGTTAAAGGGTGCTGTAACCCCCAAAGTACACTCCAGTCCAAACAAAAAAAAATTATTTTCTGTGAATGTGAATTGTGTGCGCAGTAGCCGCACGTGCATCAACAAAGTAGTGCCAAGCGTGCGCCTGTGTCATAAGTAAAGGGCCGGCTGGCTTGACCATTAAAGGGTCCTGTAACCCCCAAAGTACACTCCAGTCCAAACCAAAAAAAAAAATATTTTCTGTGTTTGTGAATTGTGTGCGCAGTAGCCGCACGTGCATCAACAAAGTAGTGCCAAGCGTGCACCTGTGTCATAAGTAAAGGGCCAGCTGGCTTGACCGTTAAAGGGTGCTGTAACCCCCAAAGTACACTCCAGTCCAAACCAAAAAAAAATATATTTTCTGTGTTTGTGAATTGTGTGCGCAGTAGCCGCACGTGCATCAACAAAGTTGTGCCAAGCGTGCGCCTGTGTCATAAGTAAAGGGCCGGCTGGCTTGACCGTTAAAGGGTGCTGTAACCCCCAAAGTACACTCCAGTCCAAACCAAAAAAAAAATTATTTTCTGTGTTTGTGAATTGTGTGCGCAGTAGCAGCACGTGCATCAACAAAGTAGTGCAAAGCGTGCGCCTGTGTCATAAGTAAAGGGCCGGCTGGCTTGACCATTAAAGGGTCCTGTAACCCCCAAAGTACACTCCAGTCCAAACCAAAAAAATATATATTTTCTGTGTTTGTGAATTGTGTGCGCAGTAGCCGCACGTGCGTCAACAAAGTAGTGCCAAGCGTGCGCCTGTGTCATAAGTACAGGGCCGGCACGCTTGAACATTAAAGGGTGCTGTAACCCCCAAAGTACACTCCAGTCCAAACCAAAAAAAAAATATTTTCTGTGTTTGTGAATTGTGTGCGCAGTAGCTGCACGTGCATCAACAAAGTAGTTCCAAGCGTGCGCCTGTGTCATAAGTAAAGGGCCGGCTGGCTTGACCATTAAAGGGTGCTGTAACCCCAAAGTACACTCCAGTCCAAACCAAAAAAAAAAATTATTTTCTGTGTTTGTGAATTGTGTGCGCAGTAGCCGCACGTGCATCAACAAAGTAGTGCCAAGCGTGCGCCTGTGTCATAAGTAAAGGGCCGGCTGGCTTGACCGTTAAAGGGTGTTGTAACCCCCAAAGTACACTCCAGTCCAAACCAAAAAAAAAACTATTTTCTGTGTTTGTGAAATGTGTGCGCAGTAGCAGCACGTGCATCAACAAAGTAGTGCCAAGCGTGCGCCTGTGTCATAAGTAAAGGGCCGGCTGGCTTGACCGTTAAAGGGTGCTGTAACCCCCAAAGTACACTCCAGTCCAAACCAAAAAAAAAATGATGTTCTGTGTTTGTGAATTGTGTGCGCAGTAGCCGCATGTGCATCAACAAAGTAGTGCCAAGCGTGCGCCTGTGTCATAAGTAAAGGGCCGGCTGGCTTGACCGTTAAAGGGTGCTGTAACCCCCAAAGTACACTCCAGTCCAAACCAAAAAAAAAATTATTTTCTGTGTTTGTGAATTGTGTGCGCAGTAGCCGCACGTGCATCAACAATGTAGTGCCAAGCATGCGCCTGTGTCATAAGTAAAGGGCCGGCTGGCTTGACCGTTAAAGGGTGCTGTAACCCCCAAAGTACACTCCAGTCCAAACCAAAAAAAAAATTATTTTCTGTGTTTGTGAATTGTGTGCGCAGTAGCCGCACGTGCATCAACAAAGTAGTGCCAAGCGTGCGCCTGTGTCATAAGTAAAGGGACGGCTGGCTTGGCCGTTAAAGGGTGCTGTAACCCGCAAAGTACACTCCAGTCCAAACCAAAAAAAAAATATTTTCTGTGTTTGTGAATTGTGTGCGCAGTAGCCGCACGTGCATCAACAAAGTAGTGCCAAGCGTGCGCCTGTGTCATAAGTAAAGGGCCGGCTGGCTTGACCGTTAAAGGGTGCTGTAACCCCCAAAGTACACTCCAGTCCAAACAAAAAAAAAATATTTTCTGTGAATGTGAATTGTGTGCGCAGTAGCCGCACGTGCATCAACAAAGTAGTGCCAAGCGTGCGCCTGTGTCATAAGTAAAGGGTCGGCTGGCTTGACCATTAAAGGGTCCTGTAACCCCTAAAGTACACTCCAGTCCAAACCAAAAAAAAAAATATTTTCTGTGTTTGTGAATTGTGTGCGCAGTAGCCGCACGTGCATCAACAAAGTAGTGCCAAGCGTGCACCTGTGTCATAAGTAAAGGGCCAGCTGGCTTGACCGTTAAAGGGTGCTGTAACCCCCAAAGTACACTCCAGTCCAAACCAAAAAAAAATTATTTTCTGTGTTTGTGAATTGTGTGCGCAGTAGCCGCACGTGCATCAACAAAGTAGTGCCAAGCGTGCGCCTGTGTCATAAGTAAAGGGCCGGCTGGCTTGACCGTTAAAGGGTGCTGTAACCCCCAAAGTACACTCCAGTCCAAACCAAAAAAAAAATTATTTTCTGTGTTTGTGAATTGTGTGCGCAGTAGCAGCACGTGCATCAACAAAGTAGTGCAAAGCGTGCGCCTGTGTCATAAGTAAAGGGCCGGCTGGCTTGACCATTAAAGGGTGCTGTAACCCCCAAAGTACACTCCAGTCCAAACCAAAAAAAAAATTATTTTCTGTGTTTGTGAATTGTGTGCGCAGTAGCCGCACGTGCATCAACAAAGTAGTGCCAAGCGTGCGCCTGTGTCATAAGTAAAGGGCCGGGTGGCTTGACCGTTAAAGGGTGCTGTAACCCCCAAAGTACACTCCAGTCCAAACCAAAAAAAAAAATATTTTCTGTGTTAGTGAATTGTATGCGCAGTAGCCGCACGTGCATCAACAAAGTAGTGCCAAGCGTGCGCCTGTGTCATAAGGAAAGGGCCAGCTGGCTTGACCGTTAAAGGGTGCTGTAACCCCCAAAGTACACTCCAGTCCAAACAAAAAAAAATTATTTTCTGTGAATGTGAATTGTGTGCGCAGTAGCCGCACGTGCATCAACAAAGTAGTGCCAAGCGTGCGCCTGTGTCATAAGTAAAGGGCCGGCTGGCTTGACCATTAAAGGGTGCTGTAACCCCCAAAGTACACTCCAGTCCTAACCAAAAAAAAACTATTTTCTGTGTTTGTGAATTGTGTGCGCAGTAGCCGCACGTGCATCAACAAAGTAGTGCCAAGCGTGCGCCTGTGTCATAAGTAAAGGGCCGGCTGGCTTGACCGTTAAAGGGTGCTGTAGCCCCCAAAATACACTCCAGTCCAAACCAAAAAAAAATTATTTTCTGTGTTTGTGAATTGTGTGCGCAGTAGCCGCACGTGCGTCAACAAAGTAGTGCCAAGCGTGCGCCTGTGTCATAAGTACAGGGCCGGCACGCTTGACCATTAAATGGTGCTGTAACCCCCAAAGTACACTCCAGTCCAAACCAAAAAAAAAATATTTTCTGTGTTTGTGAATTGTGTGCGCAGTAGCCGCACGTGCATCAACAAAGTAGTTCCAAGCGTGCGCCTGTGTCATAAGTAAAGGGCCGGCTGGCTTGACCATTAAAGGGTGCTGTAACCCCCAAAGTACACAATAGTCCAAACCAAAAAAAAAATTATTTTCTGTTTGTGAATTGTGTGCGCAGTAGCCGCACGTGCATCAACAAAGTAGTGCCAAGCGTGCGCCTGTGTCATAAGTAATGGGCCGGCTGGCTTGACCGTTAAAGGGTGTTGTAACCCCCAAAGTACACTCCAGTCCAAACCAAAAAAAAAACCATTTTCTGTGTTTGTGAAATGTGTGCGCAGTAGCAGCACATGCATCAACAAAGTAGTGCCAAGCGTGCGCCTGTGTCATAAGTAAAGGGCAGGCTGGCTTGACCATTAAAGGGTGCTGTAACCCCCAAAGTACACTCCAGTCCAAACCAAAAAAAAAATTATTTTCTGTGTTTGTGAATTGTGTGCGCAGTAGCCGCACGTGCATCAACAAAGTAGTGCCAAGCGTGTGCCTGTGTTATAAGTAAAGGGCCAGCTGGCTTCACCGTTAAAGGGTGCTGTAACCCCCAAAGTACACTCCAGTCCAAACCAAAAAAAAAATGATGTTCTGTGTTTGTGAATTGTGTGCGCAGTAGCCGCATGTGCATCAACAAAGTAGTGCCAAGTGTGCGCCTGTGTCATAAGTAAAGGGCCGGCTGGCTTGACCGTTAAAGGGTGCTGTAACCCCCAAAGTACACTCCAGTCCAAACCAAAAAAAAAAATATTTTCTGTGTTTGTGAATTGTGTGCGCAGTAGCCGCACGTGCGTCAACAAAGTAGTGCCAAGCGTGCGCCTGTGTCATAAGTACAGGGCCGGCACGCTTGACCATTAAATGGTGCTGTAACCCCCAAAGTACACTCCAGTCCAAACCAAAAAAAAAATATTTTCTGTGTTTGTGAATTGTGTGCGCAGTAGCCGCACGTGCATCAACAAAGTAGTTCCAAGCGTGCGCCTGTGTCATAAGTAAAGGGCCGGCTGGCTTGACCGTTAAAGGGTGTTGTAACCCCCAAAGTACACTCCAGTCCAAACCAAAAAAAAAACCATTTTCTGTGTTTGTGAAATGTGTGCGCAGTAGCAGCACATGCATCAACAAAGTAGTGCCAAGCGTGCGCCTGTGCCATAAGTAAAGGGCAGGCTGGCTTGACCATTAAAGGGTGCTGTAACCCCCAAAGTACACTCCAGTCCAAACCAAAAAAAAAAATATTTTCTGTGTTTGTGAATTGTGTGCGCAGTAGCCGCACGTGCATCAACAAAGTAGTGCCAAGCGTGTGCCTGTGTTATAAGTAAAGGGCCAGCTGGCTTCACCGTTAAAGGGTGCTGTAACCCCCAAAGTACACTCCAGTCCAAACCAAAAAAAAAATGATGTTCTGTGTTTGTGAATTGTGTGCGCAGTAGCCGCATGTGCATCAACAAAGTAGTGCCAAGTGTGCGCCTGTGTCATAAGTAAAGGGCCGGCTGGCTTGACCGTTAAAGGGTGCTGTAACCCCCAAAGTACACTCCAGTCCAAACCAAAAAAAAAAATATTTTCTGTGTTTGTGAATTGTGTGCGCAGTAGCCGCACGTGCATCAACAAAGTAGTGCCAAGCGTGCGCCTGTGTCATAAGTAAAGGGCCGGCTGGCTTGACCGTTAAAGGGTGCTGTAACCCCCAAAGTACACTCCAGTCCAAACAAAAAAAAATTATTTTCTGTGAATGTGAATTGTGTGCGCAGTAGCCGCACGTGCATCAACAAAGTAGTGCCAAGCGTGCGCCTGTGTCATAAGTAAAGGGCCGGCTGGCTTGACCGTTAAAGGGTGCTGTAACCCCCAAAGTACACTCCAGTCCAAACCAAAAAAAAAAATATTTTCTGTGTTTGTGAATTGTGTGCGCAGTAGCCGAACGTGCATCAACAAAGTAGTGCCAAGCGTGCACCTGTGTCATAAGTAAAGGGCCAGCTGGCTTGACCGTTAAAGGGTGCTGTAACCCCCAAAGTACACTCCAGTCCAAACCAAAAAAAAAATTATTTTCTGTGTTTGTGAATTGTGTGCGCAGTAGCCGCACGTGCATCAACAAAGTAGTGCCAAGCGTGCGCCTGTGTCATAAGTAAAGGGCCGGCTGGCTTGACCGTTAAAGGGTGCTGTAACCCTCAAAGTACACTCCAGTCCAAACCAAAAAAAAAAATATTTTCTGTGTTTGTGAATTGTGTGCGCAGTAGCCGCACGTGCATCAACAAAGTAGTGCCAAGCGTGCGCCTGTGTCATAAGTAAAGGGCCGGCTGGCTTGACCGTTAAAGGGTGCTGTAACCCCCAAAGTACACTCCAGTCCAAACAAAAAAAAATTATTTTCTGTGAATGTGAATTGTGTGCGCAGTAGCCGCACGTCCATCAACAAAGTAGTGCCAAGCGTGCGCCTGTGTCATAAGTAAAGGGCCGGCTGGCTTGACCATTAAAGGGTGCTGTAACCCCCAAAGTACACTCCAGTCCAAACCAAAAAAAAAAATATTTTCTGTGTTTGTGAATTGTGTGCGCAGTAGCCGCATGTGCATCAACAAAGTAGTGCCAAGCGTGCGCCTGTGTCATAAGTAAAGGGCCGGCTGGCTTGACCGTTAAAGGGTGCTGTAACCCCCAAAGTACACTCCAGTCCAAACAAAAAAAAATTATTTTCTGTGAATGTGAATTGTGTGCGCAGTAGCCGCACGTCCATCAACAAAGTAGTGCCAAGCGTGCGCCTGTGTCATAAGTAAAGGGCCGGCTGGCTTGACCATTAAAGGGTCCTGTAACCCCCAAAGTACACTCCAGTCCAAACCAAAAAAAAAAATATTTTCTGTGTTTGTGAATTATGTGCGCAGTAGCCGCACGTGCATCAACAAAGTAGTGCCAAGCGTGCACCTGTGTCATAAGTAAAGGGCCAGCTGGCTTGACCGTTAAAGGGTGCTGTAACCCCCAAAGTACACTCCAGTCCAAACCAAAAAAAAAAATATTTTCTGTGTTTGTGAATTGTGTGCGCAGTAGCCGCACGTGCATCAACAAAGTAGTGCCAAGCGTGCGCCTGTGTCATAAGTAAAGGGCCGGCTGGCTTGACCGTTAAAGGTTGCTGTAACCCCCAAAGTACACTCCAGTCCAAACCAAAAAAAAAATTATTTTCTGTGTTTGTGAATTGTGTGCGCAGTAGCAGCACGTGCATCAACAAAGTAGTGCAAAGCGTGCGCCTGTGTCATAAGTAAAGGGCCGGCTGGCTTGACCATTAAAGGGTCCTGTAACCCCCAAAGTGCACTCCAGTCCAAACCAAAAAAAAAAATATTTTCTGTGTTTGTGAATTGTGTGCGCAGTAGCCGCACGTGCGTCAACAAAGTAGTGCCAAGCGTGCGCCTGTGTCATAAGTACAGGGCCGGCACGCTTGAACTTTAAAGGGTGCTGTAACCCCCAAAGTACACTCCAGTCCAAACCAAAAAAAAAAATATTTTCTGTGTTTGTGAATTGTGTGCGCAGTAGCCGCACGTGCATCAACAAAGTAGTGCCAAGCGTGCGCCTGTGTCATAAGTAAAGGGCCGGCTGGCTTGACCGTTAAAGGGTGCTGTAACCCCCAAAGTACACTCCAGTCCAAACAAAAAAAAAATATTTTCTGTGAATGTGAATTGTGTGCGCAGTAGCCGCACGTGCATCAACAAAGTAGTGCCAAGCGTGCGCCTGTGTCATAAGTAAAGGGCCGGCTGGCTTGACCATTAAAGGGTCCTGTAACCCCCAAAGTACACTCCAGTCCAAACCAAAAAAAAAAATATTTTCTGTGTTTGTGAATTGTGTGCGCAGTAGCCGCACGTGCATCAACAAAGTAGTGCCAAGCGTGCACCTGTGTCATAAGTAAAGGGCCAGCTGGCTTGACCGTTAAAGGGTGCTGTAACCCCCAAAGTACACTCCAGTCCAAACCAAAAAAAAAAATATTTTCTGTGTTTGTGAATTGTGTGCGCAGTAGCCGCACGTGCATCAACAAAGTAGTGCCAAGCGTGCGCCTGTGTCATAAGTAAAGGGCCGGCTGGCTTGACCGTTAAAGGGTGCTGTAACCCCCAAAGTACACTCCAGTCCAAACCAAAAAAAAAATTATTTTCTGTGTTTGTGAATTGTGTGCGCAGTAGCAGCACGTGCATCAACAAAGTAGTGCAAAGCGTGCGCCTGTGTCATAAGTAAAGGGCCGGCTGGCTTGACCATTAAAGGGTCCTGTAACCCCCAAAGTACACTCCAGTCCAAACCAAAAAAATATATATTTTCTGTGTTTGTGAATTGTGTGCGCAGTAGCCGCACGTGCGTCAACAAAGTAGTGCCAAGCGTGCGCCTGTGTCATAAGTACAGGGCCGGCACGCTTGAACGTTAAAGGGTGCTGTAACCCCCAAAGTACACTCCAGTCCAAACCAAAAAAAAAAATATTTTCTGTGTTTGTGAATTGTGTGCGCAGTAGCCGCACGTGCATCAACAAAGTAGTTCCAAGCGTGCGCCTGTGTCATAAGTAAAGGGCCGGCTGGCTTGACCGTTAAAGGGTGTTGTAAACCCCAAAGTACACTCCAGTCCAAACCAAAAAAAAAAATTATTTTCTGTGTTTGTGAATTGTGTGCGCAGTAGCCGCACGTGCATCAACAAAGTAGTGCCAAGCGTGCGCCTGTGTCATAAGTAAAGGGCCGGCTGGCTTGACCGTTAAAGGGTGTTGTAACCCCCAAAGTACACTCCAGTCCAAACCAAAAAAAAAACTATTTTCTGTGTTTGTGAAATGTGTGCGCAGTAGCAGCACGTGCATCAACAAAGTAGTGCCAAGCGTGCGCCTGTGTCATAAGTAAAGGGCCGGCTGGCTTGACCATTAAAGGGTCCTGTAACCCCCAAAGTACACTCCAGTCCAAACCAAAAAAAAAAATATTTTCTGTGTTTGTGAATTGTGTGCGCAGTAGCAGCACGTGCATCAACAAAGTAGTGCCAAGCGTGCACCTGTGTCATAAGTAAAGGGCCAGCTGGCTTGACCGTTAAAGGGTGCTGTAACCCCCAAAGTACACTCCAGTCCAAACCAAAAAAAAAAATATTTTCTGTGTTTGTGAATTGTGTGCGCAGTAGCCGCACGTGCATCAACAAAGTAGTGCCAAGCGTGCGCCTGTGTCATAAGTAAAGGGCCGGCTGGCTTGACTGTTAAAGGGTGCTGTAACCCCCAAAGTACACTCCAGTCCAAACCAAAAAAAAAATTATTTTCTGTGTTTGTGAATTGTGTGCGCAGTAGCAGCACGTGCATCAACAAAGTAGTGCAAAGCGTGCGCCTGTGTCATAAGTAAAGGGCCGGCTGGCTTGACCATTAAAGGGTCCTGTAACCCCCAAAGTACACTCCAGTCCAAACCAAAAAAATATATATTTTCTGTGTTTGTGAATTGTGTGCGCAGTAGCCGCACGTGCGTCAACAAAGTAGTGCCAAGCGTGCGCCTGTGTCATAAGTACAGGGCCGGCACGCTTGAACGTTAAAGGGTGCTGTAACCCCCAAAGTACACTCCAGTCCAAACCAAAAAAAAAAATATTTTCTGTGTTTGTGAATTGTGTGCGCAGTAGCCGCACGTGCATCAACAAAGTAGTGCCAAGCGTGCGCCTGTGTCATAAGTAAAGGGCCGGCTGGCTTGACCGTTAAAGGGTGCTGTAACCCCCAAAGTACACTCCAGTCCAAACAAAAAAAAATTATTTTCTGTGAATGTGAATTGTGTGCGCAGTAGCCGCACGTGCATCAACAAAGTAGTGCCAAGCGTGCGCCTGTGTCATAAGTAAAGGGCCGGCTGGCTTGACCGTTAAAGGGTGCTGTAACCCCCAAAGTACACTCCAGTCCAAACCAAAAAAAAAAATATTTTCTGTGTTTGTGAATTGTGTGCGCAGTAGCCGAACGTGCATCAACAAAGTAGTGCCAAGCGTGCACCTGTGTCATAAGTAAAGGGCCAGCTGGCTTGACCGTTAAAGGGTGCTGTAACCCCCAAAGTACACTCCAGTCCAAACCAAAAAAAAAATTATTTTCTGTGTTTGTGAATTGTGTGCGCAGTAGCCGCACGTGCATCAACAAAGTAGTGCCAAGCGTGCGCCTGTGTCATAAGTAAAGGGCCGGCTGGCTTGACCGTTAAAGGGTGCTGTAACCCTCAAAGTACACTCCAGTCCAAACCAAAAAAAAAAATATTTTCTGTGTTTGTGAATTGTGTGCGCAGTAGCCGCACGTGCATCAACAAAGTAGTGCCAAGCGTGCGCCTGTGTCATAAGTAAAGGGCCGGCTGGCTTGACCGTTAAAGGGTGCTGTAACCCCCAAAGTACACTCCAGTCCAAACAAAAAAAAATTATTTTCTGTGAATGTGAATTGTGTGCGCAGTAGCCGCACGTCCATCAACAAAGTAGTGCCAAGCGTGCGCCTGTGTCATAAGTAAAGGGCCGGCTGGCTTGACCATTAAAGGGTGCTGTAACCCCCAAAGTACACTCCAGTCCAAACCAAAAAAAAAAATATTTTCTGTGTTTGTGAATTGTGTGCGCAGTAGCCGCATGTGCATCAACAAAGTAGTGCCAAGCGTGCGCCTGTGTCATAAGTAAAGGGCCGGCTGGCTTGACCGTTAAAGGGTGCTGTAACCCCCAAAGTACACTCCAGTCCAAACAAAAAAAAATTATTTTCTGTGAATGTGAATTGTGTGCGCAGTAGCCGCACGTCCATCAACAAAGTAGTGCCAAGCGTGCGCCTGTGTCATAAGTAAAGGGCCGGCTGGCTTGACCATTAAAGGGTGCTGTAACCCCCAAAGTACACTCCAGTCCAAACCAAAAAAAAAAATATTTTCTGTGTTTGTGAATTGTGTGCGCAGTAGCCGCATGTGCATCAACAAAGTAGTGCCAAGCGTGCGCCTGTGTCATAAGTAAAGGGCCGGCTGGCTTGACCGTTAAAGGGTGCTGTAACCCCCAAAGTACACTCCAGTCCAAACAAAAAAAAATTATTTTCTGTGAATGTGAATTGTGTGCGCAGTAGCCGCACGTCCATCAACAAAGTAGTGCCAAGCGTGCGCCTGTGTCATAAGTAAAGGGCCGGCTGGCTTGACCATTAAAGGGTGCTGTAACCCCCAAAGTACACTCCAGTCCAAACCAAAAAAAAAAATATTTTCTGTGTTTGTGAATTGTGTGCGCAGTAGCCGCACGTGCATCAACATAGTAGTGCCAAGCGTGCGCCTGTGTCATAAGTAAAGGGCCAGCTGGCTTGACCGTTAAAGGGTGCTGTAACCCCCAAAGTACACTCCAGTCCAAACCAAAAAAAAAAATATTTTCTGTGTTTGTGAATTGTGTGCGCAGTAGCCGCACGTGCATCAACAAAGTAGTGCCAAGCGTGCGCCTGTGTCATAAGTAAAGGGCCGGCTGGCTTGACCGTTAAAGGTTGCTGTAACCCCCAAAGTACACTCCAGTCCAAACCAAAAAAAAAATTATTTTCTGTGTTTGTGAATTGTGTACGCAGTAGCAGCACGTGCATCAACAAAGTAGTGCAAAGCGTGCGCCTGTGTCATAAGTAAAGGGCCGGCTGGCTTGACCATTAAAGGGTCCTGTAACCCCCAAAGTGCACTCCAGTCCAAACCAAAAAAAAAAATATTTTCTGTGTTTGTGAATTGTGTGCGCAGTAGCCGCACGTGCATCAACATAGTAGTGCCAAGCGTGCGCCTGTGTCATAAGTAAAGGGCCGGCTGGCTTGACCGTTAAAGGGTGCTGTAACCCCCAAAGTACACTCCAGTCCAAACAAAAAAAAATTATTTTCTGTGAATGTGAATTGTGTGCGCAGTAGCCGCACGTGCATCAACAAAGTAGTGCCAAGCGTGCACCTGTGTCATAAGTAAAGGGACGGCTGGCTTGGCCGTTAAAGGGTGCTGTAACCCCCAAAGTACACTCCAGTCCAAACCAAAAAAAAAATATTTTCTGTGTTTGTGAATTGTGTGCGCAGTAGCCGCACGTGCATCAACAAAGTAGTGCCAAGCGTGCGCCTGTGTCATAAGTAAAGGGCCGGCTGGCTTGACCGTTAAAGGGTGCTGTAACCCCCAAAGTACACTCCAGTCCAAACAAAAAAAAATTATTTTCTGTGAATGTGAATTGTGTGCGCAGTAGCCGCACGTGCATCAACAAAGTAGTGCCAAGCGTGCGCCTGTGTCATAAGTAAAGGGCCGGCTGGCTTGACCATTAAAGGGTCCTGTAACCCCCAAAGTACACTCCAGTCCAAACCAAAAAAAAAAATATTTTCTGTGTTTGTGAATTATGTGCGCAGTAGCCGCACGTGCATCAACAAAGTAGTGCCAAGCGTGCACCTGTGTCATAAGTAAAGGGCCAGCTGGCTTGACCGTTAAAGGGTGCTGTAACCCCCAAAGTACACTCCAGTCCAAACCAAAAAAAAAAATATTTTCTGTGTTTGTGAATTGTGTGCGCAGTAGCCGCACGTGCATCAACAAAGTAGTGCCAAGCGTGCGCCTGTGTCATAAGTAAAGGGCCGGCTGGCTTGACCGTTAAAGGTTGCTGTAACCCCCAAAGTACACTCCAGTCCAAACCAAAAAAAAAATTATTTTCTGTGTTTGTGAATTGTGTGCGCAGTAGCAGCACGTGCATCAACAAAGTAGTGCAAAGCGTGCGCCTGTGTCATAAGTAAAGGGCCGGCTGGCTTGACCATTAAAGGGTCCTGTAACCCCCAAAGTGCACTCCAGTCCAAACCAAAAAAAAAAATATTTTCTGTGTTTGTGAATTGTGTGCGCAGTAGCCGCACGTGCGTCAACAAAGTAGTGCCAAGCGTGCGCCTGTGTCATAAGTACAGGGCCGGCACGCTTGAACTTTAAAGGGTGCTGTAACCCCCAAAGTACACTCCAGTCCAAACCAAAAAAAAAAATATTTTCTGTGTTTGTGAATTGTGTGCGCAGTAGCCGCACGTGCATCAACAAAGTAGTGCCAAGCGTGCGCCTGTGTCATAAGTAAAGGGCCGGCTGGCTTGACCGTTAAAGGGTGCTGTAACCCCCAAAGTACACTCCAGTCCAAACAAAAAAAAAATATTTTCTGTGAATGTGAATTGTGTGCGCAGTAGCCGCACGTGCATCAACAAAGTAGTGCCAAGCGTGCGCCTGTGTCATAAGTAAAGGGCCGGCTGGCTTGACCATTAAAGGGTCCTGTAACCCCCAAAGTACACTCCAGTCCAAACCAAAAAAAAAAATATTTTCTGTGTTTGTGAATTGTGTGCGCAGTAGCCGCACGTGCATCAACAAAGTAGTGCCAAGCGTGCACCTGTGTCATAAGTAAAGGGCCAGCTGGCTTGACCGTTAAAGGGTGCTGTAACCCCCAAAGTACACTCCAGTCCAAACCAAAAAAAAAAATATTTTCTGTGTTTGTGAATTGTGTGCGCAGTAGCCGCACGTGCATCAACAAAGTAGTGCCAAGCGTGCGCCTGTGTCATAAGTAAAGGGCCGGCTGGCTTGACCGTTAAAGGGTGCTGTAACCCCCAAAGTACACTCCAGTCCAAACCAAAAAAAAAATTATTTTCTGTGTTTGTGAATTGTGTGCGCAGTAGCAGCACGTGCATCAACAAAGTAGTGCAAAGCGTGCGCCTGTGTCATAAGTAAAGGGCCGGCTGGCTTGACCATTAAAGGGTCCTGTAACCCCCAAAGTACACTCCAGTCCAAACCAAAAAAATATATATTTTCTGTGTTTGTGAATTGTGTGCGCAGTAGCCGCACGTGCGTCAACAAAGTAGTGCCAAGCGTGCGCCTGTGTCATAAGTACAGGGCCGGCACGCTTGAACGTTAAAGGGTGCTGTAACCCCCAAAGTACACTCCAGTCCAAACCAAAAAAAAAAATATTTTCTGTGTTTGTGAATTGTGTGCGCAGTAGCCGCACGTGCATCAACAAAGTAGTTCCAAGCGTGCGCCTGTGTCATAAGTAAAGGGCCGGCTGGCTTGACCGTTAAAGGGTGTTGTAAACCCCAAAGTACACTCCAGTCCAAACCAAAAAAAAAAATTATTTTCTGTGTTTGTGAATTGTGTGCGCAGTAGCCGCACGTGCATCAACAAAGTAGTGCCAAGCGTGCGCCTGTGTCATAAGTAAAGGGCCGGCTGGCTTGACCGTTAAAGGGTGTTGTAACCCCCAAAGTACACTCCAGTCCAAACCAAAAAAAAAACTATTTTCTGTGTTTGTGAAATGTGTGCGCAGTAGCAGCACGTGCATCAACAAAGTAGTGCCAAGCGTGCGCCTGTGTCATAAGTAAAGGGCCGGCTGGCTTGACCATTAAAGGGTCCTGTAACCCCCAAAGTACACTCCAGTCCAAACCAAAAAAAAAAATATTTTCTGTGTTTGTGAATTGTGTGCGCAGTAGCAGCACGTGCATCAACAAAGTAGTGCCAAGCGTGCACCTGTGTCATAAGTAAAGGGCCAGCTGGCTTGACCGTTAAAGGGTGCTGTAACCCCCAAAGTACACTCCAGTCCAAACCAAAAAAAAAAATATTTTCTGTGTTTGTGAATTGTGTGCGCAGTAGCCGCACGTGCATCAACAAAGTAGTGCCAAGCGTGCGCCTGTGTCATAAGTAAAGGGCCGGCTGGCTTGACTGTTAAAGGGTGCTGTAACCCCCAAAGTACACTCCAGTCCAAACCAAAAAAAAAATTATTTTCTGTGTTTGTGAATTGTGTGCGCAGTAGCAGCACGTGCATCAACAAAGTAGTGCAAAGCGTGCGCCTGTGTCATAAGTAAAGGGCCGGCTGGCTTGACCATTAAAGGGTCCTGTAACCCCCAAAGTACACTCCAGTCCAAACCAAAAAAATATATATTTTCTGTGTTTGTGAATTGTGTGCGCAGTAGCCGCACGTGCGTCAACAAAGTAGTGCCAAGCGTGCGCCTGTGTCATAAGTACAGGGCCGGCACGCTTGAACGTTAAAGGGTGCTGTAACCCCCAAAGTACACTCCAGTCCAAACCAAAAAAAAAAATATTTTCTGTGTTTGTGAATTGTGTGCGCAGTAGCCGCACGTGCATCAACAAAGTAGTTCCAAGCGTGCGCCTGTGTCATAAGTAAAGGGCCGGCTGGCTTGACCGTTAAAGGGTGTTGTAAACCCCAAAGTACACTCCAGTCCAAACCAAAAAAAAAAATTATTTTCTGTGTTTGTGAATTGTGTGCGCAGTAGCCGCACGTGCATCAACAAAGTAGTGCCAAGCGTGCGCCTGTGTCATAAGTAAAGGGCCGGCTGGCTTGACCGTTAAAGGGTGTTGTAACCCCCAAAGTACACTCCAGTCCAAACCAAAAAAAAAACTATTTTCTGTGTTTGTGAAATGTGTGCGCAGTAGCAGCACGTGCATCAACAAAGTAGTGCCAAGCGTGCGCCTGTGTCATAAGTAAAGGGCCGGCTGGCTTGACCGTTAAAGGGTGCTGTAACCCCCAAAGTACACTCCAGTCCAAACCAAAAAAAAAATGATGTTCTGTGTTTGTGAATTGTGTGCGCAGTAGCCGCATGTGCATCAACAAAGTAGTGCCAAGCGTGCGCCTGTGTCATAAGTAAAGGGCCGGCTGGCTTGACCGTTAAAGGGTGCTGTAACCCCCAAAGTACACTCCAGTCCAAACCAAAAAAAAAATTATTTTCTGTGTTTGTGAATTGTGTGCGCAGTAGCCGCACGTGCATCAACAATGTAGTGCCAAGCATGCGCCTGTGTCATAAGTAAAGGGCCGGCTGGCTTGACCGTTAAAGGGTGCTGTAACCCCCAAAGTACACTCCAGTCCAAACCAAAAAAAAAATTATTTTCTGTGTTTGTGAATTGTGTGCGCAGTAGCCGCACGTGCATCAACAAAGTAGTGCCAAGCGTGCGCCTGTGTCATAAGTAAAGGGACGGCTGGCTTGGCCGTTAAAGGGTGCTGTAACCCCCAAAGTACACTCCAGTCCAAACCAAAAAAAAAATATTTTCTGTGTTTGTGAATTGTGTGCGCAGTAGCCGCACGTGCATCAACAAAGTAGTGCCAAGCGTGCACCTGTGTCATAAGTAAAGGGCCGGCTGGCTTGACCGTTAAAGGGTGCTGTAACCCCCAAAGTACACTCCAGTCCAAACAAAAAAAAAATATTTTCTGTGAATGTGAATTGTGTGCGCAGTAGCCGCACGTGCATCAACAAAGTAGTGCCAAGCGTGCGCCTGTGTCATAAGTAAAGGGTCGGCTGGCTTGACCATTAAAGGGTCCTGTAACCCCCAAAGTACACTCCAGTCCAAACCAAAAAAAAAAATATTTTCTGTGTTTGTGAATTGTGTGCGCAGTAGCCGCACGTGCATCAACAAAGTAGTGCCAAGCGTGCACCTGTGTCATAAGTAAAGGGCCAGCTGGCTTGACCGTTAAAGGGTGCTGTAACCCCCAAAGTACACTCCAGTCCAAACCAAAAAAAAATTATTTTCTGTGTTTGTGAATTGTGTGCGCAGTAGCCGCACGTGCATCAACAAAGTAGTGCCAAGCGTGCGCCTGTGTCATAAGTAAAGGGCCGGCTGGCTTGACCGTTAAAGGGTGCTGTAACCCCCAAAGTACACTCCAGTCCAAACCAAAAAAAAAATTATTTTCTGTGTTTGTGAATTGTGTGCGCAGTAGCAGCACGTGCATCAACAAAGTAGTGCAAAGCGTGCGCCTGTGTCATAAGTAAAGGGCCGGCTGGCTTGACCATTAAAGGGTGCTGTAACCCCCAAAGTACACTCCAGTCCAAACCAAAAAAAAAATTATTTTCTGTGTTTGTGAATTGTGTGCGCAGTAGCCGCACGTGCATCAACAAAGTAGTGCCAAGCGTGCGCCTGTGTCATAAGTAAAGGGCCGGCTGGCTTGACCGTTAAAGGGTGCTGTAACCCCCAAAGTACACTCCAGTCCAAACCAAAAAAAAAAATATTTTCTGTGTTAGTGAATTGTATGCGCAGTAGCCGCACGTGCATCAACAAAGTAGTGCCAAGCGTGCGCCTGTGTCATAAGTAAAGGGCCAGCTGGCTTGACCGTTAAAGGGTGCTGTAACCCCCAAAGTACACTCCAGTCCAAACAAAAAAAAATTATTTTCTGTGAATGTGAATTGTGTGCGCAGTAGCCGCACATGCATCAACAAAGTAGTGCCAAGCGTGCGCCTGTGTCATAAGTAAAGGGCCGGCTGGCTTGACCATTAAAGGGTGCTGTAACCCCCAAAGTACACTCCAGTCCTAACCAAAAAAAAACTATTTTCTGTGTTTGTGAATTGTGTGCGCAGTAGCCGCACGTGCATCAACAAAGTAGTGCCAAGCGTGCGCCTGTGTCATAAGTAAAGGGCCGGCTGGCTTGACCGTTAAAGGGTGCTGTAGCCCCCAAAGTACACTCCAGTCCAAACCAAAAAAAAATTATTTTCTGTGTTTGTGAATTGTGTGCGCAGTAGCCGCACGTGCGTCAACAAAGTAGTGCCAAGCGTGCGCCTGTGTCATAAGTACAGGGCCGGCACGCTTGACCATTAAATGGTGCTGTAACCCCCAAAGTACACTCCAGTCCAAACCAAAAAAAAAATATTTTCTGTGTTTGTGAATTGTGTGCGCAGTAGCCGCACGTGCATCAACAAAGTAGTTCCAAGCGTGCGCCTGTGTCATAAGTAAAGGGCCGGCTGGCTTGACCATTAAAGGGTGCTGTAACCCCCAAAGTACACAATAGTCCAAACCAAAAAAAAAATTATTTTCTGTGTTTGTGAATTGTGTGCGCAGTAGCCGCACGTGCATCAACAAAGTAGTGCCAAGCGTGCGCCTGTGTCATAAGTAAAGGGCCGGCTGGCTTGACCGTTAAAGGGTGTTGTAACCCCCAAAGTAAACTCCAGTCCAAACCAAAAAAAAAACCATTTTCTGTGTTTGTGAAATGTGTGCGCAGTAGCAGCACATGCATCAACAAAGTAGTGCCAAGCGTGCGCCTGTGTCATAAGTAAAGGGCAGGCTGACTTGACTATTAAAGGGTGCTGTAACCCCCAAAGTACACTAAAGTCCAAACCAAAAAAAAAATTATTTTCTGTGTTTGTGAATTGTGTGCGCAGTAGCCGCACGTGCATCAACAAAGTAGTGCCAAGCGTGTGCCTGTGTTATAAGTAAAGGGCCAGCTGGCTTCACCGTTAAAGGGTGCTGTAACCCCCAAAGTACACTCCAGTCCAAACCAAAAAAAAAATGATGTTCTGTGTTTGTGAATTGTGTGCGCAGTAGCCGCATGTGCATCAACAAAGTAGTGCCAAGTGTGCGCCTGTGTCATAAGTAAAGGGCCGGCTGGCTTGACCGTTAAAGGGTGCTGTAACCCCCAAAGTACACTCCAGTCCAAACCAAAAAAAAAAATATTTTCTGTGTTTGTGAATTGTGTGCGCAGTAGCCGCACGTGCGTCAACAAAGTAGTGCCAAGCGTGCGCCTGTGTCATAAGTACAGGGCCGGCACGCTTGACCATTAAATGGTGCTGTAACCCCCAAAGTACACTCCAGTCCAAACCAAAAAAAAAATATTTTCTGTGTTTGTGAATTGTGTGCGCAGTAGCCGCACGTGCATCAACAAAGTAGTTCCAAGCGTGCGCCTGTGTCATAAGTAAAGGGCCGGCTGGCTTGACCATTAAAGGGTGCTGTAACCCCCAAAGTACACAATAGTCCAAACCAAAAAAAAAAATATTTTCTGTGTTTGTGAATTGTGTGCGCAGTAGCCGCACGTGCATCAACAAAGTAGTGCCAAGCGTGCGCCTGTGTCATAAGTAAAGGGCCGGCTGGCTTGACCGTTAAAGGGTGTTGTAACCCCCAAAGTACACTCCAGTCCAAACCAAAAAAAAAACCATTTTCTGTGTTTGTGAAATGTGTGCGCAGTAGCAGCACATGCATCAACAAAGTAGTGCCAAGCGTGCGCCTGTGCCATAAGTAAAGGGCCGGCTGGCTTGACCATTAAAGGGTGCTGTAACCCCCAAAGTACACTCCAGTCCAAACCAAAAAAAAAAATATTTTCTGTGTTTGTGAATTGTGTGCGCAGTAGCCGCACGTGCATCAACAAAGTAGTGCCAAGCGTGTGCCTGTGTTATAAGTAAAGGGCCAGCTGGCTTCACCGTTAAAGGGTGCTGTAACCCCCAAAGTACACTCCAGTCCAAACCAAAAAAAAAATGATGTTCTGTGTTTGTAAATTGTGTGCGCAGTAGCCGCATGTGCATCAACAAAGTAGTGCCAAGTGTGCGCCTGTGTCATAAGTAAAGGGCCGGCTGGCTTGACCGTTAAAGGGTGCTGTAACCCCCAAAGTACACTCCAGTCCAAACCAAAAAAAAAAATATTTTCTGTGTTTGTGAATTGTGTGCGCAGTAGCCGCACGTGCATCAACAAAGTAGTGCCAAGCGTGCGCCTGTGTCATAAGTAAAGGGCCGGCTGGCTTGACCGTTAAAGGGTGCTGTAACCCCCCAAAGTACACTCCAGTCCAAACAAAAAAAAATTATTTTCTGTGAATGTGAATTGTGTGCGCAGTAGCCGCACGTGCATCAACAAAGTAGTGCCAAGCGTGCGCCTGTGTCATAAGTAAAGGCCCGGCTGGCTTGACCGTTAAAGGGTGCTGTAACCCCCAAAGTACACTCCAGTCCAAACCAGAAAAAAAAATATTTTCTGTGTTTGTGAATTGTGTGCGCAGTAGCCGAACGTGCATCAACAAAGTAGTGCCAAGCGTGCACCTGTGTCATAAGTAAAGGGCCAGCTGGCTTGACCGTTAAAGGGTGCTGTAACCCCCAAAGTACACTCCAGTCCAAACCAAAAAAAAAATTATTTTCTGTGTTTGTGAATTGTGTGCGCAGTAGCCGCACGTGCATCAACAAAGTAGTGCCAAGCGTGCGCCTGTGTCATAAGTAAAGGGCCGGCTGGCTTGACCGTTAAAGGGTGCTGTAACCCTCAAAGTACACTCCAGTCCAAACCAAAAAAAAAATATTTTCTGTGTTTGTGAATTGTTGTGCGCAGTAGCCGCACGTGCATCAACAAAGTAGTGCCAAGCGTGCGCCTGTGTCATAAGTAAAGGGCCGGCTGGCTTGACCGTTAAAGGGTGCTGTAACCCCCAAAGTAAACTCCAGTCCAAACAAAAAAAAATTATTTTCTGTGAATGTGAATTGTGTGCGCAGTAGCCGCACGTCCATCAACAAAGTAGTGCCAAGCGTGCGCCTGTGTCATAAGTAAAGGGCCGGCTGGCTTGACCATTAAAGGGTGCTGTAACCCCCAAAGTACACTCCAGTCCAAACCAAAAAAAAAATATTTTCTGTGTTTGTGAATTGTGTGCGCAGTAGCCGCATGTGCATCAACAAAGTAGTGCCAAGCGTGCGCCTGTGTCATAAGTAAAGGGCCGGCTGGCTTGACCGTTAAAGGGTGCTGTAACCCCCAAAGTACACTCCAGTCCAAACAAAAAAAAATTATTTTCTGTGAATGTGAATTGTGTGCGCAGTAGCCGCACGTCCATCAACAAAGTAGTGCCAAGCGTGCGCCTGTGTCATAAGTAAAGGGCCGGCTGGCTTGACCATTAAAGGGTGCTGTAACCCCCAAAGTACACTCCAGTCCAAACCAAAAAAAAAATATTTTCTGTGTTTGTGAATTGTGTGCGCAGTAGCCGCACGTGCATCAACAAAGTAGTGCCAAGCGTGCACCTGTCATAAGTAAAGGGCCAGCTGGCTTGACCGTTAAAGGGTGCTGTAACCCCCAAAGTACACTCCAGTCCAAACCAAAAAAAAATATATTTTCTGTGTTTGTGAATTGTGTGCGCAGTAGCCGCACGTGCATCAACATAGTAGTGCCAAGCGTGCGCCTGTGTCATAAGTAAAGGGCCGGCTGGCTTGACCGTTAAA
The DNA here is from genome assembly GCA_031769625.1 of Taudactylus pleione. Classification (NCBI taxonomy): domain Eukaryota; kingdom Metazoa; phylum Chordata; class Amphibia; order Anura; family Myobatrachidae; genus Taudactylus; species Taudactylus pleione. The sequence goes on along the minus strand of JAUIMM010000320.1, from coordinate 4,756,841 downwards.
GGGTGCTGTAACCCCCAAAGTACACTCCAGTCCAAACCAAAAAAAAATATATTTTCTGTGTTTGTGAATTGTGTGCGCAGTAGCCGCACATGCATCAACAAAGTAGTGCCAAGCGTGCGCCTGTGTCATAAGTAAAGGGCCGGCTGGCTTGACCGTTAAAGGGTGCTGTAACCCCCAAAGTACACTCCAGTCCAAACCAAAAAAAAACTATTTTCTGTGTTTGTGAATTGTGTGCGCAGTAGCCACACGTGCATCAACAAAGTAGTGCCAAGCGTGCGCCTGTGTCATAAGTAAAGGGCCGGCTGGCTTGACCATTAAAGGGTGCTGTAACCCCCAAAGTACACTCCAGTCCAAACCAAAAAAATAATTATTTTCTGTGAATGTGAATTGTGTGCGCAGTAGCCGCACATGCATCAACAAAGTAGTGCCAAGCGTGCGCCTGTGTCATAAGTAAAGGGCCGGCTGGCTTGACCATTAAAGGGTGCTGTAACCCCCAAAGTACACTCCAGTCCAAACCAAAAAAAAAACTATTTTCTGTGTTTGTGAATTGTGTGCGCAGTAGCCGCACGTGCATCAACAAATTAGTGCCAAGCGTGCGCCTGTGTCATAAGTAAAGGGCCGGCTGGCTTGACCGTTAAAGGGTGCTCTAGCCCCCAACGTACACTCCAGTCCAAATCAAAAAAAATATTATTTTCTGTGTTTGTGAATTGTGTGCGCAGTAGCCGCACGTGCATCAACAAAGTAGTGCCAAGCGTGCACCTGTCATAAGTAAAGGGCCAGCTGGCTTGACCGTTAAAGGGTGCTGTAACCCCCAAAGTACACTCCAGTCCAAACCAAAAAAAAAAATATTTTCTGTGTTTGTGAATTGTGTGCGCAGTAGCCGCACGTGCATCAACATAGTAGTGCCAAGCGTGCGCCTGTGTCATAAGTAAAGGGCCGGCTGGCTTGACCGTTAAAGGGTGTTGTAACCCCCAAAGTACACTCCAGTCCAAACCAAAAAAAAAACTATTTTCTGTGTTTGTGAAATGTGTGCGCAGTAGCAGCACGTGCATCAACAAAGTAGTGCCAAGCGTGCGCCTGTGTCATAAGTAAAGGGCCGGCTGGCTTGACCGTTAAAGGGTGCTGTAACCCCCAAAGTACACTCCAGTCCAAACCAAAAAAAAAATGATGTTCTGTGTTTGTGAATTGTGTGCGCAGTAGCCGCATGTGCATCAACAAAGTAGTGCCAAGCGTGCGCCTGTGTCATAAGTAAAGGGCCGGCTGGCTTGACCGTTAAAGGGTGCTGTAACCCCCAAATTACACTCCAGTCCAAACCAAAAAAAAAATTATTTTCTGTGTTTGTGAATTGTGTGCGCAGTAGCCGCACGTGCATCAACAATGTAGTGCCAAGCATGCGCCTGTGTCATAAGTAAAGGGCCGGCTGGCTTGACCGTTAAAGGGTGCTGTAACCCCCAAAGTACACTCCAGTCCAAACCAAAAAAAAAATTATTTTCTGTGTTTGTGAATTGTGTGCGCAGTAGCCGCACGTGCATCAACAAAGTAGTGCCAAGCGTGCGCCTGTGTCATAAGTAAAGGGACGGCTGGCTTGGCCGTTAAAGGGTGCTGTAACCCCCAAAGTACACTCCAGTCCAAACCAAAAAAAAATATTTTCTGTGTTTGTGAATTGTGTGCGCAGTAGCCGCACGTGCATCAACAAAGTAGTGCCAAGCGTGCGCCTGTGTCATAAGTAAAGGGCCGGCTGGCTTGACCGTTAAAGGGTGCTGTAACCCCCAAAGTACACTCCAGTCCAAACAAAAAAAAAATATTTTCTGTGAATGTGAATTGTGTGCGCAGTAGCCGCACGTGCATCAACAAAGTAGTGCCAAGCGTGCGCCTGTGTCATAAGTAAAGGGTCGGCTGGCTTGACCATTAAAGGGTCCTGTAACCCCCAAAGTACACTCCAGTCCAAACCGTACACTCCAGTCCAAACCAAAAAAAAAAATATTTTCTGTGTTTGTGAATTGTGTGCGCAGTAGCCGCACGTGCATCAACAAAGTAGTGCCAAGCGTGCACCTGTGTCATAAGTAAAGGGCCAGCTGGCTTGACCGTTAAAGGGTGCTGTAACCCCCAAAGTACACTCCAGTCCAAACCAAAAAAAAATTATTTTCTGTGTTTGTGAATTGTGTGCGCAGTAGCCGCACGTGCATCAACAAAGTAGTGCCAAGCGTGCGCCTGTGTCATAAGTAAAGGGCCGGCTGGCTTGACCGTTAAAGGGTGCTGTAACCCCCAAAGTACACTCCAGTCCAAACCAAAAAAAAAATTATTTTCTGTGTTTGTGAATTGTGTGCGCAGTAGCAGCACGTGCATCAACAAAGTAGTGCAAAGCGTGCGCCTGTGTCATAAGTAAAGGGCCGGCTGGCTTGACCATTAAAGGGTGCTGTAACCCCCAAAGTACACTCCAGTCCAAACCAAAAAAAAAATTATTTTCTGTGTTTGTGAATTGTGTGCGCAGTAGCCGCACGTGCATCAACAAAGTAGTGCCAAGCGTGCGCCTGTGTCATAAGTAAAGGGCCGGCTGGCTTGACCGTTAAAGGGTGCTGTAACCCCCAAAGTACACTCCAGTCCAAACCAAAAAAAAAAATATTTTCTGTGTTAGTGAATTGTATGCGCAGTAGCCGCACGTGCATCAACAAAGTAGTGCCAAGCGTGCGCCTGTGTCATAAGTAAAGGGCCAGCTGGCTTGACCGTTAAAGGGTGCTGTAACCCCCAAAGTACACTCCAGTCCAAACAAAAAAAAATTATTTTCTGTGTTTGTGAATTGTGTGCGCAGTAGCCGCACATGCATCAACAAAGGTAGTGCCAAGCGTGCGCCTGTGTCATAAGTAAAGGGGCCGGCTGGCTTGACCATTAAAGGGTGCTGTAACCCCCAAAGTACACTCCAGTCCTAACCAAAAAAAAACTATTTTCTGTGTTTGTGAATTGTTGTGCGCAGTAGCCGCACGTGCATCAACAAAGAAGCTGCCAAGCGTGCGCCTGTGTCATAAGTAAAGGGCCGGCTGGCTTGACCGTTAAAGGGTGCTGTAGCCCCCAAAGTACACTCCAGTCCAAACCAAAAAAAAATTATTTTCTGTGTTTGTGAATTGTGTGCGCAGTAGCCGCACGTGCGTCAACAAAGTAGTGCCAAGCGTGCGCCTGTGTCATAAGTACAGGGCCGGCACGCTTGACCATTAAATGGTGCTGTAACCCCCAAAGTACACTCCAGTCCAAACCAAAAAAAAAAATATTTTCTGTGTTTTGTGAATTGTGTGCGCAGTAGCCGCACGTGCATCAACAAAGTAGTTCCAAGCGTGCGCCTGTGTCATAAGTAAAGGGCCGGCTGGCTTGACCATTAAAGGGTGCTGTAACCCCCCAAAGTACACAATAGTCCCAAACCAAAAAAAAAATTATTTTCTGTGTTTGTGAATTGTGTGCGCAGTAGCCGCACGTGCATCAACAAAGTAGTGCCAAGCGTGCGCCTGTGTCATAAGTAAAGGGCCGGCTGGCTTGACCGTTAAAGGGTGTTGTAACCCCCAAAGTACACTCCAGTCCAAACCAAAAAAAAAAACCATTTTCTGTGTTTGTGAAATGTGTGCGCAGTAGCAGCACATGCATCAACAAAGTAGTGCCAAGCGTGCGCCTGTGTCATAAGTAAAGGGCAGGCTGACTTGACTATTAAAGGGTGCTGTAACCCCCAAAGTACACTCCAGTCCAAACCAAAAAAAAATTATTTTCTGTGTTTGTGAATTGTGTGCGCAGTAGCCGCACGTGCATCAACAAAGTAGTGCCAAGCGTGTGCCTGTGTTATAAGTAAAGGGCCAGCTGGCTTCACCGTTAAAGGGTGCTGTAACCCCCAAAGTACACTCCAGTCCAAACCAAAAAAAAAATGATGTTCTGTGTTTGTGAATTGTGTGCGCAGTAGCCGCATGTGCATCAACAAAGTAGTGCCAAGTGTGCGCCTGTGTCATAAGTAAAGGGCCGGCTGGCTTGACCGTTAAAGGGTGCTGTAACCCCCAAAGTACACTCCAGTCCAAACCAAAAAAAAAAATATTTTCTGTGTTTGTGAATTGTGTGCGCAGTAGCCGCACGTGCGTCAACAAAGTAGTGCCAAGCGTGCGCCTGTGTCATAAGTACAGGGCCGGCACGCTTGACCATTAAATGGTGCTGTAACCCCCAAAGTACACTCCAGTCCAAACCAAAAAAAAAATATTTTCTGTGTTTGTGAATTGTGTGCGCAGTAGCCGCACGTGCATCAACAAAGTAGTTCCAAGCGTGCGCCTGTGTCATAAGTAAAGGGCCGGCTGGCTTGACCATTAAAGGGTGCTGTAACCCCCAAAGTACACAATAGTCCAAACCAAAAAAAAAAATATTTTCTGTGTTTGTGAATTGTGTGCGCAGTAGCCGCACGTGCATCAACAAAGTAGTGCCAAGCGTGCGCCTGTGTCATAAGTAAAGGGCCGGCTGGCTTGACCGTTAAAGGGTGTTGTAACCCCCAAAGTACACTCCAGTCCAAACCAAAAAAAAAACCATTTTCTGTGTTTGTGAAATGTGTGCGCAGTAGCAGCACATGCATCAACAAAGTAGTGCCAAGCGTGCGCCTGTGCCATAAGTAAAGGGCCGGCTGGCTTGACCATTAAAGGGTGCTGTAACCCCCAAAGTACACTCCAGTCCAAACCAAAAAAAAAATTATTCTCTGTGTTTGTGAATTGTGTGCGCAGTAGCCGCACGTGCATCAACAAAGTAGTGCCAAGCGTGTGCCTGTGTTATAAGTAAAGGGTCAGCTGGCTTCACCGTTAAAGGGTGCTGTAACCCCCAAAGTACACTCCAGTCCAAACCAAAAAAAAAATGATGTTCTGTGTTTGTGAATTGTGTGCGCAGTAGCCGCATGTGCATCAACAAAGTAGTGCCAAGTGTGCGCCTGTGTCATAAGTAAAGGGCCGGCTGGCTTGACCGTTAAAGGGTGCTGTAACCCCCAAAGTACACTCCAGTCCAAACCAAAAAAAAAAATATTTTCTGTGTTTGTGAATTGTGTGCGCAGTAGCCGCACGTGCATCAACAAAGTAGTGCCAAGCGTGCGCCTGTGTCATAAGTAAAGGGCCGGCTGGCTTGACCGTTAAAGGGTGCTGTAACCCCCAAAGTACACTCCAGTCCAAACAAAAAAAAATTATTTTCTGTGAATGTGAATTGTGTGCGCAGTAGCCGCACGTGCATCAACAAAGTAGTGCCAAGCGTGCGCCTGTGTCATAAGTAAAGGGCCGGCTGGCTTGACCGTTAAAGGGTGCTGTAACCCCCAAAGTACACTCCAGTCCAAACCAAAAAAAAAAATATTTTCTGTGTTTGTGAATTGTGTGCGCAGTAGCCGAACGTGCATCAACAAAGTAGTGCCAAGCGTGCACCTGTGTCATAAGTAAAGGGCCAGCTGGCTTGACCGTTAAAGGGTGCTGTAACCCCCAAAGTACACTCCAGTCCAAACCAAAAAAAAAATTATTTTCTGTGTTTGTGAATTGTGTGCGCAGTAGCCGCACGTGCATCAACAAAGTAGTGCCAAGCGTGCGCCTGTGTCATAAGTAAAGGGCCGGCTGGCTTGACCGTTAAAGGGTGCTGTAACCCTCAAAGTACACTCCAGTCCAAACCAAAAAAAAAAATATTTTCTGTGTTTGTGAATTGTGTGCGCAGTAGCCGCACGTGCATCAACAAAGTAGTGCCAAGCGTGCGCCTGTGTCATAAGTAAAGGGCCGGCTGGCTTGACCGTTAAAGGGTGCTGTAACCCCCAAAGTACACTCCAGTCCAAACAAAAAAAATTATTTTCTGTGAATGTGAATTGTGTGCGCAGTAGCCGCACGTCCATCAACAAAGTAGTGCCAAGCGTGCGCCTGTGTCATAAGTAAAGGGCCGGCTGGCTTGACCATTAAAGGGTGCTGTAACCCCCAAAGTACACTCCAGTCCAAACCAAAAAAAAAAATATTTTCTGTGTTTGTGAATTGTGTGCGCAGTAGCCGCATGTGCATCAACAAAGTAGTGCCAAGCGTGCGCCTGTGTCATAAGTAAAGGGCCGGCTGGCTTGACCATTAAAGGGTGCTGTAACCCCCAAAGTACACTCCAGTCCAAACAAAAAAAAATTATTTTCTGTGAATGTGAATTGTGTGCGCAGTAGCCGCACGTCCATCAACAAAGTAGTGCCAAGCGTGCGCCTGTGTCATAAGTAAAGGGCCGGCTGGCTTGACCATTAAAGGGTGCTGTAACCCCCAAAGTACACTCCAGTCCAAACCAAAAAAAAATATATTTTCTGTGTTTGTGAATTGTGTGCGCAGTAGCCGCACGTGCATCAACAAAGTAGTGCCAAGCGTGCACCTGTCATAAGTAAAGGGCCAGCTGGCTTGACCGTTAAAGGGTGCTGTAACCCCCAAAGTACACTCCAGTCCAAACCAAAAAAAAAAATATTTTCTGTGTTTGTGAATTGTGTGCGCAGTAGCCGCACGTGCATCAACATAGTAGTGCCAAGCGTGCGCCTGTGTCATAAGTAAAGGGCCGGCTGGCTTGACCGTTAAAGGGTGCTGTAACCCCCAAAGTACACCCCAGTCCAAACCAAAAAATAAAATATTTTCTGTGTTTGTGAATTGTGTGCGCAGTAGCCGCACGTGCATCAACAAAGTAGTGCAAAGCGTGCGCCTGTGTCATAAGTAAAGGGCCGGCTGGCTTGACCGTTAAAGGGTGCTGTAACCCCCAAAGTACACTCCAGTCCAAACCAAAAAAAAAAATATTTTCTGTGTTTGTGAATTGTGTGCGCAGTAGCCGCACATGCATCAACAAAGTAGTGCCAAGCGTGCGCCTGTGTCATAAGTAAAGGGCCGGCTGGCTTGACCGTTAAAGGGTGCTGTAACCCCCAAAGTACACTCCAGTCCAAACCAAAAAAAAAACTATTTTCTGTGTTTGTGAATTGTGTGCGCAGTAGCCACACGTGCATCAACAAAGTAGTGCCAAGCGTGCGCCTGTGTCATAAGTAAAGGGCCGGCTGGCTTGACCATTAAAGGGTGCTGTAACCCCCAAAGTACACTCCAGTCCAAACCAAAAAAATAATTATTTTCTGTGAATGTGAATTGTGTGCGCAGTAGCCGCACATGCATCAACAAAGTAGTGCCAAGCGTGCGCCTGTGTCATAAGTAAAGGGCCGGCTGGCTTGACCATTAAAGGGTGCTGTAACCCCCAAAGTACACTCCAGTCCAAACCAAAAAAAAAACTATTTTCTGTGTTTGTGAATTGTGTGCGCAGTAGCCGCACGTGCATCAACAAAGTAGTGCCAAGCGTGCGCCTGTGTCATAAGTAAAGGGCCGGCTGGCTTGACCGTTAAAGGGTGCTGTAGCCCCCAACGTACACTCCAGTCCAAATCAAAAAAAATATTATTTTCTGTGTTTGTGAATTGTGTGCGCAGTAGCCGCACGTGCATCAACAAAGTAGTGCCAAGCGTGCGCCTGTGTCATAAGTAAAGGGCCGGCTGGCTTGACCGTTAAAGGGTGCTGTAACCCCCAAAGTACACTCCAGTCCAAACCAAAAAAAAAATTATTTTCTGTGTTTGTGAATTGTGTGCGCAGTAGCCGCACGTGCATCAACAAAGTAGTGCCAAGCGTGTGCCTGTGTCATAAGTAAAGGGCCGGCTGGCTTGACCGTTAAAGGGTGCTGTAACCCGCAAAGTACACTCCAGTCCAAACCAAAAAAAAAATATTTTCTGTGTTTGTGAATTGTGTGCGCAGTAGCCGCACGTGCATCAACAAAGTAGTTCCAAGCGTGCGCCTGTGTCATAAGTAAAGGGCCGGCTGGCTTGACCATTAAAGGGTGCTGTAACCCCCAAAGTACACTCCAGTCCAAACCAAAAAAATATATATTTTCTGTGTTTGTGAATTGTGTGCGCAGTAGCCGCACGTGCATCAACAAAGTAGTGCCAAGCGTGCGCCTGTGTCATAAGTAAAGGGCCGGCTGGCTTGACCGTTAAAGGGTGTTGTAACCCCCAAAGTACACTCCAGTCCAAACCAAAAAAAAACTATTTTCTGTGTTTGTGAAATGTGTGCGCAGTAGCAGCACGTGCATCAACAAAGTAGTGCCAAGCGTGCGCCTGTGTCATAAGTAAAGGGCCGGCTGGCTTGACCATTAAAGGGTGCTGTAACCCCCAAAGTACACTCCAGTCCAAACCAAAAAAAAAATTATTTTCTGTGTTTGTGAATTGTGTGCGCAGTAGACGCACGTGCATCAACAAAGTAGTGCCAAGCGTGCGCCTGTGTCATAAGTAAAGGGACGGCTGGCTTGGCCGTTAAAGGGTGCTGTAACCCCCAAAGTACACTCCAGTCCAAACCAAAAAAAAAATTATTTTCTGAGTTTGTGAATTGTGTGCGCAGTAGCCGCACGTGCATCAACAAAGTAGTGCCAAGCGTGCGCCTGTGTCATAAGTAAAGGGCCGGCTGGCTTGACCATTAAAGGATGCTGTAACCCCCAAAGTACACTCCAGTCCAAACCAAAAAAAAAAATATTTTCTGTGTTTGTGAATTGTGTGCGCAGTAGCCGCACGTGCATCAACAAAGTAGTGCCAAGCATGCGCCTGTGTCATAAGTAAAGGGCCGGCTGGCTTGACCATTAAAGGGTGCTGTAACCCCCAAAGTACACTCCAGTCCAAACCAAAAAAATATATATTTTCTGTGTTTGTGAATTGTGTGCGCAGTAGCCGCACGTGCATCAACAAAGTAGTGCCAAGCGTGCGCCTGTGTCATAAGTAAAGGGCCGGCTGGCTTGACCGTTAAAGGGTGTTGTAACCCCCAAAGTACACTCCAGTCCAAACCAAAAAAAACTATTTTCTGTGTTTGTGAAATGTGTGCGCAGTAGCAGCACGTGCATCAACAAAGTAGTGCCAAGCGTGCGCCTGTGTCATAAGTAAAGGGCCGGCTGGCTTGACCATTAAAGGGTGCTGTAACCCCCAAAGTACACTCCAGTCCAAACCCAAAAAAAAATTATTTTCTGTGTTTGTGAATTGTGTGCGCAGTAGACGCACGTGCATCAACAAAGTAGTGCCAAGCGTGTGCCTGTGTTATAAGTAAAGGGCCGGCTGGATTGACCGTTAAAGGGTGCTGTAACCCCCAAAGTACACTCCAGTCCAAACCAAAAAAAAAATGATGTTCTGTGTTTGTGAATTGTGTGCGCAGTAGCCGCATGTGCATCAACAAAGTAGTGCCAAGCGTGCGCCTGTGTCATAAGTAAAGGGCCGGCTGGCTTGACCGTTAAAGGGTGCTGTAACCCCCAAAGTACACTCCAGTCCAAACCAAAAAAAAAATTATTTTCTGTGTTTGTGAATTGTGTGCGCAGTAGCCGCATGTGCATCAACAATGTAGTGCCAAGCGTGCGCCTGTGTCATAAGTAAAGGGCCGGCTGGCTTGACCGTTAAAGGGTGCTGTAACCCCCAAAGTACACTCCAGTCCAAACCAAAAAAAAAATTATTTTCTGTGTTTGTGAATTGTGTGCGCAGTAGCCGCACGTGCATCAACAAAGTAGTGCCAAGCGTGCGCCTGTGTCATAAGTAAAGGGCCGGCTGGCTTGACCATTAAAGGGTGCTGTAACCCCCAAAGTACACTCCAGTCCAAACCAAAAAAAAAAATATTTTCTGTGTTTGTGAATTGTGTGCGCAGTAGCCGCACGTGCATCAACAAAGTAGTGCCAAGCGTGCGCCTGTGTCATAAGTAAAGGGACGGCTGGCTTGGCCGTTAAAGGGTGCTGTAACCCCCAAAGTACACTCCAGTCCAAACCAAAAAAAAAATTATTTTCTGAGTTTGTGAATTGTGTGCGCAGTAGCCGCACGTGCATCAACAAAGTAGTGCCAAGCGTGCGCCTGTGTCATAAGTAAAGGGCCGGCTGGCTTGACCATTAAAGGGTGCTGTAACCCCCAAAGTACACTCCAGTCCAAACCAAAAAAAAAAATATTTTCTGTGTTTGTGAATTGTGTGCGCAGTAGCCGCACGTGCATCAACAAAGTAGTGCCAAGCATGCGCCTGTGTCATAAGTAAAGGGCCGGCTGGCTTGACCATTAAAGGGTGCTGTAACCCCCAAAGTACACTCCAGTCCAAACCAAAAAAAAAATATTTTCTGTGAATGTGAATTGTGTGCGCAGTTGCCGCACGTGCATCAACAAAGTAGTGCCAAGCGTGCGCCTGTGTCATAAGTAAAGGGCCGGCTGGCTTGACCATTAAAGGGTGCTGTAACCCCCAAAGTACACTCCAGTCCAAACCAAAAAAAAATTATTTTCTGTGTTTGTGAATTGTGTGCGCAGTAGCCGCACGTGCATCAACAAAGTAGTGCCAAGCGTGCGCCTGTGTCATAAGTAAAGGGCCGGCTGGCTTGACCGTTAAAGGGTGCTGTAACCCCCAAAGTACACTCCAGTCCAAACCAAAAAAAAAATTATTTTCTGTGTTTGTGAATGTGTGTGCAGTAGCCGCACGTGCATCAACAAAGTAGTGCCAAGCGTGCGCCTGTGTCATAAGTAAAGGGCCGGCTGGCTTGACCATTAAAGGGTGCTGTAACCCCCAAAGTACACTCCAGTCCAAACCAAAAAAAAAATTATTTTCTGTGTTTGTGAATTGTGTGCGCAGTAGCCGCACGTACATCAACAAAGTAGTGCCAAGCGTGCGCCTGTGTCATAAGTAAAGGGCCGGCTGGCTTGACCGTTAAAGGGTGCTGTAACCCCCAAAGTACACTCCAGTCCAAACCAAAAAAAATAATTATTTTCTGTGTTTGTGAATTGTGTGCGCAGTAGCCGCACGTGCATCAACAAAGTAGTGCCAAGCGTGCGCCTGTATCATAAGCAAAGGGCCGGCTGGCTTGACCGTTAAAAGGTGCTGTAACCCCCAAAGTACACTCCAGTCCAAACCAAAAAAAAAATTATTTTCTGTGTTTGTGAATTGTGTGCGCAGTAGCCCCACGTGCATCAACAAAGTAGTGCCAAGCGTGCGCCTGTGTCATAAGTAAAGGGCCGGCTGGCTTGACCATTAAAGGGTGCTGTAACCCCCAAAGTACACTCCAGTCCAAACCAAAAAAAAAAATATTTTCTGTGTTTGTGAATTGTGTGCGCAGTAGCCGCACGTGCATCAACAAAGTAGTGCCAAGCGTGCGCCTGTGTCATAAGTAAAGGGCCGGCTGGCTTGACCGTTAAAGGGTGCTGTAACCCCCAAAGTGCACTCCAGTCCAAACCAAAAAAAAAATTATTTTCTGTGTTTGTTTATTGTGTGCGCAGTAGCCGCTCGTGCATCAACAAAGTAGTGCCAAGTGTGCGCCTGTGTCATAAGTAAAGGGCCGGCTGGCTTGACCATTAAAGGGTGCTGTAACCCCCAAAGTACACTCCAGTCCAAACCAAAAAAAAAAATATTTTCTGTGTTTGTGAATTGTGTGCGCAGTAGCCGCACGTGCATCAACAAAGTAGTGCCAAGCGTGCGCCTGTGTCATAAGTAAAGGGCCGGCTGTCTTGACCATTAAAGGGTGCTGTAACCCCCAAAGTACACTCCAGTCCAAACCAAAAAAAATAATTATTTTCTGTGTTTGTGAATTGTGTGCGCAGTAGCCGCATGTGCATCAACAAAGGAGCAGCGCCAAGCGTGCGCCTGTGTCCCCTAAGTAAAGAGCCAGCTGGCTCATTTCTTAAAGGCTGGTGTAACCCACAAAGTGCACTACTCTCCAGCAATAATAAAAAAATATTTTCTGTGTTTAGCCGCACGTATATATCAAATCGATATAACATAAATGGAGGACCAAACTTTCTCCGATAAAAATATAATAGAGAAAGATCAAGAACCACTTCCTCCTAGTGCTGAAGCTGCTGCCACTAGTCATGACATAGACGATAACATGCCATCAACGTCGTCTGCCAAGGCCGATGCCCAATGTCATAATAGAGGGCACATACAATCCCAAATGGCAAAGTTCAGGAAAATTACCTTGAAAAAAACATTTAAATCAGCTGAAGAGAAACGTAAACTTGCCAATATGCCATTTACGACACGGAGTGGCAAGGAACGGCTAAGGTCAATCCCTAGTATGTTCATGACTAGTGGTTCAGCTTCACATGACGATGGAAGCCCTCCTCCCACTAAAAAAATCTAAAGATTTAAGCTTGCAAAAGCACAGCGAAGAACTGTGCTTTCTAAGAAGATATCACAAATCCCCAAGGAGAGTCCAAGTGTGGTGGTGGTTGCGATGCCTGACCTTCCCAGCACTGGACGGGAAGAGGTGGCTCTTTCCACCATTTGCACGCCCCCTGCAAGTGCTGAAAGGAGCACCCACAGTCCACTTGCTGATATGCCAATTGAAGATGTCACTGTTGAAGTACAACAGGATGAGGATACTGGTGTAGCTGGCGCTGAGGAGGAAGTTGGCGAGGAGGATTCTGATGGTGAGGTGGTTTGTTTAAATCAGGCTCCGGGGGAGACAGTTGTTGTCCGTGGGATGAAAAAGCCCATCACGGTCATGCCTGGGCAGAAGACCAAACATTCCACCTCTTTGGTCTGGCAATATTTTTATCCAAATCCGGACAACAACTGTCTTGCCATATGTACCATATGTAAAGGTGAAATAAGTAGGGGTAGGGACGTCAACCACCTAGGAACATCCTCCCTTATACGGCACCTGCAGCGCGTTCATAAAAAGTTACTGTCAAGTTCAGAAACTTTGGCTAAGACCGTAAGCAGTCCAGGGACACCTAAATCCCGTTGTCCTGTTGTATCCAAGCGCCTGCAAACCACACCGTCAACTCCCTCCTCGTCAATTTCCTCCTTAGTCAGGATCGGAAGTAGTCCTGCAGGCCATGTCACTGGCATGACTGACTCTCCTATCCGGGATTCCTCCGGAGGATCCTGCATTGCTACGCCTACCACGGACATGTGGACAAGTGCAACAGGGCAGACTAAGGACTATATGACTGTGACAGCCCACTGGGCAGCAACAGCAGCAGCGTCACCAGTAGCAGCATCTCAGAAACGCCAGCTCGTTCCAAGGCAGGCTACGCTGTGTATCACCGGTTTCAGTAAGAGGCACACCACCGACAACCTCTTAGAGAAACTGAGGGAAATCATCGCCCAGTGGCTTACCCCACTTAGACTCTCCTGGGGATTTGTGATATCTGACAACGCCACCAATATTGTGCGGGCATTACATCTGGGCAAATTCCAGCACGTCCCATGTTTTGCTCACACAATAAACTTGGTGGTGCAGAATTTTCTGAAAAGCGACAGGGGCGTGCAGGAGACGCTTTGGGTGGCCCGAAAAATTTCTGGCCACTTTCGCCATTCAGCGACTGCGTGCCGAAGACTGGAGCTCCAGCAAACACTCTTGAACCTGCCCCGCCATCACCTGAAGCAAGAGGTTGTGACGTGGTGGAACTCAACCCTCTATATGCTTCAGAGGATGGAGGAGCAGCAAAAGGCCATACAAGCCTATACATCCACCTATGACATAGGCAAAGGAGGGGGTATGCACCTGACTCAAGCGCAGTGGAGAATGATTTCCGTGTTGTGCAAGGTTCTCCAGCCCTTCGAACTTGCCACACGTGAAGTCAGTTCAGACACTGCCAGCTTGAGTCAGGTCATTCCCCTCATCAGGCTTTTGCAGAAGCAGCTGGAGAAAGTGAAGGAGGAGCTAAGACGGAGCGATTCCGCTCGGCATGTGGGACTTGTGGATGAAGCCCTTCATTCGCTTTGCCAGGATTCCAGGGTGGTCAATCTGTTGAAATCAGACCACTACATTTTGGCCACCGTGCTCGACCCTAGGTTTAAAGCCTATGTGGTGTCTCTCTTTCCGTCCGACACAAGCCTGCAGAGGTGCAAAGACCTGCTGGTGAACACACTGTCAGCTGAAGCGGAACGTGACACGTCAACAGCTCCTTCTTCATTTTCTCCCGCAACTGGGGCTGCCAGGAAAAAACTTAGGTATCCTAAGCAACCCGCTGGCAGTGATGCAGGGCAGGCAGGACCAAGTTTGGACATCTGGTCCGGACTGAAGGACCTGGCAACAATTTCTGACATGTCTACTGTCACTGCATATGATACTGTCACCATTGACAGAATGGTGGAGGATTACATCGGTGACAGCATCCACGTAGGCATGTCAGACAGTCCATACCTGTACTGGCAGGAAAATGAGGCAATTTGGAGGCCGCTGTACAAACTGGCTCTATTTTACCTGAGTTGCCCCCCCTCCAGTGTGTACTCCGAAAGAGTGTTTAGTGCAGCCGGGAATCTTGTCAGCGAAAGGCGTAGGAGGTTGCTTCCACAGAATGTGGAGAAGATGATGTTCATCAAAATGAATTATCAGCTCTTCCAGGGAGACCAGCCTCCAGAACGTACAGAGGGACCTGTGGTGGTGGATTCAAGTGGGGACGAGTTAATACTTTGTGAGGATGAGGATGTACACACTGAAGAAGGTGAAGAATCGGTGGATGAGGAGGATGAGGATGACATCTTGCCTCCATAGAGCCAGTTTGTGCAGGGACAGATTAATTGCCAGCTTGTTTTGTGGGGGCCCAAACGAACCAATCATTTCAGCCACAGTTGTGTGGCAGACCCTGGCGCTGAAATGATTGGTTTGTTAAAGTGTGCATGTCCTGTTTATACAATATATGGGTGGGTGGGAGGGCCCAAGGACAATTCCATCTTGCACCTCTTTTTTTCTTTGCATTATGTACGGTTTGGGGCCTTGTTTTTCAAACTGCCATCCTGTCTGCCACTGCAGTATCATGCCTAGATGGGTTACGTGTTTGTGCCGCCCACTCATGTCGCTTAGCATAGTCATCCAGCTAACTCGGTGCAACCTTTTGGACATAAAAACACTATTGTGAGGTGTGAGGTGTTCAGAATAGACTGGAAATGAGTGGAAATTAAGGTTATTGAGGTTAATAATAGCATAGGAGCAGAAAAACCTACAAATTCTGTGATTTTAGCTGTTTTTATGCTTTTTTTCATATATACAGATCCAAAACACAAAACCCAGAACCCAAAACACGGAAGGGTGGTTTTGGCAAAACCAATCCAGATCCAAAACACGAAGAAAGATCCAGATCCAAAACCAAAACACAAAACACGAAAAGTGGCCGGTGCACACCCCTAATAGAAAGAAGTGTAGTGTGTTACATTTGCTCATAATGTATGAGCCAATGTATAGTATATTATATTTGCTAAGCTACAAGGATGAGGAATAGCCTAACACTGGAGAGAAATATATAATTATCTTGGATTACTAGTGCTGCCAAATGGTGATGAATATAAGGATATTGTTCACAGTTTTGTTTATTCAAAGTATTGGGTAATGTAATATACTGTACCCTCTACTGTAAATTAAAAGGATATTATAGGTCACTGAGGAATTCCAGGACAATATAAGGGCAACCACATGCCTTCATACAGGCCACATGTGACTTCTAACATGTGCTATCTTTACTCTATGGCACAGGTTCTCAGACTCGGTCCTCAGAACTCCAAACAGTGCATGTTTTCCAGGTCTCCTCACAGAATCACAAGTGAAATAATTAGCTCCATCTGTGGATCTTTTAAAATGTGTTGGTGAGTAATGAGTACACCAGTGCACCTGCTGGGTGACCTGGAAAACGTGCACTGTGAGGGGTCCTGAGGACCGAGATTGAGAACCACTGTTCTAGGGAATGGTTTATTACTTATAATATAGTTGTGTTTGAGAAATGACAGTTAGGTGCTGATTTGTTGGTACTTTATCTCTGTTCACTTTATCTCCATCCAAGGCTTAGGAACCAGACCTCTGTTACAGTACTAACAATAAATTAACACTACATAATCAGTAACTACTATGGATTTTATTGAAGTAGCAACTGTATGAGCAAATTTGCTGTATACTGTAGATAAAAACACTACTCATAATAATCACAGTTACACACTGTTAGAAAAGGAGCTTTGCACATTTAAAGCTAAGTTAGAAACAGCTAGGATTCTGTAGCGGAAGCCATTTTTCTACAGAAGTAATGTTATGCTCCCATTGAAAGACACAGAAGAGGGCCACTTACATACTGACAGGAGAAGGCATTTGCAATAGCTTAAAAGAGTACATTCATTTATTTTAATCTTACATATTGTCAAAGTGTTAGAATGTTTAAACATCCTTTAGATATACATGACTCATCAGACCGCCTTTCAGTGTTGGAAAAATGTGTTGATCAGGTTGACTATTTCTGTATGCTAGATACTGGTTCATTGTTTTAATTAGTGGGAAAAATACTTAACAACTTGGGCACCAGCACGACAAAAAATGTTTATATGATGTCATGAAAACATTTCACAAATTGTACTGTTGATTTGTGTCCTTTTAATTCAAGTACTCAGAAATGACTTAGAGCTCAAAATGATGGGACGCATCTGCTACTGCACATAGTGATTTCTCTTTTAGGCGTATATTTATCACAATCCACATCTCAGATGTGGTTGGGATGTGATAATATCACCCAAATTAGCAATGCAATGTTTAAATACATCGCAAATATGCATCAAATATTGCACACAGGGACTGTGCATGCGAGGAAGCTCTGTCCCTGCGAATCCTCTCCAGTTCTCAGGGTATTTATCACAAAAAATACCCTAAGAGTGTACCTGCGCATGTCCCGCTGCCAACTACCTCTAAGACCCAACCCACCCTGCCCCTCTGTTTGCACTTAACTTGGTAATCGGTGATTGGATGAGCTCTTCTGTGACTCCAGTGAGCTGATCACCAGGCTCCTGCTCTGTGAGCTGATAACCAGGTTCCTGCTCTGTGAGCTGATCACCAGGCTCCTGCTCTGTGAGCTGATCACCAGGCTCCTGCTCTGTGAGCTGATCACCAGGCTCCTGCTCTGTGAGCTGATCACCAGGTTCCTGCTCTGTGAGCTGATCACCGGGCTCCTGCTCTGTGAGCTGATCACCGGGCTCCTGCTCTGTGAGCTGATCACCGGGCTCCTGCTCTGTGAGCTGATCACCGGGCTCCTGCTCTGTGAGCTGATCACCGGGCTCCTGCTCTGTGAGCTGATAACCAGGTTCCTGCTCTGTGAGCTGATCACCTGATTTGTGCTGTAAACTGAGATGCCGGTTTACAGCATACATCATATGACCGGGGTCACAGAGGAGTTCACCGAATCACCGATCAACAGTCCCTAAGTGCAGGTACAGTAAGTGTTTATATTTTCTATTTTAAATATTTTTTTTTGCATTGTGATTAGCTTGTGGTCTATTTAGACTCACAAGGCTGATCACAGACACCAGCTCCCAGCTCTGCTCTGCCAGTCAGAGCAGAGAAGGAGTCGGTGAAATGGGAGAAAGCCCTAAAAACGCCATCTTCAGGTGGCCCTTTAGTACATTTAGGTGATACTAAAATAATGTGAAACGGGTGTGAAACCTAACTAATATTGATAAATATGCCCCTTAGAACTATTAGGATTATAAGAACACATGTCATACATTACTGATTAATGTCATATGATCCATGATCAACTTGAGACAATTTGCCATACAATACAAACAGTGAGATAGATAATTTAATACTACTGAAACATACAATTCCAGTAATACTAGGTTCACCTCAAGTATCTACTGAATGGAACTACAATCATGCTTGAATAAATAGCTTTCCATTTATGAAAGTACTTTCTTAGCCCTGGTCCTTTAAACCACTAAAGTTTGGGGCCTCCCAAGTGACTCTTTGAATAATCATAGTGGCTCAAATGTTAAATTTATTGTGCTTAAAAATAAATAAGTAATAGATAAATTTTAATCATAAGAGTTTCTAGTAACAAGTCAGCATTTAAATCATTGGCCATTAATAAGCCCCTTGGTAGTTGTAGGGGACCAGTAATATCCCAGAGATAATAGCAAAGCACATATATGCTACCATTATCCATAGTGCCAAGTAACACTCCAGAAATAATAGCAGAGACCACTATAAGCAAATAGTAGTAGTGCCCTGCAATGTACCAGCATTAACGACCATTAGTGACAGTTATAATGACCCAGCAATATGCCAGCAGTTGTAGCTGTGGTCAACAATTTACCAGCACATCTTCTGATTTGAAACCAGATTGTCTAATGTGCATATACAGTATATATATATATATATATATATATATATATATATACAGTCAGGTCCATAAATATTGGGACATTGACAGAATTTTCAGATTTTGGCCTCTATTCACCACCACAATGGTTTTGAAATGAAACAAACAAGATGTGCATTAACTGCAGACTTTCACATTTAATTTGAGGGTAATTACATCCAAATCGGGTGAACGGTGTAGGAATTACAACAGTTTCAATATGTGCCTCCCACTTTTTAAGGGGCCAAAAGTAATGGGACTATCAACTCAAAAGCTATTTCATGGACAGGTGTGGGCTATTCCCTCGTTATTTCATTATCAATTAAGCAGGTAAAAGGTCTGGAGTTGATTCTAGGTGTGACATTTGCATTTGGAATCAGTTGCTGTCAACTCTCAATATGAGATCCAAAGAGCTGTCACTATCAGTGAAGCAAGCTGTCATTAGGCTGAAAAATCAAAACAAACCCATCAGAGAGATAGCAAAAACATTAGGTGTGGCCAAATCAACTGTTTGGAACATTCTTAAAAAGAAAGAACGCACCGGAGAGCTCAGCAACACCAAAAGACCCGGAAGACCACGGAAAACAACTGTGGTGGATAACAAAATAATGATTTCCCTGGTGAAGAAAACTCCCTTCACAACAGTTGGCCAAATCAAAAACACTCTCCAGGAGGTAGATGTATATGTGTCAAAGTCAACAATCAAGAGAAGACTTCACAAGAGTGAATATAGAGGGTTCACCACAAGATGCAAACCATTGGTGAGCCACAAAAACAGGAAGACCAGATTAGAGTTTGCCAAACAACATCTAAAAAAGCCATTACAGTTCTGGAACAACATCCTATTGACAGATGAGACAAAGATCAACTTGTACCAGAGTGATGGGAAGAGAAGAGAAGGAAAGGAACTGCTCATGATCCCAAACACACCACCTCATCAGTGAAGCATGGCGGTAGTGTCATGGCGTGGGCATTTATGGCTGCCAATGGAACTGGTTCCCTTGTAATTATTGATGATGTGCCTGCTGACAAAAGCAGCAGAATGAATTCTGAAGTGTTTCGGGCAATATTATATGCTCATACTCAGTCAAATGCTTCAGAACTCGTTGGACAGCGCTTCACAGTGCAGATGGACAATGACCCGAAGCATACTGCAGAAGCAACAAAAGAGTTTTTTAAGGCTAAAAAGTGGAATGTTATGCAATGGCCAAGTCAATTCAGTGACCTGAAGCCGATTGAGCATGCATTTCACTTGATGAAGACAAAACTGAAGGAAAAATGCCCCAAGAACAAGCAGGAACTGAAGACACTTGCAGTAGAGGCCTGGCAGAGCATCACCAGGGATGAAACCCAGCGTCTGGTGATGTCTATGCGTTCCAGACTTCAGGCTGTAATTGCCTGCAAAGGATTTGCAACAAAGTATTAAAAAGTGAAAGTTAGATTTATGATTGTTTAGTTTGTCCCATTACTTTTGGCCCCTTAAAAAGTGGGAGGCACATATAGAAACCGTTGTAATTCCTACACCGTTCACCTGATTTGGATATAATTACCCTCAAATTAAATCTGAAAGTCTGCAGTTAAATCACATCTTGTTTGTTTCATTTCAAAGCCATTGTGGTGGTGAATAGAGGACAAAATATGAAAATTCTGTCAATGTCCCAATATTTATGGACCTGACTGTATTTACAATCCAAAGAAATCCGGCACTCAGGTGTATAAACAACGCGGTGAGGTGCCTTTCCCAGAAACTACTAACGGTGAAATGGATGGCACTCTGACATACACACATCAAATGAAGACGCTGGCAGCACAGCCTTAAAGGTCAACATTTCGGAGTTATACTCCTTTATCAAGACGCAAATAGTAGTAGTGCCCTGCAATGTACCAGCATTAATGACCATTAGTGACAGTTATAACATAACAATATGACCCAGCAATATGCCAGCAGTTGTAGCTGTGGTCAACAATTTACCAGCACATCCTCTGATTTGAAACCAGATTGTCTAATGTGCATATACAGTATATATATATATATATATATATATATATACATATTTACAAATGCACACTACAATACTTATTCAGGATAATCCATAGTAATAATCGGTATAATATATGCTAAACATGTAAATAGTGTCCTTTCTTTCTTTATAGTTTCAGGCATGCTGCCAGTAGGACCACATAGTTGCCAAGGTAACAGTGTAAGCCAATACCGCCACCAGATAAACACGGAAAAGTAGGATATCAAGGACATATCCAATCTGCAACCACTCTTTGGCTATATCACGATATTCATCTCTTTTCTCTAGATACTGCCGAATCGATGCAATCTCATGGAGGATACTATCCACTGCTACTGAGCTCTCTTTTGTAGGCAGAATTACTCCCATAGAATTTTCATAATCTTTAACATTTTCAGAATTGTAATGAGCCAATTTATCTATAAGAGAAAACATATAACAAATTATCATCCATTTGAGAACTTTGAGGTTAATATATTAACAAGCCCTTTATTTGGAATCGGTATAAAATACTGCCGGCCGCATGGCCGGCGGTTCGATTCCCGGCAGCGCCTGGCAGACATCAGCAGAGTTCCCAGCAGCGGAAGCCGGCAGCGCTGGAAATCCTGATCGTGGATAGGTAAGTACTATCTAACCTAACCCCCTAACCCTAACCCTCCTTAGGGGTGCCTAACCCTAACCTCCCCACCAAGTACCTAACCCTAATCCTCCCTCTAAGTGCCTAACCCTACCCCCTCCCTTCCCCGCTGCCTAAACCTAAGTCCCCCGGGGGGGGTGCCTAACCCTAAGTCCCCCCTGGGGGTGCCTAACCCTAACCCTCCCTCCCCCTAGCCTAACCCTAACCCTCCCGGGGTGGTGACTAACCCTAAGTCCCCCCCCCGGGTGCCCTAAACCTAACCCTCCCCCCGCGGCTGTCCGGTCGCGGCGCCTGGCATCCCTTCGATCGGGATGCCGGGTGCCTGTCTCCCGGCATCGGGGAAATGTCAGGCATCTAGATATAAACGCCCGGCATTTCATCCCTCGCCGGGAAATGACAGTCGGGAAGATTGCTGCCGGTATTAAGGCAGCCGGCTTCCCGATTGTATACCCTTTATCTCAGCTCAAAGACGCATCCTGAAACGCCACTTATCACAGCAATGCAGGATGTTTTTGTGATGCAGTGTATCAAAATAACAGTCACTGAAGAGGTGTTGTGCAGACTCCCCCTTTGGCGACCATTTGTTCCCCTGTATACTGCAGTCCATTTGCACAAGAGGAACTTGCCCTGTCTTAGTAGGGGCTAGACATGTGCGCTGACCCCCATGTTTTGGTTTTGGATCTGGATTTACCTTCGTGTTTTCGTTTTGCAAAACCACCCCCAAGTGTTTTGGTTTTGGATTCGGGTATAAAAAAACAATAAAAAATCGACAAAACAGCTAAAATCTCAGAATCCAAAACCCAAGTTTCTTTATTAAATCTGAGTTCCGAAACGGCAACAGATCCAAACCAGGACTCTGTTCAAACCGGATCACAAAAGTGAATCTGATCCTTGACCCGGTTGTACTTGGAACTCTTAAATTTGTGTGTGTTCGGATTTCTGAATTCCAGACCCACACATCTCTATAGTACAGCCTACATAAAATCCATATATATCTAAAAAATAATTTGATGCTCTAGGCAACTACAGTATTTGATGTGAGTGCATAAAGTGCATGTTACATATCATTTAAACACTGTTTATATTATCCCCCTATATGTTACTAGCTTCTCCTCTTGTCATTTATTCTGTATGCCATTTTTTTTAAATATATTAAGGGGAATAAGATAATTTTACCAGTGCTGCTGTTCTCCATTTGTTGGGACATGTCAGAACTGTGGATCCGAGATGTACTAAATTTCTTCTTGTCTCGAATGCACAGTAAAACTGTGATTTTCTCCAAGACCAGCTTCTTCATCCATTCAGGAACATGTGGCTGGAGATCTTGTTTGTGTACTAGTCGGACGATGAGTATAGTCTCTGTCAGACTGATGACTAACAGTGCCATACAAACAACAAAGTACACACCTGCCAATACAGGTCAAAAACAGAACCATGAAATAAGGGTACAAAAATGTTAACAAATCAGTATTTATTTTTCAAAGCTATGAGTGTACCACACATTGTGGACAGACTAATATAGTGATATTCTGGACATATTCTTACAGTGATCTGAAGGTTTGAAGCTAACCGATGGCCTTTTGTATGATTTATACACATTTCACAATAGGATCCCTGGGTTTATTTCTTGGTTTTCCCAATAACTACAAGATAACATTGGATACATGTACCTGAAAGCTGTTAAAATTAATTTTTATTGCAGGTTAAAAATGTATAAAATTCAATGTGAATCAGACATTCAATAATAATAAAAACAAACTCTATATTACAATTGTAGTAAAATATGTGTATTGTTAATCATGTACTTATATACATTTGTTACAACATTGTATGATAATGAATGCAATATAATTCACATAATATACAACATAATATAAAAATGGGCATATATGCGAAACCCCTTGTGCATATTTGTAGAAATTTGGCTAAATGTGCACTTTGATGAACATGCTAAAGAGCTTTTAGTATCAGATAAGTACTTTCATCAGGGAGTGCTGTGTTCTGTGTATACATTATGATGGATGTCGCTGTCCGGTGCTGAAACAATGAGCCTGCAAGATGAATTGAGTCAAAGTTCCTGATTCTGAGTGAGATGCAATGCCAATATTCATGCATATGGACAATATTTTTCAATTGTGCATGTGTCAACATCATGGTCATACAGCACGTGTCAAATGGTGTGTGAGCACAAAGTTGAACTATCAGTTTAGATGCACAGACTCAGAAATATATTGAAAATGTAATGGGCGTACCTTGACAGTGACTCGAGGGAGTCACAGAGATGGCCCGTCTTATGGGCTTTTAATGGGAGTGTCGTGGGCGTGATACAGAGTGGTTGTGGGCTAAGACACACAATCGCATATAATAGAGGCCACACTCTGATGTATAATCTGCAACTAGCATGGGGCTGGTGCAAGTTTCGATGGGGTGACCAGTAGTTGCACCAAGCTGTATTTCAGCATTTAAATGCTGAAACTGGCCATGTCAGTTCTGGCATGTTCAGACTCATGGCTCTGCATAAAGTCACGGATGTAAGACCGGCATAAGATGCAGATATACGCTGCAGCATCCAACTTAGGATCAGGCCCAAATTATTTTATTTTATTACTTTTGCTTGCATGGCCATATTGCATCTTTCTGGATTTGCCTATGTCTGTACGGAACACCTCTCAATTTAGCAAAAATGTTGCCCTCTCACATTTTCCAGGTTGTGACTTTATTAAACACCATCAATCTCCTGCTGTATAGCCTGTTTTTGCTCATGCATTGCAAACACCAGTCAGTCTAGATACGTTCCTTATTTTCCAGTCAGTGTGTATACTGGGATCTGCCCATATGTAATTAAACAAAGAAGCTGTTTTAAAATGCTCATTTTCATTTTACCATTGTCTGAATTATAACTTATTTATCCCACTGGTGATACAGTAGATCAAATACTATAATAAATGACTATATACAGTATGTCACTGACAGGTAAAACTATACTACAAGCACTATGAGCCGTATTCAATTTGAGCAGACCCGCAATACTTTTTCACCTCCCGAAGTTTTCGCCTGCGTATCGCTATATTCAGTTTGAAAGTAGGCGAGAACAGGACCCGGTGAAACTTAAACAAGTGGAAAGTACTGTCAGATTTGGGGAAATCAGCCTGACACCCCCCAAAAGATGCTCTGACATGGGGGTTAGCTATGATACCCCCCCGATTTGGCTTGCTGAAGGTATTTGGTGTTTTTAAACGGGCTCAATAGCTGCTAAATAGCGTTTTTGTACAAGTGGTGCAGAATAGTATTCAGGAGTTTTTTTTGCAGAAAATAACTAATCCCCGCAAATTTGGGGTAGTTGAAAATGGGGGCCAGCATATTTTAAAGTTGCTAAAGTTAAGCTTAAAAAAACGTGAAAAATCCACCTGCCACAAGCCCCTGCAATGAAAAACACCTCGGGCATACTTGGGGACACCCAATTTCAAAGTGATTTTTTGGGGTGTTCTTAAGTGTTTTATAAAAACATTTTGACACAGTTTACCTTTGGGTGACTGTACCCCAAAACCCCAATACTGCACTTTTTTTCAAATTGAATACGGCGATACTTTTCCGCCTGGCGAAATGACGTCATCGGCGTAAAGTTTACGCCAAAAACACGCGAAAATGGCTTTTCGTCTCAAATTGAATACGGGCCTATGTTGGTTAATGAGAAATGAGAGATCTGTCATTTTCATATAGCAATATACTGTAGCTTATGTCATACTTGCAGACTCTACCGCAAAGGGGTGGAGGATCCTGAAAATCGAGTGACGCGCCCGGCCACACACAAAAGAGGACAAGTCTCCTGGTCCGCCACCACCCACAGAAAATACCTCACACCCTCCCTGCTGCAATTGTGAAAGTGGGTGGTCCAGGGGTTGATGATGTGCTTTGTGCCGAATTGAGTAATCATAGCCCAGCTCCCTGCTTTACAATTCCGATAATCTTCATATTGTATAGCAGGGGGCGGGGTCTCGGTGATGTGATTACACCTCAATGCTCTTGCACCACCCTCCATTGCTGCCGCCACGCGCTGGCTGCCCCATACTAGAGGGGGCAGCCAGAATACTGTATGGCTTATAGGATATCCAAAGTTATTTTATTTAACCTATTGTGGTACAAATCATTCCCTAATAATGATAATGAAATCCTTACAATTTTACAAGTTTGGGGGATATAGGGGTTTAGTGTAAGCTTAAAACTAATGTTCCTCTTTAAAAATCTTGGACTTTTTTTACATAAAAAAAACATTTTCAGCCTAATCATGTATCATATCACAAGCAGATATTGTTAGTCCACTGTAACTACTTAACATTTATATTTGCTTAAATACATTTTTTTCTTTGCTTCTAATGTTCTCTCCTTCATTGCATCTGTTTTCCCTTTATTACCTCTAAGACATTGATGTATCTATTCACATCATTAATTTTTATGATGCTTCAACATCTCAATAATATTCAGACATCATTTTACTATTTGATTGTTCTGTACTGATATAGTTTTTAGCTGTAATAAAATAGCGACAGCCCTAAAAAAGTAATTAGACTCAGGGACACAATGGGCCATGATAGCTCGAGGAGAGAAACCAGGGGATTTAGTAGAAGTTTTAAAATATCTCACATGGAAAAAACAATTTCACGTAAGGATTATTCATCAAACAACAAATGACTAGAGATCATTTCTGATGACAGCAAGAAAGTCACAGATACACTCAGTTACCTATTAGTGGGGTTCCAATAGCTGTGGCTGGTAATGTGTCCGACACAATAATGAGGAAGACAGAATAGCCTAGGAGAAGGGTGATCTTGAAGGAGACTCGTTCTCCACTGTCAGGAGGCAGATAGAACCCAATTATGTCCATGACCATAAGGAACATGCTGGGGAGAAGTAGATTCACAGCATAGAACAAAGGTCTTCTCTTAATAACAACCTGTTAGGTAAAGATAGGTATATCATAATGGAGATTATGGATCTGACAAGTTAAGTGTTATTATTTTCCTATAATACACAACATGGTTAATTTAGTTCAGGAAAGCATACAGGGCCTGATTCAGCTTTGGGAATAGAGTGAGAATTAGCACTTAACTGTGTATCTGGACAAACCATGTTGCAATGCAAGTGTAAATACATAAAAAAAATTTGCATGTTGTGTAAATACTGGCTGCTTTTGCATGTAGCCCACAAATACTGCACAGCTTTATTATTACACTTCACTTTAGATGTCAGTTTGGAAACACTCCTCCCAAATCTAAATCTCTCTGCACATTGTAAATCTGCCCACCTGCCGTGCAGCATGGTTTCACCAAGATGATCAGTTAAGTGTTAAATCTCACTCTATTTCCAAAGCTGAATCAGGCCCACAGTATCTTTGTTAAGGGTAAAGTTAACACATCGACATGTTGTTTGAGTTGATTACAAGTTCATTGCATATTTAAAGGGGAATCTTTTTCTCCAGAACTCTATGTAATGTACAGTATGTAGCAAAACATTAAAATAAGATTTAGTTGTCATATACTACACGTTTACCCTGTAACACCAATGGTATCCTATTCATGTTTTATATATGTAAATATTGTTTTATATATGCATATATATGTGATGTGTCATTAATGTGTCATGATGTGCCATTAAAGTGAGAATATTATAAGACTGTGATTGCAGTATGGTAGCTGTTAATTGCCTATTGGGGGCCACTGCCAGTTATAGAGAAGTATTGGAGAGCTTCTAACACATTTGCACCAGCAATGACTGTAGCCCATCATGACATCACGGTATCCTAAAGGTGGACTATGCCAGTTATCATCCCAGTTGTAAGGCAAACAGTGCAATATTAAGCACATTGGATAATATCACTGGCAATAACGCAGAATGTATGGCCACCTTCTATCTCTTCTATCCCATAGAATCCCTGATCACCCTCTTGTATCTTGAAAATGATTAGCATACTCGCTATCTAAAATTGATGGCATTATAAATTAATTAAGAATAGATGATAATACACTAATGATCTCATTCAGAGCCGCTTGCAAAAAGTGAGCGCTCGCTCTGAATGAGGGCGGTTGCTTTTTTTTTTAAGCCGGACTCCTGGCCGCTCACTAAGCTGTGGGTGACCACCCACAGCTTTTGCAAGTGGCCAGGTGATGGTCGCGACCATCGGGCTTGCGACGAGACCCTTGTGGTAGGGTCTCGTCTGCCGCAAGCCCCAGTGAGCCGGTGATGTCAATAGGGCCAACCACAAATGGCAGGCTTTCCTTCAAGAACGCCTCCGTTTGTCCAGCCACCCCCCCACCCCGCCTACAAAACGGGGTGAGCTGTCGTTCAACATCGATAGGCGCCCTGTTTGTAGCGAGCCCCAGAGCGAGTGAATTTCTCACTCGCTACGGGGATTGCACATGTTACGCGTGCGCAATGCACAACCATTGTCCTGCTTGCGAGCGCATAGCACTTGTGAGCGGGACTGAATGAGGTCCTAATTTTACAGTTTTGGACGTGATCGATTATCATTACAGAATTTAAAGATTTGTGAGATAACCGAGACATATCTCATCAATATATTAGTTTCTTGATTTAGACAAGTCCAGCAAATATATGTGAACGGGATTCTGACTGCCAGGGATCCCAAGCATAGGGTTCCCATACCCAACCCATGTGAATACCAAATAGCTTATACACTGGTTGAAACAACAAATCAGAGATAAGGTGTAAGTCACTATCTGCTGACACAGAACTCACATGAAATTTCATTTCTGCAAAACTGTCGTCATGTTCCACAAACATCCTATACTGGGACAAGACATAGAGCAGCTCCCACTCTCCCTTGTTCATAAACAGGCTCTTGTCTTCCTTTACTTCTTCTGGTGTCCTCCATAAAGAAACATTGATGTCCTGAACTAGAGCAGACGGATCAATGTTACATGATGTTCTTTAGCAATTAAACACACTGAAGAAACATATTTCACTTTGATTACATGGATTATTTCAGCACTCCAGCTGGTCCTAATTTTTCATTCTATGATCAAGTTAATTATCAGCTGATCAGTGGTTTGCTGAGCATCCTGGGATTTGAAGTTCAGCTGCAGTTAAAGGCTAACATATAAATTCTCATGATGTCAATCACTTTTAGCTGTAGTATCTATAACCTACATTATACTACATACAATAATATTGTTTGCACACAATGAAAATACTCATCCAATTTAATTTGTGAAAATGTCAAATGTTTTACCCCGTTGATAAAATTGAGACCATAGTTCATAGTTTGAATCATAATGATTATTAAATGAAAGATTTGAGATTCACCTATACATTTTTGTAGACAAAGTCATCCTCGCCAGTAAACAAAAATGAAAACATTTTAATTTAGAAGAAAAAAATGGTGTAATTGTCCATTTTAGGAGATCATCATTTATCGGAGTTAAACATTAGAATCAGACCAGACAGTATCACATATCGATGATCATCTGTCAATAGAGCAATATAATCAGGGGATGAAAAGTATAATGGCACATATGTGCCCAAGGTGGGGGGAGGTATGATGCAGACTGGACATCTGATAAATCAGTTACTGAATTGATGGACAGGCTGGTAGGGTTGCAGTAGCCTATTAGGCACAATGGGGAGGGTTACTGGTAGGATAAATAGACTAGTTATGGGAGGTTTCACCCTCTTTGTAATATGATGTCCACTTTTTTATAGCTACAGTCATGTTATCCTTACTATTTTCCTTGCTTATGCTTCTGTCTATAAGATGTTATGTCTTCTTCTAACTTGACTTGTCCTACAGAGGTGGTACAGCGTGATGGGAAAACATTACTCTTGGGCAGCCACAAGTGGTCAAGAGGTTGTTGTGGATCACTTCCCCTTGAAAGAGAGATGAGTTGTAACTGCCAGTGAGGGGGAACCTGGGCACCTTCCTTCAGATAGAGCCCAGTACTGTGCCAGTAAAAGGGGGAAATGAATCTCCACAACTCAGTTTACATCTGCCCTATATGTTATGTAGTGTTGTAGCTGGAGCTGATTGGCTGCAATGCTTTTTCAGTTACCAACCCTCTTATTATTATACTCAATTAATAAATGCTGTAACCTGTTACTGATAATTATGTGTCTTTGTTTTATTTTAGTTAAGTTGGTTTATACTGTAGTCAACTTATCCATTTTAAGGCATCATTATTTGTCAGAATCATACAAGTGTGTGCTGCATGGCACCAGATGAGGGACAAGAATAATAGTATTTTATATGATATAGGATTGATATATGTCTATGGCAGTTTGGTCGCATTACAATGAGGACTGTATTTTAAATGGAGGCACATATTTTATATGGTGGAAATATTAGCAGCATGCAGTTCTTTGATCTTCTATTTAAAAATAATACTTATGTATTAAAGTTTCTTCTTCATCTTACTCATGAATCAGAGCTTCTTGCTCTTCACTCATGGCTCACTCATCACTCATCCTTTAACTTGTCAATTGTCGGTCACCACTTATGGATTTGACTAGTCATTCATCATACATCATGTTTTATAAATACTCTTCACACAAAATCCTGAGAAGAG
Source organism: Taudactylus pleione (assembly GCA_031769625.1). Classification (NCBI taxonomy): domain Eukaryota; kingdom Metazoa; phylum Chordata; class Amphibia; order Anura; family Myobatrachidae; genus Taudactylus; species Taudactylus pleione. The sequence goes on along the minus strand of JAUIMM010000320.1, from coordinate 4,727,489 downwards.
ATAATATTTTACTCTGACAAATTATGAGATTTTAAAATGGACACACTGATTGGAAAAGTGATATAATTATATTAGTAAGCTATAGGTAATGTAATATTTCATTTAGGCAAAAAAAAAGAAAAAGTTTATTGCCTGCACAGGTTTAATAACACATTTGTTTAAAAAAAAAAGCACATTTGGAAAATGTGTCCAATAAACTTATTCTACAGTACAACAAAGTGGCAGAAAATCATGGAGTTTTCTGGCATCCACTTTCTGGCCAAGTCTCCCCCAAAATAGAACACATCTAGCGCAGCACCTGTGACTGTAAGCTGTCTGCTGATTGGTGGATCAGTTGATTTGGGCATGAAGATGTTTAGTGGAAAGCTCTTTAAACATGATGGGGCTCATGTAATAGGGTTCCTGTATTTTTAAAGTGGCTATCATATTAAAGGCAAAACCAAGCTGGTCTTGCCTTTAAAATGATTGCTGCATTAAAAATATGGGCACCGTCACATGAATTCTCGCACTGGCACAAGCTCGCACCCTATTACATAAGCCCCAATATCTGTTTGGACTGTATGAGTTGCTACACATTTGTTATAGATGCATTAGATCAGGGCTTCAACTAGGTTGCACTAGGTCAGGGCCGCTAGGGGGGCACATGACCTGGGTGCCGGACTTGAGGGGGTGCTGGGGAGAGGTTGCCAGGAGGCTAGGTTGCTGCTCTTGTGGGTTTGGAGCCACATCACGGCCTTGAGGGGCACAGAGACACCGTCAGTCTAATGTGGTGCTGGTCGCAAGCCAATCAGTGATCGCGGACTGGCAGCCAATCAGCAAAGGCTGCTGGTCCGTGAGCTCCAATTGGTTTGTGAGCGGCGCCACATTACAATGACGGCAGTACTGACAGTTCCCAAGCATGTGGCAGCCCCATCCTGCACCACCCCGGGCTCACCCACCGCACAGCCCTGACAGGTAAGAGAAGGGAGATGGGGCATTACTGTGGCTTAATGTAAAAGAGGCCTCACTGTTGCATAATGTGTAAGGAGCCTTACTGTGGCCTAATGTATAAGGTTGCATTACTGTGGCATAATGTATAAGGGGCATTACTGTGGTATAATGTATATGGGGCATTACTGTGGCATAATGTATAAGGGGCATTACTGTTGCTTAATGGATAAGGGGCATTACTGTGGCATAATGTGTTGTAAGGGGCATTACTGTGGCAGAATGTGTTGTAAGGGACATTACTGTGTGGCATAATGTGTGGTAAGGGGCATTACTGTGGCATAATGTGTTAGAAGGGTCATTAATGTGTGGCATAATGTGTTATAAGGGGCATTACTGTGTCACAAAACCACACACCCTTTTCGTCCTCTATGTTGTATTTTTTTGGGTGGGTGCCAAATTATGTCCTTGTCCAGGGTGACAAAAATCCTAGTTTTGGCCCTAAGACATTAATTAAGCAAGAAGTAAAGAACATATATTAAGGTATTGTAAAGCCATTAGAACTAAGCATTTCCATCCTGAAAGCCTTATCTATGCCAGTCAGTGCCCTGCACATAATGGATTGAATGTATAGGTCCACTGGTGTAACTACCATAGGCGCAGGGGGTGCTGCTGCTCTGGGGCCCGGACCGACCCAGGGCCCGCCCCTCCCCCAACACCTACAGTGCCAGGCCAGCCGCTGCTGTGGTCATGTCCTCCAGCAGTGTACTGTGCAAGGCAGGCACATCTGCCCTCCAATTTGGCTCTGCCTCTGGCTCTCCTCATTGACTGATACTAAGAGGAGGAGTGGCCGCATCCTCCCAGTATCAGTCAGTGAGGAGAGATGAAGCCGACCAGGAGAGGTGTGCTTGCCCTGCACAGCGCACTGCTGGAGGACACGACCAACAGAGGTAACTCGGGGAGAGAATAGAGGGGAAAGGGGTCTGCGGACCGAAAAGGGGTGGTAGGGACCTAGGTAGGCCCATGAAAATTTTACTATGAGGCCCCCCTAGGTCTTGTTACACCCATGTGTAGGTCCATGATTATATTGTAGATGTGTGATTTGTATCTTAAGAACTGAAGCCTGCTCTTGTTAGATATACTGTACAGAACATACTTGTGTGAAGCCAACTGGTGAAGGTCAAAGAGCAATTCTGGAGGTCAAAAGGGAAGTTGTAGATATTGAGACTGCAGGCCGTCACCACTTGGATAGGCTTGTAGTTCTGCACCCTGCCTTCATAGTTGACGTAGACATAGGGGATATCTGGGGACTTTCCAACATCAACACTGAGGAGAAACAAATACATCTAGTTAAGGAACATTACAGAAAAGAACAACACAAATTATCATTATTAATAGCTGTGCATGTTATTTGTTCATGTCTGTGAGTACTTTATTTAGATCTACCAAACTTACATCTAATAAAGCAATAAGGAAGTTAACTCTTCCATTTAAATGTATGGTGTCAGTTAATAACAGTACCTGGAACATAATCTGTAAGCGTAAATGCTACTGTTTATTATCTTTAAATGTGAAGCTCATCATCAGCAAATCTACCAGGACTGTCAAGGTCAGGACTCAGACAATTCTCAATTTTTTTTCATGTGCAGAACGGGTTCTGTGATCTCACCCACAGTTCCCCCAAGCCTCTTCATGATTGACAGGCAGAAGCATTTTGGGGGCAGGGACGGCCTGCATTCCTAGAAACAGGGGCGTGTTGCTCACGTTTCCTAAGAGTCCTGAGGCTCGGGTCTGCGTCCATGGGTGCAGACTTCCTGGCCTCTCAAGCAGCCAGGGGCTGGCCAGCCTGTTTAAGCCGAGGCTTACTCAGTTGGTTGATGTCGGGGAACATTGCGACCATCGGTCATGACAGTGACCCCAAACTGTGATTTCAGTGCGGGGATCACAGATGCTGACAGGAGGTGTCGTTTCTCTTCAGATGCCTCCTGCAGCATTAGGATTTTAGATGGACGGTATTGCACAGCCGCCTGTGTGCAGCTGTGTAATACCGTTCATCTATGAATCAGGCCCTTAGTCTGGTAAACAGACTATTTTCAAATGCTGAGTACGATATATAAAAAGAAGCGGATTAAGGATTGTCATCTGTAATTACAGTATACACTATGGACCTGATTCTGAGTTATCTGCACCTGCAGCAACTTTCCTGTACGACCATGAAATTCTACTTACCTTCTTATGCTAATTCAAGAATCCACCAAAGTGGGCAGAAAATCCATGCGACTGAAGCTCATCCCGTCCACTGGGTATATGTCTGCAGACACAACCGTCATCAGTAGTATCTGGACTTGCAGCAGCACCATGCTAGGTACAATGATCTGTCAGATACAGATGTCCTATCTCCTTCTGAATGCTACAATCATGCATGAAAGTTGGATTACCTGCCCATGACACTCCCACAAACTGGGGCAATTCCTAGCAAATGCATGGTCGCCACCCAGGTACCAGCCTAGAAATGCCCATTTCACCAAAACTGTGTTCCTTCAAGAAACCAATGAATCCATTTGGAGGAACAATCTCTGGGCCTGATTCACTACGGATTGCTATTGCGATCGCAGCTGTGATTACGCACGCAGGTCTGCTGCGAAAATATGCTAATGTCTGCAATCTCAAAGCCATCGCACAGCCAGCATAGAGACGCTTCCTACTGTCCACTACTATTATCTTACATCCGTAAAACATTGCAATCCTGCATATACATCGGTACCATCTAGTGACATCGGCCCCTCATGCACAATTACAACAGGTCTAACCTTACTCAGAAATTTTACTAATCTCGTCGCACGCAGTGAGTACTCAAGCTGCATATCCCGTGGCAGTAGATAATTTATTCATGCCAATGCAATGGCGTTCAAATGGATATGCACACCTGCGTTTCTCCAACCACTCCCCTGTCACCACCCCCAAATGCTGACGTCCCGTCCCTCAGTATGCAATAGCTTTGTATATGCATAGGTGATCGCAGTGTGTTTACAATGCTAACTCACGCACGCACAGTGCGATGCATGCGCAGTAGGCACCACCGGCCGATCTGCATATGCTGTCGCAGTTTCGATGAATCAGGTCCTCTGTCCGAAGTGTAAAGGTGCGTACACACGTAACGATTTGTTTAGTTAACGATTTCCCTTCAGATTTTCCCTTGAAAAATAGAACAAATTTATGTAATGAAGTGAACGATTTCATCAACGATGGTGGCTGTGCTTAGCTGAGATCGCCATGTAGGACAGTCAGAATGGGTGATGAACGATAACTACCAACTACAGATGGGAGCGCGCATTGGTAGTTTTCGTTTAGCGTTTTTCCCCTGAAACTGGATGAATTTTTGAGCGACTTAACGATAACGACATCGTTAACGACAAATCGTCCAAAAAATCGTTACGTGTGTATGCACCTTAAGTCTGAACTTTTCCTTATGCTCATTACGCTGAAATCTGAAAACTCCGCTTGCATTTACACTTGGGTCTGCTCAGAATCAGGCCCCTCAGTATGTTCTCACCTTTGTATACCTTTTCTGAGTACCGGGAATGAGGATCACACCAAAGATGCAACTTGACACAACATTGTTGCCACGTAACCACCCAATACCTAATTTCATCATGTACCTCTTTTCTTATGCCAGTTGCACACAACGGGCCTGATTCACAGTTGTACGCTGATGCTCATGAAGCTGCCATTTTAATAGCTGTAGAAAATATGCTAATGCAGCAGTAGCCGGGACTTTTACTGAGATGCCCACCTGAGCCATGGCAGCTGTCTACAACTCTGTACACATACGCAGCATCGGATGCAGGTCAGGCAAACATCGACTCCTTGGGTGAGTCTATGGTCGCCGTAACTGAGACACCGGAGCCCTGTTTCCTGTGTATGAGACACGCCCCCGACATGGTTGAGACACCTGCTTTTTTAGCTGGCAGTCCCCATTGCCACCCCCGAGGTAGATGCATGCACAGTAGTACAAAAAAAAAATCGATCCATTTGCGAAAACATCGGCATAACTTACAACCCTGAATCAGGCTCTGTGCTCACTATATTTCACTCTAGTTCTTGTCTGTACACAATCAAGTCAAATATTCTAGAAGGCGGGAGAAGCGCTGGGGCCACTCTCTTCATCCTAACAATCCAGGAGTATGTCACAGTAGGAAACAAACTGCAGCATCACAAGTAAATGGGAATAAAATTACAGGTAATAAAATGGTTTCAGAAATTAAATTACTTTATAATATATTAGGATTAGGAAATAAATAGTCCAAAAATACTTTGTTCCTAGATGAAAGATGTTCTTCACATTCTATCAATTTTTTGTGTAAGACACAAATCAGCACATAAGCACAACAAATTTAGGGCCTGATTCAGACCCGCTCGCGAGGCGGCTCCGTCGTGCGCATGCACGAGACCCGGATAGCGACGGGCAAGCCGTCACTCCGGGTCTCGCTGCAAAGGGGGCGTGCTGTCTATGTTGAGTGACAGCACGCCCCCTTTGGTGGGCGGGCCGGGGGCATGGCTGCCCAGACAGAGGCGTTCCCATGGGAACACCTACCGTCTGGGGCCAGCCCCACTGACATCACAAGTGATGTCAGTGAGTGGACTTCTTGCTCTGTAAGAGCAAGAAGTTCACTGGGACTTGCGGCAACGAGACCCTACCACAAGGGTCTCGTCGCAAGTCCGATGGTCGTGATGCTCTTCACCATCGCGACCATCATCCTGGCCGCTCGCACTAGCTGTGGGTGGTCACCCACAGCTATGCGAGCGGCCAGGAGGCCGCTCTAAAAATACAATAGGCGGGCACTACTTCAGAGCGAGCGCTCTGAAAGAGCTTCCGGCTCTGAATCAGGCCCTTAGATCTTACCTTTTATGGGCATATCTAATGTGGGTACTGGAGGGTGTGCACTATCTAACAAGTTCTGATTGGATCATTGCATATTGACCACGCCAACTTATATTACTTAAATCATTGCATTTCAACTATTTTAAAAATACAGAGAGATAAAGGGGGGTATTCATAAAAGCTTGGAGATAGATACAATTGTGAGAGATTCAGTACCAACTATTCAGCTCCTAACTGTCACTTTTCAAACACAGGGGTCTATATACTAAACCTTGGAGAAAGAGGAAGTGGATGGAGATAAAGTACCAACCAATCATCTCCTGTAATTTTTCAGAGAAAACTAAAAGATATATCTATGTGCTACAATCTGCTAAATTTGTGAGCAGTATGGAATGAATCATGCACTAAATAAGTGGTAAAAAACACATTTAATATATACATATGTAATTTTTCAAACACAGGCCCGTATTCAACTTGAGCTGAGCTGCGATATTTTTCCGCCTCCCGGACTTTTCGCCTACATCGCGTGTTTTGTAGGCGGGAAAGTATCACGCGCATGCCCACGTATCGTTGTATTCAGTTCGAAAGTAGGCGAAAATGGGACCCGCCGAAACTTAAACAAGCAGAAAGTCCTGTCAGATTTGGGGAAATCATCCAGACACCCCCCAAAAGATACTGTGACATGGGGGATCACTATGGTTACTCCCCCGATTTGGCTTGCTGAAGGTATTTGGTGTTTTAAACGGGCTCAATAGCTGCTAAATAGCGTGCAGAATAGTATTCAGGAGGTTTTTTTGCAGAAAATAACTTATCCCAGCAAATTTGGGGTACTTGAAAATGGGGGCCAGCATATTTTACAGTGCTAAAGTTAAGTTTAAAAAAATCACGAAAAATCCACCTGCCGCAAGCCCATGGAATGAAAAAAACACCTGGGGCATACTTGGGGACCCCCCAGAGTCAAGTTCACTAGTTTTTAACTTTGTCCTCCAACATTTTTTTTTTTGGTCCCAAATTCAAAGTGATTTTTTGGGGTGTTCTTAAGACCTTTTTTTTTAAAAAAAAATTGACACAGATTACCTTTGGGGGACTGTCTGAAGGCTGCACTGGGTTCCCGCAATGTTGCACCCCAAAACCCCAATTCTGCACTTTTTTCCGCCTGCTATATTCATAGGCAAAACTTTTCCGCTTGTTACATAGCATAGACTTTCCGCCTAGGCGAAAAGTCTTCCAATTTGAATACAGAGTAAAATCAAAACAGGCGAAAATGACATCATCGTCGAAAACTTTCCGCCAAAAACACGCGAAAACGGCTTTTCGGATCAAATTGAATATGGGCCACAGCCGGTAACGTGACAGTCAGGAGCAGATTGGTTGATACTATATCTCTGTCCACTTTATCTCTCTCCAAAGCTTAGTACATAGACCCCTGTATTTGAAAAATGACAGGAGCTGATTGGTTGGTACTTTATCTCTCACAATTGTTTCTATCTCCAAGCTTTCAAGAATAGCTCCTAAAGAGAGAAGAGACAGAAAGGTGGGGGGGGGGGGTTATGAAACACATTGGGGCTTTTGGACACCACTATGGGACACTTATGTGATTCTTTATTTCATTCTATTACCATACTGTTATATTTTATATTTGATGTACCCAATTTATTGTAACTAAATAAACTTGTGTTTTATATATTACACTATTCTCCAAATTTCTACTATTTTATACCATTCCATCTGGAGGAGTGGGCTTTTCTAAATGTCCAAGAACGCACTGAGGTTAATAAGGATAAAAGTGTAAAGATCAGCCTATCATAATTAATTGCTGATACGATAATTGTGCGTATTTGAATCCCACAAAGAAAATACAAGCAAAAAGACTGCATATCTGCTGCTATTATATTTTGGGGTAACTATGAAAATAAGATACCCGTAAACCAGTTTGTGATAAATATACAGCCTTTTACACATGTACTGTACATCTGCAGTGCATCTGGCACAAATACTACTATTTTTTATCTGGGTGCTTGTGTCGGAATTGGTATGTGATGTCGGCTATCGGGATGCCTCCTGTCACAATACCGACAGTGGTATCCCGATGATTGGTATCCTGACAGGGGTTGGATTAGTATGTGTTCTAGATATCTGGTGAAAATCAATATGGTGGTGTATTGAACTTGGTCTATAAAACGTAAGGCATTAATTTGTATATGATGTATGTGAGGAGTACTATGGTAAGTCAGTATGTAACACATTCTCACTCAGCCTAGATTGCTAAACACCAGAGGTGTAACTAGGGTATTTGGTGCCCAGTGCAAGATGAAAAATGGCGTCCCCAACTGTGTGCGCATGCCAAAAATGGGTGTGGCCACTGGAAAATGGGGTAGCTTGATATAGTTCACATTCTTATTAATCTAAAATACAGTCATGTCTAGGATTTGAACGTAGCACCTCATGCTTTGTACTCAGTCACCTTACCTATGGAGCCACCTGCTACTACAGTGAAAGCCTGTGAATTCTCACTATATCATGCTACTTCACATCTTATTAATCTAAAATACAGTAGCTTGATATAATTAGAATGCACAGTCTATCCTTGTAATAGCAGATGGCTCATTGGTAAGCTGTCTGACTGCAAAGCATGAAGTGACAGGTTTGATTCCCAACTATGACTGTATTTTAAAATGTGAATATGACTGAATGGGAGATGTGATTAGACGCAGAGAGGAGATGCTGGGACTCACAGAGCAGGAAGCTACATTGCCAAGGGATGTTTCTTGTATAACGGTAACCACCGGATACATTGCCCTGGCCAGCGGCGCCCCCCCCTCTGCTGGGCTTGCCACAGCATCAAGGGCAGGTGGCCTGCTCGACCCCCTAGCTACACCACTGTTAAACACAGTTAATTGTATGCTGATTTCAAATTCTCATGGGAATTTTAGAGAAAAGTTCTTCAGTAAAATCACAAAAGGTATCATTAAACTGTTTGCAAAAAGTATGACTAAAATTAGACTAAAATGAAAACTGAGGTCCACAGACTAAATATTGACTAAAACAAAGCAAAAAAGAGAGACTAAAATGCAACTTTAAAACATTTTTAAATAAGCGACTAAGACTAAAACTAAATTTAAAATACAAGTGAATGTTTAAAATTGTAGAATATTGATGCTAAAGCAACATGTGGAAGAAACACATTTATGCTGTTACCTACAATTCATTGATCAGAATATCAGGAATCCAGATCTTCTCTGTAGGAATGGAGATTTGTGTCACGTTTTCATATTCCATTGGATCCCAGGTGAGAAACTCATCCACCCAAAACTATTAAAAGCACAGAGTGAGATCCTCAAATCAGCAGTATATATTGCTTACACAAAATATGAGCAACCAATACGCAAAAAGCCAAAAGTAATTGAATTTGTGCAATAACACTAGCAAAGTGCTCAGTAGAGTGCTGTAGTATTTTGTGATATTTTTTATTTAAATCAACAAATAATTTTTAAAAGCAGCTTTCAAAAAATTCTCTCTCCCCATCGAATCGAGCTGGCACTATACTGTGTATATTATTAATGCAATTTGACTAATACAGCTGTAGCTACTTTTTAGATTTTAGACATTATGTGGATTGCCCATGATAGCCATATAATGGCTGACACATAGTAAGTACTGCACCAGTTCACAAAGTGAATCTTGGGTGACATTGCTTCGTACATGCTGAGATAGCAGATGTACAAAGATCTGCATGAGTTTGGTATTTAAGAGCGTAATGTTGGCCAAGTATAGTAAGAGAATGTTCGTGCTACTGAGATCACATGCAGACAGGGAAACAGATGCATTTATGCTTAAGAATGCCATATTATCAGCCATATTATTAGCCATATTATTAGGAGGCGGATGATGATAATGGGTTGGGTATGGGATCCCAACAGTCAGAATCCCGACCCAACTAGGTAAGTGTCTAATCCCTAACCCTCCACCCGGCAGCCTAACCCTAATCCTCCCCCTTCAGCCTAACCCAAGGGATTCTGGTGCCGGAATTTCACCGGGATCACAACTACATCCCATGATAAGGAATAATTACTCTGTCCAGTACTAGTGAAACACGTGTGATTGGAAGTCTGCAAATACAGTACAGATGCTAATAAGCACTTTCTTAGTTGCTTGTGCATATTATGCTTTTGTGTGTGTATTTTTACAACTTATTTACTTTTTGTTTGGTGTGCAGATAAGGCATACAATTGTTTCTGGTGTATTAGAGAGGCTTTTGTATATTTATTTATGCCTATTAACAAATGTGTATTTAGCAAGCAACAAAATGGGTAAAAATATATTTATTAGTGATATGCCTGGCATAAGTTGTTTGCAAGTGCTAAAGACACACTTTTTTCATGCAGCTTCTTTAGACCATCAGGTTCACAGTTTAAATGAAAATATATTTGGGGGAGATGTATCAATTATCACATATAATTTGCGATCATCTCCCCCTCTATTTATCTGCATACCAGCATTTTAATATCGCTGGTATGCAGGATCACCTACTTGCCGGAATAACTCTACTGCTATAGAGCTGTCCCAGTGATGCGTAGACTTCCGGGTATCGAACCCAGGGCCTGAACTTTACATGAACGGCCATCTGCAAGTTGCAGGTAATGAAAGGAAACCTTTGGATTCCTCTCTGGAGAATTTAGTAAAAAGAAGCCTACAGGCTTCTACAGCCAATATCATCTATTGATGGCGTTGGGCTAGCGGGAACAAGCTCCAGAATGGTTCTGAAGCATGATGCATGCAGATACAATACAGTCATATAGAATCAGAGATATGTGCTGCAGACCTTTTTCAAATGGAATCGGTCCAAATCCTGACATGCGGCTGGCCAACAGAGGAGGAAATCCTGATCCTCCCCAGGTAAGTATAAACTAACCTATTTTTCCCCCTAACCCTCCTTTAGGGTGCCTAACCCTAACCCCCCCCCCCCTCTGCCTAACCCTAATCCTTCCTCTAAGTGCCTAAACCTAAACCCCCCTTCCCTGCCACCTAAACCTAAGTCCCCCAGGCGGGTGCCTAACCCTAACCCCCTCCAAGGGTGCCTAACCCTCCCTTCCCCTAGCCTAACCCTAACCTCCCAGGGGGTGCCTAACCCTAAGTTCCCCCCAGGAGCCCTAAACCTATCCCTCCCCCCCACGGCTGCCCGCTGCGGCGCCTGGCATCCGCTTGATCGGGATGCCGGGCGCCGGCCTCCCGACGTCGGTAAAATTACAGGCGACTAGATTTAGACGACTGTCATTCGTCCGTCATCGGGATTAAATTGTCTGGAAGCCGGCGGTCGGCATTCCGTCCCCCTGAGATCCCCGGCTTGGCCTAACCGGCTTGGGCAGTTAATGCTTTGGACCCGGAGCCCCGGTGAAAGGGTCTCCGGGCTGTGGCACTACAGCCCGGCTGTTTAGGGTCTGTTGCTGGTTTTAAATATAGGGGGGACCTTATGCAATTTTTTCCACCCTATATTTTAAATCAGGACTATCCCTGCAGCCTGGTGTTGGTTTCTAAATTACAGGGGAACCCTACACATTTTGTTCCCCGTAATCTTAGAAACCAGGACAGACTGGCAAGCCTGGGGCTGGTTATGCTTTAGGGAGGGGCCCTATGTCATTTTTTTTTAACCTCTTTTAACCCGTTTGTTGTACAGGTACAACACAAGCAGCTTACACATATCTCACTGATATGTGCAGGCTGCTTGCTCAGGAGAGATTTGCAGAGAGAAGACACTGCAATCTCGAGTGAGTCATCTCCTGCAAAACCAGCTACTCGGGGGAGAAATCTCCTGCAAACCCTGCTACTCGGCAGAGAAATCTCGGTCTGCTTCACCATCGGCCATCTCACTCTCAGCCAAACTCCCTTCTTTGCAAATTTGAGTTTCAGGAGCTTCAAATAACCCGAGTTTAGGTGAAGCTAATCGAGTTGATAATAAAGCAAACTCTCCCAGACTCAATTCTTAGTAAATTTACCCCTTGCTCTTGTTGTCTTGCACCAGTTTTTCAGCACAACTTTAAAAAGTTTTAATGCCTTGGAAAATTTATTAATAAAATATCTAGACAAAAATACCAAATAAATAAAATAAACACAATAATAAAATGATTAGACAATTTAAAAACATGTATTTCACTAAACATAATTTCATTACCAACAAATTTAGTATACGATAGCTACAAGGAAGAAGAGTTCAGTTATTTTACCTGTCTGTACCATATGTACGTTGTGAGCACTTGGTTTTTCTCATCCTGGGGAGAAAGTGAATAAAAATATAATATTATTGAAAACTGACTGTAGTATAGGAACTTGGAATATAAAAAACCCAAGGATACTGACTTACAAGTGTCGGTATCTTAACTTTGTCAGGATGCCGGCTTCGGGATTCTATACGCCAGGATTCCAAGCGCCGGCACCCTGTACCCAACCCGTATTGTAATACTGTGCACATCTGTCATGTAAAGACGACCTCAAGATACACACAGTCATGCATAAAGCTCACAGACTCAGGGGGAAATTTACTAAAGCAATACCCATTATATCCAGGCGCTAATAGTCAACCATAAGGTGTCAATCCAGTATTAATTATAAATTACACAGATGCTAAAAACAGCTGCAGTACCCTCATTTGAGTCCATGGACACTCACTAATATACCCTTCTAGTGTTTTTTTTTTTAGCGGTTTTCAAACTGCCGCATTTACTAAACTCAAAACCACCGAGAAACCTCCAGAATTATGAAAGTTTGCAAACCACCACCACCTCGATTTTATCTTGTTAGTATATTCTCATTAATCATGTGTGGTTAATTTAGCCACACTTCAAGGATTCCATCCCCCAGGCTAACAGGTTATATATACCTGACTATAGTCAATGACTATAATCAATGTGGAATTGTATGGAGGTACTCTCATTAGTCATTCACTGCCCAGCACATGACTAAAAGCAGATACTTATTACACCCTGGTATTGGATATTTTCCGAACTTTACTATTCCGTCATACCTTAATATATACAGTACATAGTGAGGGCCCCATTTACCAAAAAATTTAAATACAGCTGCATATTTAATTTAGTAATGCAGTGATAAAAACAGATATGCCACTGGTATTCATCATTACTTACCTCACCGGCGAGGACCAGGGATAATCTCATCATTGTCTGGATCCTCCGCTCAGCTGTGGTCATTCTGTGCATGTGCATGGCTGTATAAACCAGCAGTGCCTGGAAGGCTTCACTGAAGCCAGAAAGGCTGCTGACAGGTCCCCATTGCCAACAATGGGGACCACAACACTCTCGCCATCTAAAGATGGTGAGAGCAATACAGTGACAAACAGTGATAATCTTAAACTGGCCAAACACTAGACCAACTTTCATCAAACCAGCCAACTAGTTGGTTGGTTGGTTGGAAATGAAATCTGGTAATGTATTAACAGATATAACCAACTTGTGATTGTCATTTGCACCCATAATTTACAAGATTTTCAAACTACCAACAAACTAGTTGGACGGTTGGATGAAAGTTGGTCTAGTGTATGGCCAGCTAGACTACTGCTGTTTGTTGAATCCTGAAAGGATGACATAACCCCTGTTAAATGGGGTCCTCAGTATTGGAATTGTGGATACCGCAATCCTGGATATGATACTTACCATATATGAAATCTGTTAATAAGATCTGGGTTGATTGTATTTTTATGATTTTTACTATTTATGTCTTTATTGTTTATTGATAAGAGAATATTTTCCTTTGTGTTTATTTACTTGCGTCACACTCAATCTCACTAAATATATTTATATACTATGTGCTTTCTGCATCATTTTATGTGACTCTAATAAATGATTAACCACCCTTTCAATTAAGGATCAACAGTCTATATCTTCCTTTTACGTATAGATAATTATGTTTTTGTTATACACTATATTCTTCTACGAATATTGTTAGGTCATATTTTTTGCAGCTATTGCTAGGAGGTTACAGGTATAATTTTACTTGAGGATTACAATTATTAAGATTAGGGGTGAGCGGGTACGGATTTCTGAAATCCGAACCCCCCCGAGCCCCCCCGATCCGAGTCCGATCCGAATCAGGCTCGACTTTTCCCGCCTGACTCGGATCTGAAATTGAGGCAAAACGTCATCATCCCGCCTTCCGAGTCTCGCGGGTTTTGGATCCTATATAAGGTACCCACGTCGGCGCCATTTTCTCACTCGGCTGTGGACAGTGAAGAGGGAGGGTGGGAGTTAGGGCTGTGTAGTGTAGTGTAGTGTAGTGCTGCTGTTGTCCACTACTTCAAAGTCCATAGGGGCTGGCTGTGTTGTGCTGTGCTGCTGTTAATAGGGGCTGTGTCCACTACTTCAAAGTCCATAGGGGCTGGTTGGACTGTGTTGTGCAGTCAGTTCTCCATAGGGGCTGTATCCACTCCAAAGTCCTGTGCAGTGTCCCAGTCCTAAAGAGGTGCTGTAGTGTTGTCCAGGGGGTGCTCTGTCCATCAGGGGTGCTCCCCCCAAGTGCTAAAAAAATAATATATTTTCTGTGTTTGTGAATTGTGTGCGCAGTAGCCGCACGTGCATCAACAAAGTAGTGCCAAGCGTGCGCCTGTGTCATAAGTAAAGGGCCGGCTGGCTTGACCGTTAAAGGGTGCTGTAACCCCCGAAAGTACACTCCAGTCCAAACCAAAAAAAAAATTATTTTCTGTGTTTGTGAATTGTGTGCGCAGTAGCCGCACGTGCATCAACAAAGTAGTGCCAAGCGTGCGCCTGTGTCATAAGTAAAGGGCCGGCTGGCTTGACCGTTAAAGGGTGCTGTAACCCCCAAAGTACACTCCAGTCCAAACCGAAAAAAAATAATTTTCTGTGTTTGTGAATTGTGTGCGCAGTAGCCGCACGTGCATCAACAAAGTAGTGCCAAGCGTGCGCCTGTGTCATAAGTAAAGGGCCGGCTGGCTTGACCGTTAAAGGGTGCTGTAACCCCCGAAAGTACACTCCAGTCCAAACCATAAAAAAAAATTATTTTCTGTGTTTGTGAATTGTGTGCGCAGTAGCCGCACGTGCATCAACAAAGTAGTGCCAAGCGTGCGCCTGTGTCATAAGTAAAGGGCCGGCTGGCTTGACCGTTAAAGGGTGCTGTAACCCCCAAAGAACACTCCAGTCCAAACCAAAAAAAATATTATTTTCTGTGTTTGTGAATTGTGTGCGCAGTAGCCGCACGTGCATCAACAAAGTAGTGCCAAGCGTGCGCCTGTGTCATAAGTAAAGGGCCGGCTGGCTTGACCGTTAAAGGGTGCTGTAACCCCCGAAAGTACACTCCAGTCCAAACCAAAAAAAATTTATTTTCTGTGTTTGTGAATTGTGTGCGCAGTAGCCGCACGTGCATCAACAAAGTAGTGCCAAGCGTGCGCCTGTGTCATAAGTAAAGGGCCGGCTGGCTTGACCGTTAAAGGGTGCTGTAACCCCCAAAGTACACTCCAGTCCAAACCAAAAAAAATATTATTTTCTGTGTTTGTGAATTGTGTGCGCAGTAGCCGCACGTGCATCAACAAAGTAGTGCCAAGCGTGCGCCTGTGTCATAAGTAAAGGGCCGGCTGGCTTGACCGTTAAAGGGTGCTGTAACCCCCAAAGTACACTCCAGTCCAAACCAAAAAAAAAATTATTTTCTGTGTTTGTGAATTGTGTGCGCAGTAGCCGCACGTGCATCAACAAAGTAGTGCCAAGCGTGCGCCTGTGTCATAAGTAAAGGGCCGGCTGGCTTGACCGTTAAGGGTGCTGTAACCCCCGAAAGTACACTCCAGTCTAAACCAAAAAAAAATTATTTTCTGTGTTTGTGAATTGTGTGCGCAGTAGCCGCACGTGCATCAACAAAGTAGTGCCAAGAGTGCGCCTGTGTCATAAGTAAAGGGCCGGCTGGCTTGACCGTTAAAGGGTGCTGTAACCCACAAAGTACACTCCAGTCCAAACCAAAAGAAAAATTATTTTCTGTGTTTAGCCGCACGTATATATCAAATCGATATAACATAAATGGAGGACCAAACTTTCTCCGATAAAAATAAAATAGAGAAAGATCAAGAACCACTTCCTCCTAGTGCTGAAGCTGCTGCCACTAGTCATGACATAGACGATAACATGCCATCAACGTCGTCTGCCAAGGCCGATGCCCAATGTCATAGTAGAGGGCACATACAATCCCAAATGGCAAAGTTCAGGAAAATGACCTTGAAAAAGACATTTAAATCAGCTGAAGAGAAACGTAAACTTGCCAATATGCCATTTACGACACGGAGTGGCAAGGAACGGCTAAGGTCGATCCCTAGTATGTTCATGACTAGTGGTTCAGCTTCACATGACGATGGAAGCCCTCCTCCCACTAAAAAAATCAAAAGAGTTAAGCTGGCAAAAGCACAGCGAAGAACTGTGCTTTCTAAGAAGATATCACAAATCCCCAAGGAGAGTCCAAGTGTGGTGGTGGTTGCGATGCCTGACCTTCCCAGCACTGGACGGGAAGAGGTGGCTCTTTCCACCATTTGCACGCCCCCTGCAAGTGCTGAAAGGAGCAGCCACAGTCCACTTGCTGATATGCAAATTGAAGATGTCACTGTTGAAGTACAACAGGATGAGGATACTGGTGTAGCTGGCGCTGAGGAGGAAGTTGGCGAGGAGGATTCTGATGGTGATGTGGTTTGTTTAAATCAGGCTCCGGGGGAGACAGTTGTTGTCCGTGGGATGAAAAAGCCCATCACGGTCATGCCTGGGCAGAAGACCAAACATTCCACCTCTTTGGTCTGGCAATATTTCTATCCAAATCCGGACAACAACTGTCTTGCCATATGTACCATATGTAAAGGTGAAATAAGTAGGGGTAGGGACGTCAACCACCTAGGAACATCCTCCCTTATACGGCACCTGCAGCGCGTTCATAAAAAGTTACTGTCAAGTTCAGAAACTTTGGCTAAGACCGTAAGCAGTCCAGGGACACCTAAATCCCGTTGTCCTGTTGTATCCAAGCGCCTGCAAACCACACCGTCAACTCCCTCCTCGTCAATTTCCTCCTTAGTCAGGATCGGAAGTAGTCCTGCAGGCCATGTCACTGGCATGACTGACTCTCCTATCCGGGATTCCTCTGGAGGATCCTGCATTGCTACGCCTACTGCTGCCGCTGCTGCTGTTGCTGCTGCTGGGAGTCGTTCATCATCCCAGAGAGGAAGTAGGAACACCACTACTTTTACTAAACAATTGACCCTCCAACAGTCCTTAGCGAGGAGGATGAAGTACGACAGCAGTCATCCTGAAGCAAAACGTATAACTGATGTCTTGACTGCTATGTTGGTGTTAGACGTGCGTCCGGTATCCGCCATTAGTGCAGTGGGATTTAGACAATTGATGGAGGTAGTGTGTCCCCGGTTCCAAATCCCGTCTAGATTCCACTTCACTAGGCAGGCGATACCGAGACTGTACAGAAACGTCAGAAAAAGTGTACTCAGTGTCCTGAAAAATGCCGTTGTACACAATGTCCACTTAACCACGGACATGTGGACAAGTGGAACAGGGCAGACTAAGGACTATATGACTGTGACAGCCCACTGGGTAGATGTATCACCTTACGCAGCAACAGCAGCAGCGTCACCAGTAGCAGCATCTCAGAAACGCCAGCTCGTTACAAGGCAGGCTACGCTGTGTATCACCGGTTTCAGTAAGAGGCACACCGCCGACAACCTCTTAGAGAAACTGAGGGAAATCATCGCCCAGTGGCTTACCCCACTTAGACTCTCCTGGGGATTTGTGATATCTGACAACGCCACCAATATTGTGCGGGCATTACATCTGGGCAAATTCCAGCACGTCCCATGTTTTGCTCACACAATAAACTTGGTGGTGCAGAATTTTCTGAAAAGCGACAGGGGCGTGCAGGAGACGCTTTGGGTGGCCCGAAAAATTTCTGGCCACTTTCGCCATTCAGCGACTGCGTGCCGAAGACTGGAGCGCCAGCAAACACTCTTGAACCTGCCCCGCCATCACCTGAAGCAAGAGGTTGTGATGCGGTGGAACTCAACCCTCTATATGCTTCAGAGGATGGAGGAGCAGCAAAAGGCCATACAAGCCTATACATCCACCTATGACATAGGCAAAGGAGGGGGTATGCACCTGACTCAAGCGCAGTGGAGAATGATTTCCGTGTTGTGCAAGGTTCTCCAGCCCTTCGAACTTGCCACACGTGAAGTCAGTTCAGACACAGCCAGCTTGAGTCAGGTCATTCCCCTCATCAGGCTTTTGCAGAAGCAGCTGGAGAAAGTGAAGGAGGAGCTAAGACGGAGCGATTCCGCTCGGCATGTGGGACTTGTGGATGAAGCCCTTCATTCGCTTTGCCAGGATTCCAGGGTGGTCAATCTGTTGAAATCAGACCACTACATTTTGGCCACCGTGCTTGATCCTAGGTTTAAAGCCTATGTGGTGTCTCTCTTTCCGGCCGACACAAGCCTGCAGAGGTGCAAAGACCTGCTGGTGAACACACTGTCAGCTGAAGCGGAACGTGACACGTCAACGGCTCCTTCTTCATTTTCTCCCGCAACTGGGGCTGCCAGGAAAAAACTTAGGTATCCTAAGCAACCCGCTGGCGGTGATGCAGGGCAGGCAGGACCAAGTTTGGACATCTGGTCCGGACTGAAGGACCTGGCAACAATTTCTGACATGTCTACTGTCACTGCATATGATACTGTCACCATTGACAGAATGGTGGAGGATTACATCGGTGACAGCATCCAAGTAGGCATGTCAGACAGTCCATACCTGTACTGGCAGGAAAAAGAGGCAATTTGGAGGCCCCTGTACAAGCTGGCTCTATTTTACCTGAGTTGCCCCCCCTCCAGTGTGTACTCCGAAAGAGTGTTTAGTGCAGCCGGGAACCTTGTCAGCGAAAGGCGTAGGAGGTTGCTTCCACAGAATGTGGAGAAGATGATGTTCATCAAAATGAATTATCAGCTCTTCCAGGGAGACCAGCCTCCAGAAGGTACAGAGGGACCTGTGGTGGTGGATTCAAGTGGGGACGAGTTAATACTTTGTGAGGATGAGGATGTACACACTGAAGAGGGTGAGGAATCGGTGGATGAGGAGGATGAGGATGACATCTTGCCTCCGTAGAGCCAGTTTGTGCAGGGACACATTAATTGCCAGCTTGTTTTGTGGGGGCCCAAACGAACCAATCATTTCAGCCACAGTTGTGTGGCAGACCCTGGCGCTGAAATGATTGATTTGTTAAAGTGTGCATGTCCTGTTTATACAACAAAAGGGTGGGTGGGAGGGCCCAAGGACAATTCCATCTTGCACTTCTTTTTTTTCTTTGCATTATGTACAGTTTGGGGCCTAGTTTTTCTAACTGCCATCCTGTCTGCCACTGCAGTGTCACTCCTAGATGGGTCACGTGTTTGTGCCGCCCACTCGTGTCGCTTAGCATAGTCATCCAGCTACCTCGGTGCAACCTTTTGGACATGAAAACACTATTGTGAGGTGTGAGGTGTTCAGAATAGACTGGAAATGAGTGGAAATTAAGGTTATTGAGGTTAATAATAGCATAGGAGCAGAGAAACCAACAAATTCTGTGATTTTAGCTGTTTTTATGCTTTTTAAAAAAAAAATACAGATCCAAAACACAAAACCCAGAACCCAAAACACGGAAGGGTGGTTTTGGCAAAACCAATCCAGATCCAAAACACGAAGAAAGATCCAGATCCAAAACCAAAACACAAAACACGAAAAGTGGCCGGTGCACACCCCTAATTAAGATAGGACTATTTGTTTCTTGGTTCAGCTGGCTAATGGAAAATAGGGGAAACCCCACGCTGGTTTCCCTCTCAATTTTCCATGAGCAGTCCAGGCTGAAAGGTACAGGACTGGTTATCGATTTAGGGGGGATCCCATAACGTTTTCTTTTTTAACGCTTTTAGTTCTTTTAACCCTAAGAAGCCTGAACAGATCATAGTTATTAGCGCAGTATTCTCCCAAACTTGCCTGCCTCAGGCAGGTCTATTGTTTGGGTGGTTTGTCATTCAGTTTTCTGATCAACTTTTGTTCGTTTTCTGGTCAACTTTTGTATGTAAAAGTATGAATGTTTAGCCGATATTCTGCTTTGGTTGTGATTCGGTTTTATAGTTGATTTTATAGTTTGACTTTAAACCCAAATGAAAATCGACTACAAATAGTACAGAAACATAAAATCTACCAAAATCCACCTTTAGTAAATATACCCCTAGACTTTGATTTGGCATTGTAGAACAATTTTGTTGTTCAACCACACCAGTGTTGCTTTGGTCTTGTGATTGAGATCATTCTTCTGCTGAAAGGTGGACTTTCAACCAAGCTTTAGTTTTATAGCAGACTGAAGCAGGTTGTCTTGCAGTATCTCCCTGTATTTTGCACCATCCATCAATTATTACATTTTATCAAGTTGCCCAGTCCCCACTGAGGAAGAGCATCTCCAAATCATGATACTGCCACCCCCACACTTCACTCTTGTCCTGGTGTTTGCTGAGGAATGGACAGTTTTAGATTTGCAAAATACAAAGCATTTTAAAACTGGCACCAAAAAGCTGCATTTGACAGTAAAACCTTATCCCACATTTTATCTGAGTAACTCTGATATTTTCTGGCAACCTGTAGACATGCTTTGATGTGGTTGTACTTGAGTAATATATTATTTTCCAGCCACCATAAAGGTCTGTTGTATGCAGAGCTCTTGATATGGTTGACTGGTGCACCTTCACTCTAGTCTCAGCCACAAACTCTAAAGCTCCTTCAAAGTGATAGTTTGCCTCTCTATGACTTCCCTCAAAAGTCTACTTCTTGCTTTGAAGCTGAGCCTTGAGGGATGGCCTTTCTAGGAAGTGCCTGGGTGGTATGATGCAGCTTACATTCCTCACAATTGATCCAACAGTGCTCACTGGGATATCTAAGCACTTCCTATCTTGTGTATCTCTATAACTTTATCCGAAACTTTCCTAGAATGCTCTTTAGTCTTCATTTTTATAGCTTTCTTTCAGGTTCACAATACAAATAATGGGATGCAATCGGGAAGCCGGCTGACATTAAACCGACAGCCGGCTTCCCGACTGTCATATCCCGGCGAGGGTGAAATGCCCGGCGTCTAGATGTAGATGCCGTTCATTTCACCAACGCCAGGAGTCCGGCGCCCGGCATCCTGATCAAAGGGATACCGGGTGCCACGAGCGGATAGCCATGGGTGGGGAGGGTGAGGTTTAGCGCACCCGGGGGGGACTTAGGGTTAGGCACCCCCCAGAAGGGTTAGGGTTAGGCTAGGGGAAGGGAGGGTTATGGTTAGGCACCCCCGGGGGGGACTTAGGGTTAGGCACCCCCTGGGGGACTTAGGTTTAGGCAGCATGGAAGAGGGGGTTAGGGTTAGGCACTTACAGGGGGGATTAGGGTTAGGCACTTGGGGGGAGGTTAGGGTTAGGCACCCCTAAGGAGGGTTAGGTTAGGTTAGTCTATACTTACCTTACAACATTCGGGATTTCCAGCGCTGTCGGGCTCCCGCTGACGGGATCTGTTGAAGTGTCGGGCTGCCGCTCCCGGGAATCGAACCGCCGGCCATGGGGCCTGCGGTATTTCATACCGATTCCACAAATAATGTTAATTGAATTGGGGGATACTTTATTCATAAAATATGTACTTTTTTAATAACTTAAAGATAGAGGCTAATTGAAAGCCAACTGATAGGGAAATGTGTTTCTTCTGAGTACGCTCAGAGCTTCCACAGCACAAGTGTTAAATGCACAATGTATGTAACTAACAATTGTAACAGACAAATCTGTAAATTATCATAGAAGGTTGAATACTTTTGTAACTAACTGTATGTGTACTTATTCCTAAACATAAGAGGTGAAAGTGCTCCTAGTGTAGCATGATTAGCCTCTTAAGTCTTCAGTAAGGTGTCTATTACTGTGTATATATGATAAAGTAAAATACGTTTATCTGATAACAATTTATAATCTTCCAAATACAGGTATTCAAAAACACTGGTCACCAGGAGTATTATAAGAGAGAACACAATATTGGCTTATCGAAATACAGCTCAATGTCTGGAAGGATCTCCAAAATTGCTCTCCTATTTCACCATTAGAATCACTGCAGCATATAATAGATGTACAGTATAGTCCCAAAAAAAGTCCATAAAATCCAGGTAAAGGACTCAAAACATTAGAATTACAGTGGAAGGACACGCACAATGTTTTGTTTAACCATATTTCATCAGGGTTGGTTAAATGAAACGTTCCCTTGTTTCTCTCCCGTGTCCCTATGTCTCTCTCTTCTTCTCACTCTCTCTGTCTCTACCCCTGTTTCTTTCTCTCCATTTCCATCTTGCCATATCACCTTTTTTCTTTCTCTTTATTTTTTTCTCTGTACCCACTCTTTTCTTTCTGCCCACTTATTTATTGGCGGTGTGTACACACATTGCACAATTGCACAGACAGAGGGCAGCGTTTAGGGAAGGAGGGAACACAGAATCCCCCCATACAGCTTTCCCTCCACCAATGCATCCCTATCACAGCATGCACCCTACTGCATCCCCACCTCAGCCTGCCACCCACCACTGTATCCCCACCACAGTCTGCCCCACCGCAGCATGCCCCCCCACTGCATCCCCACCACAGCTCTCCTCCCCACAACTCTGCATCCCCATCCCAGTTTGACCCCATCATCAGCTGTCCCTACTACTGCATCCCCACCACAGCATGCCCTTCCACTGCATCCTCACCACAGCATGCCCTTCCACTGCATCCCCACCACAGCATGCCCTTCCACTGCATCCCCACCACAGCTCTCCTCCCCACAACTCTGCATCCCCATCCCAGTTTGACCCCATCATCAGCTGTCCCTACTACTGCATCCTCACCACAGCATACCCTTCCACTGCATTCTCACCACAGCATACCCTTCCACTGCATCCTCACCACAGCATACCCTTCCACTGCATCCTCACCACAGCATGCCCTTCCACTGCATTCTCACCACAGCATACCCTTCCACTGCATCCTCACCACAGCATGCCCTTCCACTGCATTCTCACCACAGCATACCCTTCCACTGCATCCTCACCACAGCATGCCCTTCCACTGCATTCTCACCACAGCATGCCCTTCCACTGCATCCTCACCACAGCATGCCCTTCCACTGCATTCTCACCACAGCATACCCTTCCACTGCATCCTCACCACAGCATGCCCTTCCACTGCATCCTCACCACAGCATGCCCTTCCACTGCATCCTCACCACAGCATGCCCTTCCACTGCATCCTCACAACAACATGCCCTTCCACTGCATCCTCACCACAGCATGCCCTTCCACTGCATCCTCACCACAGCCTGCCCACCAACAACCCTGCATTACCACTCACCACCAGCTGCCCCCTCTACTGCATCCCCACTACAGTCTGTCCTCCACCACTGCATCTCCACCACAGTTCCAACAGACATACACAGGTGTGTGGAGTGCTCCCCAATACAAGAGTCAGGACACAAGGATGACTGGCTGCTTTGGACAAAACTTCACCCTAGCACCTATTTGATAGGTGGACTATTTGCATTGTTTATGCCATCATGCTTCTTATTGCAGCTTTTTTCTTCTTTTTAACATGGCCTTTTGTATGTGTGTTGTAACAACATCATGTTTTTGCACTTTACTATAAATGAGTTTTAAAATTATTACTAGATGTGTTGGTTCCACTTTTTCCACTTTCTGCTGGGAAAATGTCAGTAAGAATAGATTTTCATTTAGATTGAAGCTGAACAAGAACTGTCATAACTCTGTGGTTATCCGCATAAGGGACACAAGCACTGGAGACCATGGAATAACCACTGCACTTAATCAGATTTATGACATCA
The DNA here is from genome assembly GCA_031769625.1 of Taudactylus pleione. NCBI lineage: Eukaryota > Metazoa > Chordata > Amphibia > Anura > Myobatrachidae > Taudactylus > Taudactylus pleione. The sequence goes on along the minus strand of JAUIMM010000320.1, from coordinate 4,703,783 downwards.
CTTGCTAAGTCAAAATTATTATAAGTAGAAGGTTAAAAGTATTTTCTGATGGATAAAAAAGGAATAAGGGATGAGATATATAACCATAACCTTAAGGATAATGATTATTTTATATTAAAAAAAGGTAACAGAGCAGCACTTTTTATTTACTATAAAGTACTACTTAACCATCCAAAAATTTTTGAATGTAAAAACATTCATTCAAATCATATACTGCATCTGATAATAAGATGATTTTAAAATAATTGTAAGGACAGTACTATCTCACCCCTTCTTTGGTTGAAAAACATTATCTAAGCTACTACATAGTAGTAAGGTTTAACTATATTCCACAGTGTAGTACAGTATGATTGTTTGACTTGCAGAAAGTTTGCCTTATAACTACACCTACTTCTTCCTTTTCTTTTTTACTCATGTCATCAAAATGTAGTGTGTGCAAATAACATAGTAACTCTATGCAGAAACTAATTTTCAATACTCAACGGACACCCCCCAAATAGTAAATTCAAGGTGTTCCATACCACATCGTTGTCTTGTCCAATGAGATTCCTCCAACAATTCTGCACAGCACAGTTTGCATTATAAAAGCTCTAGGTCATCTTTTAGAATAGCCAGCATGGGTGAGTACTGTGTCTCCTGAATGTGTTCTGCTAATTGGGGGTGAGGGTTTGGTATTTAATATGTCCTTTTTTTATGGAATTTTCCCTTCTGCCTTCTTATGTGTGTTCTGTAATCTCTGGAAATTACAGATTGTGCATTTGAGAAACACAGTGCGAGTACAGTTTTGCAATGTGTGTTTTTCAAATGAAGGATCCCAACTATAGCCTTCCTTTAAGAACTAGTAATGTTAAATCCCAATTTATCATAACAAGTAATACAGTATAAATGTTAACAATCACATTTGTAAATATTTAAAGTAAGTGTTATAAGTAGGGTTTAACATGCATATTGGCTTACTTGCACCTAATCTAGATGAATGGTGCAGTACTAGCAGGCATATTGCAAAATACAATGTTAATTGTAAAATGCTTTTCTTAACACCTCTCATGGTTAGGGAAGTCCTGAAAACATATATGTAAATTTAGCTGCCTATTGACATTAGCTAAAATTATACGGAAACTGCCAAATTTAACCCTTTGCCTTAGTCTGAAGCTTTTGCATTGATTCTTTAATACAAACCTAAAAGATACAAATAAAACATACAGATAAATAACATTTCCAATCCTTTGTATAGGTTACAGTTTGATCTAAAATGTATCTGTATGACTTTATGTATTTCATGTTTTAACATTTAATGCTGTACTCACCACTCCTAAAATTGCATACACCATGACATCTATAGAGACTGTGGTGGTCTGTCTCCAGTTGTACACCGGTCGCACACCCTTTTTGTATCCCGCCATCAGTTTGTCTGATAGACGCAGGAGGGTTGGCTTGGAGGAATTATCATGTGCTTCGAAAATTAAAAAACAGAAAATTCACACATCTATTTTAAGAATCTGTATTTTCCAATTTGTAATAAAAATGATCGCAATATACAAATTGGTATCAATTTGTGACTATGTCAGCTATAAAGCTGTACAGCTGATTACTGCAGTAGATATATGGCTGACTGTCTTATCCATACCATTTATTTATTAATTTATTAAACACACACAGCAACATCTGTAAGAGGAATAACGTCTCATATTCAATTACTGCAATTATTTTCCATTTGAAATAAAAATGACAATCCATTCCATTTAAAGATATCGAATAATTAGTTTTAGCAGCACACTGAATGATATAATCATAAAATAGTGTCTGTGTGCATAATGTACAGTATACCTATATATGTAATAAATGCATAATAAAAACATAAATAAAACAAACAAAAACATAAATAAGAACATAAGAAAAGACAAACAAATATGTTGATAGATATGTAGATGGTACAATTATGAAATAGTATGTTGACTTACCTGCACTTATCATGAGGAGGGCTGGGACAAGCACACTGTGGTGAATCCAGGTTTTTTTTGGCACCATTTTGGCGGCCAGTCAAGATAGCATCCAATGTACTCTGGTAGCAATGTATATAGCTGTTAGACCCTTCTTGGAAAGCTCTTGATATCAGAAAAGCATATTACTTCTTAGGATCTTCTTCATTGCAGAGACCTCACAGCTTCATCGAGCTCTGCCTCTAGACCGTTTCTTCAGTTGTCGGTGTCGGATACGTGATATAACCCTCGTTTTGGGCTTGTCAATCGGGCCCAATTATGAGGAGCTCGACCTTCTAATCAGAAAGAGGTTTGTCTCATGGTTTATTTTCTTTTACTTTTTAATTAATTGTTTTTTTTTTTATCTCTTTCTTTTCTATTTCTGCTGCTTAGGTTTTCTTTATCAATCTCTATTTTTCAGATGCTATTTTACAGTATTCCTTTGTCCTGTGCTAAAGCGTCCTCCTAGTCTGTATCTTTCCTATTCTTCTTATCCCTGTAAGTTGTTTTAACTATTATTTCTCATTATCACTTATACTCAGATCTCAGTCTATAAAGTAAACCAAGTACGTCTTACTGATCCCTCACATATCTTATTATCGAATTCTAGCAATACTTATCTTACTGTCCATCCATCGCTTCTTCTGTCCTTTTTTATTTGGTGTTCAGGAACTTTCCTGAATATGTTGCTCTGCTGTCCACAGCTGCCAGCTTGTCACTCCTCGGCGTGATGTCACCCTGTAATCTAAGGAGTCAGATGGAACCTATTGCCCCTGCTCCCTCTTGCCCATTAGCACTGTCATGTCCACTTAATGCTAATCAGACAGACGGATGGTTTTGCACAGAGCAATTAGTTACCTGAGAACTTTTTAACCCCTCTTCTGCTAAATCTACCTTGCAGACATGTGACTGCTGGAGCGTAGGCCTTCAAACTGTTAAGATGGAGTTTGAAAATATGTACAAGGTTTCGAGATAATTTTCTACTAAGCAGGTTAGTTATGTAGATTGCAGATCACCATCCACAAATAGTATTGTGATAAAGGTTTCTTTGTCCCATATCCTTTATTCCCTCACTAGAAGTCTCTTATTATTATACATTTGTAAATTATCCTTCAATCTAAAATCAATATAATTGAGTTAGTTGATTATTAGAATAATACACCTTTTACGGTGTTTGTTATATGGTAAAATAACCTATATTATCATACTTTTCTCATAAAGAGGTGAGATATACCTACAATAATTGATAAATCCATTATTTATTTTAGAAATGCATATTCCTATATTACCAGGAGTTCTAGAAGTGCATAAATTATATTAATATCTAAGAAAATGTTTTAGAATTATTTAATTTGCCTTTAAACCAGAGATGTGCGCAGACCCCCGTGTTTTGGTTCCAAATCATCATTGTGTTTTGGTTTTGGCAAAACCACCTCAAGTATTATGGTTCGGATTCGGTTTTGGTCAGTTTTAGATTCCTTCAAAATTTATAAGAATTTATAAAAATCAATAAAAAATCAATAAAACAGCTAAAATCATGTCACTTGGACTTGTTTACATGCCATCCAAAACCCAAGTTTGTTTTTTAAATCCGAGTTCCAAACTGACTACAAAACTGAACCGGAACTTGGTTTGACTTGGACACCAAAGTGGTCCCAAACTGGGACTCAATTTGACTCAGGACCCCTAAGTTTGAGTGTGTTTGTATTTCATGAGAACCTAACTGCACATCTCTAAAGGTAATTCCATTTTTTAAAGCATGTGCCACAGCTGCTAATTAGGGGATTTATAAAACGTTTGATTGACTGTATTTATAAAATATTAGATTGAGAGCAGGGAAGGTGAGTGCTAGTAAATAAACCTGTACTAATAAAATTACAGATGACATTATTTTTTAAGTTTTGCAATTGGAGCATATTTATTTTAGGGAAACAGTGCCTTATGCTGACTACACACTTGTTGATATATCGTTTGCCTGATCGACAAACGATATATCATGAGTGCATCGGCAGGTGTGTACACCCAATATGTCTTTGAATGATGTCATGCAACATAGACGTTGCCGATATATCTGAAAGATATATCAGTGCATCTGCATGTGTGTACGGGCGATCTGCCGACTGCCTGTACACTGGCTGCAAGGACCGCTGACACTGACATCACAAGCGGACAGGAAAATTTAAATGCCTGCCCAGTTGTGATGTCAAGCCAGACAGGCCAATTGGAAAGTATGTATAACTTTCCAATGGGACGCTTGGATGGTTGATCCGTATTTGTAGTGCGTACTCACCATAAGGCACAGCACATCAATTGTGACTTTAATGCTTAACCCCATTGTGATACCACTGAAATTTAGCGGAGGGGTCAGGGATACAGTGAGACCCAATATGGCCCATTCACAAAGACTTTTTGGTGCCCTGGGCCAGGAAGAGTATTGGCACCCCCCCATTTTTCAAATAGGGACATAAGACACACACCTAAAAAAGGGTATGGCCTCATGGGCTGCCATCATGAGGGGCAGATGGTTCCATGTGTAAGGTGTCTGACTGCCATGTGAGAGGTGAAGGGTTTATGTCCTGGATATGGCAGTATTATGAAATGTGTGTGTTAAATAAAAGAGGATGTGACTGAAGGTGCTTGGGGAGGTGGCCAGATGGATGCGGAGTCAGCCAGGGAGTGAATAGGGGTGCCAGGAGGATAAAAGAAACTACAAGTGAGAATAATTATAAACAGAAAATTAACAGACCCGAGCAGTGCCCCCTGCCTTGCGTTGCCCTGTGCTGTGGCACAAGTCACACCACCCTAGTTATGGCCCTGCATTCACTGCCCTTTAGGGGATGCCAGATTGCACTATTTATCTAAAATAAAACTGGTTTATCCATAATATATTGGTTGTTAGTGCAGTTTCTGGAATATTTTCTTACATGCACAGTACCAGTGAAAGTTAACACTATAAGTTGGCCATAACCACTAGTATTTATTATTATAATTTTTATTGTTTATCTAGAAATGTGTATACATATAGAGAGAGATTAAAACCACGTGCAATGCACACAAATTATGTTTAAATGTTAGTTTAGGGAAATATCAATTCTTAAATTCCTTACGCCTCTAGTGAATATAAAAGTATATAACAACATTAGTAGCAAGCAATACTTGCAAAAGAGATATTTAACACACTGCTGCTAACACCACATAGAAAGCAGTGTGAGCATAAAATGCCCTTTTTATTATCCAAACTCAATAAGACATAAACAGCTCAGGATGTGAGTCTCTTTCCCCAGCTCACTTTGGAACTTGATCCAATTAGACAACAATTATCAGTTCTGGAACTGCTGACACCAGTACTGCAGATAACAGTATGGATAGACATGAGGGTCAGACCAGCCAATCAATTGATGTCTTTTTCCACTTTGAAAAAAAGCATTGTACTGTATGTGATTGGCACTTACTGCTGTTAGTAGTAGTACCCTATTTAATATAGTAAAGTAATTAACTCAACACAGAGGATTCTCATGGAACTAATGGATGACATCAATACAAATTGGGTTTGAAGGGAAATATAAATAAAGAACACTTATGCTACACACATGATACATAGACAATATTGCCTATGTGTAAATGCTGTTTGAATCATTGCATACACAACACAAGTGGGAACAATCTGCAGGGTGCTCTTTAGTGATCTCCCTTACGCCTTTTGAAGGACAACAAACAAATGCAAAAGTTAATGGAAATACAGGCAGACAAACACGTGCCACAGGCAAGTAGTAAAACAAGTCAGGTTCTTTCCAAAAAGATGATTTATTGCATAGACAAGCAATATGGATAATATTTCAGGGAAGCTTCACACCCCTGAAAAAATTATTAGGTCCCCACACCTAGAGAGGTCTCTCCGATAAAAGGCTAACGCTGATCCTCACTTCTGTGTTGCGCCACTAGATTGTGCCCGACGGAACAATTCAATTGTTGCTCCATTTCGGTGTGCACAGCCACCGGCGCTGACATTTCTACTCGCAGTTGTGGAGAAGAAATAACCAAAAAGTGACCCATTTGAACGCTCAAATGGGACTTTTCACGGGCGCGACAATATTCTGTCATTTTGACAGGCTGCTAACTAGTCTTATATATAAAATTAATTGATCTATTTGTTTGTTTGTTTGTCTGTCCAGTTATGATCTCGGACAACCGATTGAGATGAAACCAACGCGAGGTGGTCCAGTTGGTTTTTAAAGGGGCTAGAGTCACAGTCGGAGCTTCCATTGGTGTATGCTGGGCAGAACTTTGACCCGGGGAGCTTGACCTGAGCTTTCCACTGAATGAATTTGGATGAAAACTTTACAGAATGGTAACATTGGATCCCAGAAGACATACAAATGGGTTGAGGACCCGAGGACCCAAACAGACATACTGTTGGTGTATAATGGCCAGAAATTTGACCCGGGACACAGGCCAGAACTTCGACCCAGGGAGTCTGTTCTGGGCCTTCCTCTGGATGGATTTGGATGAAAAGTTCACAGAGGGGTGGCAATTGGTCTGGGATGCCTAATGGAGTGGTTGGGGTCCTTACGGCAGAGTGCACTAGGCAGAACTTTGACCCAGGGAGCATGTTCGGAACTGGGAAGTCTGTTCTGTGCCTTCCACTGGATGGATTTGGATGAAAACTTCACAGAGTGGTAACATTGGATCCCAAAATACATACTAGGGGGTTGAGGTCCAGGTCGGACCTCCCGTTGGTGTATGCTGGGCAGAACTTTCACCCACGGAGCCTGTTCTAGGCCTCCCACTGGATATATTTGGATGAAAACTTCATCACAGAGGGGTGGCAATTAGTCTTGGATGCCTAAAGGAGTGGTTGGGGTTCCAGTAGGACCTCACGGGGAAGTGCACCAGGCAGAACTTTGCCCCAGGGAGGCTATTCTGGGCCTTCCACTGTATGGATTTTAATGACATCACATAATAAAACTTAATAACTTGAAGATAATCCCCTGCACTGATTGGGATGAAACTAACATGAGGTGGTCCAGTTGGATCCTGGCCATGTTTTAGGAGGGTTAGGTCCCGGTTAGACCTCCCGTTGGTGTATGCTGGGCAAAACTTTGACCCAGGGAGCCTGTTCTGAGCCTTCCACTTGATTGATTTGGATGAAAACTTCACAGAGTGGTAACATTGGATACCAGAAGATATACTAGGGGTTTGAGATCCCGGTCAGACCTCACGGCGGAGTGCGCTGGGAAGCACTATGATCCGGGGAACATGTTCTGGGCCTTCCACTAGATGGATTTGAACAACATCACATAATAAAACTTAACTTGAAGATTTAAATCCAGGCAATGCCTGGTACTACAGCTAGTAATAAAATATAGTGTTCACTCTGGTGACACCACTTCTGTGCAAGTACTTACTGGCACTGTTGGTGCCATAATAGAAATGTTGAATATTGAATCAGTTCTTGATAAAATATAAACTATATAGAGAGCAAAACAAAAGAAGTAGTTGACTGCTTAGGAGGAGCTTGAATTGCAGAATGAATTAAATCTGCCTGTCTACTTGACAGATGGGCAGTCAGGGCCGTATTATAGGCGGAGAGGACGGGGCGGAAGGTGCCGCCATCATTGCACTGAGCGGAGGCACTCTGCACCCTCCCTGGCCAGCTCCTGGCAGCATCACAGTCACTGATAGACAAAACTATATGTCAAGAGGTTTTTTGCTGAGAGGCAAAAATCAGACTATGGGCCAAATGTAATAGGTGAGAGTTTAGAAAATGTGAGAGTTTTGCACACTATTACATTGGTCGAGTTGTATTTCAAAATGGGAAAACATCTGGATGAGCGTTTGAATAGTGATAGTTTTTTGAGTCTGAAAAACTTGCGAGTTTGCATGTTCTCGGACTCACATTTTCTAAACTCTCACGCTATTACATTTGGCCCTATATGACTATTCTGGGGCACACTTAGTAAATTATTATAACATAACTTTTATTATTATACACTTAAAAGGCAAAAGTTGGGTATAGTTAAAATGTATCTCACTAATATAAATATTCACAATATGCGGAAATTTTTATTGCTTATTGTATAATTAGTGAGTGTGAAACTATGATGAATATTAATACTTTATCGCTATGATAATCATCAAATCTACCAAATGGTCATGTTCATGGCAAAAGAAATGTGAAAATGGCAAAAATATAATGTTTTGTTTTTTTTTCCAAATCACATAAAAGATAACGTAAATTATACAGACAATTATCCTTATTAAGAAAAAAACTTTGCTTGTTAACCTTAAATCATCCTAAAATCATTGCTGCAGTTCAATATATTACTAATAGACCACCTGTAAAGTCAATCTCAATCTATTGTATTTAAGGTGGCACACACAGGTTTCACCTGATTGGTGTGTATCAAGGACTTGTACAGTCAGAAGATGCAATTTGTATTCAATAGAAGTCTCACAATGCAAAATGTATACATGTGATATAGTATAATCATCTAAACATTGATCGTAAATCCGCAGCCTGCAACACATAATACTTTCCAGCTTGCCAATTTATATAATGCAAGTCTGTGGTAGTAGTAAATAGGATGCAGACTTTAAATAGATAAGCAATTCAACATTTACATGTTTATTCAAGGTGTTATTTGTGAGGGGAGAACATATGCTTCATAAAGGTAAATTGTGTTGTTACAATATTTATGAGTGACGCATCCACTAGCAGACTTTGAAACGATTACGACATTGTAATCGTGCAGTCGTTTCACAGTCTGTACTGTACCTACACTGAACGATCAGTCGTTCAGTGTAAGCACATCTATCATCCCCTAACATGCTCAACCTGACATTATCGTCAGGTTGACCGGCATGTTCGGGCGATGATTGATGTCGGAAACGACCAGCGGGAGCGTGCATCATTGGTTGTTTCCGACATTAGAGTGCCCGATTCATGCACGATTCATGAACGATTGAATGATAACGATATCATTCAATCGCTCATAGAAATCGGCAAGTGGATGTGCGCCTTAAGTCGCAGATGCTTGGATGAGAGAGCGTGCATGGGAAAGGTAACAATAGGTGATTGAGTGTGGGTGGTATTCTGTGTGCTGCTATATCGGCACTCAGTGGCGCTGCAGTTACCGCTGCAGTTCAGTGGGTGAGGGAAACAGCCTCCGATGTCCACATCTGCTAGAGCCGGAAGTCGGGCATCGGACCGGAAGTGCCTTTTAAGTGTATAGTAATAAAAGTTATATTTTAATAATTTACTAAGAGGTTTATGTATCAAGCAGTGAAAAGCGTGGAGAAGTGGACAATGGAGAAGTTGCCCATAGCAGCCAATCAGCTCCTAACTATTATTTTATAGACTGTACTTGACAAATTCTACTTCAAAGCTGATTGGTTGCTATGGGCAACTTCTCCACTGGTTCACTCCTCCATGCTTTTCATTGCTTGATACATAAACCTGTAAGTGTTGTCCCAGAAAAGACATATAGGGGCATATTCAATTAGCAGCGAAAAGTCACGTGCCGGACTTTTCGCCAACATCGAAGGATTTTCCAGTATCGCGCTTGTCCCCGCTTATCCCCGTATTCAATTCCAAATCAATTCCAAATCAGCGAAAACGGAACCCGGCGAATTCTAAACCAGCGAAAAGTCCTGTCAAATTTGGGAAAAATAAGCCTGACATCCCACAAAAGATGCACTGACATTGGGGATGACTATAGATACCCCCAATAGGCCTGCTGAAGGTATTTGTGGTACTTAAATGATTTCAATAGCTGCTAATTAGTGTCTTTGCAGAAGTGGTGAAGAATAGCATTTAGCAGTTTTTTTGCTGAAAATAAGTAGTCCCAGCAAATTTGGGATACATGAAAATGGGTGCTAGCATATTTTGAAGTTGCTAAAGTGAAGTTTTAAAAAAACGTTAAAAATCCACCTGCCGCAAACACCTGCAATCTTAAAAGCACCTGGGACATACTTGGGGACCCCCCTGGAGTCTATTTCACTAGTTTTTATGTTTGTCCCCCAACTTTGTACTTTTTTTTGGGGGTGTTCTTAAGTTTTTTTACTTACACAGTTTACCTTTGGGGGGCAGTCCCAAGGGTGCAGGATGTTTTCCTATTCCAATGCATTGACTTTCCGCACCGGCGAAAAGTTTTTGGAAATTTTTACGGGGATAAGATTTTGCCTGGCGAAATGACATCACCAGCGAAAACTTTTCACTGAAAACGGCTTATTGCGTCTAATTGCATATGCCCAGTAGTCTGCCTTTTGCCTCTCAGCAGAAAAACCTCTTGATCTACAGTGGGTGGCCCAGCTGTTGCTGATGAGCAAAGCCCTGCCCCCTCACTCAAATAATGTAGTGATTCACAGGTGTATGTGAAGGGGGCGCAGCCTAATGTCATGAAGTGCCCATCTCCATCAGCAACCTGATGCTGCTACATGCAGTGTGCTCTCTCTCTCTCTCTTTATCTCTCTGTCTCTCAGAAAAGGAGCATACAGTAGTACTGGTGGTGGGGGGTCTTGGCAATATTATCGGTGAGGACCCCCATAACTTAGTTGCCCAAGGGCATCCACAAGCCGTTATCTGGTCCTGTGGGCCGCCAATCATATGAGTAACCATAAGAATATTGTACCTGACACTTTTATAAATATCTATTGTATTATCATTTGTATTAATATCATTGGGCAAAATTCTATTCAACGCGAAGTGAATAGCTCCGGGAATCTGCTCCCAGAGCTATTCAATTCATTTGCGCTATTAAGCCCGACTAAGGATTTTTTCTCACATACCTCCGGGGATGCGAGCAGAAATTCGACAAAAGTCCAGGCACGATGCTGTTTTCTGCCCTTAGCTTTGAGAAAACAGCATTGCGCCGGGAAGTTTAGTCGGAGAATGCCCGTTTTCGCGCCTAAACACCCTGTTTAAGGCACAAGAACGAGCCTTCCCTGACCTAACTTCGCGCAGCATTGAATTGCTTCAAGAGCTCATTCCCGGCGCTATTCACTTCACGTTTAATTGAATCGTGCCCATTGTGTCACTCCTTATATTTATTAAATAAATGTTTAATAACTTGTGTCAATGATTATATTTGTATTTCATAACACACATATAATTATTCCATGGAAAAGGAATAGATACACCAGCGAGAGAGATGGGGCCGAATGGAGTCTGCACACGGGTTCCCTCCTATTTAATCACTTGAGTTTCAGAAATCACTGCAGAACAGAGCGGGTGATTCCGCTGCAGACGGATATGTTACCACAGTTGCTAACATGCCAGAAGCTGCGATAGCTGTAATATGGTAATGCAGCAGGAGGCGTCACGCCTCCTGTATGCATTACTGATCCGAGTTGCGGCAAAGGAGGCAGCATCAGATCATCTGCAATCCCTCCGCCCGGCTGAGTGACCATGGGGGTCATGCAAGCCAGCCACAGATGAGTAAAAGAGGTCAGGAAACCTGGTCAGCAGTCAAAGATCCTGGCCTCTCCACTCCCCCGAACGGCCACAACATGCCTCTATTTTGGGAAACGGAGGCTGGCGCCATCTGCTCCTCAGCCAGAAATGGCAGGAGACTGTTAATCACTGACAGTCTGCTGCCGGACTGCATGCGGGACAACACAGACCCATACTGCACATGCACAGTACAGGTCAAGTGCACTCACAGATTCCCGATAATCGGGAATCTGTGTGATCCCTGTCACTGCTTTCACGGCTGAATCATCCCCTGAAATGACTCTGCACACAGATTCCCCTCCCTCCCCACTGTAGTGACACATTCCCTTCCCTCACCCCGTAGTAAAGTAACACATTTGATATTGTCCTCCCTCATATGTGTAGTAACACATTCCCATCCCTCACCTGTGTAGTAACCCATTTTCCTCCTTCACCTATGTAGTAACACATTCTCTTTCCATACATGTGTAGTCACACATTCCCCACCCTCACCTACACATTCCCCCCTCACCTCTATAGTAACACATTCCTGTCCATCATCTGTGTAGTAACACATTACCCTCCCTCACCTGTGTAGATACAATCCCTCCCTCACTCCTGTAGTAACACATTACCCTCAGTCAACCTTGTAGTAACAGATTACCCTCCCTCACCTCTGTAGTGACACATTCCCTTCCCTCACCCCATAGTAACACATTTGATATTGTCCTCCCTCATCTGTGTAGTAACACATTCCGCTCCTTCACCTGTGTAGTAACACATTTTCCTCCTTCACCTGTGTAGTAACACATTCCCCCCATACCTTTCTAGTAACACATTCCCCTCCCTCACCTCTCAAGTAACACATTCCCCACTCACCTCTATGGTAACACATTCCCGTCCCTCATCTGTGTAAGTAACACATTCCTCTCCCTCACCTCTATAGTAACACATTTCCCTCCCTTATCTGTGTAGCAACTCGTTCCCCCTTCCTCACCTCTATAGTAACACATTCCCCCATCACCTCTATAGTAACACATTCCACTCTCACTGCTGTTGTAACACATTTTCCTTTCTCACCTCTGTAGTAACACATTCCCTTTCCTCAGTCTTCATATTGGGGAGCCACACCAACTGCCAGTGATGTTTGTCAGCACTTGGGATGACAGTTGGTGTTTAAATACTGAACTGTGCTACAGCCACAATGAGACAGTCAGTAAGGACTTCTTAGTGGGTACCTACATCATAAAAATAATATTCTCCCTGATTTTCATGTTTCCAGGTCCAGGGGTTTGAGCTGGGCGTAAATTAGTCAGTTAGTCAGTCATTGAGTCAGTCAGGACATTTAAATTTATATATATATATATATATATATATATATATATACTGTATATGTATATATAACTAGTTTTTTTTTTGGTAAGTGAATAGACACTAAGTTAAAAAAAAAAAAAAAAGAAAGTTATGATTGTTACACTCTAGTGTAGTGGACGCAGCTTCACCAATCCTTCAAAATAGTGTTCAATTAGCTCTTTGTATAGCTAAATGACCATACATGGGCTTACAGGGTAAATGCATTATAGACCCAGACAACTAACCCTGATGTTGGTTAGCTTTGCAGCTTCACATCTTCTTGTGCGTGCAAATGCCTCTTAATAGCTATAGTTGTATATCATCTGACCTAGAAAATAAACCAACTCTCACACTGAAGGGCCCAATTGATCATGATCTGTAGAATATAGCTGTATATTTTATTGTTTCCTTCTCATGTCATCCCAGCTCTTGTCCTTAGTGAGACCAAAAACCTGAATGTTAAATACCCAGGGATTATTAAAATAGATTTTCTCTGTTTGTGTCTGGTTCATAATGAACGTAGTCTAAAGTATCAAATTCTCCCTGAATTCAATTGCTATAATGGGATTTCATTCTAGTAACAGACTGATCTATAATTGGATTTCTGGGAAGAAGGTAATATGAACAAATGCTAGAAATCTAAACAAGAAAACAGTACAGTAGATTTTCTAGGATCAATTAAACTAATAACTAAATAAAAATAAGAAGTTTAATTAAAGGGAAAACTAATATGTACTGTAGATGTGCATTGTGCCAAAGTGAAATACTAGGCGACGTGGTCCGTGATGTACAATTCCTGGTACCGTTCATTTCTGTAGTTCTTTATTGCTGCAGTTCCCAATCTTGCTGCTGTGGACATTGGGTCTGATTCATCATGGAACGCAATTGCAACCGCATATGCAGATCGGTCGATGGTGCGTACTACACATGCGTATTCATCGCAGTGCGCCTGTGTAGATACAAAGCCATCGCAGAGTGAGTGATGTCATGTCAGCGTTTGGGGTGGTGACAGGGGAATGGTCGGAGAAACACAGGCGTGCCTGGCCGTATGACCGCCTTTACTTGGGCATGCATAAAGTAGCCACTGTGATGGCATACGCAGCTTGTGTACTCACTGCGGGCGATGAGGTTAGCAATTTCTGAGTAAGGTCAGACCTGTTGTAATTGTGCATGAGGGGCCATTGTTACTCAATGGTACCGATGTATACGCAGGATTGCAAGGTATTACGGAAGTGCGATAGCGGTAGTGGGCGTCTCCATGCTGGCCTTGGACGTCTCTATACTAGCTTTACGATTGCAGACATTAGCATATTTTTGCAGCAGACCTGTGTTCGTAATCGCAGCTGCGATCGCAATAGAGATCCGCAGTGAATCAGGTCCATAAGGCGGATTTCTGCTCTATACTCATGGAATACACTGTGTCCTGTTGCCACAGTATATGTCACACGTAGAGATTGGCTGATGTAGAGACATAATAATTTGCTTAAGGTATTAAATAGATCTGCAAATTTACAGATCTCCTTAATGACAAATTTTTCTTTCATTAGCAAGAAAAATATGACTGAGGGCCTGATTCAGAGAGGGACGCAGCTCATACCATGATGCAGCTGCTACATGAAAATATGTAAGAGCAGCAGGAGCCGCCTGTAGATGTAAGACGCCCACTGCATGCTTTTGTGATCCACTGCTGTGTCCGAAGATGAAGCATCAGATAATTTGCATGAACATCGGTAATCTGAGAAATCCCTAGGTTACTCAGAATGGCTTTGCTTTTCACAATGTTGGGGCCACTGAAGATGCCTTCAAGGATGCAGACACTTGCCTGGGCACACCCAGAAAGCAGGACTGACATACTCCCTCATTTTCTGTTATGCTGGCTGTTGCAGCCCCTTCCACACCCCTAAATGACCGCAGCATGTCAATCATGCTGCAGCCTAGAGAGTACTGCGACCATTGTACAGATCCTGATCATGTGTCGATCTGCAAACATTGTTGTTGTATGTAAACCATTAGGTTTGCATACAACTTCAGGTCCTAAGTTAAGCTGGGAAAACGCCTTTTTGATTACAGGCTGATTGGGTAAAACTGTCCTGATCAGACGTGCAATCTGTCCCCAGTGTGACCCCTTGTTAGCTGCCTGTGAGCTGTGTACACACTGTGCAGACATAGCACATTGTGTACGGGCTTCTATGGGAACGGGAGGTCGAACTGATAAACACTAAACATACATAAGATGCAAACTCCCGATCCCGACCATTGCAGGAGTGTTAAAAGCCATTTATCGGCTAACGCTCCTGCATCGGGACAGCGTACATACCCATACAATCAAAAGGCTGTCCTCTCGATATTGAAAGAACGGCCCAATGATTGTATAGGTGTGCACCCTGACTTAATCAGAAAAGTCAACTGATTTTGTAGCCACTGTCTAGATAATATAAAAAATACTGGACTAATACATATCTGTTATTTTTTTTCTGTGTTTACTGTATATGAGTGCACCCAGCACCACTAGAGCCCATTCTGGAAAGAGCAGTCCCAATCATAAACAAATAACCACCACTCCTCCCCATCCAGGATTCTCATGATGAATCCTTGCATGCAAGGGCTGCTACTGTGGGTGACAATTGTCTGTGAAACAATCATTGGCAAGAGGAACCAAGTATGACAGCTGCCATCTTATTGCACAGCAGATCACTGAAGCCATGAAGGCTATGTGAGCATTATATCTGCATCCAATATCTGCCATTAATGCACCTGTTTTTCGATGTTCAGTTGAGGTCATGTGTCCTTGCTACCAAATTCTATCTCAAATCTATCTACCAGATACAGAAACTCCTTTCCTGTACCAGGACATTAAGCAAAAAGTTTTTCTATGCCTACTGTACTGTTGTAGTGACTGTACACTTATCTATGTGGACAAACGTTATTGGTCAAACTAAATATGACATCACTGTAACGGCCCACTGGGTGGGTGTATCACTTTCAGCAGCAGTAGTATCTTACACACAACACCAGCTCATTCACAGGCTGCTTCTCTTTGTTTCACTGGCATACTCACTGGTCAATCTGTTGGTAAAACTCAGGGATATGATAGCAAAATGGCTTGCCCTGCTCAGATTGTCCTCAGGATTTGTCATTTCCGATAACACAAGTAACAGTGTACGAGCATTACAACTGGGTCAATTTCAACATCTACCATGTTTTGCACACACAATAAACTTGGTGGTTCAGAATTTCTTAAAAAGTGACAGGTCTGTGCAGGAGATGCTGGCTGTGGCCCATAACATTTCTGGATATTTCTGATATGCCATCAACTGAAACAGGTAGTAACCAGGTGGAATTCTGCCCTTTATTTGCTTCAGCAACTGGAGACAACAGCAACAATGCATCCAAATGAACACAGTAAGCCATGACATAAGGGAGCATGAATTCAGCACACTGGAGAATTTTTCTAAATTTTATGCAAGCTACTGAAACCATTTGAAATTGTAACCAATGAAGTGAGTTCAGACACTGCTAGTCTGAGTCAGGTCATACCCTTAATTAAACTACTGGAAAAGCAGCTAGAGAAACTAAAGGAGGAGATGAAACTAAGTGATACTGCTAAGTATGTTGGACTTGTAGATCAAGCTCTGAATGTGCGTCTGAGTATTGTGTGATGATGATAATAACAAAAGTGATTAGGGTGATGATGAGGAAGATGACATCTTCCAAATGTGATGATGATCAGCAACATTGACAGCCTTAAGCCCATTGTTTTAACCAAACCATCAAAATGTTTTCTTTTTTAATATACAATATACAGGTGGCTGGTAGGGCCCAAGGACAAATCTATCCCACATCACTATTTGTTATGGGCTTTACCAAGACTTTGTGTTTTGACAGGCAGTGTATATTACTGTACTTTACTAATACATTGATGTTCTATATCTTGCAAACCCTATTTTTCAATCTCTGAATAGTTTATTAGAAATAATGTAATCAGTTAAGAAAATTCCCACCAACTTAGACTTTTATCCCCTGATCAAAAAGAAATAAAACAAACAAAACAGCATACTTAACATTGTTACTCTTTTCTTTTTAATAAGTACTGTGACATTGCAAATACAATTTATTCGAAATGTATAGACTGATGACAGAAACAATATACAGCTGTCTACATTCTTCTAAAAAGTAGATGCATAGGGTCAACCATGGTCAATTGTACAGGACTCTCAGACCTAGGAACTGGATGGTCTAAGTAATTAAGGTCTAATGATCAATGTGCTCACAATTTGCAGGTTGCTTCAGAGAAAAATACAGCAACTATATTTATCAGGTCTCTCATTTTAGATGGAACAGTACTAATAACCCCTCTTTATTGTCCATAAACACGAAATCAAACATCACAGAAGCTCAGTCAAGTTTTAGTTACCTTTTTACTGCGGATTAGCTGTTACTTTACTGCTAGCAGAGGCAGACAACGAAACATTATAGGATGTTATACATCTAACAAACCTTTTAGGCATTAAACATTACTTTTATCTAATAGATAGTAACAGATATTCATACAAATAAGTACTCTGTACTTTCTACTTTCACTTTCTAAAATTATCAATTTCTATTGTCCATAGGCCTGTGATTTGCTGGTTGGATTTAGTATGTTCGTAAACTCACATTTTAATGCTTGTTTTTAATATTTTTTCCATGTCTCCAATATCTTTGTAGTTACAACTTATAATCAATCAATGCTTTACCTGGCTTCCACTAAATAAATACTCTAACTCAATTTGACTGTACTGGCCTGAGGCCTGTGATTTGCTGTGTGGAGAAGTTTGTTATTAATGTATTCATTAATTATAACTCTCTACTTTCCACTATTATCAATATCTATTGGCCTGAGGCCTGTGATGTTGTACCATATTTTCTACTAAGCTTTTACGTTTAGGTTATTAGTTCTTGATTGATGAAAACATCCCATAGGGTTGTATAGTTTATTAAACTGCCATCCTGTCTGCCACTGCTGTTCCACTATGTTTCATAAATGTGCTACAGTATATTCTATTAAACTGCCATGTGTTTGTGCCACAGCTCTGTCACTCAGTTTAGCCAGGCAGCTCGCTTCAGCCTTTGGCCAATATTTGTGAATACAAAATTGTGAGTTGTGAGGTGTTCAAAATTGACTGGAAATGACTGGAAATTAATTTTATTAATGTTAACAATACTGTAGGAACAAAAACAGGTCACAATTACATGATTTTAGCTGTTTTTATACATTTTTAAAGAAAACCAAAATCAAAACACAATGAATATGTAGAACCAAAACCAAAACACAGGGGTTTGCGCACATCTCTAATACATAAGAAGTACCAATTATATCCCTTCATATAAAGGAGTGAAGTACACCTGACAGTCGGAGTGTGCTAATCGTGGTACCTTATGACAGTGAATAGGACCAATGTATTCAATTATTCCTTACCAACAAGGAGACACAGAAACAGAAAGTTCTCAGGTGCACAACTCCAAATTACTGATAATATATAAATGCAATAAAATTTAGCAATCAATAGAGGTTTTAGCATAATCATGGCCAAGGTTATGGGCTATGGATTCCTACCTATCGATTCCTACCTACCTATACCTTTTAAAATTGTCACTATTTAGCGTAATGAGTCGCACAAGAAATAAATGCTTTCAGACTTTGACTGTGGTTCCAAAGCACAAAAAGTTATTATTCAATATAAAAACAGATGGTTACACGCTGTGATCTAAATACAATTAGTGCAAATAAATCATATAGACCCAAGGTACAGTTGTTACATACGCATGCGCTCTGGACCCAGATACCAGCATCAGAATAGAAACCTCCGTCAGCAGCAAAGCAGTCAGACTGGCATCCAAGTTTTAGAGAGCCCACATATATACTCTTACAAAGATAGGCAATACAATAGAACAGTTTGGCATGATTCCATTGGTTCTTCTGTTACAGTATAGTTCATAGGTCAATTCGTTTGGACACAAACCAGTCTCCAACAGCTCTTTGTGTCCTGTTTCCCGCTGCATAATAAATCTAAGCTGGCTACATTACAAAGTACATTTTAATGTTTAACTCTCTATAGTCCATAGTTTGCAGACAGATGTTGCGATCTTCTCACTGATGGTACCGGAAATCTGCAAAGACACAGTGGATCAGTACAACACCAAACACAGTCTGCTTACCATGTACTAAACCGTAGATATCAAACTACATTTATTTCACAACATTAATAATACTGAATAAATCTTGAATATTACACTTTAATGTTAGGGAACCTTTTCATGTAAGTGCGCAGTGTGTAAGTATTGGGGAATTGAGAAAAGATGCTAGTTAGCATTCTGCAACTATGTGTTTGTGGAGTACACCATGGTATGTGTTTTGCAGGGTTAATCATTTTATATGTTTTAGTGGCTGTCTGTATTTATATGGTGAGGATTTTTAACTTCTTTCCATTGCGTAGGAATCGCACGACGCTAAATAATAGCATCGTCGTATGTACTTATAATGGGCAAGATTCACCAGTCGCAAAATGGCATCTCATTGCCATTCGCAAAATGACATAGCGCAGATTTAATTTTAAACCGATCCTGTATCAGCCAATTATCCAGCTTCCACAGGGCCTACCCACCATATCCAGGTAACCTCTTTAGGGTAGGTCCCTAACATACTAGGGTTCAAAACCAGAGCGCAGGACACCCCTAAATCAGCGCAGCCTAGGCACCCCAGAGCATTGCCATAGTGAGAAAAGTGAAGTAAAAAAAGTAAGAGCAGCTATGGCTGCATAGAAAGGTGAAAATACAAATATAATGAAACAAACAAAGTATTAAAATTGTGCAGAAAAGAAAGAATGTGTTATAATGCAATGCCCTGGAGCAGACCAACCAAAGCAATCCAGGGGGACCCATGCCCCAAAAATCAACCCAAAATTGCACTACAGTATGTAAACTTGTAGGACTTACCTAAAATTGTGACTATTAATAGTGTGCACATATACTATACCAGACTACATGCTTTTAAACCAATAAGAGAGGGGTGCTAGTCCAGAATGAAGGCATCTTCTTTCCTTCAGATGTGCAATAAAGCACATTAAATGGCGTGTATAGGAAAGATTCCTGGACTGCACACCCTGAATATATATAATGGGAGGTGCTACCTGATGAGACTAATTGCAGGCCCAGAAACAGACAGATCTAGGTGCACAACTCCAAATTACTGATAATATATAAATGCAATATAATTTTGCAATCCATAGAGGTTTTTAGCATAATCATGGCCGAGGTTATGGGCCTACCCACCACATCCAGGTAACCTCTTTAGGGTAGGTCCCTAACATACTAGGATTCAAATCCAAAGAGCAGGACACCCCTAAATCAGTGCAGCTTAGCCACCCCAGGGCATTACCAACAATGATGAGTGATGAGATTCAATGCAAAACTCTAAACATCAGAGACTGAATGTGCCCATTATCTAATAAAGACGTTCAGTGCAATATATAGTACTATTGGGAACTGAGCTCTACAGTCTTATAAATTGAATATGTAACAGTGGAATTATTAGCTATGAGCCATTTTAATATTGTTTTATTGTGTGTTTTATGGTTTTAGCTGTGAGATTTACTATGTTTATATCTTTATTTTCATATGTAACAATATCTGGTTTCCACCTTTTTAATTAAGATGCGCAGTCTGAATATTTTGTATTTAACTTTACAAAGCTTCAACCTAGAGAGACCATACATAAGTTTTTTAACGAACAGCCTCATAGCCTTTAAAATCACACTGGTAAAATCAGACATCACCAGGTATGTGGATACTTGTGGAAACAGCAAAACATTCCACCTGAGTCTGACATACTACCATTATACTGCCATTACAGGAACACCCCAGTGTAAGCGGAGCCTCCCCTGTCATACTCCCTCCCCTATCATACTCCCTGTCATGCTACAGAGTTTTGATATAAAAACTGTGTATTTGTACATGTGTGCCTCCCCAGCCATTGACCTCACCACACGTCACTGGTAGGTACACATTTGAAAGATAAGCAGAATGATCCACAATTGTTTATCTGACAGCTGATCAATCCAGAGACCACACAATGGACCTCAGAGGCGGTCGTTAGTTGCAAGCGGTCGCACTGAATCAGGGCGGCTGCTTGCATCCTGAACGACCGCCTCCTTGTAGATTACCACCCACAGCTTAACGACTGGCCAGGTTGATGGTCGCGATGGTGAACACCATCGCAACCATCAGGGCTTACGACCAGACCCTAAGGTTGGGTCTGGGCCCTCATAAGCTCCAGGGAGCTTCCTGCTCTGAAAGAGCAGGAAACTCCCCACTGACATCACTGATGATGTCAGTGCGGCCGCCCACAAAACTGTAGGCATTCGTAAAGGAACGCCTCCGTTTTGGAAACCACCCCCTGGCCCACCTACAAAACGGGGCGAGCTGTCGATCAACATCGACAGCCTCCCCTTTTGTAGGGAGCTCCAGAGCTAGAGTTTCTCTGTCGCTCCGGGGCTTGCGCACGCGCAGTGGGGCTGCTGCACGTGCGCAGGGCTAACTATCGACCCGGTTGCGAGCACATCGGTGCTTGCAACTGGGTCTGAATGAGACCCAATGTCCTGTACACACACTACACAATTATCATTCCTATGTGAACAATACATTTCCCTAAAGAACATCGAGGTGATGTTTCTACATACATTTTGTCGTATAATGTCTGTACACACTGCATTTTCTGAATGATATCAGCTCATTGGCATAGACGAACATCGGTTATGGTTAGGCCCTAGGGGAGGGTTAGGCCGTGGAAGGGGTCGGTTAGGGTTAGGCTGCAGGAGGGGTGGGTAAGGGTAAGGATTGCAGTTAGAATACTTACTAAAATCTGTAGGGATTTTGAATGTCAGAATGCTGCTGTTGGTATTTGATCATTGGGTTCTCGTACCCAAACCCTCCTGCAGTTTGTGAATAACCCCCAAGAGCTCAATTTAAACTCTGTGTCTTTGCTATGCCTTCGGTTTGACACATATTTTGCAATGTTCTTGTGTTCAGGCCGTAACTTGCCAAAGATTCTGTGAATTACCATTGAGTGACATTAGATAAACATGGGCCGCAGTGAAATTGACTTCTACTGGAATGCCAAAGTAGTCTTTAGAATCTGAGGGGTGAAAAATTGCTGATCATTGTTATATGGAAATTCAGCCAGATAAAGTAGGGGGGGACAGTTATTATTTGGGTGTATGGACAAACAGCATCAATTCTGTACAAGATCTTTTCCTTTTGTATCTCTTTTCTCCCAATAGACTGTTACGTTGAGATACTCATGATGAAATATTGCATGTGAATGTTTGACTGGAGCTTGAAATGATCTCAGCTACTCGCGTTGTCTATTATTTACTTGTTTATTATTCTTTATAGAATAGGCAAAAAAATGTTATATACATGCATTAGTTATCTCTGTATGATTACTTGTCATGTGATTCATTATTTTGGCCCAAGACTGGATATAATTATGGTAAGATATTCATTTCTGTATATTTGTCTATGCTGAAAGTAAAAATAAAAACAAAAAAACAAATAATATTTATCACAAATTGATGAAGAAATAAACAGGAAATTTGATATGTAATTTATTTTATTCTTGCTTTGGTGAAAGCCACAACATATAGTTATTTATTTTTTCAAAATATTTTATTGGAAAACTGCACATTACATACAAACATATGTATCAAAATATAAAAAATACACATATATATAACACTATTTCAGATACTCTTCAATACAAACTCTTCCATACAAACATTCAAATGGAGTGAGAGAATGACACACGGCCCAGCGCACCATGTACAAGCATATATATCAAGAAGGGATTATACCTAGTGGGGTAAGAGTTGATAACTCAGAACGGAGGACAACCAGAAGAGAGAATTTCTAAATTATACCAAGAGGTTAACACCACTACGAAGGGTCTCCTTCACAGGCAAGGGTAGAGTACATTTATATGGTAACCAGAATGAGAAAACTTTTCGGCTCTATTTTCTTTCTTTATCATCATTTCCAGCCAATCCATATGAAATAAATAGGAAATATGTGGCATTAATAGGGTTAAGGTCAAGGTGTCTGAGGAAATCCATTGGGAAAGAACTGTTTTCTTTCCTGCTGCAACAATTTTATCCAGTGAAATACGGTGCCCCAAAGAAGGTTTAGACTGTTGGGAAGTCGAATAAATATCTCATAGGGCCCATTCGTGAGAAACAGTAAAGGATATGCCCAGAGTATCTTTAAGGTATAATTGAACAAGGGCTCAACATTTTTTGACCTCTGGACAACTCCACATACAATGGTAAAGGTCTGCTTCAGGTGCAGCGTTAGTCAAAATGCCCATCAAGCAACGTAGTTTTGGGGTAATGTAAGCTCGGTGTAGTAATTTATAATGCATTTCTGCATAGGAAGCAGAAATAAGAGTTTTGTTGAGGCACATAAAAGCAGCAAATATGGTTTCAAGAGATATGGTGGGAAAATCCTTTGTCCATTTGGCAATACCAGTCTGTATCCTATCTATCTTGATTAAGCATTTAATACGTATGTGTATACAAAAAGGTGGTAGAGCAACCCCTCCCAGGGCAGCGGGACAGCACAATAATCCAATACGTGTTCTATCAGCATTTGATCATTTAGAAAGTAACTTAGCCACATAACTGCGAATTTGGTAGTATAAAAATAAGGGGACAAGAAGGTAGGGAAATGCCTCTTCCAAGCATTCATGAGATAGCATTTTCAGCGTCTGTTAATCTAGAAGTTGATGGACCAAACGGGTTCCATGTATGTAATACATTTGAAATAGGGAGAGAGGACCTTCAAACCCTGTATAATTGAGTAAGGGGAGAAAAACTGTGTTATGAGCTGAGTCACCCACCCTGGAGAGGGATAGTCGCCATGCTGCACAGGTGGTAGTAAGTAATAACTTATTAGCAACTGAAGATAGGAATGCTGTGGGTCTCCTATGTAGGACACTGGGGAGTGGAATATCTGGGCAAAGGGCCTGTTCTATACCAGTATTAGCAAATTCATTAGTGTCTTGTAGCCATTCTACAGCGTAATGATAATTTGCAGCCAGAACATAACTTCTAATACAAGGGAGATTAATACCTCCATATTCTTTAGGTTGGCTTAGTTTATATAAAGATATTCTGGGCTTCTTGTCTGACCAAATGAATCAACCAATAGTTTTAGCCAAGACTTTCAAGTCAGAGTCTGTCCACATTAAAGGAAGCATTTGGATGAATTACAATTACAAATAAATAATTTTTATTAAATGACATCTGCCTATATAAGAGAGTGGTATTTGTTTCCAAGCCTGAAAGGCAGCTAGGGTGCGGCTAATGGCTTTGGGAAAATTAATTGCGTATAAATCAAAGGGATTAGCAGGTATTTTAAGTCCTAAATAAATCAGTGTAGAACAAGCCCACCTAAACGAAAATGACCCATCCCAGTTTTCCGCCGTCCCTGTATGCAATGATAAGGCTGTCTTAGTTTTATTAATCACAAATCCTGATATATGTTCAAAGTCATGAAGCAGCTGTATAAAACTAGTAAATGCTGCATGGGGGTTAGTGAAATATAATAATAAATCATCAGCCTACGCTGTTACTTTTTAACACATGAGGGCCAAACTCAATCCCACGCCACGTGGTATTCAAATATAAATGACGAAAAAGAGGATCTAAAGCTAGATTGAAGAGAAGTGGGGAAAGGGAACATACCTGCCTAGTGCTGTATTGCAAACAAAATCCCTCTGTATTTAGGGACTGATTCAGAGTTGGGAATAGAGAGAGAGATAGCACTTAACTGTGTACCTGGGCAAACCCTGTTGCAATGCAAGAAGTGTAAATACATACATTTTTTTGCATGTAGTGTAAATACTGGCTGCTTTTGTATGTAGCTCACAAATACTGCACAGCTTTATTATTACACTGCACTTTAGATGTCAGTTTGGACACCTCCCTCCCAAATCTAAATCTCTCTGCACATTTGAAATCTGCCCCACCTGCAGTGCAGCATGGTTTCAACAAGATGATCAGTTGAGAGAGAGATCTCTCTCTATTCCCAACTCTGAATCAGGCCCTTAGTCCATTAATAGTGAGAAATGCAGTGGGGTTGGCATATAGCACATGGAAGAATTGCACAAAATCTGGTCTGAAATTTTGTAGAATGAAAACACGGAGCAAATGAGACCATGACGCTGGCATCGCAACTAACTAGTAAAGACGTATCAGTCAGGGTCTATAAGGATCGGGTCAAAGCAGCTATTACAGTACTTGATGTATATTGTGCACAGAAGATCGTCCTTTTATGATACCAGTTTGAGACGAGTGGAGTAATTTAGGGAGTAGAGTCTGTAAACATTGGGCCATTATTGTGGTCAACATTTTTAAATCCTGGTTCAGTAAGGCTATATGGGGCGATATGATTGCACCACGGCAGGGTCTTTGTGCGACTTGGGTAAAATAACAATACTGGCTTAATTAAAATCAATAGGAGTGGCATTACCAAATAAGATAGAATTAAATAAAGTTAACAAGTGAGGGACAAGGTGTGAGGATAATCATTTATAATACTCTGCGCTCAGCCCATCAGGACCTTGGGTCTTACCAGTAACTAATCTCCCGATAGTGGCTAAAAACTCCTGCTCAGAAACAGTGTCAGTCAGGGAGGTATGCTCCTCTTCCATCAAAACAGGGAGCCAGCTGACTGGAGGAAACCCATACTTAGGGTTGGATTATCCGGAGGTGCAGTATATAAATCTTTAAAATAATTTAGGAAGCAGTTTGCTATGTCTGGGGTAGTAGTCAGAACATGGTGCATATTTTGCTGGCCACATGTCTGCAACTTTTTGCAAATACAGCCCTCAAGCCCTTCCCTGGTGTACAGCCGTCTAAATGTGCAAGGACTTAGAAGCCCACTTTGTGCATCTTTAGATGCTCAAATACTGCTTGATGCGTCTTTAGATGCAACCATCATTTGCACCATCAAAACTTGCACCAGACCCATGCTATCAGAAATGGCCTTCAATGCAAACAATGGTGCATCTGAGTTCACAAGCACTACAGAGACACACCTGTTAACACTCCCATAACATGCCCAGGACCATCTACGTGCAACTGAATAGCCACCTCCCAGTCACTGCTCAATATATTTCCAAGACATTTCTGAGAGGGTTGGGTATGATATTCTGGTGGTGACCATCCAAATGGTCACAATACCGGCAGTAGAATCCCAACTGTGAAAATCCAGATGAATTTTAGTGAGTAGTCTAAGTCTAACCCACCCTCCCACAGCCTTACCCTTACCCTTACCGTCTCTTTGGCAGCCTAATCCTAAACATCCCCTTTGGCAGTTTTACCCTAACCGTTCCCTACCGCAGCCTAACCGTAACCCTCCCTCTAGCAACCCTAACCCTAAACCTAACTCTCATCGTTGGAATATGTTGCTATTTTGACCGCCAGGATTCTGATGCCGGTATTAAAACCGTCGGGATGGTCACCGCCATAATCCTGACTACATCCCCTCTGAGACCGCATGTCTCAATTGCAACAGTGACTCTATGCGCATGGACTCTGGACGCATACGCATAGGGCCGGATTAAGGTCTTTGGGGGCCCCTGGGAAACAAACTTGTGGGGCCCCTATCGAGAGAGAGAGATGAATATATGCAGGGTATCTCCGTAGGAGCTGTGCAAGCCTCAAAGAAAAGGAATAGGCGGGCTTGTACAGCTCCTAAGTAGACGCCCTGCATATATATAGATATAGATATATATATATATATATATATATATATAAAATATATGTGTGTATATATATATATATATATATATATATATATATATATCTTAGACCTGTACAAACATCTATAGATGTATATATATTAGGGATGTGCGAGCCTGCACATCCCTAATATATATATATATATATTCACCAGATATAGTCATATATATAATATATATATATATATATATATATATCTATAGATCTATATATAAATGAAGTAATTTAACTTGGGGTGCATGTTTACTGACTGGGAGACATGATTACTTAAGTTATTACTTGCCTCTCTAGCTATTTCTCACAGGGCAGGCAGCCAGGGACCAAACACAGTGAGATGATCTCACTGAGTGTGTCACACTCACTTGTGACTTGCAGCACAGCAGGCTGGCAGCGGCTGACTAGGCAGCCTTCGAGGACCGACAATGAGTGAAAGGGCGCCTTGGGCGTCTCACTCACGTCGCAGCGCAGCAGCAGCATCAGAGTTACACTCAGTCATTGTCTCGCGGGATGATGACATCATCTCGCGAGACTTCGACTGTGGAGAAGTTCCTCGGCGGCCGCTGTAAGAAACAGCTGAGCCGCAGAATAGAGCCGCCCGCCTGCCTGCCTGCGTAACTGCTATAGTTGTCGCAGTGGGGGAAGTTTGCCAATGTGTGGGGGCCCTCTTTGTGTGGGGGCCCCAGGACGACCGCCTCTTCCGCCCCGCCTGTAATCCGGCCCTGCATACGCAGTGCGACTTAGGTGCATGCACAGTACAAAAAAAAATCACTCAACTTCGTCCGATGTCGGCCTTGCGTCTGACTCAGTATCAGGCCCATATTGTAATGAGGCCTACTTGATTTTACTAGATAGCATTTTGAAAAAAAAACCTGATCCTTTTCATGTATGCATGAAGATATGGCATAGTTGTGTTTCTGCTTTAAATCTCATTGAGTAAATAATATCATATAAATTTTAATTGTGATAGAAAAGTATGCACATTTTAGTTTAAGTATTTTGACTGTCCATTAAGTATTCAAGACATCTTCCGAGAGGTTTAGAATGCAAGACCCCAGTGGTGTCCCCAGTGTGGCAAGTAAATCCCCTGAAAACGAGGCATGGCCTCTTGGGGGAAGGGGATTGGCCTCACTGCATCTCCCACTTTAATCAGTCTGGGGACATGCCCAGCACTCCCAGATATGTTAGCTGCCCCCAGAGACCCTACTCCTCAATAGCCGGGAGCCGGGTGCTGCATCTCACACCTCCCTAGTGATGCCACTGCAAGACCGTACTTCACCACCAATAACAAATAGAGAGATCTCCTTGGCACTGATGTACAGTATCAGACAAAAGGGTATTATATATTGTGTCTTCCAAATTTTCAAATTCTCAATTTATTCCTCACCTATGGATCCTTGCATATCAGTCTCCATGGATGAGGAAATACATTAAAAATATAAAAATCTGAAGGGTCACGTTTGGAAAGATTAAATTATACTACGCATCTCAATCATCAGAATAAGGTGAGCATGATTATTTTCCTGTATTAATGTCAAACCTATACTTTATAGTTTATAGTTACTCATGTTATGACCATTTTTAATTTCATCGAGAACATTTAACCTGGAATAATCACCTGAGCAGTGCACTTATTTTATATTTACATTTATCTGTGTACAATATATTTTTTTTTCTAGAAAATCATTCTGTTTTTTTTACATCAAAAGTCAAGATGATGGACACAGGGCCTGATGAACGCAATGATGCAGATCGAGTGATTAATTACCATTGCACATGTGTATAAGCCGCACTGTGTGTGCGCAGCGTTCACATTGCAATTACGGACACACATAGGAATCCATCACAAAGTGAGAGTCGCAATTCTCGGGTAGATAATGGATGCAACCCGTATTTTGGGGATTGGCGAGACCTATTTCTGAGGCGCAGAGTCTAATGTGACGGTGGTGTTCACCAGGGACCCTCGCAAGAAGGTGTGGACTTGGCTGCGTCCGACACACAGGTCGCGGCCCTCAGAATAGGTTCCCCTATACAGGTGCTGGTGAAATCTGGATGGAGTGGAGAAGACTTTCAGCATAGTAAACAGGTCGGGTCAGAACCAAACGGGCAAGATGGTACCAGGGAGCAGAAGTATGCAGTTAACGGGGGATAGCCAAGGTCAGAACCAGATTCTAAACAAAGTACCAGGGATTAGATGGAAACAGGTCAGAAAAAAAACAAGGTCAGGAACAGAAAGCAAGTATACACAGGAATGCTGGAGTAAGGCAATGGAGCCTATACTCTGGCACCTGTCTGTTGCCAGAGACTCCCTCTTATAGGGAGGAGTTCAATTCTCGCGCCAAATGTGACTTCACATTTGGTGTGTCTATCCCTTTAATTCCCCTGCAGGTCGGCGCGCGTACCCCTAGGGGAGCCACCATCCCATGCACTACAACCATGCAGCGTGGGAGCCCAAGAGAAGAGACCTCAGCAGCGGGTGCCAGGGACTCCCTTACCACTGCCCGCCACCGGCTGGGATTCCAGTACTTCCGGTAACTTCTCCAAATCCTGGTTTATTTGCTTTGTTTGGCCATTACTTTGGGGACGGTAAGACGACAAGAAACTCATAATGATGCCAAAGCACCTGCATAATGCTCTCCAGAATCTAGAGGTAAATTGTACCCCTCAGTCGGAAACAATGTCCTTAGGAAACCTGTGCAACTTAAAGATTTCTCTTATGAATACTTCCGCCAACTTAGGTGCTAAAGGTAAACCCTTTAATTGAACAAATTGAGTGGCCTTGGAGAACCTTTCCACCACCACCAGGATAGTGTTGAACTCTTGGCATGAAGGTAAATCTGTTATGAACTTCATAGAAATGTTAGTCCAAGGACATCATGCACTGGTAGTGGCAACAGGGGACCTGATGGAAAGTGCGTCAAAACCTTGTGCTGAGCACAATTATGACAAGCTGCCAAAAAGTCCTTAACATCTTGACAGACCATCAGCCACCAGTAACTCTTGAGGATCAGCTCCAAGGTTCTATTGGCTCCTGCATGCCCAATGAAATGTGATGAATGCATCCACCAAAGTAATTTGGACCCAAGTTCAGGTGCTATTAATGTTTTCTATGGTGGAATCTTGATCTTGGTGATGACAGCTATGAAGCAAGCAGAGTTTAGAATGGGCTTGTCCTCCTTTACTTCCACCACTTCAGCAGAAGTGAATGTTTGGGACAGGGCATAAGCCTTGATGTTTTTATTACTCGGCATGTAGGTAAGCACTAGATTAAACTGGTAAAAAATGACTATCTAGATTGACAATAATGTAAACAGTAGGCTGTCATAAGGTACGTCAAATTCTTATTATTGGTATAGACTGTCACTGGAAATTTAGCCCCTTCTAACAAGTATTGCCACTCCTGAAGCTCCAACTTGATGGCTAAAAGTTCTTTATCCCTGACAGCATAATTCCTCTCTGGCGCAGAGAATTCCTGGGAGAAGAATCCACAGGAGTACCACTTGTTTGCTTTTTCCCTCTGCGACAGCACTGTCCCAAAACCAATCGTGGAGGCGTCCACCTCCAAGAAAAAAGTTTAGTCACAATTTGGTTGCCTCAGAATGGGTGCAGAAAGGAAACCCTGCTTTAAAAGTATGAAAGCTTCTTCTGCCTCAGGAGGCCACACACGAGTGTCTTGACCCTTCCTGGTAAGAGCAGTGATTGGACCTGCGATGGATGAGTAGTTCCTCATGAACTGGCGGTAAAAGTTGCAAAAACCCAGGAAGCATTGTATTGCTTTAAACCCGACTGGACAGGACCAGTTGACAATCGCAGTAAGCTTTTCTGGGTCCATCAGATTGCAAGAACCTGAAATGATGTACCCAAGAAATGTTAGTTCCTTTTGCTCAAAGAAACATTTCTCAAGCTTGCAGAAAAGCTGATTAGCCTGGAGTCGTGACAGCACCTCACACACATGTTGGCGATGACTCGCTATGTCCTCAGAGAATATCAGAAAGTCATCCAGGTATACCACTACATGCTTATATAACAGGTCCCGGAAGATATGATTCATATACTTTAGGAAAATAGCTGGGACATTGCTTAATCCAAAAGGCATGACGAAGTACTCGTAGTAGCCATCACGAGTGTTATAAGCCGTCTTCCACTCATCTGCAGCTTGGATTCTGATTAGATTGTAGGCCCCACGAAGATCCAGCTTGGTGAAAATTTTTGTCCCTTTTATCCGATCAAAGAGCTCATAAATCAGAGGTAGGGGAAACCGATCCTTGATGGTAATTGCGTTCAGGCCCTGGTAATCAATGCATGGTCTCAAACCCCCGTCCTTCTTTTTGACAAAAAATATTCCAGCTCCAGCGGGTGATTTAGACTCCCTGATGAACCTGCATTCCAGATTCTCTTTAATGTATTCTGACATCGCTTGAACCTCAGGAAGTGACAGAGTGAAGACTCTTCGAGGAGGAGGAATTTTCCTGGCCAGTCCCACCCTCTGTGAGCGGGAAGCATTTCAGCAGCCTTTTTACTGAATACGTCCCTGTAGGACCTGTATGGAGCTGGAAGAGGATCTTCTGGGGAAATGACCAAACTCAGGATGACATGATGTGGAGGTTTTACAGATGACAAACTTGACCCATGGCATTGAGAGCCCCATGACAGGATTTGAGGTCCTATACAGTCTAGAATGAGAGCATGCTTGCAGAGCCAAGGAAGACCCAGGATGACTGGACTTTTGGCTGACTTGAGTATGTATAACCCTATCAATTCCCAATGGAGAGTGCCCACTTGCATGGAAATCTCAGTTGTTTGAGAGTGGATGGTAGCTGTGGGAAGTTTATTCCCATCCACGCCAATGACACAAAGGGGTGTTTTTAGCGTCACACTCAAAATTCCTAATTCTTTAACTGTCTTAGCAGAAATGAAGTTGCTGTCAGCACCCGAGTCTAAGAAGGCCTTAACGACTACAGAGATATTTCCCAGGACCAGATTTATATAATTGGAAAACTGGAAAGCAATATTGTCTTTTGGGGTGTGTTGAAACGCACCTAATATAACAAACCCCTCGATCAGGCCTTCTCGTTTCACGGACATTTAGAACAGTCAGAGAGATGATGACCCGGTTCACCACAATACAGACAGAGGGTGTCTAATTCAGACCTACTCGCAAGTGCTCGCAAGCGGGTCGATGTTGGTCCAGTGCGCATGCGCACGACGGACCCGGCTCCATCGTGCACATGCGCGAGACCTATGGGTCTCGTACCAAAGGGGGCGTGCTGTCGATGGTGAGTGACAGCATGCCCCCTTTGGTGGGTGTGCCAGGGGCGTGGCTGCCCAGACGGAGGCATTCCTATGGGAATGCCTACCGTCTGGGGCCGGCCCCACTGACATCACAAGTGATGTCAGTGGGAGTGCCTTTGGCTCTGATAGAGCCGAAAGCACTCTAGGGCTTGCGGCAACGAGACCCTACCACAAGGGTCTCGTCGTACACGCTCGATGGTCACGATGGTCTTGACCATCGCGACAATCTTTTTGGCTGCTCGCTATAGCTGTGGGTGGTAACCCACAGCTATGCGAGCGGCCAGGAGGCCGCTCTAAAAAAAGAGAAGGAGGGTACTGATTCAGAGCGAGCGCTCTGAAAGTGTCCGGCTCTGAATCAGGCCGAGAGTTTATTCTTAATACTCCTTTCCCTCTGCAGCAGGGAGGCGAGACTTCCCAATCTGCATGGGCTCTTCTGGGGGCTCAGCTGATGCCATGAACGATGGAACGAGCTTGAAGGTGAAGCGACGAGACCCAAGGAAATCAAGTCATCCAAGGAAGTTGGCAATTCCCAGGATGCGAGTACGTCTTTGACTTGATTCGACAGCCCCTGCATAAATGCAGTGACCAAAGCCCCGCCCACTTTTCATGTTTTGTGTTTTGGTTTTGGATCTGGATCTTTCTTCGTGTTTTGGATCTGGATTTGTTTTACCAAAACCACCCTTCCATGTTTAGGGTTCTGGGTTTTGTGTTTTGGATCTGTATTTTTTGAAAAAAAGCATAAAAACAGCTAAAATCACAGAATGTGTTGGTTTTTCGGCTCCTATACTATTAATAACCTCAATAACCTTAATTTCCACTCATTTCCAGTCTATTCTGAACACCTCACACCTCACAATAGTGTTTTTATGTCCAAAAGGTTGCACCGAGGTAGCTGGATGCCTATGCCAAGCGACACGAGTGGGCGGCACAAACACATGGCCCATCTAGGAGTGACACTGCAGTGGCAGACAGGATGGCAGTTTGAAAAACTAGGCCCCAAACAGTACATAATGGAAAAAGAAAAAAAGAGGTGCAAGATGGAATTGTCCTTGGGCCCTCCCACCCACCCTTATGTTGTATAAACAGGACATGCACACTTTAACAAACCAATCATTTCAGCGCCAGGGTCTGCCACACGACTGTGGCTGAAATGATTGGTTCGTTTGGGCCCCCACAAAACAAGCTGGCAATTAATCTTTCCTTGCACAAACTGGCTCTACGGAGGCAAGATGTCGTCCTCATCCTCCTCATTCACCGATTCCTCACCCTCTTCAGTGTTGTGTACATCCTCATCCTCACAGAGTATTAATTCATCCCCGCTGGAATCCACAACCACAGGTCCCTCTGTACGTTCTGGAGGCTGGTCTCCCTGGAAGAGTTATAATGAATTTTTATGAACATCATCTTCTCCACATTTTGTGGAAGCAACCTCCTACGCCTTTCGCTGACAAGGTTCCCGGCTACACTAAACACTGTTTCAGGAGTACACACTGGAGGGGGGGCAACTCAGGTAAAATAGAGCCAGTTTTTACAGGGGCCTCCAAATTGCCTCTTTTTCCTGCCAGTACAGGTACGGACTGTCTGACATGCCTACTTGGATGCTGTCACCGATGTAATACTTTAACAGACAGACGCACGCTTGTCGCTGCTGCTTTGAGGATGCATACATTTCACACACAAACACAGAAAAAAAGATTATTTTATTTTGGTTGGAGCGCACTTTGGGGGTTACACCACCCTTTACCAGACAGACGCACGCTTGTCGCTGCTGCTTTGAGGATGCAGGTGCGGCTACAGCCCACACAATTCACAAAGACAGAAATAAAAAGAAGAATTTTTTATTTTTTTTGGAGTGCACTTTGGGAGTTACAGCACCCTTTAACGGACAAGCCAGCCGGCCCTTTACTTATGAAACAGGCGCACACTTGGCGCTGCTCCTTTGTTGAAGCACGTGCAGCCACAGTGCACACAATTCACAAACACAGAAAATAATTCCTCCACCATTCTGTCAGTGGTGACAGTATCATATGTAGTGACAGTAGACATGTCAGAAATTGTTGGTACATCCTTCAGTCCAGACCAGATGTCCAAACCGGCCCTTGACTTATGACACAGGCGCCCGCTGCTGTGTTGATGCACGTGTGGCTACTGCGCATACATTTCGCACACAAACACTGAAAAAAAATAATTGTTTATTTTTTGTGGAGTGCACTTTGGGGGTTACACCACCCTTTTACAGACTTATGGGACACAAGCGCACGCTTGGCGCTGCTCCTTTGTTGATGCACGTGCAGCCACAGTGCACACAATTCACAAACACAGAAAATATTTTTTATTTTGTTTGGAGCGCAGTTTGGGGTTTACACCACCCTTTAACAGATGAGCCAGCCGGCCCTTTACTTATGACAGACAGACGCACGCTTGGCGCTACTTTGTTGATGCACGTGCGGCTACTGCGCACACAATTCACAAACACAAAAAATATTTTTTTATTTTGTTTGGAGTGCACTTTGGGGGTTACAGCACCCTTTAACAGTCAAGCCAACTGGCCCTTCACTTATGACACAGACGCACGCTTGGCGCTACTTTGTTGATGCACATGCGGCTACTGCGCACACAATTCACAAACACAGAAAAAAAACATATATTATTTGGAGAGCACTTTGGTGGTTACAGCACCCTTTAACGGACGAGCCAGCCGGCCCTTTACTTATGACACAGGCGCACGCTTGGAGCTACTTTGTTGATGCACGTGCGGCTACTGCGCACACAATTCACAAACACAGAAAAAATATATATTTTATTGCACTTGAGGGGAGCACCCCTGATGGACAGAGCACCCCCTGGACAACACTACAGCACCCCTTTAGGACTGTGACACTGCACAGGACTTTGGAGTGGACACAGCCCCTATGGACAACTGACTGCACAACACAGCCCAGCCAGCCCCTATGGACTTTGGAGGAGTGGACACAGCCCCTATGGACAACAGCAGCACAGCACAACACAGCCAGCCCCTATGGACTTTGGAGGAGTGGACACAGCCCCTATGGACAACAGCAGCACAGCACACCACAGCCAGCCCCTACGGACTTTGGAGGAGTGGACACAGCCCCTATGGACAACAGCAGCACAGCACAGCACTACACTACACTACACAGCCCAGCCAGCCCTAACTCCCACCCTCCCTTTTCACTGTCCACAGCTGAGTGAGAAAATGGCGCCGACGCGGGTACATTATATAGAATCCAAAACCTGCGAGACCCGCAAGGCGGGATGATGACGCTTTGCCTCGATTTCAGATCCGAGTCAGGCGGGAAAAGTTGAGCCTGACTCGGATCGGCCTCGGATCCGGGGGGGGTTCGGATTTCAGAAATCCGAACCCGCTCACCCCTAATTCTAATGTAATGTATATGCATCCTTGCCGGTGCCTAATTTGTTGCTGACTTTTCTCAAAACAATGTGCATATTTACTGTGAACCATTTACCTTGTTGATTTCTGTGGTGCAATGTATATTTAATGTTTATTTAACCCTGTGTAACCCCGGCTGGCAATTCCAGCGGTGGTAAGTTGTGGCATAGATAGACTGCGTTCATTTTTCCCAGCAAAGGCCCACATAATAGCACAGACTTTATCTTATTGCTATAACCTGCTGGTGCACTACTGATACAAGCTTGGCCGGCATGTTTTACTCACGTTTTCTCAGCAAAAGTTGGAATATTAGCACAGACTGTATCTCATTGCTATAACCTGCTGGTGCACTACTGATACAAGCTTGGCCGGCATGTTTTTCTCACGTTTCCTCAGCAAAAGTTGGAATATTAGCACAGACTGTATCTCATTGCTATAACCTGCTGGTGCACTACTGATAGCTTGGCCTGCATGTTTTACTCACGTTTTCTCAGCAAAAGTTGGAATATTAGCACAGACTGTATCTCATTGATAAACCTGCTGGTGCACTACTGATACAAGCTTGGCCGGCATGTTTTTCTCACGTTTCTCAGCGAAAATTGGAATATTAGCACAGAATG
Organism: Taudactylus pleione; assembly: GCA_031769625.1. Lineage (NCBI taxonomy): Eukaryota > Metazoa > Chordata > Amphibia > Anura > Myobatrachidae > Taudactylus > Taudactylus pleione. The sequence goes on along the minus strand of JAUIMM010000320.1, from coordinate 4,667,862 downwards.
TATTTCATTGCTATAACCTGCTGGTGCACTACTGATACAAGCTTGACCTGCATGTTCCATGTTCTTTCTAATTTTTAAGTGAAAGTAAAGTTCTGCATAAATTGTGTTTCCCGTAGTCAACCTGGACTTGCCAGTTGGGGTCACCGGTAGAGGACAGGGAGGTATTAAGTAGATATCTTGATATTGAAATGTGCAAAATGTTATCCTGTTAATGGTAAACATATTTTTATGTCAATTGTTGTTTACTTATTGGCAATAATAAAATTGTGTTGCACCGTTCTTTCTGACTGGTCACTGTGTCTGCAAAAGGGGAATATCAGGCTTGCCTCTCTGTCACGGTGTGTCTTATCTTAGCTATGGGGAAATCGGCCACCGAAGCATACTGAACACACCTGAACCTGGTGCTAGTGGTGCAGCACTGTACTAATTTCCAGGGCATCACATAACTGCCCCCCTCTGCAGTGCCCTCAGTAGTGCCCCTTATACAGTGTCCCCAGTAGTGGTCCCCCCTATGCAGTTGCCCTAGTTGTGGTCCCCATTATGCAGTGCCCCAGTAGTAGTGGTCCCCCTTAAGCAGGCCCCCAGTAGTGCCCCTAACACAGTGCCCCCAGTAGTGGTCCCCCCTATGAACTGCCCCCAGTAGTGTCCCTTATACAGTGCCCCCAGTACTGGTCCCCTCAATGCAGTGCCCCCAGTAGTGGTCCCCCCCCCCAGCAGTGCAGACAAAGACACATACGTACAAAAAAGCAAATAAAACACTTACCTGAATCCCCGCTCCTGCTCCCTCCGCCGTCCACTCCTCCATCTTTCCAGGTCCAGCCGCTCTGAATTATGGGAGAGACGTCATGACACACCCGATTTTCGGGAGGCATCTGACCAAATCGGGAGGGTAGGCAGGTATAATGCTAGTTTCAACCTCCTCCCTCGCTTTGTGCCATGGTAACCAACTAGGATACTAATTGGTGTATGCCCACTTCATGTTTTTGGTAAGTGCTTCTATGCAAACACTTTGCAGGATTGCAGGTCCAGATGGAAAGGATTAGGATGGGAAATGCAAACAAATATATTGTTAATGTCCATTTTGTATTAAACCATTTTTTCTTTACATGTCCTGTTATTTTTTTATATTTATATAGAACATATCGTATAAGGTAGGAGTTGGGCAGTGTGAAGGTGTTCCTAGTAATCTACAGAGCAGGAGAAATCAGATTTAAATTTGCAGGCGGTTGCATTCACACATAGGGGTGGAGGGTACAGTACATGGGGCACAGAGACATTTCCGCTCTGCAAAAGGTTTGTACCTGCTCACAAGCCAGCTGACTTTGGGTCTCATGCTATTATTTTACCTCCATGTTTCACATACACAATTGACATACAGTAGTAATAAAAGCAGTCATAATATCCCTATCTTCTATGAATAAATTAAGCCATAAATGAAGATACACCAAGTAGCATTTCAGGTGGAAAATAGCAGTTTATTTCATTGTACAGGGTGGTAGAAAAATTGTATGAGGTTGGACTGGGATGTGGCATTTATGCTTTTTCACAGCGCACCTTTGAAGATTGTTCCAGCTTTCTGCTGCATACTTGCCTACTTTTGAAAAGTAGTTTCAGGGAGATTGCAGGTGGTAGCATAATGTGCCGCGCGGAGCTCTGCTCTGCCTCTGCCCGCCGCCGCCGCACCTCCCAGCCACAAGCACACTTCGTGCACAGCTTCCTGACTAGCCGGCCACCGCTACCCAGAACCCCGCGGTGGCCGGCCCTTAAGTATCATGGCGTCACAGGTCGTGACGTCATGACGTCCCCTCCGTAAACTCCGCCCCCCGGCAGTCCGGTTTGCGCATGCGCAGTAAAGGAGGGTTAGAAATAATCTGGAGATTCGGTAATGTTTGCGGGGGAGCGGGAGGGTTAATTAAAAAACGGGAGACTCCCGCTAAAATCGGGAGGGTAGGCAACACTGTTCTGCTCACTTTGATACCCTTCTATGTTGTGGGATGCCTCCTGGGAGAGGAGGGTAAGCATGCACCTTCATGTATGCTAGGAAGACCATCTTTGTGATCTTGTATCAAACTAGGGCATAACGCACCTTCACAGGGCCCACATCCATAGCCTGTGAAAGCTCCTTCAGCTAGTGACATCTCCAACAATCTATAACAGGACCAGCTCCAGATTAACAATGGGGCAGATGGAACTACAGCCCCAGGCCTCCACATAAAACAGAATCACAATAGCATGACAATGACCAGTTGTCCAGCTGCCCATAAAGTCACCAAAAAAATCATAAATATTAAATTAGCATTTTTATTTTTCTCACAAAACTACAATATGTTAAATTATTTACTTTACTGTATTTAGAGATTGGGGCTGACAGGGTAGGGGTGCACACGCTCACATAGCACTAGCCACACCATACAGCACTGGTTACATTCACACAGCAATGGTAACAACAACCCCTCCGCTTCTCACAATGGGGCAGATGTTCTAAGCTCTGGAGAGTGATAAATTGGAAAGTGATAAACTACCAGCGAATTAGCTCCTAACTGTCATTTTTCAAACAGCCTATAAGATGACAGGAGCTGAGTGGCTGGTAATTTATCACTTTCCAATTTATCACTTTACAGAGCTTAGTATATCTTCCCCAATATGCCCAGTGGCACCTACAGTGTGGCACCTTTCGAGGGGACCACAAGGTAAAGGGGGCTCACCCCTGCACACACAGCAGGCTGTACAGCCGCTCCAAGCATCCTAAGAAGTAGTGATCTGGAGTCGGTGGTCCCCAAACTTACCTGGGATCTTGCACCCACGACACACCTGCTGCTGCGAGTGGCCGGAATGCAACAGTGCGTGCCGCCGCTGGGAACACACAGGGACATGCAGTGAGCACAGAGAGAGGTGCTTGGCCGGCTGACACATGCTGGGATGAGTGAGATGAGCCGCATGGTCGGCGGATCAAATCCCAGCAGAGGCAGCCCGACAGAGGAGGAAATCCCGATCGTCCTAAAGGTAAGTATAAACTAAACTAATTCTACACCCTAATCCTCCTTTAGGGTGCCTAACCCTAACTCCCCCCCCGTGCCTAAACCTAATCCCCCCTCTAAGTGCATAAACCTAACCCCCCTTTACCGCCCCCGGGGGGGGTGCCTAACCCTAACCTCCCCCCGGGGGTGCCTAACCCTAACCCCCCCTTCCCCTAGCCTGACCCTAACCTCCCAGGGGGGTGCCTAACCCTAAGTCCCCCCCGGGGCTGTCCACGCTCGGCGCCCGGCATCCCTTCGATCAGGATGCCGGGCGCCGGTCTCCCGGCATTGGTAAAATGACAGGCGTCTAGATTTAGATGCCTGTCATTTAACCCTCACCGGGATTAAGTAGTCAGGAAACCGGTGATCGGCTTCCTGAATGTATACCGATGAGCCCTGGCATGTAGGACATTGCTGCTGTGGATGGAGATGATGAACGAGCAGCAAAGTTCAAGACAAATAGGTGATTATACTAGCTCGGGGAGGTATGAAGTGACGTGTTATGATGGCAGCCTGTCAGCACGCAGATGTCGGCGGCATACACTGTGAGATATCTCTCGTGTATTAGCCCAGAAATCTGCGCTCCACCCCCAAAGGGAGGAGACATTTCCCTGTTCCTTCCATGGGAAGGAACACAGGAAATGTCTGTCTGTTGGCCGCGGTTGGGCATACACTTCCCGATGTGGCTGACATTTTAACACAAATATCGCATCGGCCGGGCATGCTGGTCGAGCGATATTTAACCCTCGGTCGTCCGCACTCACGCTACAATTATCGAGGCGATCCTTCCAATATCCGCGGATCGCCCTGATAATTGTAGCGTGTATGCCCAGCTTAAGTGATTGGGGATCACATCGAGCTGGATTTTGAAGAACTTATAGATAACTTTGCTGAGGTCAAAGCCAGTAGGAAGGAATTTTAAGGTATGACAGCTATACAGTAACAAAACTGAACATGTAATCAATTCTGATTATTATTTATTTTGCATATTCAGTAACACCAATTCTTTAGATGTCATTGGCTGAATGGGTATTGTGTTGATCAATGAAGTGTAAAGTTGCATGTAAAGTTGTTACGTATTTCTAATATACATGATCCAGAAATTATTCCGTTATAATAAAACATTTAGACCTAAGGGTATATAGAAATCAAATAGGAAGCCCACCTTGAGAGTCTGTCAGGGGCCTCTATAAGGCAGGATCCTGCACTAAATTATACAATGTAACTAATGTGATAGGTATCAGACTCTTTGATTTTGTATTTTGGCTTCAACCTCCACATACACAATTGACTTACGTGTCTGGTAATAAGAGGACATTTATTTTAACTAACAGTAGAAATAAACTTTTTTTTGTAAACACTATTCAAATTGTATATAAAAAAGATCATTTCAAACTTATGGTGCGTACACACGGTACGATCAGTCAGCGATAACGATATCGCTGACTGATCGTCCTGCACCTTCCCGATGTGCTGGATGATCGTTATCGTCATCCAGCACACCACCAACCCACCAACTACAGGCCAGCGACCCGCCATCAACCATCGCAGGTCCCTATGTAACCTCGTCGATATCGACCAGGTTGGCCTGCATGCACGGGCGATGATCGATATCGTTATCGTCCATACCTGCCCGCACATCGCTGGTCATTGGGCACCAAACAAATTAAGGATCTGAACAATAACGATATGGTCGATCGTTATCATTCATATCGTGCATTTTTATCGTACCGTGTGTACGCACCATTAAAGACATGTTAAGGCTGTTCCAAGAAACATCTTAATATAGCTTTTATCTTTTAGATCAATGCATTGTATGAAAAATATAGAGAGCCAGCCGTTCTCCACAATGAAAGTAATACAGTAGACTATAAAAAAAATAAGTATTTTGCTGTGACAGTGTTAAGTTGACTATTTAAAGCAATCTGTATAAAAAAAATAAAAAAGAGAATTCATGAGATTATTTTTGCCACTTGTGAAGAATTCCATCTAGGAGTCAGCTGCAGCTGTCAGGATCCATAATAAATAGTTATAAAGAGACAGATTCCCTTGCTATGCTTGGAGGTGTCCGCTGCAGCAGCTGATAGTGTTTACAGAATTACACGTCATTTATAATTTAACAGCATCCACCTGATGTCCTCTGCTATGCATGTATACTATCCAGATGGGAGAATAATATGAATGCAGGTGAATATAGGCTTGTTCATGTGCATAAATGTAACATATATACTAGGTTTATTTTAATAGCTGCAGAAAGGAGAATGTTTCTCTTGCTACAGCCCACTACTGCCAATCACCTGCCAACATTGGTCCTAGGCAATGTTACGGCATCAAAAAAATAAGTGCCAGCAATTGTGTACAAATTATATATAACATATATGGGAAGGGTCACCAGCACAGACATGGAAATCCTGTGTATAATTTTGCAGGAGCCATCATTTCCGTCGTTTGGGTGAAAATTGCTGATTGTCATTTGCTTTCATACCTTACCAGATTTTCATTCCAACCAATCAACTAGTTGGATGGTTGGATGTAAGTTGGTCTAGTGTGTGGCCAGTTTAAGTGTCAAAAGTATGTGAACTTTTAAGCTGCATACACACACAACGATTTTGTTACCAACGATTTTATGAACGATTTTTCTGTCAGATTTTCTGTCAGATTTTTTAAAGTGTAATGAACGATTTTTATGAACTACAAACGATTTTTGCATATTCCCTTAATGAAAATCGTTCAGTTGACAAGTCTGACTGAACTACAAACTACAAACTACAAACGTGAACGCGCATGAACGATAATCGTTCATCATTTTACTCAGAAAGTGAACGATTTTTTCAAACGATTATCGTTAAACGATATCGTTTAACGATTATCGGTCAAAAAATCGTTGTGTGTGTATGCAGCTTTATGGAGCGTACACATGGTCAGATTTGTCAGACTTGTCAGATGGACGATTGAACGATTAAACGATTTGAACGATTTGAACGATTTTACCAAAGTTTTGAACGATTTGAACGATTTGAACGATTGAACGATTTTTGACTACATTAAAATGAATGGAATCGTCCAAGTCTGACTGCAAACCCATCAGATGTCAGATATCGTTATCTGACAAACGGGAACGCGCATCGTTGATCGTCCATCGTTCAGGCATGTCAGATATGAACGATTTTCCTTCAGATATGAACGACTGAACGATTTTTAAATCGTTATCGTTCATATCTGAAGGAAAAATCTGATCGTGTGTATGCACCATTAGACTTTGGGCCTGATTCAGACCCACTCGCGAGCGGCTGTCCACTCGCAAGTGGGTCGATGGTGTGCACTGAGCATGCGCACGACGGAGGGAGCTCCGTCGTGCGCATGCGCGAGATGCGACGAGCGAAGGACTTTCCTTCGCTCGTTGTGTCTGATCAAAGGGGGCGTGCTGTCGATGTTGATTGACAGCACGCCCCCTTTGGTGGGCGTGCCTCCCAGGCGGGGGCGTTCCCAAGGGAACGCCTACCGTCAGAAGCCGGCCCACTGACATCACTAGTGATGTCAGTGGGAGTGATTTTGGCTCTGATAGAGCCAAAATCACTCCAGGCCTTGCGGGTGAGAAACTCAACCGCAGGCTCCGGCTCGCAGTGGCAATGGTCGCGATGGTCAAGACCATCGCGACCATCAACCTGCACGCTCGTATAGGCTGTGGGTGGTGACCCACAGCTATACGAGCGTCCAGGAGGACGCTCCATTTTTATGGAGGATGGCCCTCATTCAGAGCGAGCGCTCTGCTCAGAGCGTCCGGCTCTGCTCAGAGCGTCCGGCTCTGAATGAGGGCCTTTGTTCAAACAGTTTTTGTCCATTTTTTGGCGTTTGAGAGCAAATTGCTGATCATCATTTACTCCCATACGTTACCAGATTTTCATTCCAACCAAACAACTAGTTGGCTGGTTGGACAGATAATCTTTAGATGTGTGGCCAGCTTTAGAACATGATACTAAATAAAGTAAAGGGAACGAGCTCTCAGCTCAGGTGTGTGTTGGGTAATAATGATAATGGGCCAGATGTACTAAGCTCTGAAAAGTCATAAAGTGCAGAGTGATAAATGACCAACCACACAGCTCCTAACTGTCATGTTACAGGCTGTGTATGAAAAATGACAGTTAGGACCTGATTGGATGGTGGTTTATCACTGTGCAGTTTATCACTTTTCAGAGCTTAGTACATCTGGAACAAGATGAGGAAACAGATGCACAATGTGTACATCTTAACTGGTTAACTATATAATAGATGACAACACATAAGTATAATCTCACATCCTATAATGACTGAGAACATAGGCGAATGATTCCTAAAGTGGATTTGTGGCATTCAAATTAGGAATATAGGGCCTGATTCAGTGGCGAGTGGGTCGATGTTTGGCCACTGCGCATGCGCACATCGGAGCCGGCTCCGATGTGCGCATGCGCGAGACCCGGATAGCGACAGGCTCTCCGTCGCTCTGAGTCTCGCACCAAAAGGGGGCGGCTGTCGATTTTGAGGCGGGCAGGGGAAGGTGGCTGGCCAAACGGAGGCGTTCCCGACGGAACGCCTGCAGTTTGGGGGCGGCCCCACTGACATCACTCGTGATGTCAGTGGTGAGCTTTCGGCTCTATTAAGAGCCAGAAGCTCAATGGGGCTTGCGGGAGCGAGACCCTACCACAAGGGTCTCATCGCAAGCCCCGATGGTCGCGATGGTCGAGACCATCGCGACCATCATCTGGCCGCTCGCAATAGCTGTGGGTGGTCACCCACAGCTATGTGAGCGGCCAGGAGGCCGCACAAAAAAATTAAAAAAACGCCCTGATTCAGAGCGTCTAGCTCTGAATCAGGCCCATAGTTGATCTTAGCATATGCTGTGGTCTCCTTATAATGATAAATGGGTTCACAGGAACTACACAATTGTTCTGACAGTGAATTGTCTGGATCCTATGAGAAAGGACAAGACAAGTGAGTAGAAAAAGGTTTATCCAAGTGTTAAAATCCCTTTATGGGCCGTATCCAATTAGTTTTGCACCCGCGATAAAGTTTCGCATGCCAGACTTTCCGCCGATATTGTGTGTTTTGGGCGCGGAAACTCATCATACACGACCCTGCTATTTGCCCTATTCAATTCTAAACCACGCGGAAACGGGCCCCCGGCGAATGTGAAACAGGCGGAAAGTGGTGACAGAAGTGGGGAAATCAGCCTGAACCCCCCAAAGAGATGCACTTATATTGGGGATTAATATAGATGAGTACTAACAGCCCTAATAAAGCTATATCGGGTACTTAAGTTTTGACAATTGCTTGCTATTAGCGTCCTTATAAAAGTGGTGAAGAATGGCATTAAGCAGTATTTTTTGTAGAATATAAGTAGTCCTGTCTAATTTGGGGTATTTCGTCCCCAAAATGAACATACTTTTTGGGGTGTTCTTCACTTTTTTTCCGGGATTTTTTTGGGGGGCTGTCCCAAGGGCTCTGAGTGGTTTCCCCACCTTTGCACCCCAAAATAAAAATTTTGCACTTCTTTTCACCTGCTATACAGAGGCAAATCTTTTTCACCTATTACATTGCATTGAGTTTCCGCGCACACGAAAAGCCTCTGGAATTGAATACGGAGATAAGATTCCTCCACGCGAAAAGCCTAGATCTTCGATACTTTTCCACGGATCTCGGCTTTTCGCGTCTAATGGAATACAGGGCCTGATTCTGACCCGCTCGCGAGCAGGTCGATGGTGCCCAAGTGCGCATGCGCACGACCTGAGGCAGCTCCGTCGTGCGCATGCGCGAGACCCGACTAACGACAGCCAAGCCGTCGTTATGGGCCTCGCACCAAAGGGGGTGTGCTGTCGATGGTGATTGACAGCACGCCCCCTTTGGTGGGTGTGCCGGGGGCGTGGTTTCCCATGGGAACGCCTACCGTCTGGGGCCGGCCCCACTGACATCACTAGTGATGTCAGTGGGAGTGCTTTTGGCTCTGATAGAGCCAAAAGCACTCCAGGGCTTGCGGCAGCGAGACCCTACTGCAGGGTCTCGTCGCAAGCCCGATGGCCGCGATGGTCTTCACCATCGCGACCATCATTTTGGCCGCTCGCTATAGCTCTGATTCAGAGCGAGCACTCTGTCAGAGCGTCCGGCTCTGAATCAGGGCCACAGCCTTATGTCGGAAATTGGTCTTTAGGAAATGTTAATGTCAATTTTATTTTAAACAATACAAGAACACTGCGTTCTACACCTCCTGTTCTATTGCTCACCTATTTGCTAATAATGGATACTTAGGCCCTCATTCAGAGCCGCTCGCAATTAGCGCTCGCTCGTTCAGAAAAAGGGGGTGGCTATTCAAATGAACCGTACGCTCCTTGCGGGCTGATGCCACCTCCATGTCTGAACGAGCGAACAAAACATGCGCTCGTTTATTTGATAAAAACGCCCCCTGGCCGCTCGCATCCTACGTCATGTCCGCTATTTATTAGATTAATCGAGTACATCGACCAGGGTATGAGCTGCTCGCTATTCTTGTGGTTGGTTTTTGCTACCACAATTTTGCGAGCAGTTCTGGCTAAAAAAAAACCCAGTGACGTGGTCAGTGACGCTGCTGTTTTAAATATTTCACACCCATAAAACGCCCGTTTTGACCTTTAAGCATGCCTGCGATCGGATCTCCACTCCCCGTTTTCAAGCACCTTCCCCTGTTACCACCCACATACGCCTCATCCTGTCACTCAAATTATCAGACATTCGCTATTTTGCGAGCACATGAATTTCGGACGCACTGACTGGGTCGCGCATGCGTATAACGATCCGTACGCATGCGCAGTTTGGCAAACATCGCTCGGAGCGAACGAGCTGCCGCTTACGAGTGGCTCTGAATCAGGCCCTTACTGTGCAGTTTTCTCTGGATCCCACCATAGATACCTGGCTGCAAAAGCTAACATGAGGTGAACCTGATGTTACGATGGCTGCCCCAGCCGGGGGCTCATGTCATTTTGTAGTCCTTGCTGACCTTAGGTATCAATCAGGTGATTCAAATGCGGATCCTCGTGGCAATATAGGGGCATCACATCTCTTCGGTAGCTCTCTTGATGCTGATGGTCCCAATGGTCACAGTGAGTGCTCAGTCTGCAAAGTACACACATGTTCCAATATATATCAGGTGTGCTAGGCTCTGCTAGTGCTCTGGATCCGGGAGGATGGTGTAATACAGTATAGACATTAGGTAGCCATAAGCTGGTAAATTTCAAGAAGTGTCCCTAATAGGTAGAGATGCAGCACATGAACATCTCCATAAGCCCCAAAACCTAATTTTTGACTGAAAATAAAAATTCCAAAAATTTCTGTTTGTTTATTTGTTTAAAGCGCCAACACGTTTCTGCACGGTAAATTGAGTTCTTCAGGGATGTGTCCTAGTATGACCTATGGTCAGATTACATAGGGGTGCAGGTAACTAGAAGTATTCCTATTGGTTGCACACTGTTAATTAGGGATTAGTCAAACCTTAACATTTGATTTATGGGTGAATCACAGGTGTATGTATCATTGGTTAGGGTAATACTATTCTTATTAATAATATATCCAGTTATACAGGTCATGCAGGCAGAAATTAGATTATCACTCATGTATGAGTAAAGCTAGGTACACAAAGATAGATATATCAGCCGTTGCATTGAACACCCGATATATCTATTGTACATCGGTTGGTGTGTACACCCGATATGTCTGTCAATGATGTCATTCACAGACGTATCCGATCAGCCCTGCAGCACAGCAGATGCTACATCTGCTGCAGAACATCTGCTGGGGTGTACGGGGACCAGCAGATGAGTGACAGCTCTACTTAAATTTAAATGACTGTCCAGTTGTGATGTCAAGACTGGCACATCAGGAAGATGATTGGTAAGTGTGTATGCACTTGCCAATCATCAGATGGATCGTCGGGTTGGCCAAACAACCTAGTGTGTACCCGCCTTAACATAGTAACATGAGATGCTGCACGTTGATGTGCATAATCTATACACATTATGTTCTGCACTTATGTGTAACACACATCTCCCCTTTGTCATAGTAATGGAGTGGAGTCTCTAGTATCACTGCTCCTGTCAGACTCAGCAGAGAGAAAAACAGCCATAATCCCAGATAGATGTCGTTTAAGAGCTACACCCATGACAAGATATTAATCCTAACTACTTTAAAGGAAAAAAGAGCAAATAAAAATTTGAATCTTTTAATTTTATAAAATGTGTTATATACTCAACATTTCTTTTTGCATATGACTACATTACTGAGATTTATTCTCATAGGTAAAGTGTAGTAACAGACACTTCAGTTTAAAATGTAATTGACAACTGTCACTAATATCCAGGGGCAGTGCCCGTTATAGTGCTTTGTAGTTTGTACCTATATATTTTATTCCCTGGAATGTTCCTTTTTTTAATATTGATCAACTGCACAATATAAAATCCTTTTTTCTGCATCTTACATACAATTTGTACAACCAATTCTTATATTTATTGGAGACGTAAGTAATATGCAGTACAGTACAGTACAGTATGTGGATTACAATAGTCTGAGTTGAGACTGTAATTTACTAAAGTATGTATGTATGTATGTAGCCATCCCCACTGAAAAATGAAACCGTTCTAAAATGTTGGCAACTGTGCACTTTATTATAGACATGTAATCCAAGCAGAGCCGGCCCTAGGCATAGGCATACTAAGCAAATGCCTAGGGCATCAGAATGCCTAGGGGCATTCCATGGCTCTGCATTTCTCCCCCGCCGCTACCACGATAGGAACTTAGCTCCGATCGGGTAGTGCAGTAGTCAGACAGAATGAGCTTCTGAACAGAAGCTCATTGTGACTACAGGGGTCAAGGAAAATGGCAGCGGCTGCAGGAGGGCATATTGCACATGCCCAGCTGCGGCCACTCCTCCCATGGTCCTCGGCGGAGCAGAGCCGTGAGTAACTCATGACTCTGCATTTGCCGCCCGCCGCCAGGCGCTCACCGCCGGACCAAGGCACCTCAGTGCAGCACAGCCCGAGCAGCTCGAGCCCCAAACTCAGCATGGTCCCAGCTACTCCCACTCCAACCATGCTGACCACCTACAGCAACAAGAGTCAGTCTTCTCACGGTAAATTAGTTTAGGTTGCACTCACTAAGCAGAGAGTGGTGCAGGCTATGTGTGTGTATATATATATATATATACAGTATATATATATACTGTAAATCATACATGCCTACCCTCCCGGTTTTCGCGGGAGGCTCTCAATTTTTCGGGTAACCCCCCGCACCCCCGGAAGGGTAGGCATTTCTCCCACATTCCGCCCACTTCCTAGTGAAGTGGGCAGAATGAGAATACCCGCGGCGATCGCTGGTCTCCGTGTAGGGAGCGGGGCTTAAAACGTGATTCTACATGGATCACGATATTTTGCCCGCCCCTTATGCAAATTCTAGTCAATCGCGGCAATTTTACCATGAGGGGGCGGGGCTTAATTACGCAAATCATGAGGCCACCGCCCCCATCATCCCCCTCCTGCTTCTCTTACCCGGGCTTCTCCCGGGAAGAGATTTACAAAGGTAGGCAACTCTGCTGTATATATGTATGTGTATATACTGTATATATGTGTATGTATATATATACTGTATATATGTGTATGTATATATATATATATATATATATACTGTATATATATATATATATATATATAAATACTGTATATGTGTGTGTATATATATATATATACTGTATATATACTGTATATATCTGTATATATTAGGGGTCTGCACCGGCCACTTTTCGTGTTTTGGTTTTGGATCTGGATCTTTCTTCGTGTTCTGGATCTGGATTGGTTTTGCCAAAACCACCCTTCCGTGTTTTGGGTTCTGGGTTTTGTGTTTTGGATCTGTATTTTTTTTTTTAAAAAGCATAAAAACAGCTAAAATCACAGAATTTGTGGGTTTTTCTGCTCCTATGCTATTATTAACCTCAATAACCTTAATTTCCACTCATTTCAAGTCTATTCTGAACACCTCACAATAGTGTTTTTATATCCAAAAGGTTGCACCGAGGTAGCTGGATGACTATGCTAAGAGATACGAGTGGGTGGCACAAACACGTGGTCCATCTAGGAGTGACACTGCAGTGGCAGACAGGATGGCAGTTTGAAAAACTAGGCCCCAAACAGTACATAATTCAAAGAAAAAAAAGAGGTGCAAGATGGAATTGTCCTTGGGCCCTTCCACCCACCCTTATGTTGTATAAACAGGACATGCACACTTTAACAAATCAAACATTTCAGCGCCAGGGTCTGCCACACGACTGTGGCTGAAATGATTGGTTCGTTTGGGCCCCCACAAAACAAGCTGGCAATTAATCTGTCCCTGCACAAACTGGCTCTACGGAGGCAAGATGTCGTCCTCATCCTCCTCATCCTCCTCATCCACCGATTCCTCACCCTCTTCAGTGTTATGTACATCCTCATCCTCACAGAGTATTAATTCGTCCCCACTGGAATCCACAACCAGAGGTCCCTCTGTACGTTCTGGAGGCTGGTCTCCCTGGAAGAGTTGATAATTCATTTTATGGACATCATCTTCTCCACATTTTGTGGAAGCAACCTCCTACGCCTTTCGCTGACAAGGTTCCCGGCTGCACTAAACACTCTTTGGGTGTACACACTGGAGGGGGGGGGGTAAAATAGAGCCAGTTTGTACAGGGGCCTCCAAATTGCCTCTTTTTCCTGCCAGTACAGATACGGACTGTCTGACATGGATGCTGTCACCGATGTAATCCTTTAACAGACAGACGCACGCTTGTCACTGCTGCTTTGAGGATGCAGGTGCGGCTACAGCTCACACAATTCACAAAGACAGAAAAAAAAAAAAAAATTTATTTTTGTGGAGCGCACTTTGAGGGTTACACCACCCTTTAACAGACAGACGCACGCTTGTCGCTGCTGCTTTAAGGATGCAAGTGCGGCTATAACCCACACAATTCACAAAGACAGAAAAAAAAAGAATTGTTTATTTTTTGTGGAGCTCACTTTGAGGGTTATACCACCCTATAACAGACAGACGCAAACTTGTCGCTGCTGCTTTGAGGATGCAGGTGCGGCTACTGCACATACATTTCACACACAAACACAGGAAAAAAGAAGATTATTTTATTTTGGTTGGAGCGCACTTTGGGGGTTACACCACCCTTTAACAGACAGACACACGCTTATCGCTGCTGCTTTGAGGATGCAGGTGCGGCTACTGCACATACATTTCACACACAAACACAGAAAAAAAGATTATTTTATTTTGGTTGGAGCGAAATTTACCGGTTACACCTCCCTTTAACAGACAGATGCATGCAAGTCACTGCTGCTTTGAGGATGCAGGAGCGGCTACTGCGCATACATTTCACACACAAACACAGAAAAATAGATGATTATTTTATTTTGGTTGGAGCACACTTTGGGGGTTACACCACCCTTTAACAGACAGATGCACGCTTGTCACTGCTGCTTTTAGAATGCAGGCGCGGCTACAGCCCACACAATTCACAAAGACAGAAAAAAAGAAGAATTTTTTATTTTTTGTGGAGCGCACTTTGGGGGTTACACCACCCTTTAACAGACAAGCCAGCCGGCCCTTTACTTATGACACAGGCGCACGCTTGGCGCTGCTCCTTTGTTGAAGCACGTGCAGCCAGAGTGCAGACAATTCACAAACACAGAAAATAATTCCTCCACCATTCTGTCAGTGGTGACAGTATCATATGCAGTGACAGGAGACATGTCAGAAATTGTTGGCAAGTCCTTCAGTCCGGACCAGGTGTCCAAACCGGCCCTTGACTTATGACACAGGCGCATGCTTAGCGCTGCTGCAGTGTTGATGCACGTGCGGCTACTGCGCATAAATTTCGCACACAAACACAGAAAAAAAAGAATTGTTTATTTTTTGTGGAGTGCACTTTGGGGGTTACACCACCCTTTAACAGACTTATGGGACACAGGCGCACGCTTGGCGCTGCTCCTTTGTTGATGCACGTGCAGCCACAGTGCACACAATTCACACACACAGAAAATATTTTTTTATTTTGTTTGGAGTGCACTTTGGGGGTTACAGCACCCTTTAATGGACGAGCCAGCCGGCCCTTTACTTATGACACAGGTGCACGCTTGGCGCTACTTTGTTGATGCACATGCGGCTACTGCGCACACAATTCACAAACACAGAAAAAATATTTATTTTTTTTTGCACTTGGGGGGGGGCACCCCTGATGGACAGAGCACCCCCTTGGACAACACTACAGCACCCCTTTAGGACTGGGACACTGCACAGGACTTTGGAGTGGACACAGCCCCTATGGACAACTGACTGCACACCACAGCCCAGCCAACCCCTATGGACTTTGGAGGAGTGGACACAGGGCCTGATTCAGATCCACTCACGAGCGCTGAGTGCTCGCAAGTGGGTCGATGGTGTTCTAGTGCGCATGCGCACGACGGAGGGAGCTCCGTCGTGCGCGAGACCCGGCTAGTGACGGGGAAGCCGTTGCTCCGGGTCTCGCACCAAAGGGGGCGTGCTGTCGATGGTGAGTGACAGCATGCCCCCTCTGGAGGACGTGCCAGGGGCGTTGCTTCCAGATGGAGGCGTTCCCATGGGAACGCCTACCATCTGGGTCCGGCACCACTGACATCACTAGTGATGTCAGTGCGAGTGATTTTGGCTCTGATAGAGCCAAAATCACTCCAGGGCTTGCAGTCACCGAGACCCTACCGCAGTGTCTTGTCGCAAGCCTGATGGTCGCGATGGTCTTGACCATAAGCTGTGGGTGGTAACCCACAGCTATGCGAGCGTCCAGGAGGATGCACCAAAAAAAAAAATGCCCTGATTCAGAGCGGGCGCTCGTTCAGAGCGTCCGGCTCTGAATCAGGCCCACAGCCCCTATGGACAACAGCAGCACAGCACAACACAGCCAGCCCCTATGGACTTTGGAGGAGTGGACACAGCCCCTATGGACAACAGCAGCACAGCGCAGCACAACAATACACTGCACTACACTACACTACACAGCCCAGCCAGCCCTATCTCCCACCCTCCCTCTTCACTGTCCACAGCCGAGTGAAAAAATGGCGCCGACGCGGGTACCTTATAAAGAATCCAAAACCCGCGAGACCCGGAAGGTGGGATAATGACGTTTTGCCTCGATTTCAGATCCGATTCAGGCGGGAAAAGTCGAGCCTGACTCGGATTGGCCTCGGATCGGGGGGGCTCGGGGGGTTCGGATTTCAGAAATCCAAACCCGCTCACCCCTACTTTATATACAGTCAGGTCCATAAATATTGGGACATTGACAGAATTTTCATATTTTGGCCTCTATTCACCACCACAATGGCTTTGAAATTAAACAAACAAGATGTGATTTAACTGCAGACTTTCAGATTTAATTTGAGTGTATTTACATCCAAATCAGGTGAACGGTGTAGGAATTACAACGGTTTCTATATGTGCCTCCCACTTTATAAGGGGCCAAAAGTAATGGAACAAACTAAACAATCATAAATCTAACTTTCACTTTTTAATACTTTGTTGCAAATCCTTTGCAGGCAATTACAGCCTGCAGTCTGGAATGCATAGACATCACCAGACACTGGGTGTCACAGTTGGTGCTAGCGAGTTACCTGTATCAGGTGATGAGCTGGAATCACTGGAGGCCGGCTGGACTGGAACCATGGTTAACATGAATAGCTCTTTATTATAAGTGGGTAGCAGTGAGAACTGCCTTTGGTGATGAGTGACTGGAACTGGAAACTGGAGACGTTGGAATGAGACCAGAAGGAACTTGGAGGGACCGGACTGGGACCGGCAGGTAGGCTGACTGAGCTGGTCGGGGTACCAGTAGATGAGCCTGCAGATGGATGGTAGCACGGAAGCTACTTGGTGCGGCCTTTGAGCCGTGGGTGAGAGATGGTAGCGTGAAGGCTACTTGGTGCGGCCTAGGAGCCGTGTGGAGAAGCTGGTAGCGTGGAAGCTACGTGGAGCGGCTGGATAGCCGTGGGTAGATGCTGGTAGCTGAGTGGCTACGTGGAGCGGCTGGATAGCCGTGGGCAGACGCTGGTAGCTGGGTGGCTACGTGGAGCGGCTGGATAGCCGTGGGTAGACGCTGGTAGCTGGGTGGCTACGTGGAGCGGCTGGATAGCCGTGGGTAGACGCTGGTAGCTGAGTGGCTACTTGGAGCGGCTGGATAGCCGTGGGTAGACGCTGGTAGCTGAGTGGCTACGTGGAGTGGCTGGATAGCCGTGGGTAGACGCTGGTAGCTGGGTGGCTACGTGGAGTGGCTGGATAGCCGTGGGCAGACGCTGGTAGCTGAGTGGCTATGTGGAGCGGCTGGATAGCCGTGGGTAGACGTTGGTAGCTGGATGGCTTTGGGGAGCGGCTGGATAGCCGTGTGGAGAAGCTGGTAGCGTGGAAGCTACGTGGAGCGGCCTGGGAGCCATAGGTGAGAGTCTGGTAGCGTGGATAGCTGAATGCAGCAGGCTTACTGATAGCACTGGTCTAGGAACCAGCAGGAGCCTGGGACATACTGGCACACAGAGGAACAGCTATAGCACAAGCAGTACACCACGGAACGTAACACGATGTTCAAGCACTGAGTGCTATTAGAGGAGGATCTATATACCAAGAGTCTGGCAGCGATTGGTGGATGCAGACAGGTGGTAGTGGCATTCAGAGTGGAGCAAGACACAGCATGCAAAAGGAGTATTCATCTCTGCAGCTCAGAGAATCAGGACCACACCTGTGATTCCCAGACTAGCAATGCTCACAGACAGAGCAGGGTCCAGGTGTTTAATCAGTGTGGAGAGATGAGAGTTCTGCACACACAGAGATGTAACAGCCAGCATGATTCAGCCAGAGCAGATGTCCCAGGAGAATTACAAACACAGATCCATGGAGCAGCTGGCAGAGGTAAGTCACAAAAGGTAAAAACTAGCCAGGATTGTGACAGTACCCCCCTCTTCAAGGGTGGACTCCGAACACCCAGGCAAAACTTCCTTCAGAAATACAAGAAAGCTTCAAAAAGACTCGAAACACCAGGACAACTTGGAAAATTTCTAAAAAACTTGGCTGAGCCTGTCCGATATCTTCAAGAACTTGAAACTTTGAGAACTCTAGAAGGTGCTTGGAAAATTGTTTCCAGAGGTAATTTGCTCAAAAAATCTTTCCTTGGAGAGCATAATGTCAATCAACTTAAACAAGCCATCTTCCTTAATAACCTTGACCCCAAGACTCTTTGCTTTCTCTCGCTTGGTTTTTCCACCGAAACGACCCATAACGAGATAATCGATTTTACTGCATATCTTCTCGGAAACTTTACCTCCGTAACTCTCAATTAACAACTTGGCTTCCTCCTTTTCTATGGACTCAAAATATCCCACGATCACAAAGGTTAATCCCTTCAAGCATCTCTCTGTTCCTAGAGGAATTTGCATAGTGTTAAGGAGAGTAGCTGAAGAATTTTCCTTTTTCAGTAAAGTAGTTTTTACAGGTAATTCTTGGGAGAACATATGACTAGGAAGAACATGGTCTGATACCAAATGGTTGTCGAGGAAAGGAGTATTGTCATGCACAGGATCGAATTCAGAATCAGAATCCATGTCCAAAGGAAGATAAGAGGAGTTAACATGACTTGGAAACCTAGAGGACTCCGGAGATGGGCAGAGGGAAACCCAACCAACTCTCATGGTATCATGTTGTTGGTCTCTAAAAGTTCTTTGAGTCTTCTTCTTTCGGACTGATTGATCCTGTACCATATGATTTTGAGAAGGGAGAACAGCGGGGTATGCGAGTTTAATATCTGAAGGTGCTGAAATAACTCTAGAATATTTATCAGAACGGGTATCTGGAGATGGAGATATAGGAGCGAATTCTTTAAGAAGGGCTGTACTGAAGGCAATTACGTCTTGTAGAATTGGATCCTTGGACTCAATGAGTGGGTTAGCCCACTCCAAGGCTTTACCTCTAAAGTGCATAAAAAGAAACTTGATGATGTTGGTGGGAGTAATACCACAGGTAGGATTGGTTCTCATTAGGGCATCATAATGCTTAAGCAATACGGTGTACTGGGACAGATCATCATCAAAGGTCATGGACACTATATCATCCTGAGCTACCGCATTCTTTTCAGGAACTGAGAAGGAACCACTTAGAAATTCTTTAACATGATGATTAGATGATTCAGCCGAACTTAATAGATGTTCTTTCATAGACAGAACAGTGTAAATTTCCACCAAGAGTGTGGAACTTGAAATCTGCTCTTGGAGGACGGGACTTGAAACCCCCTCTTGGGGCATGAGACTTGGGACCTCCTCTTGGGGTGCGAGACTTGGGACCCCCTCTTGAGATGTGAGACTTGGGACCCCCTCTTGGGGTGCGAGACTTGAGACCCCCTCTTGGGGCATGAGACTTGGGACCTCCTCTTGGGGTGCGAGACTTGGGACCCCCTCTTGAGGTGCGAGACTTGGGACCCCCTCTTGGGGTGTGAGACTTGGGACCCCCTCTTGGGGTGCGAGACTTGGGACCCCCTCTTGGGGTGCGAGACTTGAGACCCCCTCCTGGGGCGTGAGACTTGAGACCCCCTCCTGGGGTGCGAGACCTGAGACCCCCTCCTGGGGTGCGAGACTTGACACCCCCTCCTGGGGTGCGAGACTTGAGACCCCCTCCTGGGGTGCGAGACTTGAGACCCCCTCTTGGGGTGCGAGACTTGGGACCCCCTCTTGGGGTGCGAGACTTGGGACCCCCTCTTGGGGTGCGAAACTTGGGACCTCCTCTTGTGGTGTGAGACTTGGGACCCCCTCTTGGGGTACGAAACTTGGGCCCCCCTCTTGGGGTGTGAGACTTGTAACCCTCTCCTGGGGTGAGAGACTTAAGATCCCCTCCTGGAGTACAGAACTTGACACTCCTTGTTGGAGTATGGGACCCAAAATCCCCTTCTGGGGAAGCTGACTCGACTTTTCCTTTTGGGGTATGGAACATGAACCCCCCTTTTGGGATGCGAGGACAGAGACTTCCTCCTGGGGTGAGTGACTCAAAACCCCTTCTTGGGTTACGAGACTTGAGGACCCTCCTGGGGTAGCCAACTGAAGTCCCCTACCAGAGCAGGCAGAATCCGGGTTGGGACCGGAACGGGCAAAATCCGGGCTGGGACCGGAACAGGCAGAATCCGGGCTGGGACCGGAACAGGCAGAATCCGGGCTGGGACCGGAACAGGCAGAATCCGGGACGGGACCGGAACAGGCAGAATCCGGGCTGGGACCGGAACAGGCAGAATCCTGGCTGGGACCGGAACAGGCAGAATCCTGGCTGGGACCGGAACAGGCAGAATCCGGGCTGGGACCGGAACAGGCAGAATCCGGGACGGGACCGGAACAGGCAGAATCCGGGACGGGACCGGAACAGGCAGAATCCGGGACGGGACCGGAACAGGCAGAATCCGGGACGGGACCGGAACAGGCAGAAACCGGGCTGGGACCAGAACAGGCAGAATCTGGGACAGGACCAGAACGGGCACTGAGACGTTGACACCTAGAACCACTGCTGGAATTGCAAAGGGAACAGTCTTTGATAAAGTGGTCAGAAGCTCCACAATAGCGACAGAGATGTAAATCTTTAAGCCGCTGGCGTTCAGCCACAGAGAGCTTGGAGCGTGGGTAACTTTGATGTCTCACTTTACTTGGCATGGAAGAATCTTTGGTTCTTAGAGATTCCCAGACAGAGTTTTTAGTTGAGACAGAGGTAGCTCTAAGAAATTCAGGAAGGATCTGAAAGATTTTACTGAGTAGAGCCTGTAGCTGTTCCAGCAGTTGATGGAAAGTAGTTAGGGGTTCAGGTAAGATTTGGGTATCATCTAGCCGGTTAGTCAGAATTTGCAGAAGCTGTAGTACTTGATGCTGTACCGTCTCCTGTGAATCCAAACGAGTGATTAGGTTACGGAAAGCACTTGATCCAGGATTAAGTGCTTGATCCGCTACCATCGTTAGGCTTGAGCATACTGTCACAGTTGGTGCTAGCGAGTTACCTGTATCAGGTGATGAGCTGGAATCACTGGAGGCCGGCTGGACTGGAACCATGGTTAACATGAATAGCTCTTTATTATAAGAAGTGGGTAGCAGTGAGAACTGCCTTTGGTGTTGAGTGACTGGAACTGGAAACTGGAGACGTTGGAATGAGACCAGAAGGAACTTGGAGGGACCGGACTGGGACCGGCAGGTAGGCTGACTGAGCTGGTCGGGGTACCAGTAGATGAGCCTGCAGATGGATGGTAGCACGGAAGCTACTTGGTGCGGCCTGGGAGCCGTGGGTGAGAGATGGTAGCGTGAAAGCTACTTGGTGCGGCCTAGGAGCCGTGTGGAGAAGCTGGTAGCGTGGAAGCTACGTGGAGCGGCAGGATAGCCGTGGGTAGATGCTGGTAGCTGAGTGGCTACGTGGAGCGGCTGGATAGCCGTGGGCAGACGCTGGTAGCTGGGTGGCTACGTGGAGCGGCTGGATAGCCGTGGGTAGACGCTGGTAGCTGGGTGGCTACGTGGAGCGGCTGGATAGCCGTGGGTAGACGCTGGTAGCTGAGTGGCTACTTGGAGCGGCTGGATAGCCGTGGGTAGACGCTGGTAGCTGAGTGGCTACGTGGAGCGGCTGGATAGCCGTGGGTAGACGCTGGTAGCTGGGTGGCTACGTGGAGTGGCTGGATAGCCGTGGGCAGACGCTGGTAGCTGAGTGGCTATGTGGAGCGGCTGGATAGCCGTGGGTAGACGTTGGTAGCTGGATGGCTTTGGGGAGCGGCTGGATAGCCGTGGGTAGACGCTGGTAGCGTGGAAGCTACTTGGTGCGGCCTGGGAGCCGTGGGTGAGAGATGGTAGCGTGAAAGCTACTTGGTGCGGCCTAGGAGCCGTGTGGAGAAGCTGGTAGCGTGGAAGCTACGTGGAGCGGCCTGGGAGCCGTAGGTGAGAGTCTGGTAGCGTGGATAGCTGAATGCAGCAGGCTTACTGATAGCACTGGTCTAGGAACCAGCAGGAGCCTGGGACATACTGGCACACAGAGGAACTGCTATAGCACAAGCAGTACACCACGGAACGTAACACGATGTTCAAGCACTGAGTGCTATTAGAGGAGGATCTATATACCAAGAGTCTGGCAGCGATTGGTGGATGCAGACAGGTGGTCTGGTAGTGGCATTCAGAGTGGAGCAAGACACAGCATGCAAAAGGAGTATTCATCTCTGCAGCTCAGAGAATCAGGACCACACCTGTGATTCCCATTAAGACTAGCAATGCTCACAGACAGAGCAGGGTCCAGGTGTTTAATCAGTGTGGAGAGATGAGAGTTCTGCACACACAGAGATGTAACAGCCAGCATGATTCAGCCAGAGTAGATGTCCCAGGAGAATTACAAACACAGATCCATGGAGCAGCTGGCAGAGGTAAGTCACAAAAGGTAAAAACTAGCCAGGATTGTGACACTGGGTTTCATCCCTGGTGATGCTCTGCCAGGCCTCTACTGCAAATGTCTTCATTTCCTGCTTGTTCTTGGGGCATCTTCCCTTCAGTTTTGTCTTCGTTGAGTGAAATGCATGCTCAATAGGATTCAGGTCAGGGGATTGACTTGGCCATTGCATAACATTCCACTTTTTAGCCTTAAAAAACTCTTTGGTTGCTTTTGCAGTATGCTTCGGGTCATTGTCCATCTGCACTGTGAAGCGCTGTCCAATGAGTTCTGAAGCATTTGACTGAATATGAGAATATAATATTGCCCGAAACACTTCAGAATTCATTCCCAATATTTATGGACCTGACTGTACATGTGTATCTGTGTGTGTGTGTGTGTGTGTGTGTATGTATGTGTATATACATATATGTGTCTCTGTGTCTCGAATGCTGAGATGCTGAAAATATCCCATACACACAATATGTCCATGAACAAAGTTGTTCACAGACATATCGCGTCAGCTGTGCAGCACAGGCGGTGCTGTGTGTAAGGGCATTTAGCCGATCGCCCTTACACTGGCTGCAGCGGCTGGCAGGGAGGGGGTCGCTATGTGTCGTCCGGCTAGCGGGGCCACAGATGGTGGTTGCTCAGTGTGTATGAACAACCTTAATCTGCAGATATATCCAGTGCCAGATTAAGGTCCATATGGGCCTGGAGCTGAAATTTATCAAGGGCCTACTGTGTGACACTGCAAAAGGTGTGATCAGCACTGCAGAGAAGTTCTCCCGTGGGGGTGTGGTGGCACACTACGCTACCTATCTACACTACATCACTATGCTACCTCTCCACACTACATTACTATGCTACCTCTCCACACTACATCACTATGCTACCTCTCTACATTTAGGGCCGGTGTGAGGATAATTTATTTTACGTAATATGCATCATACATTGCTTGTTTATATATATATATATATATATATATTAGGGATGTGCAGGCTCGGTTCTACTCGGTTCCGTTCGGTTTTTTTTAACCGAATCTTATTGGCTATCCAAAACTCGTGACAGCTGAAACCCAATAAGATTCAGGAAAAAAATCCGAACGGAACCGAGTAGAACCGAGCCTGCACATCCCTAATATATATATATAGCGCAGTCTACTATATTGCTTGTGTGTGCATGTATGTGTGTATATATGTGTGTATATATATATATATATATATATATATATATATATATAGTCAGGTGCATAAATATTGGGACATTGACAGAATTTTCATATTTTGGCCTCTATTCACCACCACAATGGCTTTGAAATGAAACAAACAAGATGTGCTTTAACTGCAGACTTTCAGATTTAATTTGACGGTAATTACATCCAAATCAGGTGAACGGTGTAGGAATTACAACGGTTTCTATATGTGCCTCCCACTTTTTAAGGGGCCAAAAGTAATGGGACAAACTAAACAATCCTAAATCTACCTTTCACTTTTTAATACTTTGTTGCAAATCCTTTGCAGGCAATCACAGCCTGAAGTCTGGAACGCATAGACATCACCAGACGCTGGGTTTCATCCCTGGTGATGCTCTGCCAGGCCTCTACTGCAAATGTCTTCAGTTCCTGCTTGTTCTTGGGGCATTTTCCCTTCAGTTTTGTCTTCATCAAGTGAAATGCATGCTCAATCGGATTCAGGTCAGGGGATTGACTTGGCCCTTGCATAACATTCCACTTTTTAGCCTTAAAAAACTCTTTGGTTGCTTTTGCAGTATGCTTCGGGTCATTGTCACTACGCTATCTCCCCACACTACATCACTATGATACATTCCTGCACTATATCACTGCACAGCCTTCCCACACTATGGACCTCATTCAGAGTCGGTCGTTGCGGCCGCACGGTCGTACGCATACAATGTTTTTCTTTCTGCGTCTGCGCACGGCTAGCAGTGCGCATGTGCGTACGAGCTCTACCGATCAAAAATACTGTCGGTCGTAGTGCTTCCGACACGGAAGTGGATTGCTAAAGTTGATTGACAGGAAAGACCGTTTGTGGGAGTATACGGGGTGGTGGTCTGCAAACGGAGGCGTTCTTCAGCGTTTCCAGGCGTTTTAGGGGAGTGCATAAATTACCTGCTTCGTACGACCAAGAATTGTGGATGCATGAAAACGTCACTCTACGAACAGGCTGATCGTCCAGGCTAAGGTAGGCAAGAACCGTCCATAAGCCACAACAGTACAATCGTTAATCTGATGTTACCTGCGATGTTTTGATTTGGAACCACACAAACCAAGCAGCTAAGATTGCTGCATTGTAACTATTAACACTGCTAATTACCTTGTAACTGATTTCACTTGCGTGTGCATTAGGGAATTCGTAACACAAATGTTTATTTGTGCTTTTTAAACCTTTTTTTTGTAAAACAGTTTTTAAAACATCTAGCATTGTGTTTTGCGTAGCAACCTTTTCAGATACCACACTTTTTAAACCTTGTATACATTGATTTAGTTAAAGATAGACATTTTTGGTATTAAATTTTTTTATTTTTTTGAAATTTGCCTTTCATCACAATGTAAATAATAATTGTAACGGCAACATTTGTATAAAATTAAAATAATTAATAAAAATAAAATAAAATTTTTGTTAAAAAAAATAAAAGGGCTTGAGACATTGGTGACAAGAAATATGGGGACTGGACAACAGGTGAGGGAGGAGATATCCAGGGCTACTTGCGTTGTTTGGGCCAGCTCGGAGGAAGAGGTAAGCTACGGACAGCCGACTGGCGTGTAACACGCCGACTGGCCTGGCCAGAGGTAGATGGGATTTCCTCTGGCCTAGGCATAGGGCTCTCCATACTTGCGGGGGTGGCTATACGGCTGCCAGAGGTGGTGGTCCTGGGAGGAAGGGAGTCTCGCTCCATCATGGCAGGTGGGTTGGCCTGCTCCTGGGTATTGGCCAAACGATCTAGGGCCCCAGCAATGGTCTCCAGGGCCACCGCCACCCTCACCAGAGTGGTCTCCATCCTCAGAAGAACACATGTGATCCTGAGTTTGGGAGACCAACCTGGTGAGGAGAGGCACTGCTCGGTCCGATGTTTGCCCTGGAGTAGACTCCACAGGGTCCCCAGATGGAGTACTTGGATCCTCCCCTGCAGAGTCCCCCTCTGTGCTGGACCCAGACCTGAACTCAGGAGCAGGCACTACCTCCTCTGAGTCTGGAATATAAAATTAAAAATGTTATTTGTTTTTCCCCACAAAAAAAACAGAGACGTTTCAGCTTTATACTTTTTGCCTTACAAAATTAAATTACCTTCTTGCACATGTGGAGCGTTGAAGTCGGCCATGTCAGTGTCCATAGTGGACACGCCGACTATCTCCTCTTCCATCACACATCCCTGAGCCAACATCTCCAACCTTGTCAAGGCCAGCTCCTCAGGGATGGGACCACCACCTGTCCCCGCAGCATTGGCCACCTTACTCCGTAGCTTCCTCTTCAGTTGGTACATGAAATCCGTCCAGCTGTCAATGTTATTTTGGAAATTTTAAGTGTTAGTTTATTTAAATAAGATCAAGCTTTGGACTTCAGTACACTCACAATATCATTTTCTTACCGTTTTTTAATGACTTTCTGTGTTCTGTAGGTTGTCCCCACAGCATTAACAGCCCTGGATATCTCCTCCCAAATCCTGTCTTTGGCTCCAGCCCCCATAATTCTTGGTGCATTGACAAGGTTCTCCATTGTCATGGTCACCAATGTCTCAAGCTCGATCCGTGAAAACGGAGGGTTTCTTGGCCTTGGCCTGCTTGGACCCGCCTCCTCCTCCTCTACTGGTGGACTTTGATTCCCAGCACCTACAACATTTTTTAAATTAGATAAAATTTTAATCATTTTTTAAGGGAAATATGACCAGTTCTTGTGCTGTGGAAAAAATGTGATTTGCACTTACCTGGCTCAGTTGGCCTCTGCTCACCATGCTCCTCGCTTGACATTCTGCTAACCTGTGAGAGAGAATGAAGAATACTGCTTGTGCAGACTTTTTTATAGATGTGAGTGCATCCCTGGATTGGTTACCCGTGCATCCTTATTTGCCTAACTACAAATGCACACCTTTCCTGCATTCCGTAATTACGCGTGGGTTGTGCTAGATGTGAGCGCATCCCTGGATTGGTTACCCGTGCATCCTTAATTGCCTAACTACAAATGCACACCTTTCCTGCACTCCGTAATTACTGCGTGGGTTGTGCTAGATGTGAGCGCATCCCTGGATTGGTTACCCGTGCATCCTTATTTCCCTAACTACAAATGCACACCTTTCCTGCATTCCGTAATTACTGCGTGGGTTGTGCTAGATGTGAGCGCATCCCTGGATTGGTTACCCGTGCATCCTTATTTCCCTAACTACAAATGCACACCTTTCCTGCATTCCGTAATTACTGTGTGGTTTGTGCTAGATGTGAGCGCAACCCTGGATTGGTTACACGTGCATCCTTATTTCCCTAACTACAAATGCACACCTTTGCATTCCGTAATTACTGCGTGGGTTGTGCTAGATGTGAGCGCATCCCTGGATTGGTTACCCGTGCATCCTTATTTCCCTAACTACAAATGCACACCTTTCCTGCATTCCGTAATTACTGCGTGGGTTGTGCTAGATATGAGCGCATCCCTGGATTGGTTACCCGTGCATCCTTATTTCCCTAACTACAAATGCACACCTTTCCTGCATGTTTCAATAATTGGGGTTTGGTTTCTTTATTTAAGGCAAAGCCAAATGTTCCCTTACTTGTGGGTTGTAGTTGGAGTGTTTTGTGGTGCAGGAGGTGTTTGATAGTAGTTACATTGTTTGAAGTTGTTTGAGAGGTGCTTGTGTGTGTTGTTTGAGAGGTGCTTGTGTGAGTTTTTTGAGAGGTGTTTGTGTGTGTTGTTTGAGAGGTGCTTGTGTGATTTTTTTGAGAGGTGCTTGTGTGTTGTTTGAGAGGTGCTTGTGTGAGTTGCTTGAGAGGTACTTGTGTGAGTTGTTTGAGAGGTGCTTGTTTATGTGGTTTGAGAGGTGCTTGTGTGAGTTGTTTGAGAGGTGCTTGTGTGAGTTGTTTGTGTGTTTTTTTTTTGTTTTTTTATTTTGGTTGTGGGTTTTTTTGTTTCCTTTTATTTAATTTTTTTTTGTTCTATTTTTATTTTTTTATTTCCTTTATTTTTGTTGTTGTTTTTTTGTGTTCCTCTGTTTTTGGTGTTTGTTTTTTGTGTTCCTTTCTTTTTGGTGTTTGTTTTTTGTGTTCCATTCTTTTTGGTGTTTGTTTTTTGTGTTCCTTTCTTTTTGGTTGTTTTTTGTGTTGTTTTTTTTTTGGTGGTGGTGGTTTTTGTGTTCCTTTATTTTGGGTTGTGGTTTTTTTTAGTGTTTTGTTTTTGGTGGTGGTTTTTGTTTGTCAAATTTGATTGGTGCTGACATTTAACAAACCCCGTTAATTGTTGTGCTTGAGCCGGTTACTTGTTCTGTTTGGGTGGCCGGGCTTTTGTATCCTTCAAAAAACAACGTTATTTGAAGACTCAAGTAAGTGTGGCAGCCTACTGCATTTGTTTTGTTTTGTTTTTTTGGATCAACAATCCTAAAAAATATAAATTTTTTGGTACTAATTTTTTAATTTATTAAAGGTGTTTAACAGTCCATTTTGGACTTGAATCAGGTAAGTGTCTATTTATTCAAACCTACAATTATTCCGTAATTACTGCGTGGGTTGTGCTAGATGTGAGCGCATCCCTGGATTGGTTACCCGTGCATCCTTATTTCCCTAACTACAAATGCACACCTTTCCTGCATTCCGTAATTACTGTGTGGGTTGTGCTAGATGTGAGCGCAACCCTGGATTGGTTACACGTGCATCCTTATTTCCCTAACTACAAATGCACACCTTTGCATTCCGTAATTACTGCGTGGGTTGTGCTAGATGTGAGTGCATCCCTGGATTGGTTACCCGTGCATCCTTATTTCCCTAACTACAAATGCACACCTTACCTGCATGTTTCAATAATTGGGGTTTGGTTTCTTTATTTAAGGCAAAGCCAAATGTTCCCTTACTTGTGGGTTGTAGTTGGAGTGTTTTGTGGTGCAGGAGGTGTTTGATAGTAGTTACATTGTTTGAAGTTGTTTGAGAGGTGCTTGTGTGTGTTGTTTGAGAGGTGCTTGTGTGAGTTTTTTGAGAGGTGCTTGTGTGTGTTGTTTGAGAGGTGCTTGTGTGATTTTTTTGAGAGGTGCTTGTGTGTTGTTTGAGAGGTGCTTGTGTGAGTTGCTTGAGAGGTACTTGTGTGAGTTGTTTGAGAGGTGCTTGTTTATGTGGTTTGAGAGGTGCTTGTGTGAGTTGTTTGAGAGGTGCTTGTGTGAGTTGTTTGTGTGTTTTTTTTTTTTGTTTTTTTATTTTGGTTGTGGGTTTTTTTGTTTCCTTTTATTTAATTTTTTTTTGTTCTATTTTTATTTTTTTATTTCCTTTATTTTTGTTGTTGTTTTTTTGTGTTCCTCTGTTTTTGGTGTTTTTTTTGTGTTCCTTTCTTTTTGGTGTTTGTTTTTTGTGTTCCATTCTTTTTGGTGTTTGTTTTTTGTGTTCCTTTCTTTTTGGTTGTTTTTTGTGTTTTTTTTTTTTTGGTGGTGGTGGTTTTTGTGTTCCTTTATTTTGGGTTGTGGTTTTTTTTAGTGTTTTGTTTTTGGTGGTGGTTTTTGTTTGTCAAATTTGATTGGTGCTGACATTTAACAAACCCCGTTAATTGTTGTGCTTGAGCCGGTTACTTGTTCTGTTTGGGTGGCCGGGCTTTTGTATCCTTCAAAAAACAACGTTATTTGAAGACTCAAGTAAGTGTGGCAGCCTACTGCATTTGTTTTGTTTTGTTTTTTTGGATCAACAATCCTAAAAAATATAAATTTTTTGGTACTAATTTTTTAATTTATTAAAGGTGTTTAACAGTCCATTTTGGACTTGAATCAGGTAAGTGTCTATTTATTCAAACCTACAATTATTCCGTAATTACTGCGTGGGTTGTGCTAGATGTGAGCGCATCCCTGGATTGGTTACCCGTGCATCCTTATTTCCCTAACTACAAATGCACACCTTTCCTGCATTCCGTAATTACTGTGTGGGTTGTGCTAGATGTGAGCGCAACCCTGGATTGGTTACACGTGCATCCTTATTTCCCTAACTACAAATGCACACCTTTGCATTCCGTAATTACTGCGTGGGTTGTGCTAGATGTGAGTGCATCCCTGGATTGGTTACCCGTGCATCCTTATTTCCCTAACTACAAATGCACACCTTACCTGCATGTTTCAATAATTGGGGTTTGGTTTCTTTATTTAAGGCAAAGCCAAATGTTCCCTTACTTGTGGGTTGTAGTTGGAGTGTTTTGTGGTGCAGGAGGTGTTTGATAGTAGTTACATTGTTTGAAGTTGTTTGAGAGGTGCTTGTGTGTGTTGTTTGAGAGGTGCTTGTGTGAGTTTTTTGAGAGGTGCTTGTGTGTGTTGTTTGAGAGGTGCTTGTGTGATTTTTTTGAGAGGTGCTTGTGTGTTGTTTGAGAGGTGCTTGTGTGAGTTGCTTGAGAGGTACTTGTGTGAGTTGTTTGAGAGGTGCTTGTTTATGTGGTTTGAGAGGTGCTTGTGTGAGTTGTTTGAGAGGTGCTTGTGTGAGTTGTTTGTGTGTTTTTTTTTTTTGTTTTTTTATTTTGGTTGTGGGTTTTTTTGTTTCCTTTTATTTAATTTTTTTTTGTTCTATTTTTATTTTTTTATTTCCTTTATTTTTGTTGTTGTTTTTTTGTGTTCCTCTGTTTTTGGTGTTTTTTTTGTGTTCCTTTCTTTTTGGTGTTTGTTTTTTGTGTTCCATTCTTTTTGGTGTTTGTTTTTTGTGTTCCTTTCTTTTTGGTTGTTTTTTGTGTTTTTTTTTTTTTGGTGGTGGTGGTTTTTGTGTTCCTTTATTTTGGGTTGTGGTTTTTTTTAGTGTTTTGTTTTTGGTGGTGGTTTTTGTTTGTCAAATTTGATTGGTGCTGACATTTAACAAACCCCGTTAATTGTTGTGCTTGAGCCGGTTACTTGTTCTGTTTGGGTGGCCGGGCTTTTGTATCCTTCAAAAAACAACGTTATTTGAAGACTCAAGTAAGTGTGGCAGCCTACTGCATTTGTTTTGTTTTGTTTTTTTGGATCAACAATCCTAAAAAATATAAATTTTTTGGTACTAATTTTTTAATTTATTAAAGGTGTTTAACAGTCCATTTTGGACTTGAATCAGGTAAGTGTCTATTTATTCAAACCTACAATTATTATTTTTTATTTTGTTAAAAAATTTAAAATTAATACTTTTAATAATGTTTTTTGATCTATTTGGTAAATGTAAATTCGTACGTTTGGACTAAAAAAATCTAATTAATTTTTGTCTTCCCTAAAAATAAAAAAACCTACAACAAATACACATGTAGGGATTTCTGAAGATGGCAATGCCCGACCCTGTAAGAATATGCAGCATTATTATAAAGCTAAGTATTTTTGAACAAATAATCCAAAAACACTCTGTAGAACCAATTTTAAATATAAATTTAACTTTACAGAGCGATGTTGGACAGCTAATAGTGGCCATGTGTACTCCCACCAACCTTCCTGGGCGTAGGCATAGGAGGCGTGCAAGGGCCAAGATATATAGAACATGTGTCACCCTTTTTAGAATGCCTGATGATGTGGTTGTAACCACTTATTGCCTGCCTACAAATATCCTAGACACTCTTTCAATACTAAAGAATGATCTAGAAAGTCAGATTAACATTCCTACAGCAATCTCACCACTTACACAGTTGTTGGTGGTGTTACATTTCTGCACCTCAGGGTCCTTCCAAACCACTGTGGGGCTGGTGGGTGGCCTCTCCCAGCCCTCATTTTCACGGATCCTGAGGTGTGTGCTAGATGCATTTTTCAATCATCTAGCACATTTTATTAGTATGCCTTTGGATACGGAAGCCCTTGATGTGGTAAAGCACATGTTTTTTGAAATTGCAGGCTTTCCACACGTCATAGGGGTAGTGGATGGCACTCACATAGCACTTCAGCCCCCTGCATGCAGGGAACAAATCTATAGGAACCGAAAACATTTTCATTCCCTAAATGTAATGGTGCTATGTGATGACTCTCTCCAGATCCTCTCCCTGAATGCCAAATTCCCAGGCTGCAGCCATGATGCGTATGTGATCCAGCATTCAGGGATTTGGCCAAAATTAAGCAAACTGCAAGCTGGTGACGCGTGGATTCTTGGTAAGTAAAAATCCAGTATGTATCTCTAGTAATAGTGTAAACAGGTTTTCATGGTAAATGTATGTATCTTTTGGTATCCCATTTCCATCAGGTGACAGTGGATATCCTTGCACGCCCTGGCTGCTGACTCCTTATTTGACTCCCACACCAGGACCCCAAACTCACTATAATGCTGCTTTTACTGCCACCAGGCAGGTGGTGGAGCGCTGTATCGGCCTTTTAAAGGGCCGGTTCTGGTGTCTCCATCAGTCTGGTGGTGCACTCATGTACTTGCCGGATATAGTTTCTCGCATTGTGGTCCTTTGTGGGATTTTACAGAACATTGCAATAAGGAGTCGAGTACCCATGCAGCCAGAGGAGGACTTGCCAGAGGATGGCCCCCCGGAGGAAGGTGTTGTGATGCTGTCGGGGGGGGCCAGACGCGATTATGTTGTTTCACGTTTTTTTAGGTAGGAATATTTACATTTTTTTATTAAACAAAACACTTTTTGCAAATGTATTTTAATGTGTACCTTTTTCTTTTGTTTTCTTTTCCTACCAACCAAATCACAACACTTTCCAAAACCTGCAAAAATAATGGAACCCATTGGCAATACCCTGTATGTTTTTGGACAACTAACACATTTTGCACGGATATACCCCAACATGTTTAGTTAATTTGCCTTTTGGTTTTATAATTTGTATGTTTCCCATTCAAATATCTTTTTGGTTTTTACTATCATTGTTTATGTTTGACTAAGCCAGATGTTTTCTTTGCCCAAATCCTGAGGACATTTGTTATGTGTGAATGTGTTATGAAATTATTTTTACGAGTAAAAGCCTGTTGGCAACATGTTTGTTATTTAATAAATGTTTTCAATTAAATACAAATGTTATTTTTTTTTAAAAAAATGAAAGCCATTTTGAGGTGGATAATGTATGCCAACCCCTAAATAAAAAATATACAACATTACTGCAAATGTACTTAAGGTTTACTAATACATTTTTGCAGTTCTTACACTATGGAAAAGCACCCACCTTTGTTCACAAAGTTTTTAAAATGCAGAATTACACCCTTTAATGTGTTGCAAAAAAGAGGACAAATGTTTGAAACACAAAAACTTTAATGTTTTTTGTCAACAAAATAACTATACATCCTCCAAACGCCCCACTATTCTTTGGAGGCAGCAGTAGGCCTGCATTAAATATCCAGAGGTGTCTCTTAGCTCCTCCCTTAATTCCCTCAGGATGTGGATTAGATCTGTGGAACAAAAAATTTTTTTGGAATTAAATACTTCATTAAAAGTACAAACATTTGAACATTACACATTATTCAATGTACCAAAAAGTGTTTAAACACAATGATGTTACAGTGTGTTTGAAAGTATCAGCCACACATTATTAATAGGTTTATACTATTATGTTGTTAAAATAATTTGAAACCTAAACTATGTGGCATAAGCCAAAAACCACTATGATGATGTTAAAAATAATGGGAGGTGTATTCTTAAGTCATGATGGCCATATCCTTAAAACACAATGCACGTATTCACTTCTAGAATGTTCTTGATAAACCTAAAATACAATGTGTTTGTTTGCTATGGAAAACATCACTTTGTACATTAGTACATTTAAACATAGTGTACACAACATCAACAAGGGTAGTCTGGTTCCTAGCACCTTGCCAAGGTGTGTGATATGTCTTTTTACATTGTAAAATACTAATCCGAATGTAATCATTATTTCCTAAAAATACAAAACATTTTTAAAAAACCACTAAACCTATATTTTTGTGGTCCACAATAAAAAAAAGGCCCAGGCACAAAACCTAAGGTCGTAATTGTGAAAAACAGCATTATTGCGCAATGATTTGGAACCCCAGACAGAAATTTTAAAAACCCCCAAAAAAGTAATACATTTGTACAAATACATGGATAACAGCAACACCCAAAAAAAACAACAACAAAAAAAACATACCCTCAGAGTGGTCGGACACAACCACAGATGTGGGCGGAGATACTTCCGGTGAAGGAGAATATTCGGGAGTTGGGGGAATGATGGAAGGGGAAATTGACCAGGAAAGATCCAAGGGAGGGGACATTTGAGAAATTTGGGATGAGTGGGCAGGGGAGGGAGGAATACAAGGGGAGGATTGGAAGAGGGAGGGAGGTACTGGGGGAGTATGGTGGTGGGGAGGGAGGGCTGGGTAGAGGAGAAGCAGGAGGTGAGGGCTGCAGGTTGCCACCAGCATGTCTTTGCATTCTGCGTGCCCTTCTCTGTCTCTGCTGTGCTTCTAAAATGTAAACATAAAATAAAAATAAAAAATTAGTTTTGAATTTCGACTACACAATACAAGTACACTTTACACATTCTGGACAATAGGGACAACATACAGGAGGGTTTTTTAACATTGACTAAAATAATTGGCAAAGGAACATACATTTTTAAAACAGTCCACTAATTATTACTTTTAAACAAACGCATACTTACGTCTGCGTATTTGCGCCCGCAAATTCATCAGGAGCGCAGGAGACCGGCGGCTCAGGTCAGACCAGCGCCTCTCTAATTGGGCAATATTGCGCCTGTAGCCCGCTGATCGGAGTGCTCGCCTTACCTCCGCATAGGCCGCTCGCTTTATGCGGTTGGAAATGGGCCGCACAGTGTGGGTAATCCGCCTGTCCAGGATATTTACCAGGACAAGCAACTTTCTCCTGGTAAAGGCCGCGGCTCTCATGATGGCAATGGCCGATTTTTCAGAAAATTTCAAATTTACATGGGGTACAAAAAATATGATTGGCTAAAATATTTACACTTTCCTCAAAAAAACCACTATTGGCCAATCCTTTAATCATGTGTCCCGAAAAATAAGGTCACATTTGATTGGCTACAACACGCAGTCTGCAATTGCAAACATAAGAGTGCAAATGATCCTAACGCAAAATGCACATGCATTTATAAAGTTAACACAATTAGCAAAAGTACATTCACAGTTAATAAACCTTAATTTGTTTTTCAAATTGTGTGAAAAAAAAGAGAACGGAGAAAACACCCACGAAATGAACAATAAAGTTTATTGACACATGATAAAAAACTCGTTTTAAAGAACAGCAAGAGTTAAACACTTAATTAGATAATTGACAACAAGCTAATAACAAGCTGATCGATAGTCCATGTAAACATGACATGTGACCATCAAAACAGCACGCAAACATCAGAACATAATTAGCATACAGCGACTGACAGCGCCTGACTACGATTGACTCGTTCGTTCGTTCGTTCAGATCAGTCGGTAGCTAGAGGAGGTGCAGTCACTTTGTTTACGGTCACCCTGCCGTACGATCGGATTTTGCGACCGTTGGCCGTACGACCGTGCGGCCGCTACGACCGACTCTGAATGAAGTCATATATACCTACACTACCCCCCCCCTACACTATATAAAAGTGGAAGAAGAAGGTGTACTGCATGATATGGTACTGCATGATAGGGAGGGTCAATTATTTAGGGCTATGTGATATAGTGGTAGTTATGGAAAAATAAATTATGTCAGAGAAGTAGTGTTGGGTATAGTGGGGTCAGGGCATAGGGGGTAATGCATAGAGGTAGTGGTGGGAATGGAGAGGTCAGGGCAGTATGGCAGAGTTGTAGTGGTTGGCATAGAGGTGTCATTGGGGTAATGCAGAGTGGGCATAAATATGTCAGGGAAGGAGAAAAGCAGTGAGGTAGAAGTGGGCATGGAGATGTCAGGGGCAGTAATGCAGAGAGGTAATGGTGGATATAGAGGAGTCAGGGGACAGGTGTAGTGCAGAGTAATAGTGGTGGGTCGATGATGATAATACAGAGAAGCAGAGGCAAGCATGAACGGGTAAAGGGAAGTAATGCAGAGTGGTAGTGTTGGGCATGGAGGGGACAGAGGGTAGTGTAGTGTAGTAATGGTGGGTCAGGGGATAGTGCAGTGTAGTAGTGGTGGGTCAGGGAGGTAACGCAGAGAGGTAGTGGTGGGCATGGAGGGGTCAGTGCAGTGTAGTAATGGTGGGTCAGGGGATAGTACAGTGTAGTAGTGGTGGGTCAGGGAGGTAATGCAGAGAGGTAGTGGTGGGCATGGAGGAGTCGGGGTAGTGCAGTGTAGTAGTAGTCGGTCAGGGAGGTAACGCAGAAAGGTAGTGGTGGGCATGGAGGGGTCAGAGGGTAGTGCAGTGTAGTAGTAGTGGATCAGGGAGGTGACGCAGAAAGGTAGTGGGGGGCATGGAGGGATCAGTGGGTAGTGCAGTGTAGTAATGGTGGGTCAGGGGGTAGTGCAGTGTAGTAGAGGTGGGTCAGGGAGGTAACGCAGAGAGGTAGTGGTGGGCAAGGAGGGGTCAGGGGGTAGTGCAGTGTAGTAATGGTGGGTCAGGGGGTAGTGCAGTGTAGTAGAGGAGGGTCAGGGAGGTAACGCAGAGAGGTAGTGGTGGGCATGGAGGAGTCGGGGTAGTGCAGTGTAGTAGTAGTCGGTCAGGGAGGTAACGCAGAGAGAGGTAGTGGTGGGCATGGATGGGTCAAGGAGTAGTGCAGTGTAGTAGTAGTGGGTCAGGGAGGTAACGCAGAGATGTAGTGGTGGGCATGGAGGGGTCAGGGGGTAGTGTAGTAGTAGTGGATCAGGGAGGTAACGTCGAAAGGTAGTGGTGGGCATGGAGGGGTCAGGTGGTAGTGCAGTGTAGTAGTAGTGGGTCAGGGAGGTGACGCAGAGAGGTAGTGGTTGGCATGGAGGGGTCAGGGGGTAGTTCAGTGCAGTAGTAGTGGGTCAGGGAGGTGACGCAGAGAGGTAGAGGGGGCATGGAGGGGTCAGGGGGTAGTGCAGTGTAGTAGTAGTGGGTCAGGGAGGTGATGCAGAGAGGTAGTGGGGGGCATGGAGGGATCAGTGGGTAGTGCAGTGTAGTAATGGTGGGTCAGGGGGTAGTGCAGTGTAGTAGTGGTGGGTCAGGGAGGTAACGCAGAGAGGTAGTGGTGGGCATGGAGGAGTCGGGGTAGTGCAGTGTAGTAGTAGTGGGTCAGGGAGGTAAAGCAGAGAGGTAGTGGTGGGCATGGAGGGGTCAGGTGGTTGGGAAGAGAGATAGTGTTGGGCATGGAGGGGTCAGGGGGTAGTGCATTGTAGTAGTGGTGGGTCAGGGAGGTAACGCAGAGAGGTAGTGGTGGGCATGGAGGGGTCAGGGGGTAGTTCAGTGCAGAAGTAGTGGGTCAGGGAGGTGACGCAGAGAGGTAGTGGGGGGCATGGAGGGGTAAGGGGGTAGTGCAGTGTAGTAGTAGTGGGTCAGGGAGGTAATGCAGAGAGGTAGTGGTGGGCATGGAGGGGTCAGGGGGTAGTGCAGTGTAGTAATGGTGGGTCAGGGGATAGTGCAGTGTAGTAGTGGTGGGTCAGGGAGGTAACGCAGAGAGGTAGTGGTGGGCAAGGAGGGGTCAGGGGGTTGGGAAGAGAGATAGTGGTGGGCATGGAGGGGTCAGGGGGTAGTGTATTTTAGTAGTGGTGGGTCAGCGAGGTAATGCAGAGAGGTAGTGGTGGGCATGGAGGGGTCAGGGGGTTAGGAAGAGAGATAGTGGTGGGCATGGAGGGGTCAGGGGGTAATGCATTGTAGTAGTGGTGGGTCAGGGAGGTAACGCAGAGAGGTAGTGGTGGGCATGGAGGGGTCAGGGGGCAGTCCATTGTAGTAGTGGTGGGTCAGGGAGGTAACACAGAGAGGTAGTGGTGGGTAGGGAGGGGTCAGGGGGTAGTGCAGTGCAGTAGTAGTGGGTCAGGGAGGTAACACAGAGAGGTAGTGGTGGGCATGGAGGGGTCAGGGGGCAGTCCATTGTAGTAGTGGTGGGTCAGGGAGGTAACGCAGAGAGGTAGTGGTGGGCATGGAGGAGTCGGGGTAGTGCAGTGTAGTAGCAGTCGGTCAGGGAGGTAACGCAGAGAGGTAGTGGTGGGCATGGAGGGGTCAAGAAGTAGTGCAGTGTAGTAGTAGTGGGTCAGGGAGGTAACGCAGAGAGGTAGTGGTGGGCATGGAGGGGTCAGGGGGTTGGGAAGAGAGATAGTGGTCGGTATGGAGGGGTCAGGGGGTAGTGCATTGTAGTAGTGGTGGGTCAGGGAGGTGACGCAGAGAGGTAGTGGTGGGTATGGAGGAGTCGGGGTAGTGCAGTGTAGTAGTAGTCGGTCAGGGAGGTAATGCAGAGAGATAGTGGTGGGCATGGAGGGGTCAGGGGGTTGGGAAGAGAGATAGTGGT
Organism: Taudactylus pleione; assembly: GCA_031769625.1. Classification (NCBI taxonomy): domain Eukaryota; kingdom Metazoa; phylum Chordata; class Amphibia; order Anura; family Myobatrachidae; genus Taudactylus; species Taudactylus pleione. The sequence goes on along the minus strand of JAUIMM010000320.1, from coordinate 4,629,900 downwards.
GGGCATGGAGGGGTCAGGGGGTAGTGCAGTGTAGTAGTGGTGGGTCAGGGAGGTAATGCAGAGAGGTAGTGGTGGGCATGGAGGGGTCAGGGGGTAGTGCAGTGTAGTAGTAGTCGGTCAGGGAGGTAACGCAGAGAGGTAGTGGTGGGCATGGAGGGGTCAGGGGGTAGTGCAGTGTAGTAGTAGTGGGTCAGGGAGGTAATGCAGAGAGGTAGTGGTGGGCATGGAGGGGTCAGGGTAGTGCAGTGTAGTAGTGGTGGGGCAGGGAGGTGACGCAGACAGATAATGGTGGGCATGGAGTGGTCAGGGGGTAGTGCAGTGTAGTAGTAGTTGGTCAGGGAGGTAACGCAGAGAGGTAGTGGTGGGCATGGAGGGGTCAGGGGTAGTGCATTGTAGTAGTTGTTGGTAAGGGAGGTAACGCAGAGAGGTAGTGGTGGGCATGGAGGGGTCAGGGGGTTGGGAAGAGAGATAGTGGTGGGCATGGAGGGGTCAGGGGGTAGTGCAGTGTAGTAATGGTGAGTCAGGGGGTAGTGCAGTGTAGTAGTGATGGGCAGGGCCGCCATCAGGGGGGACTGCCGGGTCTGGAGTCCCAGGCCCGGGCAGCAAGGGGGGCCTGCACAGCGACAGACTTACCAGTCATGCAGCAGGTGTCCCTTGGGAGTAATGGCCCTCATGTATTCCCCTAACATAGCAGATCCTTCTCACTGAGGATCCGCACCGCAGCGCCGGGCATCTCACTGACAGTGATTACAGAGCAAGCATATCCTCCTTTACTTCCTGGTGGCTGTCCCCTCCTCCAGACCAACCACCTGACAATGAGCACAGACAGAGCAGCTAAGCAGACAGCATATGCCTGAGAGAGCTGCAGTGTGACTCACCAGTCTGCCCACACGGACTCTCTGCAAGTCTGACTCCTGCACCTTGCAACAGACGGAAGTGAGCCGGAGTGCCTCTCAGGACACTGACAGAGGTAAGTTAATTGGGGAGGGGAGGTGTGGGGCACCACTGAGAGACAGGGGGGGCAATGATGCAGAGGGGAATGTCTGGGGGAGAGCACTTACAGATAGAGGGGAATGTCTGTGTGTCTGGGGGGGCACTGAAAGATAGAAGGGAATGTGTGTGTGGGGGGGCATTGACAGACAGAGGGGAATCTGTGGTGTGGCACTGACAAACAGGGTGTGTGTCTGTCTGGGGGGTCACTAACAGAGGTGAATGTGTGTGGGGGTTACTGACAGACAGAGGTGAATGTGTGGGGGGTTACTGACAGACAGAGGGAAGAGTATGTGTGTGTGTGTGGGGGGGGGTCACTGACAGACGGGAGTGTGTGTGTGGTGGGTCGCTGAGAGAGGGGAATGTATGGGGGGATCGCTGGGAGAGAGAGGGGAATGTGGAGGGGATCACTGAGAGAGGGGAAAGTAGGGGGTGTCATTGAGATGGGGGAATGTGGGGGGATCTCTGAAAGAGGGAAATGGAGGGATCGCTGAGAGAGAGTGAAATGTGATGGGATTGCAACTCGTACAATAAAGTTTTTATTTTTTTTATTGAGGCAAGGCACGCATGACGCCATTACATCATGCACGCTGCACCACTGACAGAAGATCAAGGCTGCAGCACGAGCAGGAACAGCCAGAAGATATAGGAGAAGATAAATGTCTGTGGGCTGTAGGGGGCAGAATAGAGACAGAGGGGTGCTGGCTAGGGAGACACTGCGGGGCTGGAGTTGCAGAAACACGGGGAGGTGGGGGGGCCCTGCCTATTTTGTGAGTCTCGGGCCCCACAATTTCTGATGGCAGCCCTGGTGGTGGGTCAGGGAGGTAACGCAGAGAGGTAGTGGTGGGCATGGAGGAGTCGGGGGTAGTGCAGTGTAGTAGTATTGGGTCGGGGAGGTGACGCAGAGAGGTAGTGGTGGGCATGGAGGGATCAGTGGGTAGTGCAGTGTAGTAATGGTGGGTCAGGGGGTAGTGCAGTGCAGTAGTGGTGGGTCAGGGAGGTAAAGCAGAGAGGTAGTGGTGGGCATGGAGGGGTCGGGGTAGTGCAGTGTAGTAGTAGTGGGTCAGGGAGGTAACGCAGAGGTAGTGGTGGGCATGGAGGGGTCAGGGGGTAATGCAGTGTAGTAGTAGTGGGTCAGGGAGGTAACGCAGAGAGATAGTGGTGGGCATGGAGGGGTCAAGGGGTAGTGCAGTGTAGTAGTGGTGGGTCAGGGAGGTAACACAGAGAGATGGTGGTGGGCATGGAGGGGTCAGGGGGTAGTGCAGTGTAGTAGTAGTGGGTCAGAGAGGTGACGCAGAGAGATAGAGGTGGGCATGGAGGGGTCAGGGGGTAGTGCAGTGTAGTAGTGGTGGGTCAGGGAGGTAACGCAGAGAGATAGTGGTGGGCATGGAGGGGTCAGGGGGTAGTGCAGTGTAGTAGTAGTGGGTCAGGGAGGTGACGCAGAGAGATAGTGGTGGGCAAGGAGGGATCAGGGGGTAGTGCAGTGTAGTAGTAGTAGTGGGTCAGGGAGGTAACGCAGAGAGATACTGGTGGGCATGGTGGGATCAGGGGGTAGTGCAGTGTAGTAGTAGTGGGTCAGGGAGGTAACGCAGAGAGATACTGGTGGGCATGGAGGGATCAGGGGGTAGTGCAGTGTAGTAGTGGGTCAGGGAGGTAATGCAGAGAGGTAGTGGTGGGCATGGAGGGGTCAGGGGATAGTGCAGTGTAGTAGTAGTGGGTCAGGGAGGTGACGCAGAGAGATAGTGGTGGGCATGGAGGGATCAGGGGGTAGTGCAGTGTAGTAGTAGTGGGTCAGGGAGGTAACGCAGAGAGATAGTGGTGGGCATGGAGGGGTCAGGGGGTAGTGCTGTGTAGTAGTAGTGGGTCAGGGAGGTGACGCAGAGAGGTAGTGGTGGGCATGGAGGGATCAGGGGGTAGTGCAGTGTAGTAGTAGTGGGTCATGGAGGTGACGCAGAGAGATAGTGGTGGGCATGGAGGGATCAGGGGGTAGTGCAGTGTAGTAGTAGTGGGTCAGGGAGGTGACGCAGAGAGGTAGTGGTGGGCATGGAGGGATCAGGGGGTAGTGTGGTGTAGTAATGGTGGGTCAGGGAGGTAACAGAGAGGTAGTGGTGGGCATGGAGGGATCAGGGGACAGTGCAGTGTATTAATGGTGGGTCAGGGAGGTAACGCAGAGAGGTAGTGGTGGGCATGGAGGGGTCAGGGGGTAGTGCAGAGAGGTAGTAGAGGGCATGAAGGAGTCAGGGAGGTGATGCAGATTAGTATTGGATGGGTATGGAGGGGTCAGGGAGCTGGTGTAGGGGAACGCACAGACTTGGGGGCAGGCTATGACATATCTCCACCTTTAGCTGCATGTAAGTTAGTAACATGTATAATAGGTGACAATTATACCTCAGCCAGACTGACACTGGTCACAGCCACCCACTCCCCCTCCCCCAATGATGTCATGCCGGTGGGCAGGGGGTGGGAGAGTGAAAAACTGAATGGGGAACATTTTGGACTGGAATTAATTCCACATCATGAATGGGGCTGAGACTGCTGGGAGAAGGCTCCAGGTACCTGTTGCTGCTCTGTATTTGGTGACAGGCTGGGAGGAGGGGGTCTGTGTCTGATTGTGTAGGAATGGGGCATTCCTGCTAGTGCCTGTGCATACTGTGCATCCCCTGTGCATTAGGAGCAAATACTGGAACAATAAAATTACAAGACTCTTACTTGCACATTTCACTTACATTTGCTGCTTCCAGAGGCAGAATCGCCCCTTCTGTGACACAGTCAGCCAGGCAGCAGCAGGGAGGAGCTGATTCGTGTGTTTCTTCATGTCCCCCGACCCACATGGTGGAAGTGATAATCTCCCTGGCCCCGTGCAGCTTAACCCTGTGTAGCCAGTACAGTAGCCCCTGTACAATGACTGACCTTTTGCTTCAGGCTATCTGCTTTCATGCAGTCTGTCCTTCGCGGAGGAGAACAGAATGGCAGAAGGAGCAGGGTGGGAGGAGCTACTCCCACCCTGCTCCTTCTGCCTTTCTATTCTCCTCTGCGATGGCTGGACCTGGTATATGTCAATGTGGGCGCTGTGCAGGCAGCCTTCTTCCAGCCAGCGACACAGTTGTCTGACCTCCGGCTGCTCCTTCTCATTATGAAAATAAATATATATCCTTTAGCTGCATGGCGATGGTTTGGCAGCCAGGGTGCGTTTCCTCATGCATGTATGAGGAGGATCAGATTCGCTGCTGGGCTGTATTCACGGAACTGCTTTTCCTGTACTGGTCGGACTGTGGACATGGCCGGGTTGCTTCAAAAGTGCAGTGGTGGCAGGGCAGCATGTCCATGATGTCAAACATCATGACATCTCGCGGCACGTAGGAGGTGCGGAGTCAGTGTCAGTGACTGTCTGTATGCGGTGCATGGAGGGCTAATGAAGCCTTCCACTGCACCGCCGCTATGCTGGCGGCATGAGACCCGCTGCCCACAGCCAGCAGCCACGAGGAGCGGGGCCTCGGGCGGCCACAATAGTATTATGTAACAGTAAGAAAAAAATAATTCTGTCATGCTGCTGTCGGGCCTATTTTTATGGTGGGCCTGGAGCTGCCGCTCCATCAGCCCCATTGTTAATGCGGCCCTGGATATATCCGTCAGCTGTGTACCCACTTTAAGATTGGTGGTGGATTATCTTCTAGGGGGCACCAGCCAAAATCTTGCCTAGGGCACCAAATTGGCTAGGGCGAGCCCTGAATCCAAGGTTTCTCAAACTCTGCCCTCAAGGCACCCTCAGTCCAGGTTTTAAGGATATCCATGCTTGAACACAGATCGTATAATCAAACTGACTGAGGTACTAAAGAAGTTACCTGTGCTTAGGCATGGGTATTCTTAAAACCTGGACTGTTAGGGTCCTTTGAGGACTGAGTTTGAGAACCACCGATAAACTATTATACAAGATAAATAATATACATCAGGGGCACAAGTTCATACTAGTCCAATCAAAATAGACAATGGTGCCGCCCCCCCTTCCTGGTAGCTCCGTGTTGCGCATGTGCCAACGTCAATTGGCGCATATGCAGTAGTATGGAGAGCCGTACTGGGATCAAGTGGCTGATCCCAGCATCGGTACAGGCAGAGGGGTAGCCGGCGCTGGGACAGAGTACATGTTCCCTGCGCCGGTCAAGCGTCGGGCGTGGCGTTCCGTGTGGCGGGTATTTGGCTCTGGCCACGAGCCAAACCTGGCTGTCGGGCCAGCAGCCAATAGGAGGCGAACGCGACGAGCCAATCACGGCTCGCCGCATCATAGCCCCACCCACTCGCGCCATCTTGTTTTAGACGGTGCTGAGCGGGAAAAGGCAGTCCGGCGGCAGAGAGGGAGGAGAGAAGACCTCCTAAAGAGTAGAAGATCGGCGCGTCCACTGGGGCGGCAGCCGCGGAAGAGGCCAGAAGATGCCGCTGTCAAGAGAGAAGACAGGCGGCGCCGACTGGAAGAAGAAAAGAAGTGGCGGCGCCGTTGGCCAGCGGCCGAAGAATGCGGCTGAGGACCGGAGAGGACTGCGGGGGGGGGTAGTAAAAGAGCATCACGAAGTTCCCCCCCACAGCCTCTTCCAACGGAGCAGGTAGGCCCTCCGCGAGGCCTACCTTTTACCCCCTCCCTAGACCACCAGGGTTGTCGGGCACTAGGCCTGTGGGGCATAGTCGGGCACTAGCCCGTGCGCAAATAGGCGGGCACAATGCCCGGGGCACAATAGCGGGCATTAGACCCCGTATAAGGATTTCCCCTTAAGTAGGTTTAAGTGGCCTGGGTACTAGGCCCAGGCCACTAATCAATAAAGTAGGCGGGCACTAGGCCCTATATAGTAAGCCCCATCATTAGGCAGGCCCCTAGGCCTGAGCCACGTTTTGGAAAGGGGACTCTGGGCAGTAGGCCCAAGTCCCTCGTGTACCCTGCAGTAGGCAGGCATAAGCCCTGAGCCGCTGGTAAGTCCCTGGGTGTAAGGCCCATGGCCCTGAGCCCATTAGGTGTGCCACTCGTATAGAAAGGTAGCCCCGCATAGTTGATTAGAGGTTTGAGCAGTGGTGGAGAGCTGTCCGGCTCCCACCAATGAGGTAGTGTTTTCCCCAGTCACTGAGAAGAGGAGCTGGCCACCTCTGGATAGGTAGGAAGCAGGCATTTAAAGGGACAGCACCGTGTTTTGCTCTTGTATACTTATAGTCTGTGTTTGGTGTTCCGTGCAGGGCAAAAGTTTAGTTATTGTTATACATGTCGCACTACACACACTGTAGGTTGAGGGCTATGTCATTTTAGTAAGTGTAGTTGCGTGACATAGGTTTAGGCCCTGCACGGCTGTGTTGTGTATCTCCTTAATGGGACCTGTAGGCGAGTGAGAGGACGAAGAGCAAGAGTGGACACGGTGAGAAATATCTGTGTGTACTGTCTCTCCCTGTTTGTTTGTCACTACCTATCCTTCCTTCCTTCTGGGCGGACGGTGAACCTTGCAACCTAGTGCAAGGATGGATCTTCACCTGGTGTGTGAGTACCGATAGGTGAAAATTCGGGATCTGAGGCCAAAAGTGCCAATGATGATCTTCACTTAAAATCTGAATTTATCCCTCGGTTCGGTAGGGCGTGTCGGTTGACGTGAGGAGGGACGGCACTCACATTGTCTCCTTCCTCCTAGGTCATCGTGTCCGTGTCCTATACGGGAGTTCCAGGACCGTCTGTTCAACACACGGCCTGAAGGTGAGAGGGTGCGACGCAAGGTAAGGAACTGAAGTACACTTGCACGGCAGCAGACACTGCACAGCACCACCTCTTACAGTAGCACAGCTGAGGGGGCAAAGGAAGAAGTAATGTGATCGCTATTTCATCACATTACTTCTCAGTGATTGCTGGGACGGGTTCTGCCACCTTTTTTTTTTTGACAGATTTTAAGTTGTTGTATTTTTCAATTCATGGCATCAGACTCCACCATGCCCCTACATATTCCATAGCCCACGCATGCCGCCTTTAGCATCAGTGCCCCCTCATGATCCTTCTAGCTTTCAATAATCTACCAAGCAGCAGGGCAGGTAGTGTTTCTTACACATGCAGGGCCGGATTAAGGTCTGTGGGGACCCCTGGGCCAACAAACTTGTGGGGCCCCCTATCAGTGATCCGAGTATATATATATTAGGGGTGTGCACCGGCCACTTTTCGTGTTTTGGATCTGGATCTTTCTTCGTGTTTTGGATCTGGATTGGTTTTGCCAAAACCACCCTTCCGTGTTTTGGGTTCTGGGTTTTGTGTTTTGGATCTGTATTTTTTTTTAAAAAAGAATAAAAACAGCTAAAATCACAGAATGTGTTGGTTTTTCTGCTCCTATGCTATTATTAACCTCAATAAACTTAATTTCCACTCATTTCCAGTCTATTCTGAACACCTCACACCTCACAATAGTGTTTTTATGTCCAAAAGGCTATGCTAAGCGACACGAGTGGGCGGCACAAACATGTGGCCCATCTAGGAGTGGCACTGCAGTGGCAGACAGGATGGCAGTTTGAAAAACTAGGCCCCAATCAGTACATAATGAAAAGAAAAAAAAGAGGTGCAAGATGGAATTGTCCTTGGGGCCACCCACCCACCCTTATGTTGTATAAACAGGACATGCACACTTTAACAAACCAATCATTTCAGCGCCAGGGTCTGCCACACGACTGTAGCTGTAATGATTAGTTCGTTTGGGACTCCACAAAACAAGCTGGCAATTAATCTGTTCCTGCACAAACTGGCTCTACGGAGGCAAGATGTCGTCCTCATCCTCCTCATCCACCGATTCCTCACCCTCTTCAGTGTTGTGTACATCCTCATCCTCACAGACTATTAACTCGTCCCCGCTGGAATCCACCACCACAGGTCCCTCTGTACGTTCTGGAGGCTGGTCTCCCTGGAAGAGTTGGTAATTCATTTTTATGAACATCATCTTCTCCACATTTTGTGGAAGCAGCCTCCTATGCCTTTCGCTGACAAGGTTCCCGGCTGCACTAAACACTCTTTCGGAGTACACACTGGAGGGGGGGCAACTCAGGTAAAATAGAGCCAGTTTGTACAGGGGCCTCCAAATTGCCTCTTTTTCCTGCCAGTACAGGTACGGACTGTCTGACATGCCTACTTGGATGCTGTCACCGGTGTAATCCTCCACCATTCTGTCAATGGTGACAGTATCATATGCAGTGACAGTAGACATGTCAGAAATTGTTGCCAGGTCCTTCAGTCCGGACCAGATGTCCAAACTTGGTCCTGCCTGCCCTGCATCACGGCCAGCGGGTTGCTTAGGATACCTAAGTTTTTTCTTGGCAGCCCCAGTTGCGGGAGAAAATGAAGAAGGAGCTGTTGACGTGTCACGTTCCGCTTCAGCTGACAGTGTTTTCACCAGCAGGTCTTTACACCTCTGCAGGCTTGTGTCGGCCGGAAAGAGAGACACCACATAGGCTTTAAACCTAGGATCGAGCACGGTGGCCAAAATGTAGTGGTCTGATTTCAACAGATTGACCACCCTGGAATCCTGGCAAAGCGAATGAAAGGCTTCATCCACAAGTCCCACATGCCGAGCGGAATCGCTCCGTCTTAGCTCCTCCTTCACTTTCTCCAGCTGCTTCTGCAAAAGCCTGATGAGGGGATTGACCTGACTCAAGCTGGCAGTGTCTGAACTGACTTCACGTGTGGCAAGTTCGAAGGGTTGGAGAACCTTGCACAACACAGAAATCATTCTCCTCTGCGCTTGAGTCAGGTGCATACCCCCTCCTTTGCCTATGTCATAGGTGGATGTATAGGCTTGAATGGCCTTTTGCTGCTCATCCATCCTCTGAAGCATATAGAGGGTTGAGTTCCACCGCGTCACAACCTCTTGCTTCAGGTGATGGCGGGACAGGTTCAAGAGTGTTTGCTGGCGCTCCAGTCTTCGGCACTCAGTCGCTGAATGTCGAAAGTGGCCAGAAATTTTTCGGGCCACCCAAAGCGCCTCCTGCACGCCCGTCGCTTTTCAGAAAATTCTGCACCACCAAGTTTATTGTGTGAGCAAAACATGCTGGAATTTGCCCAGATGTAATGCCCGCATAATATTGGTGGCGTTGTCAGATATCACAAATCCCCAGGAGAGTCTAAGTGGGGTAAGCCACTGGGCGATGATTTCCCTCAGTTTTTCTAAGAGGTTGTCGGCGGTGTGCCTCTTACTGAAACCGGTGATACACAGCGTAGCCTGCCTTGGAACGAGCTGATGTTTCTGAGATGCTGCTACTGGTGACGCTGCTGTTGTTGCTGCGTAAGGTGATACATCTACCCAGTGGGCTGTCACAGTCATATAGTCCTTAGTCTGCCCTGTTCCACTTGTCCACATGTCCGTGGTTAAGTGGACATTGGGTACAACCGCATTTTTCAGGACACTGAGGACACTTTTTCTGACGTTTCTGTACAGTCTGGGTATCGCCTGCCTAGTGAAGTGGAATCTAGACGGGATTTGGAACCAGGGACACACTACCTCCATCAATTGTCTAAATCCCACTGCACTAATGGCGGATACCGGACGCACGTCTAACACCAACATAGCAGTCAAGGCCTCAGTTATACGTTTTGCTTCAGGATGACTTCTGTCGTACTTCATCCTCCTCGCTAAGGACTGTTGGAGGGTCAATTGTTTAGTAAAAGTAGTGGTGTTCCTACTTCCTCTCTGGGTTGATGAACGACTCCCAGCAGCAGCAACAGCAGCAGCGGCAGCAGTAGGCGTAGCAATGCAGGATCCTCCGGAGGAATCCCGGATAGGAGAGTCAGTCATGCCGAGACATGGCCTGCAGGACTGCTTCCGATCCTGACTAAGGAGGAAATTGACGAGGAGGGAGTTGACGGTGTGGTTTGCAGGCGCTTGGATACAACAGGACAATGGGATTTAAGTGTCCCTGGACTGCTTACGGTCTTAGCCAAAGTTTCTGAACTTGACAGTAACTTTTTATGAACGCGCTGCAGGTGCCGTATAAGGGAGGATGTTCCTAGGTGGTTAACGTCCCTACCCCTACTTATTTCACCTTTACATATGGTACATATGGCAAGACAGTTGTTGTCCGGATTTGGATAGAAATATTGCCAGACCAAAGAGGTGGAATGTTTGGTCTTCTGCCCAGGCATGACCATGATGGTCTTTTTCATCCCACGGACAACAACTGTCTCCCCCGGAGCCTGATTTAAACAAACCACATCACCATCAGAATCCTCCTCGCCAACTTCCTCCTCAGCGCCAGCTACACCAGTATCCTCATCCTGTTGTACTTCAACAGTGACATCTTCAATTTGCATATCAGCAAGTGGACTGTGGGTGCTCCTTTCAGCACTTGCAGGGGACGTGCAAATGGTGGAAAGAGCCACCTCTTCCCGTCCAGTGCTGGGAAGGTCAGGCATCGCAACCGCCACCACACTTGGACTCTCCTTGGGGATTTGTGATATCTTCTTAGAACGCACAGTTCTTCGCTGTGCTTTTGCCAGCTTAACTCGTTTGATTTTTTTAGCAGGAGGAGGGCTTCCATCGTCATGTGAAGCTGAACCACTAGTCATGAACATAGGGAAAGACCTTAGCCGTTCCTTGCCACTCCGTGTCATAAATGGCATATTGGCAAGTTTACGTTTCTCTTCAGATGATTTAAATGTTTTTTTTAAGGTCATTTTCCTGAACTTTGTCATTTGGGATTGTATGTGCCCTCTACTATGACATTGGGCATCGGCCTTGGCAGACGACGTTGATGGCATGTTATCGTCTATGTCATGACTAGTGGCAGCAGCTTCAGCACTAGGAGGAAGTGGTTCTTGATCTTTCCCTATTTTATTTTTATCGGAGAAAGTTTGGTCCTCCATTTATGTTATATTGATTTGATATATAATATTGATTTGATATATACGTGCGGCTAAGGCGCACACAAACACAGAAAATATTTTTTTATTTTTGCTGGAGAGTAGTGCACTTTGTGGGTTACACCACCCTTTAAGAAATGAGCCAGCCGACTCTTTACTTATGGGACACAGGCGCACGCTTGGCGCTGCTCCTTTCTTGATGCACATGCAGCCACAGTGCACACAATTCACAAACACAGAAAATATTTTTTTATTTTGTTTGGAGTGCACTTTGGGTGTTACAGCACCCTTTAACGGTCAAGCCCGCCGGCCCTTTACTTATGACACAGGCGCACGCTTGGCACTACTCTGTTGATGCACGTGCAGCTACTGCGCACACAATTCACAAACACAGAAAATATTTTTTTATTTTGTTTGGAGTGTACTTTGGGGGTTACAGCACCCTTTAACGGACAAGCCAGCCGGCCCTTTACTTATGGGACACAGGCGCACGCTTGGCGCTGCTCCTTTGTTGATGCACGTGCAGCCACAGTGCACTCAATTCACAAACACAGAAAATATTTTTTTATTTTGTTTGGAGTGTACTTTGGGGATTACAGCACTGTTTAGCGGACAAGCCAGCCGGCCCTTTACTTATGGGACACAGGCGCACGCTTGGCGCTGCTCCTTTGTTGATTCACGTGCAGCCACAGTGCACACAATTCACAAACACAGAAAATATTTTTTTATTTTGTTTGGAGTGTACTTTGGGGGTTACAGCACCCTTTAATGGACAAGCCAGCTGGCCCTTTACTTATGGGACACAGGCGCACGTTTGGCGCTGCTCCTTTGCTGATGCACGTGCAGCCACAGTGCACACAATTCACAAACACAGAAAATATATATATGTTTTGTTTGGAGTGTACTTTGGGGGTTACAGCACCCTTTAACGGACAAGCCAGCCGGCCCTTTACTTATGGGACACAGGCGCACGCTTGGCGCTGCTCCTTTGTTGATGCACGTGCAGCCACAGTGCACTCAATTCACAAACACAGAAAATATTTTTTTATTTTGTTTGGAGTGTACTTTGGGGATTACAGCACCGTTTAGCGGACAAGCCAGCCGGCCCTTTACTTATGGGACACAGGCGCACGCTTGGCGCTGCTCCTTTGTTGATTCACGTGCAGCCACAGTGCACACAATTCACAAACACAGAAAATATTTTTTTATTTTGTTTGGAGTGTACTTTGGGGGTTACAGCACCCTTTAACGGACAAGCCAGCTGGCCCTTTACTTATGGGACACAGGCGCACGTTTAGCGCTGCTCCTTTGTTGATGCACGTGCAGCCACAGTGCACACAATTCACAAACACAGAAAAAATATTTATTTTTTTTGCACTTGGGGGGAGCACCCCTGATGGACAGAGCACCCCCTGGACAACACTACAGCACCCCTCTAGGACTGGGACACTGCACAGGACTTTGGAGTGGACACAGCCCCTATGGACAACTGACTGCACAACACAGTCCAGCCAGCCCCTATGGACTTTGAATGAGTGGACACAGCCCCTATGGACAACAGCAGCGCAGCACAGCACAACACTACACTGCACTACACTACACTGCCCAGCCAGCCCTAACTCCCACCCTCCCTCTTCACTGTCCACAGCCGAGTGAGAAAATGGCGCCGACGCGGGTACCTTATATAGGATCCAAAACCCACGAGACCCGGAAGGCGGGATGATGATGTTTTGCCTCGATTTCAGATCCGAGTCAGGCGGGAAAAGTCGAGCCTGACTCGGATCGGCCTCGGATCGGGGGGGCTCGGGGGGGTTCGGATTTCAGAAATCCGGACCCACTCACCCCTAATATATATATATATATATACTGTGTGTATATATATATATATATATATATATATACAGACGCACACAGTGAGCCCTCCCCCCAACCAGCCCACCAGCAGCACCACACTTTAAGAAAAAAAAACATTAATTAACTCACCCTCTGGGCCGAGGCAATATCACAGCAGCAGCCAGTGACTCAAGGCAGCGCCTGCAGGTCCTGTCTTCGATTCACCTCCGCGGGCTCCAGACTCGGCTGTTGAGGGGGTGGGCAGGAGTGGGGCTGCGCAGCATGACCTCTGACGTCATGCCTGTATTGCTGTACAGTCCTACTGCACAGCCTGCCCACCGGCCGGACGGAGTAGCGCCGCGCTCTGAGCCCAAGTGCTCAGCTAGCGCTGTCCGGCTGAAGTGACAGAGGACTGCAGCGAAGACAGCTAAATGTGGGGATGTATCAATCCTTTAAGGGAAGTCTTGAGGGGGAACAGAGACTTACATTACGTGAGATGTTTAAAAATAACATTTTAATAATAATACATTTCATGCACGTCTAAACATAATACACTATATGATGGTATTCCCAAGTTCAGGGTTGTAATGCAGTTCTATATTTACCTCAGTATTCATATTGTCATTACTGACCACCATCATAATTTTGTTCCTTTGTTTTACCTTGTTATTACATTTTCCACACTTCAACACAATAGGAGCATACTGGACACATATGCCAATTGCTATGATGATGACCAGTATAAGGATCAGGAAGTTGCCTACGCTTGCGATCATTTCCTGGGCCCATTTCCCTAGGCCTGAGTACCATTTTACGGGGATCAACCATGACACCCATTCCTCTACTTTTTCCTCTACTTCAGCCACTGAAGCATTATGGTTCTTCCGAAATTCCCATTTCAGCTGCAGAAATTCATCCATCTTTCGATCTATTACCTCCTTGGGATCGCTGGTATCATTGGTGAAATAGGTGCAACACTTCACTCCAAATTGGGTGGCCAAAGTTACGCAATATCCTCCAGTGACAGCGGTTAAATAATTTAACACTAGCCTGTGTTGCACCAGTTCTTTCTTGTACGCTTGCAATTCTCTACCTGTATACCTGAAGGTGTCATCATACATCTTGGTGATATTATCTATCAATTTAGCAAGACCCTGAATATATCTACAATTTAGTGTACCCCGAGCGATCCTGGAGGGATCCAATGCTACTAAAACTTGAAAGCCAGTTGTCTCACTAATTAACTGAGTGGCTTTATGCAAATCACCAGGTATCATATTTCTTTTGTCTCTATGTTCATACTGTGTGTGAAGATATGGTGATGGTGTGTTTTTATGAATACCGAGCATTTCAACATGTGTGAGGGTCATAACCTCTGGGACTACTCTTCCCAGGTAACACAAACCTTCGGAACTCGGGGAGAGCCACTTATACGCTTTTCTTCCACATATAAAATATACATTATCGGGGAGAACATAAGGAATAGAATGCATCATTATCAATAAACACATTTCCCTTGCAAACAGTCCTATCTCAGGCTCTTCCATCTGGTACATGCAAGTTTCTGGTTGTATTATCTTAGCACAATATCCATCTGGTACCTTACCAATAATTTCTTTGGTGGAACTCAATGTATAACGATACCTAAAGCTTCTCCCATTAGATTTAATTGAGCGTAACAGATCATGATTCGTAGACTCATTATCAGTTCTCAGTGAGAAGGTCATCGTCTGATTATTCCCCGTCACTTCCCAATTCCCTGGTTTATTGGGGTTGGTTATGTTCAAACACAAAACTGATCTAACTGCTTGGAATTGATATAATTTGAAATGAGGTGGTTTGGATGAGAGGAATTTTCCAACCAAGGTTTTCCCTTAATGCTATTCTGAAATTTCCGTGGTATTCAGCAGAAATGGCACCAACCCTACATTATTTTGACCCTGTGGCACATGTGAGCACACCCAACAATCAGTTTTGTTTAAAACTTTGCCTATCATGCTATGATAATCCTCTAAAGGATACCCACCCCAATACGGGTTATATTTAGGTTGGCACCTTTGGATACAGTTTTCATCAACTAGGGACCCACAAAACTCACAAATACAGGAATCTTCAGACGATAAACCTCCACACCGTTCCCGAGTATGCGAAATAACAGCTCTTTTAACAATTACAGTACTAAGATTTGTCAAACACTCCCCTGATTGGCATAGCACTCCTCCTGACTCCACTCCATCAGCACTCCCATCAGCTCCCATCTCCGCTATCGGTTCCTCGACACAGAAACCGGACATTCCCGAACCAAACAGGATGGTGAACACTCTAGAAGAGAATATGAAAATGAACACAGCAGGCCAGTCCATTGTCACAACAAAGACTTGCAAATTTATTTTGGTTCAGGTATCTCACTATGACCTTTTCAATCCTCCCGGAATAAGCTTGCAATCGACAGGTCCACCTTATCAGCCTTGTCTCCACCTTGTTTCTCCACCGGTTGGTTGACCTTTTTGCAGTGAGTGGAATGGACCCAGGTATCTCTCTCAGCCACCTTCAAATATGTAGTACTTGTCAGTAGCACCTGGTACGGACCTTCCCACCGATCAGTCAAACAACCTGAATGCAAGAAATATCTGATCATAACATATTCTCCTGGTGCAACATCATGACAGTTAGTTTCAGGCATTTCATGGGACAACAATTTCAGTTTCTGCTGTTGCTGTTTTAACTGTTTACTCATTGATATAAGATACTTTACAGTTACCTCGTTGTTACCCTTCAAGTCTTCCTGTGGACTTATAATCAAATGAGGTTGTCTACCAAACAGTGTTTCAAAGGGGGACAGATTTAGAGGGGGTCTAGGTGTGGTCCTTATGCTATGCAGGACCAACGGTAATGCTTCTGGCCATCCTAGTCCAGTCTCTGCAATGATTTTACTTAACTTATTTTTAATAGTCCCATTCATCCTCTCTACCTTGGTGCTGGCCTGCGGTCGGTAGGGGGTGTGAAGTCGACTATTGATACCCATCAGTTTTGAAAAACATCACCTGTGAAATGGGTACCCCTATCACTCTCAATAATTTTAGGGATACCATATCTGCATACAAACTCCTGTACTATTTTCTTGGCAGTAAACACAGTATTAGTAGCCGCTGGGTAGGCCTCAACCCAGTTGGAAAATACGTCAGTACACACTAATACATACTTGAGATTCCTGTAGGGTGGTAATTGGATGAAATCAATTTGTATTACCTGGAAAGGTCCATCAGTCGGTGGAATGTGGGATGGTTTGGTAGGGATCGCTTTCCCTATGTTCTTCCTCAAGCAGGTCAGACAGGACATTGCTCTCTTTTCTGCTTGTGAAGAAAAACCCGATGCGCACCAGTATACTCTCACCAATTTACACATACCTTGCTTTCCCAGATGAGTCAGACCATGTGCTGCCTCAACCAGGCTAGGGTAATATGCTTTGGGGGCTACTGGCTTACCTTGTCCGTCCCTCCAGAGCCTGGAGGACTCCTGCCCACATCCCTTGGACTTCCAGATGGACTTTTCCTGGCTTGAACACAAATTTTGCATCTCAATTAGTTTCAGAATATCACCTGTTTGGAAAGACATAGGCCCTGATTCAGAGCCGCTCGTAAGCGGCCGCTCGTTCGTTCTGACCGATGTTCGCACATCTGCTCATGCGTACGTATTGTAATACGCATGCGCGAACCAGTCAGTGCGGCCGAAAATCGTTTGTTCGCTATATAGCGAATGCCTGCTACTTTGAGTGACAAGAGGAGGCGTATGTGGGTGTTAACAGGGGAAGGTGCTTGAAAACGGGGAGTGGAGAACAGAACGCAGGCGTGCTTAAAGGTCAAAACGGGCGTTTTAAGGGAGTGCATAATTAATCCAGCAGCGTCATTGACCACGTCACTTGTTTTTTTTTAACTCAGAACTGCTCGCAAAATAGCGGTTGAAAAAGCCAACCACAAGAATAGCGAGCAGTTCATACGCTGTACGATGTACTAGATTAATCTAATAAATAGCGGACATGACGTATGGTGCGAGCGGCAAGGGGCGTTTTTTTCAAAATTACAACCGCAAGTTTTGCTCGCTCGTTCAGACTTAGAGGCGTGAACAGACCGCAAAGTGCGAACGGTTCATTTGAATTGCCACCCCTTTTTATAAAACGAACGACCGCAAATAGCGAGCGGCTCTGAATCAGGCCCATAATTTGTTCTCACATGTATGGGCTTTGCACTTAATTACTGCCACTGTTTTGGGCAGTTGGATTGCTTTTAAAAGATGTTTTATGTGTCTGGAATGTGCAACTGGTGTGCCTGCTGCTGTCATAAAATTTCTCAGACACCATAGAGCTCCAAAATCGTGCACGACTCCGAACGCATACCTAGAGTCAGTGTAAATGTTAGCAGATTTGCCTGCTGCCAGTTCACACACTCTTCTTAGTGCTACTAACTCTGCCACCTGGGCTGAGTGAGGAGGACCAAGAGGTTCAGCTTCTATGATGTCTGTGTCATTTACAACAGCATAACCTGTACATAATTCACCTGTGTCTGTTTGTCTATGACAAGTCCCGTCCGTGTAAAATGTCACATCCACATTCTCTAAAGGTGTATCACGTATGTCAGGTCTAGTAGTAAAGGTCTGATTTAGATATTCCATACAATTGTGTGTATCGTTATGTCCGCTGAACTCACTTCCCACCAGCAACTTGTCTCCTTCCACCATTTGTACATCATGTTGTACACATGGTAAATACGTTGCTGGATTCAGCGTACTGCATCGTTTAACAGTGATGTTTGCAGGTGCAATTAGAGCTAGTTCCCATTTGGTAAACCTAGCTGAAGAAACATGTCTGGTTTGGGCAGAGTTCAGCAGAGCAAATACAGCGTGGGGAGTGTAGACAATCATATCATGGCCCAATACTACGTCCTCACTTTTACTCACCAATAGAGCCGTTGCTGCTACACTTCTTAAACACGTTGGGAGTGATCTTGCTACAGTGTCCAATTTGGCACTGTAGTATGCTACGGGCCTACTGGCATCACCATGTTTTTGTGTGAGGACACCTGCACCACAACCAGCGGCTTCCGTACAATACAAATCAAAGGGTTTTTCATAATCAGGTATTCCCAATGCAGGTGCTTTTGTCAGACTATTGTTAAGCTTAAGGAAAGCCTGCTCTGTTTCCTCTGTGTGTACGACACGATCGGGCTTTGAGGAAGAAACTAAGGACCTCATTCAGAGTCGGTCAAAGCGGCCGCACGGTCGTACGGGAAAGGGGCCAGATATGCTAATGATTCCTTCGCAAGTTGCGTCCCTAAGTTCAGATCGGTAGCTGGCCGACCAAGGGGAGGAAGCTGCCGGAATTCAAAAAAATAGACCCCCTTCTCGTACGCATTGCACGTCATCTCCGGGCATATAAGGAGTAATCGAGACCATCGGGATCCATCGGAACTGGTCGTAGAGCTTAAGGTTGACCATACCCTCTCTTAAGCTCTACGATCATGTCAGTGTAAAAACCTCCCATGTCACATGTGCCATGACGCTACTTTGTTAATTATGCACTCCCATAAAACCGTATGCACTCCCATAAAACGCTGTTCGCATAATTGGGCACGCCTGCGTTCGGATCTCCACTCCCCCGTTTTCAAGCACCTTCCCCTGTTACCACCCACAAACGCCTCAATCTGTCACTCAAACAACCGACCTGGCTGTGTTCAAGGAGAGAGAAATTTCTGATCGTAGCGACTAGTTTGCGCACGCGCATTGCGAACTTTACGCATGCACAGTATAGCAAACATCGGTAGCGTACGACCGTGCGGCCGCTTCGACCGACTCTGAATGAGGTCCTAAGTCCTGTAAAGGGAAGGCCAAAATAGAAAAACCTGGGATCCATATTCTACAGTATCCACACATTCCCAAGAAGGTACGAATTTGCTGTTGGTTCTGCGGCAGTGTCATGTTCTGTATAGCTTGAATTCTGTAATTTGTGAGATGTCGTAACCCCTGAGTTAGGCAGTGTCCAAAATATTTTACTCTGGATTGGCACGGCTGTAGTTTGTCCTTAGCCACCTTGTGTCCTGTGTGCGAGAGGTGAAGCAACAAAAGTTTAGCCTTTTAAAGTTACCATTACAGGGCTTACGTTTGCCATTAATCCAGTGTCCTGTCCATCCTTGGTCCAAAGTGAATCTGGAATTTGGGATAACATTTGATCTACCTGAGATGAATTTTCATTTACACTGGTAGAGTGATACATTATCCTTTGGGGAGTGTCCAATATATCCCTCACCTCGTGCGCAACTCTCTCTGGGATATCTAGAAATACACCATCAGGGGTGCAATATATGACACATCCCATCTTACATAACAAATCTCTTCCCAGTAGGTTAGTAGGAGCCGCTGCAGCCAGAAGGAAAGAATGCCTAGTATGCAGCGGCCCGATAGTAACCTCTGTGGATTTTGTTAAAGGATAATGTTGCACTTTACCGGTTACGCCCATTGCTGGTACTGTCTCGTTGGTTACCTGTAAATTAACGGGAGATTTTATCACTGACCTGGTCGCCCCTGTGTCTACAAGAAAAGGATATTTAGTACCAGCTACATCAACCATCATGACTGGCTCTTCCCTAGCACCTCCCGTTAACCTGACTATCTATAGACTACAGGTATGACCTGGCCCCTAGTGTTGGCTCCCACTCTCCAATAAAGCATTAACGGCCACAATTGGAGCTGGTGCCTGTTGGACATTTGCTGGTCTCTGTGCATATCCCTTATGGGGATATCTAGGTTTCCCCTGATTTGGAGGTGCTACCCTTTTTGCCGTACTGTTCCTACTTACATGTCCTGGCTGGTTACAATTGAAGCATGTTCTTGGATTGGATGAAGAAAAGGGTTGTTGTGCGAGTTGAGCAGGAGGGGGAAGTGGCGAGTATGGGAAAGGATATTGAGGATAAGGTGGGGGATATGTAGTTTGTGGGTAGTATGGGACTTGTGGTTGTGTAGGATAAGTGGGATAGGGCTGTTTTTGCTGTGGTGTAGGATTAGTGAGGGTGCATAACTGTTCAGGTGCAGGTGTGTGTGTGGGTGCAGGTATGTCTGCTGGCTGTGATGTTACCGTAATTCCTTCCAGAGCTTGAATACTGACGGCCATTAGTTTCTTGATCTGTGTCTCTCTCTTCTTTGAGATGTTTTTATCATGTTCTATGGGGGATTCTATGAGGGTATCTATTGTAACTCCCCTCCAGCCAGGCTGTGAGGTCTGAACCTGAGTTTTTAGGTTCTCTTTAAGGCCATCCATGAGTATGGTGACAATCATTCCCCTGTGGTGAATGCTATCTTTAATATCCTCTAACCCAGTGTACTGGGTGATAGCCTGCAGAGCCCGGTCGCAATAATCTTCTGCAGATTCACTCTCCTTTTGCTTTATGGTGAAAATTTTGTTCCAGTTAACTACTACTGGAAAATGTACACCCAATTGAGTTATAATACGGGCAATGTTACCTTGGTTTACTTGGTCTGTTAAGGGAACGTCACCATCCAATACACAATCCGTGATAAATTTTGTCACGACGATATTGCGTGGTAGACAGGCCCTTAACACCACCCGCCAATCTTTATTGGTGGGCTCATGAGAACTACCCAAATTTTTCAAAAATCTTTGACATTTGGCTAATTCCTTCTTGGGATCGGGGAAATCATTTATGATGGAATTTAGCTCTGCTCTCGTCCAAGGACAATGCATTACCACATCCCTTGTAGGTACAACTCCGTTCACATCCGCATTCCCATTCGGAACAGTGATTGTCCGAATGGGATGCAGACCAGCCGCAGTGATACCTTTGACCTTATTACCTGGCTGGGGGTTTAGGGCCTGATTCAGAGCTGCTCGTAAGCGGCCGCTCGTTCGTTCCGAGCGATGTTTGCACTACTGCGCATGCATACGGATCACAATACGCATGCGCAAACCAGTCAGTGCAGCCGAAAATCGTTTGTTCGCTAAATAGCGAATGCCTGCTATTTTGAGTGACAGGAGGAGGCGTATGTGGGTGGTAACAGGGCAAGGTGCTTGAAAACGGGGAGTGGAGATCCGAACGCAGGCGTGCTTAAAGGTCAAAACGGGCGTTTTATGGGTGTGCATAATTAATCCAGTAGCGTCATTGACCACGTCACTGGGTTATTTTATAGTCAGAACTGCTCGCAAGATTGCGGTAGGAAAAACCAATCACAAGAATAGCGAGCAGTTCATACGCTGGTCGATGTACTCGATTAATCTAATAAATAGCGGACATGACGTAGGATGCGAGCGGCCAGGGGGCGTAGTTTTCCAAAAAACGACCGCATGTTTTGTACGCTTGTTCAGACCTAGAGGCGTGAACAGACCGCAAAGAGCGAACGGTTCATTCGAATAGCCACCCCTTTTTTCTGAACGAGCAAGCGCAAATAGCGTCTGGCTCTGAATGAGATCCTTAGTCTGTTGCTGCAACGTATAGTATTAACAGCTTCTTCCACGGGCGCAGAGGAGTTTAACACTTCCCGTGCTGTTACTGATGGAGATGGTGGCACCACTTGGGCTTGTCGTGGTGTCGCATCTAACATGTGTACAGCATGGGAAACGGCAGACATAACAATAGGCTCATCATCCGCATCATAAACATTTTCTTTATGTTACTTAAGAGAGGGTAGAAATTGCTTGATACATTTTTATGAGTTTTTTCAATGACTGTACCTGCACCCCCATCCACATAAGGTGGTGGTGGTGCGCGTGAACTACTGACAATACCTTCCGCAATGCTACCTTGCCGCACGTGAGTGCCATTTTGCGGCTCGCACGTATTACAATCCAGCGCCGCGGGTGTATTTGCTGGCAATGCGTTTGCAATGCTAGTTTGCGTCGCTTGTGCATTTTTAAGCCACGCATCCCCTTCATGCTGCCACAATTTTAAACATTCATAATATTTTACATTTTTCTCTCGAGAACGCATCAGAGTGATGTGATCCTTAACATTATCCAATACATCTTTATCAAAACTACCAATTCTGGGAAACGGTCTAACACTCTTCATCGTTATTTTAAACCATACGTCACAATACCTTATTGCATAAGTACCGTACTTAGTATGCATAATACGACGGGCCGATCCAAGCGGCGCTTCCATTAGCAGCACATCATTGTCTAACATTTCTATTGTTTGCGTGGCGCCCATCTTGGGACAACTCCTACGTTTTTCAATAAAAATTTAAACTGGTGAAAGATAATTAAGATACTTTCACTTACCTGCGAACGCCTTTGAAAAAGGGTGTATCCGCAAACCCTATGGAGGACTTCTAGACGCTTCCACTCACCTACGGCAGTAAAGGCCGCTTCCGCTCAGCAATCCCTTTTTGACTACCTTTCAACTGCTAGGGGGCAGCTAAGTACCCTTTGTGTTCCAGTTGATTTCGTCCACCCTCTCACCAGCTCACAATCACAATTTAGCCAAAATTATGCGGTTCAATTATAGTGTTCAAATAAGCCTAACAGATCACACACATTGATTACTGAACGCTATAATCATGCTGGGAGCCGAACACTAACAAAAATAACAACCCATACACCTGCTTTGTGTAAAGTAAATGGTAAGCTGCACTTAAGGGTCCTACGATACCCTTAACATTTAGGGCCCGTGTTACACCCTAAACAAATACTCACAGTTACACACTTTTTTCCTGCGCAGAAAAATACACGTTAACCCAGTTATTGGCAATAATTGAAAGAATGTAAACTCAACAGCTTTGTTCAAACACATGGCAGCACTCCCGGAAGTACGTATACGCTATTGTGTGACTAGTCGCATACACAATAATGCGACCACTACA
The DNA here is from genome assembly GCA_031769625.1 of Taudactylus pleione. Taxonomy (NCBI): domain Eukaryota; kingdom Metazoa; phylum Chordata; class Amphibia; order Anura; family Myobatrachidae; genus Taudactylus; species Taudactylus pleione. The sequence goes on along the minus strand of JAUIMM010000320.1, from coordinate 4,607,363 downwards.
CAACCGTATGACTTAATGTTAGCTGCGTATGCAAAAGTGTGTCTCTATTGCATGCGCAAAAATGCAACTCAGCCACGTGCACAATACTGCGACACCCTTTTTAGCGTAAAATACTATCAACAAAGGAAAACAAACTTTTTCCTTTCTTGTCCCTGGATTCTAGTCAGCGTCCCTTGCTCACAAGATAACGAGTAGCGATCTCTCAGCACCAAGTGGTTGCAGATAATACTGCGTGTGGCCACTATCCACCCTTTGGTGAGATATCGATAACCATAGATATATCGTGTGAGTAGGTAAGTGACCTCACTCTACGAGCCCCCAACTAAGGATACTGGATTACTACCTCTATACGCACCTGCCTATAAACCTCTAATATTGACGCAATTTGCGTACGCAGTCATACAGTAAAATAAAGACTTTAGACCTTGAACATGTGTTTCCAAAGCACAAAGTATTATTCAAGTAAAGTACAGTCAGTTACACGCTGTGATCTAAGTACAATTTAGCGCAAAGAATTATACAAACCCAAGATACAGTCATACATACGCACGCGCTCTGGACCAGATCCCGGCATCAGCAAGATAACCTCCGTCTATCAGCAATCAGCAAGAAGGCTCCCAAATGGGGTCACAGCCCACACATTTATACCCTTCCTGAAATAGACAACACAATAGAGAAGTTTGTTGCTGATCCCATTGGTTCCCCATCGTGGTGTGCATGTTACAAGGCATTTAACAGGTTGATTCAAATGGACACAGAACAGCCTCCAACAGCTTGCTGCCTCCGTTTCCCAGAAACAGACAAATCTCAGGTGCACAACTCCAAATGATTAATAATATATATAAATGCAATACAATTTTGCAATCAATAGAGGTTTTTAGCATAATCATGGCCAAGGTTATGGACCTACCCACCATATCCAGGTAACTTCTTTCAGGTAGGTCCCTAACATACTAGGGTTCAAATCCAGAGCGCAGGACTCCCCAAAACTGGCCCAGCCAAGCTGCCCCAGGGCACCACCATAGTAAGAAAAGTGCAGTGTAAAGAGATAGTTAGGAGCAGCTGCAGCACACAGAACAGCCATTTAAGAGCTTGCTGCCTCCGTTTCCCGCCTCGTGCAAATCTTGGCTGTTGGTTTTACAATGTACATTCTGGTGCTTCAAGCCTTTAAGGTCCATAAGTTGCGAATGCAAGTTGCGATCTCCACACCAATGGTACCGGGAAGCTGTTGAGAGAGTGTGGATCAGTATAATACCAAACACGGCTTCCTTATCACGTATTAAACCTTAGATACCAAAAATAGCCTTCATTTCACAGCATTTGTAATAAATGAATAAAACTTGGATCTTTTACTTTATAGCTATGGAACCTTTTGTGTAAGTGTGCATTATGTAAGTATTAGGGATATGGGTAAAGACGCTAGTTAGTTTTGTGCAGAAGCGTGCGCACTAAGCTAATGTAAAGCGTTCGCATGCTGGGCTTTATACATTCGCTAATGTGCGACATTTTATCAGTGCAACTCTGTGTATTAATGTGTGTATGAGGCATGGAAAAAGATGCGATCGCTTAATGTTAATAGTAGCATCGCCATATGTACTTAAGTATGAGTTTAGCTAAAATGGCGCTGAGTGGCCATTCGCAAAATGGCGTCTTGCCGATCTCATTTCCAAAATGGTGTCTTGCAGCCATTCGCAAGATGGCATCGTTTCGATCTTATTTTGAGCTGATCTTGTCTCAGCCAATTATCCAGCTTCGACAGCTCCCCAGCTATTCTCATACACGTCCCTGTGCCCTCCAACTTGCCACAACCCCCACTCACCAACTTTTCTCAAACATGCCCCCTGGCTCAGCAGCATTTATTAAACATGTCCCCCTCCACAGTCTGCAGCTCTTATCAAACATGCACATCCAACCACTGCTCAGCAGCTTTCACACATTGCCCTGGAACAGCAGCAGCAGCAGCCCACCCTCAGCTACAGCCGTACATGGAGATCATCTAGATGCCTTTCACAGAGCCGACACTGACATCATCAGTTATTGTCCATCATTCCCTATTATCCATGTGGATATAGAGGGGTAATATAAACCTGTGCCCGAAAGAATGGGGAGCCCGCGAGGGGACACATTTCTTTGTTTGGTGGCCTCTATGGGCATAGAACCGCACTTCCGCTCTCACCCCACGTCACTTCCAGGTCCTTTCAATGAAGGGGAAATAAGCTCAACCCAGCCACTATGCCCTACACTCGTGCACTACAGCACTCACATGATATAATGCAGCAGCTGGACATTTTCTGCAGGGTATTTAGCATAGCCATTGCCGTGCAGAGCCGAGAGCCGGGATCATCATCCAAGCACCAGAAGTGATGACACCAGGGCAATAGCGGGTGCCTGGCATAGATGGAGAGGAATCCTCAGTGCCCGCATGACAGCTGGCACACAGAGGTCAAGTCTTTCATTGCCTCAGGGAGATCCATCACTGAGTCTTATCACTTTTTTTTGTTTATATCTACTGAGGTAGTGTTACTATTATTATACTGTACCCTGTTATTGAATTAAGCTTAGTTTATACCAGTTCCCACATAGCCATTGTTTTGTGCTGATTCTGTACCTGTTACCCATTTCCAGTTGCTCTTACTAGGGAAGTCTTTCAACCATCAATGATTAACAGCCATTGATGGTTTGATGGCAATGGACAACACTTTTACCATCAATGATGGATCACCGATGGCATGAGAGAGAACCATCGAAGGGCTGCCACTGATGGTTAAAAAACATTGACCATTGATGGTAGAACCATCTATGGGCAACTCTAGCTCTTACATGCTTTTGTTTTGTGGTGATTACCTTGATAACTAGCCTCACTAGATTACAACATAAACCTTAAGGTCCATCTTGTTGATGGAATACATAATTTCATGAGTACTACTTGTTTACCATGCATTCCCTGACAAAAGTATTTCTTAATAGTATAATATTGGAGTACCTGAGCGCTGACTTTGCAGATTTATACTGTATATGTATACAAGCAACCCACCCCAGCATTGCACTGGACCAATTTGACTTTACAGCCATAGTCTTTTTTAATCGAGGACATATACAATTGCCTTGTAGATGACATTAGTTGTTTTTCCACCTGACGCCAACACTAAAAGATTTAGGCCCTCATTCAGAGCCACTCGCTATTTGAGGTCGTTCGTTCTAAAACAAGAGGTGGCTATTCAAATGAACCGTTCGCTGTTTGCGGTCTGTTCACGCCTCTATGTCTGAACGAGCGAACAAAACTTGCGTTCGTTTTTTGGAAAAATACGCCCCCTGGCCGCTCGCATCCTACGTCATGTCCGCTATTTATTAGATTAATCGAGTACATCGACAAGGGTATGAACTGCTTGCTATTCTTGGGGTTGGTGTTTGCTACCACAATTTTGCGAGCAGTTCTGACTATAAAATAACCCAGTGACGTGGTAAATGACGCTGCTGTTTTAATTGTGCACACCCATAAAACGCCCGTTTTGACCTTTAACCACGCCTGCGATCGGATCTCTACTCCCCGTTTTCAAGCACCTTCCCCTGTTACCACCCACATACGCCTCTTTCTGTCACTCAAATTATCAGGCATTCGCTATTTTGCGAGCACATGAATTTCGATCGCACTGACTGGTTCGCGCATGCATATAACGATCCGTACACATGCGCAGTTGGGAAACATCGCTCGGAGCGAACGAGCGGCCGCTTACGAGCGGCTCTGAATCAGGCCCTTAGTTTTGACGTGACACGCAAAAAAAAACACGTAAAGTTGTCATTGAGCAGAACAGTCTCCAATAAGGTCAACTCCAGCCACGTTAGGTGTCTGTCTCTGTGCTTCATTTGTTGCAAAAACAACAATTTGGTTTCAGTAAACAGAGTTAACATAAATTTTTCTGGAGAAACCGAATAATATGTAGTAATTGCTACATGGTTTAAAATAAAGGCCCTGATTCAGAGCCGGACGCTCTGACCAGAGCGCTCGCTCTGAATCAGGGCCCACCTCCATAACTATGGAGCGTCCTCCTGGATGCTCGTATAGCTGTGGGTCACCACCCACAGCCTATACGAGCGTGCAGGATGATGGTCGCGAGCAGAAGCCTGCGGCTGAGTTTCTCAACCGCAAGGCCAGGAGTGATTTTGGCTCTATCAGAGCCAAAATCACTCCCACTGACATCACTAGTGATGTCAGTGGGGCCGGCTTCTGACGGTAGGCGTTCCCTTGGGAACTCCTCCGTCTGGCAGGCACGCCCCCGGCACGCCCACCGAAGGGGGCGTACTGTCAATCAACATCGACAGCACGCCCCCTTTGATCAGACACAACGAGCGAAGGAAAGTCCTTCGCTCGTCGCGTCTCGCACATGCGCACGACGGAGCTCCCTCCATCGTGCGCATGCGCAGTGCACACCATCGACCCACTTGCGAGCGGTCAGCCGCTCGCGAGTGGGTCTGAATCAGGCCCAAAGTCCATTGTTGTGATATATCTTTAGCGGTTTTGGCAGCGCAAGCCAAGAAAGCGCTCAGACATCCGTTTTTTTATTGACTTGCTTCACTAAAATCCTCACTACTCGGCTCCCTTTATGTCATACATTAATGTTTTATACACCTAAACCTTCCTCAACAAATGCTCTATATAATAGTGAAAACTGCATCAAAATCCGTCCAGTGGTTCTCGAGATTAGCTCGAACAAACAGACAGATGCCTACCACGGACATTATTTTATACTATGCGATATTGTGTGTGTATATATATATATATATATATATATATATATATATCATCCATGTGGCGGCACTCCTTGAAAGATACTACAAAGACCACTGCTGGAAAATGCAACATTTCAGTGCTTTAATATGCGCTTTTGTCAAGCATAAGGTACAAACATGAATAACACGTACCACATTTATATAGCAACTAGACAGCAAGTGCTCCAACACCATGACTTCCTGGTTCCGAAAACAGAAGTCTCAGAGCCAGGTTGTGACATCATTTCCCCCACCAAAGTGATCGGTTGCCATAGCAACCTACCAACACACAATGTAGTGCCCCTTATACAGTGCCCCCAGTAGTGGCCCCCCTATGCAGTGCCTCCATTAGTATTCCCCCTTATACAGTGCCCCCAGGTGGTTCCCCCTATGCAGTTCACCTTATACAGTGCCCCCAGTAGTGCCCCTTATATAATGCCCCCAGTAATAGTCCCCCCTATGCAGTGCACCCACCCCTATGCAGTGCCCCTTATATATATAGCACACAATAAAAAAAACACTTACCTGAATCCCGCCATCTGCTGCTGTCCTCTCCTTCGTCCTCCTGGCCCTCTTTCACTGCGGGGGCCGGAAGATGGAACTCACGAGTGAGCACCAGGCCGACTTCGGCAGTGGGCGCAGCAGCCAGTGAGAGTCTGTCTGACTTTCATTGGCTGCTAAAACAAACACACCAACTCCGGCAGGGCTATACACTTACTGATTGGTGGGCAGGGGGGGTTTCTGGGCTTCAAAGCCATAGCAGAGGTATGCATAAATTAGGCGTTGCAAGACCCTACGCAGCCTGAGCTCTCACTGCATGCAGGAGATGTAGCAAAGACTGCGGGAGGGTGAGGTCAACCACTAATTGTTACCGATGTTTCCGCTGTCTTGCGAGGTATAGAAGACGCAAGTTAAGGGAAGTGGGTGGTATTGTGTAGTCCTGAGCGTCTACTTATTCTGCTGCGATATGCATTCATTAGCATATTCTCGCAGCGGCCGCGTGCGTGCGCACACTTGCGTTCCTTGCTGAATCAGGCCCTGGGTCTGTAAGCAGCACTGTTTGTATTTATTTTAAAAAAATTGATATGTGTAACAGATATATTAATGATGCCACGATGGTTCAATATGTTACATAAATAGCTTAATATAAGTGATGATATACTGTAATCTAGATATTCCTTTCACTTGCATTTTATAATCACTTATATATTGAGTTAATTTGTACAACATTGCCTTCTGGTTTATTTTGTACAGTAATCTATTTTATTCATGTAAATCAAGTTATAATTGATGTTTAAATGTATCCATATGATAGCTGTAACTCAGCAGTATTGCTATGGTTGGTTGCTTTGTGATGTATATCTCTCCTGTGACATCACAGTGCTTCCCCCTATAGCATCCTGCCTACAGTAATCTGCCAAGATTCAACAGTTACCTGCCTAGAAGCAGGATTAAAGGTAAGTTATTCATAGAAGGATAAGATGTGGGTGGGAAAGAAAAGCAGGGTGCAGGCTATAAGGGTGAGAGGCAAGACAAGGATGATAGAATAGGGAATAACTGTGAGAAGTACATGATATAATGACTAATATAGGATAAAAACTGTATAATGTAGTGTCACATAAATGAAGGGGTTAGTATGGAGAATAAACACAATAGACACTTTGAGTTAATTGTTCTTATTTTGACATTTGCAATGTCCTCAGTAGTTGGAGGGTCAGTATATCCCCTTTATATAGAAGTTATTCCCTCTTTACAGCGACACCAGTGTTATCATTTTATCACTCTGCTTGTTTATCCACTAACAACTTTTTCCTCCTTTTCCCCTTAGACGTCATCGGTTGCTGATATCAGGTAAGTATTAGTGGGTATTAGACCCCCGCCCCGTATCTATTAGTACACCTCTTACTGCCCAGAGGGAAGGGCGATCCTGAAGCCATGGTTCCCCAGAGGTTTCCCCCACAGGGGGTTTTTCCTCTCCTGAGTGCTGAAGGATGACTCTTCGTGAGTCCAGAGGTTGCCCAAGTTTGTGGCTTTTATGCCATTATGATGTTATTCACTTACTACATATTCATTTTATTATATATAGAAAAGTAATATATTAGGCTTTCTCCAGCTAAATGCTGCAGTAAAGCTTTGTTTTAGTTTACTAAATAGACCCCATAACTATATTTTATCATACAATAAAAATATGTTTTACGTATTCACTGACTGAGTCTCCATTATTTACTGGGTGCTACTTTCACAGGGACCTCATATTATATGGGTGTTACTGTCCTGTCCTGCTGGGTCACCTGACCTGCTATATAGCAGCCACACAGGTCATATGTCACATGCAGCACTCAGGGTCATGTCCCTCTTTCATTTAATCAGCAAATTACATTTATAACTGACAGTATCTTTGTTTTCATAAATAAGGTAAAAAAATTGCAGTACAAAATATTATTAGAAAAAGTTTCCATCTTCAGATAACGTTCTAATGGCTTGTCAGTACCCACCTGCAACATCTACTAAGTGATTTGTTTTATTCTGTAGACTAGAATAAATGGACTGTAAGATGGACCCAACACAAATGAAGGCAGAGTTAGCAAATTATTAGCTGTAGTCAGGGTTGTAGGGAAGGCGGTTCAGCATCTGTATTAGCCCATGTTAGTACCACTTGCCAATGTTGTGCCAAAGCACCTGCTGTAATAGATTATAGGTGGGCGGACACCCAGCTGTACCAGCTACCCCTAAGTTTACAGGAGAATGAACTAGACGTCATAACATCCATCAGCTCATCCCCCAGACTGCGCAGTGCAACACAGAGGAGCCCGGCCCCAGAGAGACCAGCGGTGACTTAGAACATGGAGCTTTGGGCGATTGTAATAAATAAAGTAAAGGGAACAAGCTCTGAGCTCAGGTGTGTATGTGGGGTAATAATGATAAGATGAGGAAACAGATGTACAATGTGTACAAAATCTTTACTGGTCTGACAACACATAGGTATAATCTCACATCCTATAATGACTGACAACATAGGCGAATTGATTCCTAAAGTGGATTTGGGCATTCAAATTAGGAATATAGTCTATCTCAGCATATGCTGTGGTCTCCTTATAATGGTAGATGGGTTCATAGGAACTACACAATTGTTCCAATCATTAATTAGACTTATTGGGATAGTAATAATCTGGCAGTAAATTGTCTGATCCTATGAGAAAGTTCAAGAGAAGTGAGTAGAAAAAGGTTTATCCAGGTGTTAAAATCACCTTATGTGGGAGTTTGGTCTTTAGGAAATGTTAATGTCAATTTTATTTTAAACAATACAGGAATACTGCATCCTGCACCTCCTATTCTATTGCTCACCCAGTTGCTAATAATGGATACTTGCTGTGTAGTTTTCTCTGGATCCTGCCATAGATACCTGGCTGCAGAAGTTAAAATGAAGTTGGCCTGATGCTACGATAGCTGCCCCGGCCGGGGGCTCATGCAGTTTTGTAGCTCTTGCTGACTTTAGGTGTCAGGTGATTCAAAGGCGGATCCTCGTGGCGATATAGGGTCATCACTTCTATGGATTCTTCAGTAGCTCTCTTGATGCTGAAGGTCCCAATGGTCACAGCGAGTGCTCAGTCTGCAGAGTGCACACATGTTCCAATATATATCAGGTGTGCTAGGCTCCGCTAGTCCTCTGGATCCACGAGGATGGTGTAATACAGTATAGACATTAGGTAGCCATAAGCTGGTAAATTTCAAGAAGTGTCCCTAATAGGTAGAGATGCAGCACATGAATATTTCCATAAGCCCCAAAACCTCATTTTTGACTGAAAATAAAAATTCCAAAAATTTCTGTTTGTTCATTTGTTTAAAGCGCCAACATGTTTCTGCATGATAAATTGAGTTCTTCAGGGATGTGTCCTAGTATGACCCATGGTCAGATTACATAGGGGTGCAGGTAACTAGACGTATTCCTATTGGTTACATATTAGTCAAACCTTAACATTTGGTTTATGGGTGAATCATAGGTGTATGTATCATTGGTAAGGGTAGTACTATTCTTATTAATAATATATCCAGTTATACAGGTCATGCAGGCAGGGATTAGATTATCACTCATGTATGAGTAAAGCTGGGTACATACACACTGATAGATATATCAACCGTTCCATTGAACGCCCAATATATCTATTGTACATCGGTGGGTGTGTACACCCGATATGTCTGTCTATGATGTCATTCACAGACGTATCAGATGAGCCCTGTAGCACAGCAGATGCCTTTGGGCTGTGAAGCAGCCTCTGAGCTGTGTAGCAGCCTTGAGGGCTGAAAGACTTGGCAAGAAGACGCTGAGGTGTGCTTTGTATCGCCGGGATGACACTAGCAGTTGTACACAAGATTGCATACACAGGACGCTGAGGTGCGCTTAGTGCCACCGGGATGACAGCAGCAGTTGTACAAAAGGTTGCGTACACTGCACGCTGAGGTGCACTTAGTGCTGCCGGGATGATACTAGCGGCAGTACACAAGATCTCATACTCTGACGTGCGACCTGTGGCGCCAGGTTAACACACGCCACAGGACGCTGGGTTGCGCACTCTGATGACTGAGTGGGGTCTATGCCGCCTGGATTACACAAAAGGCAGGAGGCAGGAATGCAGATCGTGCCGCCAAGATGACAAAAGCAGCATTTAGTACAAATTGCGGACCGTGCTGCCTAGATGACACAAACGACAGGAATAATGAAGCTGACTGGATACAGGTAACTCGACTGAATACAGGAGACCAAGCTAGAATCGGAAACACGTGAATTCTATCACCGGCATTGGAGTAGCATTCACAGGAGAAGGTCATGGACGCAGGAGCCAATCCGGGCTGATCACAGAATGATAGACAGGAGGCAGGTGGAGCTTCAGGGAATGTTGGCCCGGCGTTCACCTTGCACAGAATTATTAGATGGGTCGTCGAATGGCCCAAACGACCTAGTGTGTACCCAGCTTAACATAGTAACATGAGATGCTGCACGTTGATGTGCATAATCTATACAGATTATGTTCTGCACTTATGTGTGACACACATCTCTTTGTCATAGTAATGGAGTGGAGTTACTAGTATCACGCAGGGCCACCATCAGGGAGGGACTGCCGGGACTAGAGTCCCGGATCTGGACAGAAAGGGGGCCCGTCCAACTGCAGAGCAGTTAAGCTCCGGGTGCATTTTGAGGGCAACACCGGTCATGAGCCAATCGTAGCTCGCGGGCCAGCAGAAAATTATTAGTGGCCACAGCGTTGGTTCCTAATTGGTTGCCGGTCCGTGAGCTCCAAGTAACTCGCCGCTGGCACTAAATTCAAAATGTCGCTGCCTTCCGGCCCCTGTCTCTGTCCAGGTGAGGCCGTGAGCGGCAGCCAGTCCAACAAAAGCCAGCCAGTGGGGAGAGGCTGGGCCGGGAGGAAAGCAGCCGGGGTAGAGGGAGGAACAGCAGCAGCGGGGGAGAGGGAGCAGCAGCGGCAAGGGGAGAAGCTACCTTCTACAGCCGCTGTGTAGAGAAAGAGGTGCTAAGACGGGCAGGAGAGGCTGCATTTGATCCCACTTCCCGTCCAGGTACAGAGACTACTGCTATCCCACTTTCACCCTGCTTTTCCACTTTTATCCTGCTTTCCCACTTTTATTCTGCTTTCCCACTTTTATTCTGCTCTCCCACCCTTACCCTGCTCTTCCACCCTCACCTTGCTCTCCCACTTTTACTCTTCTCTCCCACTCTCAACCTGCTCTCCCACCCTCCCCCTGCTCTCCCACTTTTACCCTGCTCTCACACCCTCACCCCTATCTCACACCCTCACCTCACTTTCTCACCTTCACCTCTATATTATAGATTAACATGTTATTACACCCACGCCCACAGCCCAAACTTTGATATTTAAAAAAAAATGGTTTATGTACCAATTATTGCCACACCTGGCTCTGCTATAGTTCCACCCACATCTACAGCAACGCCCACCTCTGACAAATTGCCCCCCCTCCATCCCAAGGGGAGGGGCCTGCCCTGCCTATTTTGACAGTCCCGCCGGGCCCCACAATCTCTGATAGCAGTCCTGGTATCACTGCTCCCATCAGAGACTCAGCAGAGAGAAAAACAGCCATAATCCCAGATAGATAAGCTTTTAAAAGCTACACCCATGCCAAGATATTAATCCTAACTACTTTAAGGGAAAAAAGAGCAAATAAAAATTTGAATCTTTTGATTTTATAAAACTGTGTTATATACTCAACATTTCTTTTTGCATATGACTACATTACTGAGATTTATTCTCATATGTAAATAAAGTGTATAGCAGACAATTCAGTTTAAAATCTAATTGCCAACTGTCACTAATACCCAGGGGCAGTGCCGGTATATAGAGATTGGTACCTATATATTTTATTCCCTGGAAATTTTCCTATTTTTAATAATGATCAACTGCACAATATAAAATCCTTTTTACTGCATCTTACATACAATTTGTACAACCGATTCTTATATTTATTGGAGATGTAAGTAATATGCAGTACAGTGCAGTATATTTATTGGAGACGTAAGTAATATGCAGTACAGTACAGTATATTTATTGGAGACGTAAGTAATATACAGTACAGTACAGTATGCTGATTACAGTACTCTGAGCTCAGACTGTAACTCACTAAAGTATGTATGTAGCCATTCCCACTGAAAAATGAAACCGTTCTAAAATGTTGGCAACTGTGCACTTGATTATAGACATGTAATCCAAGGTTTCTCAAACTCTGCCCCTCAAGGTACCCTAACAGTCCAGGATTTAAGGATATCCATGCTTGAACACAGATCGTATAATCAAACTGACTGTGGTACTAAATAAGTTACCTGTGCTTAAGCATGGGTATCCTTAAAACCTGAACTGTTAGGGTCCTTTGAGGACCGAGTTTGAGAACCACCGATAAGCTATCAAGAGAAATAATATACATCAGGGGCGCAAGTTCATACTAGTCGAATCAAAATAGACAATGGTGCCATCCCCCCTTCTTGGTAGCTCCGTGTTGCGCATGTGCCAAAAGTCAACTGGTGCATATGCAGTAGCACAGCTGAGGGGGCAAAGGAGGAAGTAATGTGATCACTATTTCATCACATTACTTCTCAGTGATTGCTGGGACGGGCGCTGACACCTTTTTATTTGTCAGATTTTAAGGTTTTTGGGTTTTTTTTCAATTTATTTATGGCATCAGACTCCACCATGCCCCTACATATTCCATAGCCCACACATGCCGCCTTTAGCATCAGTGCCCTCTCATGACCCTTCTAGCTTTAAATAATCTACCAAGGAGCAGTGCAGGGCAGGCAGTGTTTCTCACACATGATCCATGTCCCCATACAAAGCAGCTTTTTCACACATGCCTCCAATGCTCCCCAGCTATTCTCATACACGTCCCTGTGCCCTCCAACTTGCCCCACCCCCAACTCACTAACTTTTCTCAAACATGCCCCCTGGCTCAGCAGCATTTATTAAACATGTCCCCCTCCACACTCTGCAGCTCTTATCAAACATGCACATCCAACCACTGCTCAGCAGCTTTCACACATTGCCCTGGAACAGCAGCAGCAGCAGCCCACCCTCAGCTACAGCCGTACATGGAGATCATCTAGATGCCTTTCACAGAGCGGACACTGACATCATCAGTTATTGTCCATCATTCCCTATTATCCATGTGGATATAGAGGGGAAATATAAACATGTGCCCGAAAGAATGGCGAGCCCGTGAGGGGACACATTTCTTCGTTTGGTTGCCTCTATGGGCATAGAACCGCACTTCCGCTCTCACCTCATGTCACTTCCAGGTCCTTTCAATGAAGGGGAAAAAAGCTCAACCCAGCCACTATGCCCTACACTCGTGCACTGCTTATATCATGTGACTGCAGCACTCACATGATATAATACAGCAGCAGGAAATATTCTGCAGGGTATTTAGCATAGCCACTGCCGTGCAGAGCCGAGAGCGGAGATCATCATCCAAGCACCAGAAGTGATGACACCAGGGCAATAGCGGGTGCCTGGCATAGACGGAGAGGAATCCTCAGTGCCCGCATGACAGCTGGCGCCCAGCGGTCAAAGCTTCCATTGCCTCTGGGAGATCCATCACCAAGTCTGATCACGTTTTATTTGTTTTAGGGGAGTGCATCGGCCACTTTTCGTGTTTTGGTTTTGGATCTGGATCTTTCTTCGCGTTTTGGATCTGGATTGGTTTTGCCAAAACCACCCTTCCGTGTTTTGGGTTCTGGGTTTTGTGCTTTGGATCTGTATTTTTTTTTAAAAAAGCATAAAAACAGCTAAAATCACAGAATTTCTGTGTTTTTCTGCTCCTATGCTATTATTAACCTCAATAACCTTAATTTCCACTAATTTCCAGTCTATTCTGAACACCTCACAATAGTGTTTTTATATCCAAAAGGTTGCACCGAGGTAGCTGGATGACTATGCTAAGAGATACGAGTGGGCGGCACAAACACGTGGTCCATCTAGGAGTGACACTGCAGTGGCAGACAGGATGGCAGTATGAAAAACTAGGCCCCAAACTACATAATTCAAAGAAAAAAAAGAGGTGCAAGATGGAATTGTCCTTGGGCCCTCCCACCCACCCTTATGTTGTATAAACAGGACATGCACACTTTAACAAACCAAACATTTCAGCGCCAGGGTCTGCCACACGACTGTGGCTGAAATGATTGGTTCGTTTGGGCCCCCACAAAACAAGCTGGCAATTAATCTGTCCCTGCACAAACTGGCTCTACGGAGGCAAGATGTCGTCCTCATCCTCCTCATCCACCGATTCCTCACCCTCTTCAGTGTTGTGTACATCCTCATCCTCACAGAGTATTAATTCGTCCCCGCTGGAATCTACAACCACAGGTCCCTCTGTACGTTCTGGAGGCTGGTCTCCCTGGAAGAGTTGATAATTCATTTTATGAACATCATCTTTTCCACATTTTGTGGAAGCAACCTCCTACGCCTTTCGCTGACAAGGTTCCCGGCTGCACTAAACACTCTTTCGGAGTACACACTGGAGGGGGGGCAACTCAGGTAAAATAGAGCCAGTTTGTACAGGGACCTCCAAATTGCTTATTTTTCCTGCCAGTACAGGTATGGACTGTCTGACATGCCTACTTGGATGCTGTCACCGATGTAATCCTTTAACAGATAGACGCACGCTTGTCACTGCTGCTTTAAGGATGCAGGTGCGGCTACAGCCCACACATTTCACAAAGAGAAAAAAAAAGAAGAATATTTTTATTGTTTGTGGAGCACACTTTGAGAGTGTCACAACTAGGGATGTGCAGGCTCGGATAGGTTCGAGTTTGCACGTGGAGTTCGGATTTTTCCCTCCAAAAAAACGGAACTCAGAAAGAGGCAAAACGTCATCTTACATGGACGAACATCATCATTCCTGGACAAAAGTCCAGGAATGATGATGTTCGTCCATGTAAGATGACGTTTTGCCTCTTTCTGAGTTCCGTTTTTTTGGAGGGAAAAATCCGAACTCCACGTGCAAACTCGAACCTATCCGAGCCTGCACATCCCTAGTCACAACCCTTTAACAGACAGACGCACGCTTGTTGCTGCTGCTTTAAGGATGCAGGTGTGGCTACAGCCCACACATTTCACAAAGACAGAAAAAAAAGAAGAATATTTTTATTGTTTGTGGAGCGCACTTTGAGGGTTACACCTCCCTTTAACAGACAGACGCACGTTTGTCGCTGCTGCTTTGAGGACAGTATCATATGCAGTGACAGTAGACTTGACAGAAATTGTTGGCACGTCCTTCAGTCCGGACCAGATGTCCAAACCGGCCCTTGATTTATGACACAGGCGCATGCTTGGCGCTGCTACTGTGTTGATGCACGTGCGGCTACATCGCACACAAGTCACAAACACATAAAAAAAATAGTTTTTTATTTTTTGGAGCACTTTGAGGGTTACACCACCCTTTAACAGACAGACGCACGCTTGTCCCTGCTGCTTTAAGGATGCAGGTGCGGCTACAGCCCACACATTTCACAAAGACAGAAAAAAAAAGAATATTTTTATTGTTTGTGGAGCGCACTTTGAGGGTTACACCACCCTTTAACAGACAGACGCACGCTTGTCGCTGCTGCTTTGAGGATGCAGGTGGAATCTAGACGGGATTTGGAACCGAGGACACACTACCTCCATCAATTGTCTAAATCCCACTGCACTAATGGCGGATACCAGACGCACGTCTAACACCAACATAGCAGTCAAGGCCTCAGTTATACGTTTTGCTTCAGGATGACTGCTGTCGTACTTCATCCTCATCGCTAGGGACTGTTGGAGGGTCAATTGTTTAGTAAAAGTAGTGGTGTTCCTACTTCCTCTCTGGGATGATGAACAACACCCAGCAGCAGCAACAGCACTAGGAGGAAGTGGTTCTTGATCTTTCCCTATTTTATTTTTATCGGAGAAAGTTTGGTCCTCCATTTATGTTATATTGATATATATGTGCGGCTAAGGCACACACAAACACAGAAAATATTTTTTTATTTTTGCTGGAGAGTAGTGCACTTTGTGGGTTACACCACCCTTTAACAAATGAGCCAGCCGGCTCTTTACTTATGGGACACAGGCGCACGCTTGGCGCTGCTCCTTTGTTGATGCACGTGCAGCCACAGTGCACACAATTCACAAACACAGAAAATATTTTTTTATTTGGTTTGGAGTGTACTTTGGGGGTTACAGCACCCTTTAACGGTCAAGCCAGCCGGCCCTTTACTTATGACACAGGCGCACGCTTGGCACTACTTTGTTGATGCACGTGCGGCTACTGCGCACACAATTCACAAACACAGAAAATATTTTTTTATTTGGTTTGGAGTGTACTTTGGGGGTTACAGCACCCTTTAACGGTCAAGCCAGCCGGCCCTTTACTTATGACACAGGCGCACGCTTGTTACTACTTTGTTGATGCACGTACGGCTACTGCGCACACAATTCACAAACACAGAAAATATTTTTTTATTTGGTTTGGAGTGTACTTTGGGGGTTACAGCACCCTTTAACGGTCAAGCCAGCCGGCCCTTTACTTATGACACAGACGCACGCTTGGCACTACTTTGTTGATGCACGTGCGGCTACTGTGCACACAATTCACAAACACAGAAAAAATATTTTTTTTTTTAGCACTTGGGGGGAGCACCCCTGACGGACAGAGCACCCCCTGGACAACACTACAGCACCCCTTTAGGACTGAGACGCTGCACACGACTTTGGAGTGGACACAGCCCCTATGGACAACTGACTGCACAACACAGTCCAGCCAGCCCCTATGGACTTTGAAGTAGTGGACACAGCCCCTATTGACAACAGCAGCACAACACAGCCAGCCCCTATGTACTTTGAAGTAGTGGACACAGCCCCTATGGACAACAGCAGCACAGCGCAGCACAGCACAACACTACTCTGCACTACACTACACTACACAGCCCTAACTCCCACCCTCCCTCTTCACTGTCCACAGCCGAGTGAGAAAATGGCGCCGACGAGGGTACCTTATATAGGATCCAAAACCCGTGAGACCCGGAAGGCGGGATGATGACGTTTTGCCTTGATTTCAGATCCGAGTGAGGCGGGAAAAGTCGAGCCTGAGTCGGATCGGCCTCGGATCGGGGGGGCTCGGGGGGGTTCGGATTTCAGAAATCCGGACCCACTCACCCCTAATATATATATATATATATACTGTGTGTATATATATATATATATATATATATATATATATACAGACCCTCTCACCCCTAATTTGTTTATATCTACTGAGGTAGTGTTACTATTATTATACTGTACCCTGTTATTGAATTAAGCTTAGTTTATACCAGTTCCCTCATAACCATTGTTTTGTGCTGATTCTGTACCTGTTACCCATTTCCAGTTGCTCTTACTAGGGAAGTCTATCAACCATCAATGATTAACAGCCATTGATGGTTTGTTGGCAATGGACAACACTTTTACCATCAATGATGGATCACCGATGGCATGAGAGAGAACTATCGAAAGGCTGCCAGTGATGGTTAAAAAACATTGACCATTGATGGTAGAACCATCTATGGGCAACTCTAGCTCTTACATGCTTTTGTTTTGTGGTGATTACCTTGATAACTAGTCTCACAAGATTACAGCGGGGTACTACTTTTTTTCATGCATTCCCTGACAAAAGTATTTCATAATAGTAAAATATTGGAGTACCTGAGTGCTGACTAGATTTATACTGTATATCTATACAAGCAACACTCCCCAGCATTGCACTGGACCAATTTTGAATTTACGGCCATAGTCTTTTTTAACCGAGGACGTATACGTTGCCTTGTATATGACATTAGTCGTTTTTCATCCTGACGCCAACACGAAAAGATTTAGTTTTGACGTGACATGCAAAAAAACAATGTAAAGTTGTCATTGAGCTGAACAGTCTCCAATAAGGTCAACTCCAGCCACGTTAGGTGTCTGTCTCTGTGCTTTATTTATTGCAAAATAGCAATTTTGTATCAGTAAACAGAGTTTACATCAATTTTTCTGGAGAAACCACATAATATGTATCAAACTCTACAGGGTTTAAAATAAAGTCCATCGTTGTGATATATCGTTAACGGTTTTGGCAGCGTAAGCCAAGAAAGCGCTCAGACATCTGTTTTTTCATTGACTTGCTTCACTAAAATCGTCACTGTTCAGCTCCCTTTATGTCATACATTAAGGTTTTATACACCTAAACCTTCCTCAACAAATGCTCTATATAATAGTGAAAACTGCATCAAAATCCATCCAGTGGTTCTCGAGATTAACTCGAACAAACAGACAGACGCCTACCAAGGATGTTTCCGCTGTCTTGTGAGGTATAGAAGACGCTAGTTAAGGGAAGTGGGTGGTATTGTGTAGTGCTGAGCGTCTGCTTATTCTGCTGCTATTGCCGAGCGTATGCATTCATTAGCATATACTCGCAGCAGCCGGGTGCGTGCGAGCGCACACTTGCGTTCCTTGCTGAATCAGGGCCTGGGTCTGTAAGCAGCACTGTTTGTATTTATTTTTTTAAAATTTATGTGTGAACCAGATATATAAATGATGCCACGATGGTTCAAAATCTTACATAAATAGCTTAATATAAGTGATAATATACTGTAATTTAAATATTCCTTTCACTTGCATTTTATGATTACTTATATATTGAGTTAATTTGTACAACATTGCCTTCTGGTTTATTTTGTACAGTAATCTATTTTATTCATTTAAATCAAGTTATAATTGATGTTTAACTGTATACATATGATAGGTGTAACTCAGAAGTATTGCTATGGTTGGCTGCTTTGTGATGTATATCTCTACTGTGACATCACAGTGCTTCCCCCTATAGCATCCTGCCTACAGTAATCTGCCAAGATTCAACAGTTACCTGCCTAGAAGCAGGATTAAAGGTAAGTTATTCATAGAAGGATAAGATATGGGTGGGAAAGAAAAGCAGGGTGCAGTCTATAAGGGTGAGAGGCAAGACAAGGACTATTGAATAGGGAATAACTGTGAGAAGTACAGGATATAATGACTAATATAGGATCAAAACTGTATAATGTAGTGTCACATAAATGAAGGGGTTAGTATGGAGGATAAACACAATAGACACTTTGAGTTAATTGTTCTTATTTTGACATTTGCAATGTCCTCAGTAGTTGGAGGGTCAGTATATCCCCTTTATATAGAAGTTATTCCCTCTTTACAGCGACACCAGTGTTATCATTTTATCACTCTGCTTGTTTATCCACTAACAACTTTTTCTTCCTTTTCCCCTTAGACGTCATCAGTTGCTGATATCAGGTAAGTATTAGTGGGTATTAGACCCCCCCCGTATCTATTAGTACACCTCTTACTGCCCAGAGGGAAGGGCGATCCTGAAGCCATGGTTCCCCAGAGGTTTCCCCCACAGGGGGTTTTTCCTCTCCTGAGTGCTGAAGGATGACTCTTCGTGAGTTCAGAGGTTGCCCAAGTATGTGGCTTTTCTGCCATTATGATGTTATTCACTTACTAAATATTAATTTTATTATATATAGAAAAGTAATATATTAGGGTTTCTCCAGCTAAATGCTGCAGTAAAGCTTTGTTTTAGTTTACTAAATAGACCCCATAACTATATTTTATCATACAATAAAAATATGTTTTACGTATTCACTGACTGAGCCTCTATTATTTACTGGGTGCTACTTTCACAGGGACCTCATATTATGTGGCTGTTACTGTCCTGTCCTGCTGGGTCACCTGACCTGCTATATAGCAGCCACACAGGTCATATGTCACATGCAGCACTCAGGGTCATGTCCCTCTTTCATTTAATCAGCAAGTTACATTTATAACTGACAGTATCTTTGTTTTCATAAATAAGGTAAAAAAATCGCAGTACAAAATAATATTAGAACATTTTTCTATCTTCAGATAACGTTCTAATGACTTGTCAGTACCCACCTGCAACATCTAGGCAGAGTTAGCAAATGATTAGCTCTTGCCAGGGTTGTAGGGATGGCGGATCAGCCTCTGTATTAGCCCATGTTAGCAGCACTTGCCAATGTTGTGCCAAAGCACCTGCTGTAATGGATTATATGTGGTCGGACACCCAGCTGTACCAGCACCCTCTAAGTTTACAGGAGAATGAACTAGACGTCATGACGTCATAACATCCATCAGCTCATCCCCCAGACTGCGCAGTGCAACACAGAGGAGCCCGGCCCCAGAGAGACCAGCGGTGACTTAGAACATGGAGCTTTGGGCGATTGTAATAAATAAAGTAAAGGGAACGAACTCTGAGCTCAGGTGTGTATGTGGGGTAATAATGATAAGATGAGGAAACAGATGTACAATGTGTACAAAATCTTTACTGGTTAACTATATAATAGATGACAACACATAAGTATAATCTCACATCCTATAATGACTGACAACATAGGCGAATTGATTCCTAAACTGGATTGTGGATTTGGGCATTCAAATTAGGAATATAGGGCCTGATTCAGACCCGGTCGCAAGCGCTGAGCGCTCGCAACCGGGTCGATGGTGGCCCAGAGCGCATGCGCGCGATGGAGCCGACTCCGTCGTGCGCATGCGCAAGACCCGAATAGCGATGGGTAATCCGTCGCTCCGGGTCTCGCACCAAAGGGGGCGATGTTGAGTGACAGCACGCCCCCTTTTGTGGACGGGCCGGGGGGGTGGCTGCCATGACGGAGGCGTTCCCATGAGAACGCCTACCGTCTGGGGATGGCCCTCCTGACATCACAAGTGATGTCAGTGGAGAGCTTCCGGCTCTGTGTGAGTCGAAAGCTCTCTGGGACTTGCGGCCACGAGACCTTTCAGCTCAAACATCATCCTGGCCGCTCGCATTAGCTGTGGGTGGCAACCCACAGCAATGCGAGTGGCCAGGAGGCCGCTCCATAAAAAAAAAAAGATGCCCTGATTCAGAGCGAGCGCTCTGTCAGAGCGTCCAGCTCTGAATCAGGGCCATAGTCTATCTCAGCATATGCTGTGGTCTCCTTATAATGGTAGATGAGTTCATAGGAACTACACAATTGTTCCAATCATTAACTAGACTTATTGGGATAGTAATAATCTGGCAGTAAATTGTCTGATCCTATGAGAAAGTTCAAGATAAGTAAGCAGAAAAAGGTTTATCCAGGTGTTAAAATCCCCTTATATGGGATATTGGTCTTTAGGAAATGTTAATGTCAATTTTATTTTAAACAATACAGGAATACTGCATCCTGCACCTCCTGTTCTATTGCTCACCCAGTTGCTAATAATGGATACTTGCTGTGCAGATTTCTCTGGATCCTGTCATAGATAATCTGGCTGCAGAAGTTAAAATGAGGTGAACCTGATGTTACGATGGCTGCCCCAGTCAGGGGTCATGTAGTTTTGTAGTTCTTGCTGACTCTAGGTGTCAGGTGATTCAAATACGGATCCTCGTGGCGATGTAGGGGCATCACTGGATGCTTCTGGATTCTTCAGTAGCTCTCTTGATGCCGAAGGTCCCAATGGTCACAGCAAGTGCTTAGTCTCCCGAGTACATACATGTTCCAATATATATCAGGTGGGCTAGGCTCCGCTAGTCCTCTGGAACCAGGAGGAAGGTGCAATAAAGTATCGACATTATTTAGCCATAAGCTGGTAAATTTCAAGAAGTGTCCCTAATAGGCAGAGATGCAGCACATGAACATCTCCATAAATACCAAAACCTCATTTTTGGCTGAAAATAAAAATTCCAATAATTTCTGTTTGTTCATTTGTTTACAGCGCCAACACGTTTCTGCACGATAAATTGAGTTCTTCAGGCATGTGTCCTAGTATGACCCATGGTCAGATTACATAGGGGTACAGGTATCTAGAAGTATTCCTATTGGTTACACATTGTTAACTAGGGATTAGCCAAACATTAACATTTGGTTTATGGGTGAATCACAGGTGTATGTATCATTGGTTAGGGTAGTACTATGCTTATTAATAATATATCCAGTTATACAGGACATGCAGGCAGAAATTAGATTATCACTCCATGTATGAGTAAAGCTGGGTACACACTGATATATCAACCGTTCCATTGAACCCCCAATATATCTATTGTACATTGGTGGGTGTGTACACCCAATATGTCTGTCAATGATGTCATTCACAGACGTATCAGATGAGCCCTGTAGCACAGCAGATGTTACATCTGTTGCAGATCATCTGCTGGCGTGTACGGGCGATCCGCTGATCGCCCGTACACATGCTGAAGGGACCCGCAGAAGAGTGACAGCTCAACTGGGCAGGCAATTTAAATGCCTGTCCAATTGTGATGTCAAGCCCGGCACATCAGGCAGATGGTATCCGATCTTTAGTTTGGCTTCAGTTAGATCGACAATACATACATCGACTACCGTACATCGACACTATCTTGTCCGAAAAGTACCTTAGATCAACAAACAATAGTTTGAACTCTCTACTAGATCGACCAAACACTACATCGACCTGCACATTAGATTGACATTACAATACATATGATTGAAACATAGCATATCGGGATAATGAAGATCGGCAAAACACAGGACAGACATAATATAAATATCGACAATTAATAGATCGACAGTACACAAATAGACATATGAACAGATCGAAAATATTTAGATCGACAGCAAATAGTTCGACATATCAAAGATCGAACAGTATTAGATCGAATTTAAATAGATCGAAATTATTTAGATCGACAGATAATAGGTCGACATATAATAGGGGGAGAGGCAGCAATTAGAGCCAAGGGGTGCAGGGTGACTTTAGGGTGCTAGCATGGCCAGGAGCGCTTGCATGGATGTAAGGGCTGGCTGGGAGCTGTGGTTCCACGGTTGAAAGTAGAGCCGGGAAATGCGCTATTAGCGGGCAGCGTGTATACCTATTTGGATTGTCTAAAACGAATGTGTCAAGCTTTAATTTGTCGATCTTTTATTTGTCGACCTATTATCAGTCGATCTAAATAATTTTGATCTATTTAAATTCTATCTAGTACTGCTCTATCTTTAAAATGTCGATCTTTTTGCTGCCAATCTATATATTTTCGATCTGTTAATATGTCTATTTGTGTACTGTCGATCTATTAACTGTCGATCTATTAATTGTCGATCTATTAACTGTCTACCTATTTTGTTTCGATCTTGTATCATTGTCTAACTGTTAGTTGTCGATCTAAGATGTGTCGCCCTTATATACCTTTCGATTTTAAATATTTGATATATTACATATCGATCTAATGTACCGTTCAACTATACTACTGTCTGACTATTGTTACTGTATATCTAAATTACATGTCTGACTAAGGTGGTTGACCTATTAATGTTTGATCAAGGTGCGTCCGATCTAATGAACCATACCACAGGCAGACAATTGCTAAGTGTGTATGTGTTAAGGCTCAGGTTAGACAATAGGGTATTAGTCCAGCAACAGCCTTGAGGGCTGGTATACCTTGGCTTGATTTGGCCATGTAGCAGCCTTGAGGACTGGAAGTGACTTGGTTGGCTGTGGCCTGTGGGCCAGTAACATGAGATGAAGCCTTTGGGCCGGTAGCAGCCTTGGCTGGTTGTGTCCAGAGGACCAGTAAGATGAGATGCAGCCTTTGGGCCGGTAGCAGCCTCTGGGCTGAGTAGCAGCCTTGAGGGTTGGAAAACCTTGGCTTGATGCAGCCTCTGGGCCGAAATATCAGTCACTGAGTAGAGTAGCAGCCTTTGGGCTGTGAAGCAGCCTCTGAGCTGTGTAGCAGCCTTGAGTGCTGAAAGACTTGGCAAGAAGACGCTGAGGTGCGCTTTGTGCCGCAGGATGACACTAGCATTTGTATACAAGATTGCATACACAGGACGCTGAGGTGCGCTTAGTGCCACCGGGATGACAGCAGCAGTTGTACAAAAGGTTGCGTACACTGCACGCTGAGGTGCACTTAGTGCTGCCGGGATGATACTAGCGGCAGTACACAAGATCTCATACTCTGACGTGCGACCTGTGGCGCCAGGTTAACACACGCCACAGGACGCTGGGTTGCGCACTCTGATGACTGAGTGGGGTCTATGCCGCCTGGATTACACAAAAGGCAGGAGGCAGGAATGCAGATCGTGCCGCCAAGATGACAAAAGCAGCATTTAGTACAAATTGCGGACCGTGCCGCCTAGATGACACAAACGACAGGAATAATGAAGCTGACTGGATACAGGTAACTCGACTGGATACAGGAGACCAAGCTAGAACCGGAAACACTTGAAATGCTATCACCGGCATTGGAGTAGCATTTACAGGACAAAGGCCCTCATTCAGAGCCGTACGCTCTGAGCAGAGCGCACGCTCTGAATGAGGGCCGGGCTCCATTTTCATGGAGCGTCCTCCTGGACGCTCGTATAGCTGTGGGTCACCACCCACAGGCTATACGAGCGTGCATTTTGATGGCCGCGATGGTCGAGACCATCGCGACCATCGAAATTGCGAGCCGGAGCCTGCGGTTGAGGTTTTCAACCGCAAGCTCCGGAGTGATTTTGGCTCTATCAGAGCCAAAATCACTCCCACTGACATCACTAGTGATGTCAGTGGGCCGGCTTCTGACGGGAGGCGTTCCCGTGGGAACGCCCCCGTCAGGGAGGCACGCCCCCGGCACGCCCACCAAAGGGGGCGTGCTGTCAATCAACATTGACAGCACGCCCCCTTTGATCGGACACAACGAGCGAAGGACTTTCCTTCGCTCGTCGCGTCTGGCGCATGCGCACGACGGAGCTCCCTCCGTCGTGCGCATGCTCAGTGCATAACATCGACCCACTTGCGAGCGGACAGCCGCTCGCGAGTGGGTCTGAATCAGGCCCAAAGTCATGGACGCAGGACCCAATCCGGGCTGATCACAGAATGATAGACAGGAGGTAGGTGGAGCTTCAGCGAACGCTGGCCAGGCGTTCACCTCGCACAGAATTAGCGGTGCGGTAGTTTTTGACAGAATGCACTTGCCAATCATCAGATGGGTCATCAAGTGGGCCAAATGACCTAGTGTGTACCCAGCTTAACATAGTAACATGAGATGCTGCACGTTGATGCCATCAGGGAGGCACTGCCAGGAATATAGTCCCTGGGCTTGGACAAAAAGGGGGCCCAGCCAACTGCACAGCAATTAAGCTCCGGGTGCATTTTGAGGGTGACACCGGCCATGAGCCAATCATAGCTCGCAGGCCAGCAGAAAATTAGTAGTGGCCACAGCGGTGGTTCCTGAGTGGTTGCCAGTCCGTGAGCTCCAAGTAACTCACCGCTGGCACTGAATTCAAAATGTCGCTGCCTTCCGGCCCCTGTCTCTGTCCAGGTGAGGCCATGAGCGGCAACCAGTCTGGCAAAAGCCAGCCAGTGGGGAGAGGCTGGGCCGGGAGGAAAGCAGCCGGGGTAGAGGGAGGAACAGCAGCAGCAGCAAGGGGAGAAGCTACCTTCTACAGCCGCTGTGAAGAGAAAGAGGTGCTAAGATGGGCAGGTGAGGCTGCATTTGATCCCACTTCCCGTCCAGGTACAGAGGCTCCTGCTATCCCACCGTCACCCTGCTCTCCCACTTTTACTCTTCTCTCCCACCCTCACCCTGCTCTGATCTATCATAGAGTCCTGCTACTTGCCATTATGCTGTAGCAGAGAATGGGAACTGAGAGACCCGTGTGTCACAGTAACCCCACGAAATTAAAGTAAGGTCACGACCCTGTAGCAGGCATTCATTTGAACCCCTATTTGTCATACTAAATTAGCATTGGACAAATAAGGGGGGAAGTTACTGGGCTGCAGGCGGGAGGTGAAAAGAATATGAGGTCAAGATATACCATTGGTTATTATTAGCCTTAGACAGCCACGGAGAAAGGTTAGGTTACAGTGGCATTTATACCATATAGTACAGAAAAATAAAGGTATGGGGTGTCAAGAGCCCGTTCCGTCAATGAGTTCTGCTGCTTCCCATCTTGCAATAAGCAGAGGCTGGGAAGTGAGAGACTCGAGCTTCACAGTGGCCCCAAGAAAAATATAGTCAATATCAAATCCTTTCAACAGACATTCGTTTCTAACCCTTTATTGTCTTGCTAATTAGCATAAGGACAAAAGTAGAAGGGGGAAATTATAAGCATATAATCATATGAGATCATTCTAAATCTCGTTGTACATATTTAATTAAATACCTTGTCTGTTGTGAATGAATAAAGTGGCAGATAGCCAGCAATTTATATCATGCAACGTTCTTAATAATTCAATTATAAGTCAACAGAAAAATAATTAAATTCTCATTGAAAATATACATATAGTTGTTATAACATAGCAATGTTAGATCACAGGAACTACATCTAAAATACAAGGGCCGTAGACTCTATATGCAAGAAAAAAATAAAATAAATAATAAAAAATCCCCAAAATAATTATATGAGAAAATTCTGAGTCTAATGGTATTATATTTATATATCTCATCTATTATGAGAAATCTAAAGTGGCAGCTTGTCAGCAAATTGTGTCATGCAGCGTTCACAGTATACAGTAATACTCATAAATTAAAAGAAACTCTGAAAATATAATATAAAATTCACATTTAAATTATAGACTTTGCTATTGTAATCTAACAATGTTGAATCACAGGGACTGCATCTAAAATATAAGAACCATAGACGCTACATGCAAGAAACATCTCCCAATAAAGTTAAATAATTAAATCCAAAAAACGACCTGGGTGTAGGGGTGTCCTACATTGTGCACATGCAGGGCACCCTGGGGACCGATGCGCGTTTCGCCTGCGATCACGGAAGAGTCAGCTGGGACGGGTTCTGCCACCTTTTTTTTTTTTCAGATTTTAAGTTGTCTTTTTTTTTCAATTCATGGCATCAGACTCCACCATGCCCCTACATATTCCATAGCCCACACATGCCGCCTTTAGCATCAGTGCCCTCTCATGACCCTTCTAGCTTTAAATAATCTACCAAGGAGCAGTGCAGGGCAGGCAGTGTTTCTCACACATGATCCATGTCCCCATACAAAGCAGCTTTTTCACACATGCCTCCAATGCTCCCCAGCTATTCTCATACACGTCCCTGTGCCCTCCAACTTGCCCCACCCCCAACTCACTAACTTTTCTCAAACATGCCCCCTGGCTCAGCAGCATTTATTAAACATGTCCCCCTCCACAGTCTGCAGCTCTTATCAAACATGCACATCCAACCACTGCTCAGCAGCTTTCACACATTGCCCTGGAACAGCAGCAGCAGCAGCCCACCCTCAGCTACAGCCGTACATGGAGATCATCTAGATGCCTTTCACAGAGCGGACACTGACATCATCAGTTATTGTCCATCATTCCCTGTTATCCATGTGGATATATAGGGGAAATATAAACATGTGCCCGAAAGCATGGCGAGCGAACACATTTCTTCGTTTGGTGGCCTCTATGGGCATAGAACCGCACTTCCGCTCTCACCTCATGTCACTTCCAGGTCCTTACAATGAAGGGGAAATAAGCTCAACCCAGCCACTATGCCCTACACTCGTGCACTGCTTATATCATGTGACTGCAGCACTCACATGATATAATACAGCAGCAGGAAATATTCTGCAGGGTATTTAGCATAGCCACTGCCGTGCAGAGCCGAGAGCTGGGATCATCATCTAAGCACCAGAAGGGGTGACACCAGGGCAATAGTGGGTGGCTGGCATGGATGGAGAGGAATCCTCAGTGCCTGCATGACAGCTGGCGCCCAGCGGTCAAAGCTTCCATTGCCTCTGGGAGATCCATCACTGAGTCTTATCACGTTTTTTGTTTATATCTGCCGAGGTAGTGTTACTATTATTATAGTGTACCCTGTTATTGAATTAAGCTTAGTTTATACCAGTTCCCACATAACCATTGTTTTGTGCTGATTCTATACCTGTTACCCATTTCCAGTTGCTCTTACTAGGGATGTCTATCAACCATCAATGATTAACAGCCATTGATGGTTTGTTGGCAATGGACAACACTTTAACCATCAATGACGGATCACCGATGGCGTGAGAGATAACCATCGAAGGTCTGCCACTGATGGTTAAAAAACATTGACCATTGATGGTAGAACCATCTATGCGCAACTCTAGCTCTTACATTCCTATGTGTTGTGGTGATACCTTGATAACTAGTCTCACTAGATTACAACATAAACCTTAAGGTCCACCTCGTTGATGGAATACATAATCATGAGTACTACTTTTTTCCATGCATTCCCTGACAAAAGTATTAAATAATACAAAAATATTGGAGTATCTGAGTGCTGACTTTGTAGATTTATACTGTGTATGTATACAAGCAACCCACCCCAGCATTGCACTGGACCAATTTTGAATTTACGGCCATAGTCTTTTTTAACCGAGGACATTTACGATTGCCTTGTAGACGACAGTCGTTTTTTCCTCCTGATGCCAATATGAAAAGATTTAGTTTTGACGTGACACGCAAAAAAACACGTAAAGTTGTCATTGAGCTGAACAGTCTCCAATAAGGTCAACTCCAGCCACGTTAGGTGTCTGTATCTGTGCTTTATTTATTGTCAAAACAGCAATTTTATATCAGTAAACAGGGTTTACATCAATTTTTCTGGAGAAACCGGATAATATGTATCAATCTCTACAGGGTTTAAAATAAAGTCCATTGCTGTGATATATCTTTAGCGGTTTTGGCAGCGTAAGTAAAGAAAACGCTCAGACATCCGTTTTTTCATTGACTTGCTTCACTAAAATCGTCACTGTTCGGCTTTCTTTTTTGTCATACATTAAGGTTTTATACACCTAAACCTTCCTCGACAAATGCTCTATATAATAGTGAAAACTGCATCAAAATCCATCCAGTGGTTCTTGAGATTAGCTCGAACAAACTGACAGATGCCTACATTATTTTATACTATGCGAATATATATATATATATATATATATATATATATATTATATATGTGTGTATTTTTATGTATAACATGCACAAATTAACAAATAATAGTCCAGTGACCTCACCTGTACAGAATTTATATGCAATGGCGTCACAATGGGGGTGCTGTCCGCACCCGGGTGTCACCTGCCAAGGGATGACTCCAAGGTGCAGACTCCCCCTCTCTGACAGGAGTCGGGTGCTGCACTGTAGCATTAAGTGCAGCACTTGGCTCCTGTCACTGAGGGA
The DNA here is from genome assembly GCA_031769625.1 of Taudactylus pleione. NCBI lineage: Eukaryota > Metazoa > Chordata > Amphibia > Anura > Myobatrachidae > Taudactylus > Taudactylus pleione. The sequence continues at coordinate 4,578,884 of JAUIMM010000320.1, read as the reverse complement.
GCCGGCCGGCACTCCACACAGGGACCTCCTGCGCCCACCCTGCCCCAAGCAGGGAGTTTGGGCCGCGTGGTCACGCCCCTTCCCATGTGGTCACACCCTTCTCATGTGGCCACACCCCCTTTTCAGTAGTGCGTATCTTTCCCCACACTGGGTGACTACGCAGGGAGGGACGCCACTGTATATATGTACAGTTTATATATATATATATATATATATACTGTACCAGTCAAAAATTTGGACACACCTTCTCATTCAATGGTTGTTGTTTATTTAAATTATTTTCAATATAGTAGATTAATGCTGAAGACATCAAAACTATGAAAGAACACATGGAATTATGTTGTTAACAAAAAAGTGTTAAACAAATCAAAATATGTTTTATATTTTAGATTCCTCAAAGTAGCCCCCTTTTGCTTTGATGACAGCTTTGCACACTCTTGGCATTCTATCAATCAGCTTCGTGAGGTAATCATGAGGAAACAGCTTACACAGGATTGAGGACCACTACAGACACACACACCTCTATCACTAAAAAACAAGAATGCAGCAGGCAAATAAATACAACAAGCATGATTTATTAAAGACCCCCCCAGTAGTACCCCTTATACAGTGCCCCCAGTAGTGTATGCAGTGCCTTCAGTAGTGCCCCTTATACAGTTCCCCCAGTAGTGCCTCTTATACAGTGCCCCCATTAGTGCCATTGCCCCTTACGCAGTGCCCCAGTGGCGTATCTATAATGGGTGCAGTGTGTGCACCGCACACCCTGCACCCATATTAGTTTAAACTTACTTGTCCGTGGTCCCACATCGGGTGTCAGCGCTGCTCAGAACACTGGAAAATGGCCGCCGCAACCATTTTTCCGGTGTTCTCCGCATGTGCAGTAGACTCCAGGCACATTCTAGTGCCCGGAGTCTACTAATGCTCCAGTGCAGTGCCCCCAGTAGTGGTCCCCCCTATGTAGTGCCCCAGTAGTGGTCCCCCCTATGCAGTATCCCCAGTAGTGCTCCTTATACAGTGCCCCAGTAGTAGTCCCCCCTATGCAGTGCCCCTTCAGGGCCGAAACTAGGATATCTGTCACCCGGTGCAAGGCAGTAATTTTGCGTCCCCTCCCTTCCTGTACCTGAATTTTGTCCTTGCTCCTCCATAAGGCAGTGCACTACTCAGACGTCCCTGGTATAGTGACTTACATTATTCCACACACCATAATGCCCATTACACATTATGCCACACACTGTAATGCCTATTACCAAAGTGCAACTTACATATTTGCTCGACACCATTTTATGCCCTACAGTAAGGGTTCTAATTACTTTAAAATTACCTGCTTGTTGTAAGGGGTTTTATGCTCATTACCATTTCCATGCTCGTTGCCAGGGGTTTCATGCTCGTTGCCATGTGGTTTCATGCTCGTTGCCATGGGGTTTCATGCTCGTTGCCATGGGGTTTCATGCTCCTTGCCATGGGGTTTCATGCTCATTGCCATGGGGTTTATGCTCGTTGCCCGGGGGGTTTCATGCTCATTGCCAGGGGGTTTCATGCTTGTTGCCAGGGGGTGTCATGCTCGTTGTCAGGGGATTTATGCTCACTACCGGGGGTTCCATGCTCGTTGCCAGGAGTTTCATGCTCGTTGCCAGGGGATTTATTTTCATGGCCAGGGGTTACATGCTCATTGCCAGGGGGTTTATGCTCACTGCCAGGGGATTTCACGGGAGAAGATGCAGCTTTCAGCATCTTCTCCCAGCAGCGCCAGCGTTCCCAGCACTTCCGGGAATGCTGTGTGCATTGCGCTGGCCTAACAGACACTAGAGGTCCAGTAGGACCTCTAGCATCTGTCTCCTGCTTGGCGGCGGCCATTTTTGGATGGCCGTTTTCAGCAGAGTCCATGCGGACAGATAGTCCGCATAGAATCTGCTGATAACAGCCATACAAAAAATGGCCGCTGCCAAGGAGGAAACAGACACTAGAGGTCCAGTAAGGACCTCTAGCATTTGTCTCCTCTTTGGCGGTGGCTATTTTTGGATGGCCATTTTCTGAATCTGCAGCCCCCAAGCCACCACAAGTCAGGCTTTTTTCACCCCCTGCATTCTGGCACCCGGTGCACATGCACCTCTAGCCCCCCCCTAGTTGCGGCCCTGGCCCCTTACATACATATGTATATAGGACAAAAACACAATAAAAAAAACACTTACCTGGATCCCCGCGCCTGCCGCTGTCCGCTCCTCCATCCTCCCAGCCCGCTCTGCACTATGGGAGAGACATCATGATATCTCTGCCATCACCCACTGTGGGAGCTGGAAGAGTCCAGACTGACTTCGGCAGTTGGGGGTAACAGCCAGTGAGAATCTGTCTGACTCTCATTAGCTGCTAAAACAAACACAACGCTGCTGGGCAGTACGAGTGTACTACCTGGCGCTGGCGACGGTGTGCTTGTTACTGTGTAGTGCGAACCGCACTCACTGTGGTCTGTACATAACACTTACTGATGGTTGGGCAGGGGGGTTTTCTGGGTACTCAGAAACCCCCCCCTGCATGCACATATGCAGCCCAGCACAGTTTACTGGGCATATTGAAGCTAGTGGCTGCGTGCTTGGATTTTGCCGGACATCCTGAGTAACCTGAGGGTTACTCAGATGTCCGATGTTCACGCAGTTGATCCGATGCTGTGTCTTCGAACGTAGCAGCAATAAGACACCTCTTGCACCTTTTTCATATGTAGCACAGCCACTGCGTACAAAGTCACAGCGGCTGTGCTATAGCGCCCATCTCTGAATCAGACCCATACACATAAGTTTAATGAAATTGCTGACATTTGACCCCCAATAATCTTTCTTCCCTCAGGTTGAAAATTGTAAAGAACCAGACCCTAGAGAAGTGTCAAGTTCTCAGCTGAGCTCCATTACCTTATTAGCTATGTGATTAGATCAAGAAATGAGCTCAGTTCATGTGGTGTTGAACATTAAAATGTATTTTATTCAGTTCACTGATCTAATAAGCGTCATGGATGATTTAAATTCTGAATATGATCCTATCACCAGTGTATGATGCTCAGGAAGCTCTTGAAAGTGGCAATATCCTATAGACCTCCTCCTTGTTACATTGTACTAAAATGAATATAGAGCCTTTTCATCTGTGGAGTAAATCCCACTCCTGGTTTATCCTGTACAATTCCGCTCAAAGCAATAGAATGTGACAGGTGAAAATAGTCAAATCTGCTTTAGCTCTGTAATTTAAAAAAAGGGTACATAATCTATTTAGTGTAAGAGAGGTTAGCAGGTCACAGATGAAACAAAGCTTCATGTAGCCGCCACAAAAATTGTTTATATCAGGCAACAGAGATGTAAAATAGTCTCAATAAAAAATGGCTTTATAAGGTACATTTACCTTTGTTGTGGGAAGATCGGGAGCGGAGCATTTGTACCAAATGCAGGGCCAGATTAACAATGGGGCGGATGGAGCTACAGCTCCAGGCCTCCACATAAAAATAGGCCCATCAACATGACAGCATGATTACCAGCTGCCTAACTGGCCATACATTTTAAGTATTTAAATCGTTTTTCATTGTGTTCATAGTTTTGAGGGTGTATACACCAGGGTGACTGACTACACTCAAGCAGCACCAATCACAACTCTTCCTCCTTCTCAGTATAGGCCCTTGAACATTTTCAGCTCCAGGCCCATGTGGGCCTTAATCCGGCCCTGACCAAATGTCATGTATGATCAGACCCAGGGCCTTAACAAGGGCTCTGAACGCCATGTGCCGGCCCGCCCCCTTTGCGCATGACATCCTGCATAAGACGGTGAGGCCACCGGCACGCAGAACTGCAGCAGTGCCCGTAGAGTCTTGAAGTCACTCCGGGCAGCTCTAATTATGGCAGGGTTCCTTCTTGAAGAGCCCAAAGGACGCTACAGGTTGCACTGCCTCAGCGATTCTGGAGGCAGGGTGTCGTTTCAGGCACCCTGTTAGACAGAAGCGAGGGCCGTAGAAGAGCAACGGTGCCACCCACAGAGCCTCACCAGCCACACACCCCTAGTTATGGCCCTGATCAGATCAGGTCATTTGGCCACACACCAAAATGTTACACGATTCATTCCATATACCATTTTTCACAATTAGCATTAGAAGTCCAAAACCTATACATAACATACATTCTAATATATCTGCTATGGCTAAACCTTCAGTCTTTCCTTTCTCAAAAATTCTGCAGCACAAGTGGGCTAAGTTAGTCACGCCACATGTTGTGTACTTCTCCAGATTTTTCTGCAGTGTTATTACCAAGTATATTGGACCCAGCTAATGCCTGGTTGAGGGTTATCCCCCTTCCCCACACACTTACTTATGAAGAGCTATGGACAGAACAGCTTCATTAGCCACAGCGCAATTCTTCTCTCAGCTTGAGGTAATAGGGCATTTCTTGGCATGTACCCCACTATTTGCATGTACATACAGTTTTTATCTGTTATTTATATTATTTTTTGTGACTTTATAGAATGCAGTTAATAGACTGTATTTTAGGGAGTGGTTGTCTATATTGTGTGTAGGTGAAGTTACACTTTAAGAGAACATATTTTAATAATATTTTTAATAATACATAATGTATTTTTCTATTATTCCAGCTGACAGAATAAGTCAATCTCTTTATATGTTTGCTCATTATGTTCTCGCATTTGGGACCATGAAAACCTGACCCTGTATAGATTTGTCACCTTATACTACAAGATATGTTTTACTTGACAGACAATTCATTTTACCAGACAAACACATTTCGTTTCTGCAGTGTGCACCTACATTGGCTTCTGCAAAATAAATAGTTGTGTGCCTGCTATGTCTCTATTCTTCTCTACAAGAATTTATTTTATTCAAAGGAAACGCATGAAATTTCCATTTCAGTAAATAGCACATTTCTAACAGTTTTTGTGGCATTCCATAGCATTAAACATTAAGGGCTATACATGGAGGGAAATCAATTTTTCAAAAGTTAAAAGGTTAATTCTGCTTAAAAATAATAAACTACATTTTTGGTAGACTTAAATGTCTTTAGTAAAATTCTACATTTATTTTTATTTAGCAAATTTGAGGACAGGAACAAGGAGAATCTGCTGCTAGGACCATAAAACCCAAAGGCAGTTTCACCAAATCCATAGATCCAAGAAGAAAATCTTAGGCCTTTATTAGTTAGTGGCTGATTCTTAGTTGGGGGCACAGCAAATAAAGCAAGTAACTGTGTACCTGGTCAAACCATGTTGCACTGCAAGGGGTGCAAATATATTTATCGCAGTCTAGGCTGGTGAGCGATCCTATCAGGATTGTCTTTCGCAGCAGCCCCTCAGCAGTGCCTGTGGCTGGGGGAGAGAATGGAAGCTGTAGCTTCCCTGATTCCCCTGAACTCGGGCTGTAGGAAGGGAATACATACGAATTACCGGTGGTCCCCTGGCCGGCGTTTGGAATCCCGACACCAGGAGGCCAGCAGAGGAGGAAATCCCGATTGTCTAAGGTAAGTATACACTAATCTAATTCTAAGCCCTTAACCCTAATCCTCCTTTAGGGTGCCTAATCCTAACCTTCCCCCCTCTAAGTGCCTAAACCTAACCCCCCCTTCCACGCCGCCTAAACCTAAGTCCCCCCCGGGGGTGCCTAACCCTAACCCTCCCTCTCCCTAGCCTAACCCTAACATCCCGGGGGGGTGCCTAACCCCAAGTCCCCCCCGGGAGCCCTAAACCTAACCCCCCCCCTCCTCACGGCTGTCCGCAGCGGTGCCCAGCATCACTTCGATCGGGATGCCGGGCACCATTCTCCCGGCATCTGTAAAATGAGCGCCGTCTACATCTAGATGCCGGTCATTTCACCCTCGCCGGGATATGACAGTCGGGAAGCCAGCTGTCGATTTAATGTCAACCGGCTTCCCGATTGCATCCCTGTCTGTCTTCCTGAGGCTGCGGGTGGGTGATCCTTTTAGGATCGTCCCACTTCAGCGACCCGGCCACAGGAGGAAGCATCGGGGAGGCTGTCATGAGGGGCCAGCCAAGTGGGATGAACATAGCAGCTGGCGAAAGAATAGCTCCCAGCAGGTTCCTCTGACACGTTTGCATCAGAAGCGACTTTGTCAGGGTGAGGCCAGCTGGTGTGGCCACATGTCATGTAACCACGCCTGGCAAGTTGGTAATAAAAATATAAGTAAATATAACATCCAATTCTTATATGGGGTCTCACTCAGGTGGTCACCTCTTGGCTTTGACTCAAGACTTGAGAAGCTTGAGGCTCTTTCATCACTGGTTTGATTGGTTCTGATAACTTACTGAATTATCATGATAAAACCTTGAGATACAGTAGTTCCATTTCCCTGCTTTACAGGACGTATATGCCAAGTTACTTAGCAGGGCCTATATGTCGCCCTCTCTGTCTTACCTGATGAGTCAGGCTCCTGGTCGAAATGTGCTACAGTGCTACTCTCCTCCAATGTTTCTGGGAATGCAGTAAAATTGACCGTTCTTGGCTTATATTAATGTGATTATCAGGCAAAGTTTCCCTAAAAACCAGATTCCCATGTTATATTATAACTTTGACATTTGGATTCCTGGATTTTCAATACACCCTGATCTTAAGCTATTCCTCCTGTACACAGTTATTCTGATAGTAGCTCAAAGGGTAATTCTCCATAAATGGATATCTACCTCCCCTCCTTCACTCGCCCAAGTAAAACAAGACCTCTGAGAAATGTTATATTTAGAAAGATGCTCTACAATCCCAGACTTAGAAAAATGGGTGGAGAAATGTTATACCAGATGAGGAATATTTAGGGATATTTTAGAGCCTACTTTGTAATAGGATATACTAAAAAGGTGGCTCTATGACCTGATATCTATATAGACAATTGGGACGTGTTTCAGCCTGATCTCCTCTCTGTTACTGTAGCAGAATCATCTCCTCCTTGTTTGCATCCATTATTTATCAAGCGAGCTTGGGATGTGGGTGGGTCTTGTCAGTTGATGTGCACCCAATGGACAGACAACCTTGTTATTTAACTTATTATTTGTGTTGTCTCTTTTTGTTCTTTTTTTGATTGTTTAATGTTCTGCTCCACCACATTGGACCTCTTATGTAAGGAATGACTGTACTCATCCCTGCTGATAGGCACCATTGTATGAGAAAGCATTCTCTCCTTGATCACTATGCCTTTGTTGGGGCCTGTTGTTGGGAATGGTTTTGTTTTTCTTTATTGCTTATCATTAAAAGAAATTAAAAAAAATTAAATAGCTTCTTGTGTTATTTTCCAGCAAATACAGTGACAGTGTGTTCACAATATTGATACTTCTTAAAACTTAAAACTAAGGTTTCCAATTATATTTTCCTAAACATTTTATTTCTTGAGTACTGAAAAATGTTTTGCTATAAAACATTGTTGTTAAAAATGAGCATTACATACCAGGGTTTGGGTGTCTTATCACTTTATGAATTTAAATATGAATTTATAAGTTTTAACCACATTATTCGTTTTAAATATTGTAGTCATAAAGAACATTTATTGTTTCCCCCTCATTACTACACAAATCTATCCTTTAACATATTTGGCATATCAACCCACATATAAATTCAGCTGCTTTGGGTAGACTGAGCTTCAGGGATAGATATAATAAAGCTTCTAAAACAGACAAGTGGTGATGTTGCCCATAGCAACCAATTCGATTCCAGCTAACATTTCTCTGTTGCATGCCAGAAAATGATTGGTTGCTATTGGCAACACCACCACTTGTCTGTTTTAAAAGCTTTAGTAAATCTACCCCTCACTGTTACTATAAACAAACAATTTCAAAGGTTTAATGCGCACATCCACTAAGCGATATTAATGAGCGATTGCACGATTACGACATCGTAATCGTGCAATCGCTCATTAATCGTGCACAAATCATACACTATAATGTTGGAAACGACCAGCGATGCCCGCTCCCGCTGGTCGTTTCCGACGTCAATCAATGCCCGAACATGCCGGTCAATCTGCCGATAACGATAGATTGACCATGTTCGGGGATGAGGGAGGGTGCCTGCACTGAATGACTAATCATTCAATGTAGGCACTGCAGGGGATGGGGAATGACTGCACGATTACAATGTTGTAATCGTACTGTCGTTACCCCATCACCTAGTGGATGTGCGGCTTTACAGGGACAGAGAGATATGTAGAAATCAATTAGCTAAACAATATAGTTGGGTTGATTATTCTCTGAATTCAGTTAACTTATTTTAGCACTAATGACTTTAGGACAAGTTACTCTAATTTACTGTCTCAATTAGGCAATTTTTCATTAAAAATTAAAAGTGTCAGTGCCCCAATTTCAAGCACAAAATACATATATATATAACACATTCATTTTATCAAAAAAATAAGTGCTTTTATGTGGGTATTCCATAGGAGCTCCATGACCACCATAAAAGACTAAGAGTGCATGCATAGGCTGTAAAGAGCAGCAGATAGGCTCGGAACATAAGGCTATCTAATCTGTAGCACAGACTGAGCCAGCGGGCATGCCAGGCTTCTTCTGACTCCATTCCTTGGACGTAGGAACGGATTGATGTCAGCTCCTGTAAGATCTGCTCCATCAGTGGGTCATCTGATATAGCAGGGTTTGGAAACACATCATCTTCTATACCACAGTTGCTTTCTGGAAAGCAGAATTAAAGCCATTTCAATGAGTAAAGTCTTAAAGAGATACAATGGATACATTTTAGTAAATAAAATGCCTTTCAAACAACTGTGGCATGTAGAGTTAGCTTGTAATAATCAACAATGTCATCAGCAGAGGCAACACAAGGATGGAAGATTCTTCTCAGTAAAGAGCCATCTCATCTTTGACCACTGCACCCTGAGTCATAGGATGATGGGTTACCAGCAAACTACAAAGGGAGAGGGTCCTGAAGAAGTGTTTAGCTAATGGAGCCCATCTCCTATTTGTGAAACTATAAAATCTCTTCAGGTCAGCCTTCAGTGAATGCTAAGAAATGTATCACCTGAATTTTTGCCAGAAAGACAATTTAAACCTCTTGGAAAAGAATGTGCAGGGTCCCACTGGCCTAGATTCTTCTGAACTAACCCAACAGTCTGAGAGATAAATCCATGGGGAAAGTAATCAGTTCTGAACTGATGAATGAAAAGCCAAGTCACCCAAAACTAATTTAAGATGCCTAACTCTGTCATGACCTACTCACAACAGGATCAAATAAAACTGAATCCTGGATAGACTATAAATAGAGTGTATTGGAACCTCACCACTAATTTTATTCTGTCTCCACTAGTAACACCTACAGATAATAAAAGTCGAGTTGATGACATTAGCAGCTGCCTCTGTGCTGTTTTCTTTATTTTAAATCATTGGTGCCCTCTTTGAAGCAAGGGGATGTAGTCAGGATACCGGCGGGCGCTATCCTGCCCGTCGATATCCCAACACTTACATCAAAGATAGGCATTGAAATCCCGACGCTGATCATTAGCCCCACTACGGAATCCCGACACCCGGCATACCGAATGAGGGTATGCCGGGTGTCTTAGCGTTTAGCCATGGGGGGAGGGTTAGGTTTAGGGATCCCCTGGGGTGACTTAGGGTTAGGCACCCCCCAGGAGGGTTATGGTAGGGGAAGGGGGGTTAGGCTTAGGCATCACTGGGGTGGGTTAGGGTTAGGCACCCCCCAGGAGGGTTAGGTTTAGGGTGCGGGGAGGGGGGGTTAGTTTTAGGCACTAATAGGAGGAGGTTAGGGTTAGGCACTAGGGGGGAGGTTAGGGTTAGGCACCCCTAAAGAGAGGGTTAGGGGGGGAAGAGGGGGGGTTAGGGTACTTACCTTCAGCTTTTGGGATTTTGACCAGCTGGGTTGCCGCTGTCGGTATTTGATCCGGCAGCTAAACAGCTGCCGGCATTACATACCGATTCCAACTTCAAATGACAGTGCGTATAATAAATCACAGGACTCACATACAACACTTTTTAAATTACACATAAACATGAATTAGTTTATGGCTTTGTACAGTATATGCACATCTCCTGTCCTACAGATCAGTAAGCCAGTATTTCTCTTACTGCAGTAGACACCTGTTTCTATACCTATTTTAACATTTTCTGATCAATGTTGCCTATTAACCCAGAGATTCCCAAATGCGGTCGTCAAGGTACCCCAACAGTTCAGGTTTTAGAGATATCCATGGCTGAGCTCAGGTGGTTAAATCAAATTGACTGAGTTACTAGTTAATCACGTGTGGTCAAGCATGCATATACTTAAAACCTGGACTGTTAGGGTACCTTGATGACCAAGTTTGGGAACCTCTATATTAACCTCTGACTTTCATATAAAAAAATGTCGTTGGTGAAATGGGTTTTAAATTGACTATAAACAAAATAACCTGCTGATGCTTCAAATATTTTTGAGGGAATGTAAAAAAGACAAAATATAGTTTTTAAACATTTTGAAATAATAAAAAAATATATATCTAACAAAACAAAACAACATACACATAGTTAATAATTATCTGATGGAAAAACTTGCTTTAAGTAATGTATTCATATTCTATAGGAGCAAAATTTTAGAGTAAAGGATTAAAATAAAAGTTTCATAATTTGCTCAGAGATAATGTTTACCATATATGAAATGTACCACATGTTTTGTAGTATAGCCAGAGGAGGGCACATAAAGATACCTGCTGTTTCATTTGTCAAACCCACAGAGATATCGTCTAGGTTTTCTCCGAGATGGCTTCCTTGAGTAAGCATTGGACAACGGGATATCAGAAGACCACCTGATTCTTCTTTATCGATGTGAAGAAACTTTATAACCACAATAGATTTTCCAAGACTCAATACCATGAGGACCATGCACACCATAAAGAACACACCTATACAAAATGTTCAGGAAATTAGTTTTAACATATACATTATTGTTTTGTTTTGTTTTCAACTGTCTAGAAGTGTTTTACCTACGGTTTCAATTTAATGTGAATGGCTATGGTCATACTGTTAACTACCAAATCACTCAACTTTTCCAGTAAATTGGGGGTCTAGTTACTAAGCAGTGTTAGGACACAGAGTGAAAAGTGATAAGAAAGTGATAAGGTGCCAGCCAATCAGCTCCCAACTGTCATTTTTCAAACACAGCCTGTGAGATGACAGTTGGGAGCTGATTGGCTGGCACCATATCACTTTCTTATCACTTTTCACTCTTCACCTCATTCAGAGCCGCTCGCAGAATGCGAGCGCTCGCTCTAAATGAGGGCGGCCGCTTTTCTTTTGAAAGGCGGCCTCTTGGCCGCTCACTAAGCTGTGGGTTACATCGGGACTTGCGACGAGACCCTTGTGATAGGGTCTCGTCTACCGCAAGCCCCAGGTTGCTTCCTGCTCTAACAGAGCAGAAAGCACCCTACTGACATCACTGACATCACTTCAGGAACGCCTCCGTTTGTCCGGCCACCCCCCAACCCCGCCTACAAAACGGGACGAGCTGTCGATCAACATCGACAGCCACCCCTTTTGTAGCGAGCCCCGGAGCGAGTGCATTTGTCACTCGCTCCGGGGCTTGCGCACGTGCAGTGCGAGCGCTGCGCATGCGCAAGCCCTCGCCATCGACCCACTTGCGAGCACATAGCGCTTGCGAGCGGGTCTGAATGAGGTCCTCTGTCTCCTAATACTGCTTAGTAAATAGACCCCTTGGTCTCTAACATATAAAACAAGAATAATTTATTGACAAAAGCATATTGATAACATTGCTGGGTGTTGCTTTACTGCACTTCTAGCTGCTAATGTTGTTTGACCTGGGGCATGTTTGACCAGTTTTAAACAGGAATAAGTGGAAAATGGTAATGGGCGTTGATGCAAGTCACCCACTGCTTGGCTTTCAAGCTCATAATATATATCAGGCAAACAGAGATGGATAAAAATAGACCAGGTCTGTACGGTGATCTGAAAGATTGTGGCGCCTTTGAAACAAGAATAATAATAATAATAATAATATCAGTAATTGGGTAATTCATTAGCAGCAAAAATACAGCAGACACAAGGATGACTACGATAAGCCAGGTTAGTGAGGGATAATCAGATAAGCACATACACAGCAGTGCCATAGCAAAATAAGCTATTGCTGTGACATAGGACGGGGTGTATCAATCAGCAAAATGCAATCAAACCTAAAAAAACTATTGTTTTCTGAGGTTTTCCTCAATTCATGTAGTTCTCCATATGTAGTAAAGTGGTCTTCAGCAGATTTCAGAGATATCAGCTGTGGGCTGCCGACACTTCAATCCCAATAGAATTCTATAGAGCTGCGATGTGCTTTCAATCCCCTTCTTTCCATAGAAATCCCCAGAGAGTGATCTGAAGGATCCCTCTCCTTCCCTCTCCTATTGCGCATGTGTTTGCCGCACATTTGCAATAGGACACGCGGGTCATAAACACGGTAGACCTCTCATCACATGGGACATCTCTTATTGGAAGAGCTGTCCTTGGCATAAGTAATCATGCATTCCGGCATTAATAAACACCCGTATGCATGCGATAAGTGGCGAGATGTATCGCATAGTATATGTGATACAGAACACATCCCGCTCATAGTAATGTACACTGTGGGCCTTTCAGGGTTGATCGCAATTTTTATAATCTACTTCTGCATCTGGGATTGCATATGCAACTTTAAGTAACTTATCTTATGGCTGAGTGGGTGTAACTGGGAATTCACATGTCTGCATACACAGAGAAACTTTTCATTTCATATTGATCCCATCTACATTTACTCATTAAAAAAAAATCCCCAGCACAGAACAAGCTAGACGCTGGCACTCTGCTGGGATAAAAGGCTTGTTTAGTCTGATTCCAGCAATAGGACTGTCAGAACAAAATAGGCACAAACTCTCTGAAGAAGCAGGCAGCAATCCTGGGAAACGTGTAGTATAGTTTATGCAGTTTATCACATGCAGTACCATACGATTAAAACACTTTTGTATTAATGTCATACTATCAATCTTCAATAAACTATTTATTTCAAAGAAGTAGTATAGACTACTCAATTGGGGGAACTTGCGTCAGAAGCTGTAATGGTTAGCATTACTGTCTCACAGCACTGAGGTTGTGGGTTCGATTCCTACTATGGCCCTAACTGTGTGGAGTTTGTATATTCTCTCTGTGCTTGTGTGGCTTTCCTCCGGGTGCTCCGGTTTCCTTCCACACTCCAAAAATATACTGGTAAGTTCATTGTTTCCCAACATAAAATAACCTTAGAGCAGGCCTGGCCAACCTGTGGCTCTCCAGCTGTTGTGAAACTACAAGTCCCAGCATGCTTTACCAGCTGCTCAAGGAAATGGCATGCTGGGACGTAGGTTGGCCAGGCCTGTACTAGAGTGTAAGTGTGTATGTATGTGAGTATGTGGTAGGGAATATAGAGTGTAAGCTTCACTGGGGCAGGGACTGATGTGAATGGCCAAATATTCTCTCTATAAAGAGCTGTGGAATATATGTGCGCTATATAAATAACTGGTAATAAATAAATAAATAAATAAATAAATATAGGACATTGTTTACATTTGGATTCTTTTGGAGAATATCTGGAGTTTTCTTCTTATTTCAAGGCAGCAGAAACCACCAGTTGTTTGGACCTAATTCCCCAAGTGGTTTGGGCACTGGTCCGCATATTCCCATTCTGTTCTGGTAATGCCATATAAGGATGGCATTATCAGAACTAGGATTAATACATTGATGCTGGAGCTACAACTAAAATAATAAATGGGGATAATTGTTGACAGTAAACCCATTAGTACAGTAGATAGGTTAATGCAAAAGCAAAAATACTTCCACTGGGTAAAAAAAAACTTTTTCTTCAGGAAAATACATTTTCACCCTTTAATTTAAAGTATAGAACACAGACTCATTTTTTACTTTTTAAGGACATGTTATTCATGGGCGATTGCTGTATGGTTTGCCTGAGCTAAAATTTGCCACCCAGCCAGTCCTGAATATGAGCATATGACTGGGTCAGCTTTCACCAATTAGAACACAGTGTAACGTGTAAACATAAAAGTGATTATAGGAGTGCAATCTAATCACTGTAAATAAAGTTTCTCTAGACGAAAAATTGAGATCTCATGTTGCAGGGCATGATCAAGTAAACTTCCAAGTGTCTGACAGTGCATTTATAAGGCATTCCCAATTTAGCAAATGTCCATGTAGAACAGCTTTATATGTTTACACATCTTTGTAAATGGCACTAAATAGGCAACAGCAGGGTCGGATTAAGGCTTATGGGGGCCCCTACAATTAATTGCCCTCTTACCTTGTCCCCCTCCAATATGGCCACAGTGCCCCCTGGTGGCCATATGACAGACCCCTGCTGTCTCTCCAGCCCAGTGTTCCCCAACCTCAGTGTCTCTCCAGCGCCCAGCCCCAACACTTACCTTTTCCAGCTGCATCAATGCGGCTCCTCTGCATCCTGCTTTGTCTGTCTTTCAACAGGTGCAGTGCTGCATGACGTCCTGACGTCAAGCACACTGCGCCGATTAAACAAAAGAAAGTTTACTGCACCGGCCACCAGCGGTGCAATAATGTTACAGCAGCTCCATCGACTCCCCCCGTACCGGTACCTGCCTGTGCCCTGCCGATATATTGTTAATTCGTCCCGACGAACGATATATCACGAGTGCATCGGCAGGTGTGTGCACCCGATATGTCTGTGAACGTCATCGCTCACAGACATATCAGGTTGGCCCTGCAGCACAACCGATGCCACACACATGCACACACTCAGAAAGACAAGAGAACCCTACAATAAGCACACTTAACAAATGCATTCATTATTAAGAGTTAATCCTGCATACTGCTGCATAAAGTGAGGGATAATGTATCTGAGCAACACTGCTGTACTTCTTGGAGCTATTTTTCACATGAGGTAATGGTAATGACACGTCTCCAGCTCATCCTCAAGACAACCCCAGTGATCGGAAGGCACTGGCCACTACTGAAACAAAAAACTGAAAATCACCATCAGGGCCCAGAAGCCAAGCCGACCACCGACACGCAGAGCATGAATCCGGCAGCTATTACCAAAAAGCCTGGCAGCCTCACAGCCTCAAGCGCGCACACCAACTACTTACCGGTAACTCGGTAAGTGACATCAGTTCAAGGCGGAACGCCACCTCACACACTCATTCACCAATGGACTGATCACAGAAGCCCCAAAACAGGCACAGAATGAGACTTTGATAATATCACACAGGGTGAATATAGCTCTTACCCCACCCCCACCCCCAGGAGAGGTCCCCTTCGAATGGGAGTATACCAGTAGTCTGACTAATATACTAGTGAAACATAATCCTGTGGGATCCACCTGACAGCGAGCGTTGTGACTGTTTTGTGTTTACAAAATGAACATTGTTTTCCACCATAGATGTGTTACGTCTTTATTTATACCAGTTTAGGTCACATACCCACCACATAAGAACACACATACAGATACTGGAGTCCCATCTGTGTCTCTCTAGGCACCCCCTGAGTCTCTTTAGGCTCCCCCACCTCTTCTGTGGGATCCAACCAGACGGGCTGGCCTTCATCCCCATTTGGATCAATGCGCCTTGGGCTCCCATGACCCTGTAGCTTGTTCACCGGTTTTCCTTGCATATACCACTTTTGGTAGGTACTAACCACTGCATACCAGGAACACCTCACAAGACTTGCCGATTTGGAGATACTCTGACCCAGTTGTCCAGCCATTACAATTTGGCCCTTGTCAAAGTCGCTCAGATCCTTACACTTGCTAACTTATCCTTCTTCCAACACATTGTAATTAAATAATGAATGTTATTCACTAAGTGGATGGAAGACCTCTGGAGAGATGTTGACCCATGCCTAGATAGCTTCTCACAATTCTCTGATATTTTTGGTGCAGGATCTTGGGTGCAAATGAACTTCTCCACAATGTCCCGTAGATGCTCATTTGGGTCCATCTCAGGTAAATGTGGTGGCCACACCACTCATCGGAACTTTCCAGAATGCTCCTCAAACCAATTCTGCACAACTTTGGACCGATGACACAGTACGTTATCCTGGTGGAATGTTTCATCGTTGTGGGGGTACATGTGGTCCATGAAGGGCTGCATATGGTCATCAAGCAATGCAACGTAGTGGTTACTGGTCAATGACATGTTCAGGCAGACAAGCGGACCCAACCCATGCCACATGAACACACCCCACACCATTATGGAACCACCACCAGCCTGTACGGTGCCTTGTTGACATGGGTTCTGCACCACACCCAAACCCTACAGTACCATCAGTCTAATACAACTGGAACCGTGACTCATCAGACCACACCACATGTTGACAGCCCTCCGGGGTCCAATTAGTGACAAGCCCAGGTGAGGCGCTGTGTCCGGTGTCATAAAAGGGTCACTCTGGTGGGTCTTCTGCTCCCATATCCCATAGAAGCTAAAGAACCCAGCACTGACTCGTTGAATATGCGTATGGTACCTCCTGCGTTAAATGTAGATGTGATTTGAGCCAGTGTCACTTGTCTGCTACCATGGACAATTCTGGCCAGACACCACTGGTCACAATCATTAAGCACCCGTGGTCAGCAACTGCGCTGTCCACGGTGGGTGGTAATGTCTTCCATTATATATTCATGCAGCAGCCCCTAGTCCCAGCACAAGTGGCCCTAGTTCCCTGTCACCAGACCTGTATGTGAGGGCCCTCCTTTGTGTGCGGCCCCCCATTCCATTAATCTGGCCCTGGGCAACAGCTATTCTGTTCATATGAGCACCTTTTTACAATCTTTTGGGAAATATTTATATGTGTGCAAACACCTATTTAATTAAAGTATGAAAACTTGAAACACAATATCCAGGTTTAGGTGCGGCAACCGGCATTATCCGACTTAAGTGGTTTTAGTCAGACTCAACAGTGCGGTCAAATTAATAACTCCGAGAACTCCTTCCCGGCACTATTCACATTCATCTGAATTGAATTGCTCCCATTAAGTAAAGAGTCCAACATCCCCTTACTCTCATGACTTAATGTAACTGGGGTTGCAGCAGGCACTATTATACTGTAGGGAGAAAAAAATGCTGCAATCAAAAGGAGTGAATGAAAAGTGATAATAGATAACACTTTGAAGTGAAATTTTTACTTTTGCCAATACACATAGTATGGGCTGACAATTCACAAACTGTTAAGCAAACCATCTCCACAGAGGTGTTTCCCAAAATTAGTAATTTTGGATTCAATTGTACAATGGCCACATATGTTCATTTACATAAAATAAAAAATGATACACCTGCATTTTTATCAGTTCGTAGATGGACCCATATGAAAAAAAAAATCACCATCACTTGCCTGGCATGGTTGCATGGGATGCCACCCTAGACAGGTGAGGTTTCTCTGATGCGGTTGCACCCCATAGGACCACAGGTTCTCCTCCTCTCCCTGCATTCTTGGCAGTTTCAGAGACTGTCAGAGGAAATCATTCCTTCTTTCTTGAAGAGGCCGGACTGTGACGTCAGCAAAATGTGATTGCCGACATCACGTGTACTATGTGTGCGCAATAATATCTTGTAATCTGAATTTTGAAAATGGTGCTTCAAGTACAAAATTGTTTGTCGAGGTTGTGGGACAGATGTCTGCTAGACACCCCCCGTAGAGTGGCACCAGACACCCCCTAAGCGGATTTTTTTGCAAAAATATTGTTAAATATCCTTTTAAATATATTATTTACATAATCAATTTATGTAAAATAGTACAATTTCTGAGACTTTTAAAAAAATATATAATTTCAAGATGTTAATGTAACCAATATATCACCAATGAAGGCATCACATAACCTTCAACTGTTATCTTTTTTTGTGTACTATACAGAGAACAAAGTGTGTCGGTGTGTTCTAAGTCACCAATGGGATGACGTTATAAGTCAACTATTATTCCCACATCAAAAATCTTTAGAATATATATAATCTAGTTTCTATCTTAGGTATCAAAGTACATAACAGAATCTTAGTTGGTTAAACACACAAACACACCTACACAAGGTCATATCGTATAACGTAATAGTTTATAATTCTAGATGCAATGACATATCCTAACATTTCTTAAGTCCTTCCTTACCGAGTTTTTAATTAGATTTTCACTGATGTACTCACCAATTAATGGCACGGTTAAAGTGGTGGCTGGCAGTTCGTCTGCCATGTTAACTCTGAAAACTGTGTAGCCAACAAGGATACTGGTTTTAAACATTATCCGAGTCCCACTGCCGGGGGGCAGGTAAAAGCTCATGAGGTCTACAGTCATAAGTAGGATGCTGGGCAAGAGAATGCTTACAATGTACAGCAGGGGGCGACGGCGGATGACAAGCTGCAAAACACAATCAGATGGTCACAGGTTTTACATCGTATACTTTCCAATATTTATGTTAATTTTATTCAAAAAGAAGATAAAAGTAGCTCTATATAAATTACATTTATTGTATTTAAGTCCTGCTTTACATATGAATATATATTTATTTTTATCTCAAAACATCTACAGTTGATATGGCAACTTCATAAATGATACAAATATTATCATCATGCCCTAACAATAACCACAGCCTGAGCCTAACTGCAGTCTAACCTTAACACTAACCACAACACTACCACAAACTAGCACTAACTGCAGCCTAACCTTAACAATAACCACAACCTAACCGCAGCCTAACCCTAACACTAACAACAGTCTAACCCTAACTGCAGCCTAACACTAACCACAACCTAACCATAACCATAGCCTAACCCTAACCGCAGCCTAACCCTAACACTAACCACGACCTAACAGCAGCCTAACACTAACCACAACCTAGCCCTAACTGCAGCCTAACCCTAACACTGACCATAACCTAACAGCAGCCTAACACTAACCACAACCTAGCCCTAACTGCAAACTAACCCTAACACTAACCACAACCTAACCGCAGCCTAACGCTAACACTAACAACAGTCTAACCCTAACTGCAGCCTAACACTAACCACAACCTAACCATAACCATAGCCTAACCCTAACCGCAGCCTAACACTAACCACAACCTAGCCCTAACTGCAGCCTAACCCTAACACTAACCACAACCTAACAGCAGCCTAACACTAACCGCAGCCTAACACTAACCACAACCTAGCCCTAACTGCAAACTAACCCTAACACTAACCACAACCTAACCGCAGCCTAACACTAACCACAACCTAGCCCTAACTGCGGCCTAACCCTAACACTAACCGCAACCTAACAGCAGCCTAACACTAACCGCAGCCTAACACTAACCACAACCTAGCCCTAACTGCAAACTATCCTTAACACTAACCACAACCTAACCGCAGTCTAACACTAACCACAATCGAAACGCAGCCTAACCCTAATCACAACCTATCCACAGCCTAACCCTAACCACAACCTAACTCTAACCGCAACCTAAACCCTAACTGCAGCCTAACCTTAAAATGGACAGTCAACAATATGAGGTCAATCCTATTATGTGCAAGGGGTGCAGGTTGCCGTTGCAATGGTGTTAAAATGCCAGCAACAGACTGGCACCTTGCACTATTTGCGGCCCGCTCCAAGCCCAAATTTGCTGAATTTTGCTCGGAACCCTATGGGGCTGCGAGTAAAATTCAGCAAAACATGGCTGCCGTAAAGTATGGCCATTGCTGTGATGACTCGCACTGGCGAGATCATCGTGGCTAATAGGATTGACCCCTATGAGTGTAAACCGTTAGGTCTTTTACCTTATTATTATTATTTATATTTCCATTTATATATAAAGAACTGATATGTTACATAGGGGTCTATTTACTAAGCCTTGGATGGATATAAAGTGGACGTAGATAAAACACCAGCCAATCAGCTCCTAACTGTTATTTTCCTAACACAGCCTGTGACATGGCAGTTAGGAGCTGGTTGGTTGGTATCTCCGTTCAGTTTATCTCCATCCAAGGCTTAATAAATAGACCCCATAGTGCTGTAGGGGATCCTGATACAAATACATTACATACAATGACATAAAAATAAAAGGTAAAAAAGACCCTGTACAGATGCCGCTGCCAGCGTTTTAACACCGTGGCAACAGCAACTTGCACCCTTTGGGGCTAATTGGATTGAGCCCTAAGAGGTGTGAATCAATTGATTCATACAGTAACAGAATAACAATCATAGTTGCCAGTGGAGAAAATGTGTTTGGCTGCTCTAATGCTGGGTACACACTGTACGATATATTGTTAATTCGTCCCGACGAACGATATATCACGAGTGCATCGGCAGGTGTGTGCACCCGATATGTCTGTGAACGTCATCGCTCACAGACATATCAGGTTGGCCCTGCAGCACAACCGATGCCACACACATGCACACACTCAGAAAGACAAGAGAATCCTACAATAAGCACACTTAACAAATGCATTCATTATTAAGAGTTAATCCTGCATACTGCTGCATAAAGTGAGGGATAATGTATCTGAGCAACACTGCTGTACTTCTTGGAGCTATTTTTCACATGAGGTAATGGTACTAATGACACGTCTCCAGCTCATCCTCAAGACAACCCCAGTGATCGGAAGGCACTGGCCACTACTGAAACAAAAAACTGAAAATCACCATCAGGGCCCAGAAGCCAAGCCGACCCCCGACACGCAGAGCATGAATCCGGCAGCTATTACCAAAAAGTCTGGCAGCCTCACAGCCTCAAGCGTGCACACCAACTACTTACCGGTAACTCGGTAAGTGACATCAGTTCAAGGCGGAACGCCACCTCACACACTCATTCACCAATGGACTGATCACAGTAGACCCAAAACAGGCACAGAATGAGACTTTGATAATATCACACAGGGTGAATATAGCTCTTACCCCACCCCCACCCCCAGGAGAGGTCCCCTTCGAATGGGAGTATACCAGTAGTCTGACTAATATACTAGTGAAACATAATCCTGTGGGATCCACCTGACAGCGAGCGTTGTGACTGTTTTGTGTTTACAAAATGAACATTGTTTTCCACCATAGATGTGTTACGTCTTTATTTATACCAGTTTAGGTCACATACCCACCACATAAGAACACACATACAGATACTGGAGTCCCATCTGTGTCTCTCTAGGCACCCCCTGAGTCTCTTTAGGCTCCCCCACCTCTTCTGTGGGATCCAACCAGACGGGCTGGCCTTCATCCCCATTTGGACCAATGCGCCTTGGGCTCCCATGACCCTGTAGCTTGTTCACCGGTTTTCCTTCCATAGACCACTTTTGGTAGATACTAACCACTGCATACCAGGAACACCTCACAAGACTTGCCGATTTGGAGATACTCTGACCCAGTTGTCCAGCCATTACAATTTGGCCCTTGTCAAAGTTGCTCAGATCCTTACACTTGCTAACTTTTCCTTCTTCCAACACATTGTAATTAAATAATGAATGTTATTCACTAAGTGGATGGAAGACCTCTGGAGAGATGTTGACCCATGCCTAGATAGCTTCTCACAATTCTCTGATATTTTTGGTGCAGGATCTTGGGTGCAAATGAACTTCTCCACAATGTCCCGTAGATGCTCATTTGGGTCCATCTCAGGTAAATGTGGTGGCCACACCACTCATCGGAACTTTCCAGAATGCTCCTCAAACCAATTCTGCACAACTTTGGACCGATGACACAGTACGTTATCCTGGTGGAATGCTTCATCGTTGTGGGGGTACATGTGGTCCATGAAGGGCTGTAAATGGTCATCAAGCAATGCAACGTAGTGGTTACTGGTCAATGACATGTTCAGGCAGACAAGCGGACCCAACCCATGCCACATGAACACACCCCACACCATTATGGAACCACCACCAGCCTGTACGGTGCCTTGTTGACATGGGTTCTGCACCACACCCAAACCCTACAGTACCATCAGTCTAATACAACTGGAACCGTGACTCATCAGACCACACCACATGTTGACAGCCCTCCGGGGTCCAATTAGTGACAAGCCCAGGTGAGGCGCTGTGTCCGGTGTCATAAAAGGGTCACTCTGGTGGGTCTTCTGCTCCCATATCCCATAGAAGCTAAAGAACCCAGCACTGACTCGTTGAATATGCGTATGGTACCTCCTGCGTTAAATGTAGATGTGATTTGAGCCAGTGTCACTTGTCTGCTACCATGGACAATTCTGGCCAGACACCACTGGTCACAATCATTAAGCACCCGTGGTCAGCAACTGCGCTGTCCACGGTGGGTGGTAATGTCTTCCATTATATATTCCTGGTACACAGGTGACATCGTAGATTGAGGAATGTTGAATGTCCACACAACTTGAAATGGAATGTCCCATCCAAAGGGCTCCCACTATAATGCATGCCCCCATACTAACTCTGATAAGTCACATCATCTTGCCATGAGCAGCCTAGCTGGTGTTCAAACTGACTCACAACATGTCAGAATACTACTAATGCAGGTCTGGGCATTTCCAAAACATCACAGTATGGTGACTTCACCTACCATTACTTTTACATACTACTCAGGGTTGTCTACCTTTAATATTCTCTTCCCGGGAGAAGCCCATGTAAGAGAAGCAGCAGGGGGCCGACGGGGGCGGGGCTTGACGATTCGCGTCATTAAGCCCCGCCCCCTCATGGTAAAATTGCCGCGATTGGGCACAATTTACATAGGGGGCGGGGCCAAATGCTGTGATTCATGCAGAATCACAGCTTAAGCCCCGCCCCTTCACGGAGACCTGCGATTGCCGCGGGTATTCTCCTAATTCTGCCCACTTCACTAGGAAGTGGGCAGAATGCAGGAGAAATGCCTACCCTTCCGGGGGTGCGGGGGGTTACCCAAAAAATCGGGAGCCTCCCGCGAAAACCGGGAGGGTAGGCATGTATGATACTACTATCCATCGACTTTTGATACTTCAGTGTACATATATATATATATATATATATATATATAAAAATATATATGTGCACAATTTTATATGATGTAAGCATATTATGGCAAAGTATTGCTGCTGTTGCATTCCAACTCCCATAATTTCCTGCGTCTTGCTACAATGCTATAATACTATTATAGTATACTTTGGAAATACTGTACCTTTAAAAGGGGGTTCTGCTGTGTACACTATTGTTTTGCATTCCCATTGATGTTAATGAAAGGAATAAATCTAATTGGGAATTTGTACATGATGAGCACACAGAAGATGAAATAGAAGCCCTACGGTGTTAGCCTAATTGCTCTGCCGCTCATCTAACCTTCTGCTGGTTCATTTGATAAGGCTCTCTTTATGATGCTATGAATTTCGGAAGTGCTCATTTATTCCACATATAATTCTCCCCCCTCCTCTTTATTTCACCCTCTGCTCATTTGTGAGCCGTTGTCGCAATGATAATGATTTTGCCATTAAAGCTGAAATCACTGCTGCATGAGAGAGCTATGTCCCATGCTGGCCATTCATCTCCCTGTGTTTTGTGTGGTTAACTTTTCTTGCCAGGGTCGTTGTTCGTCCTGGACAGGCCAAGGCAGGGGAAAAGGAGTGTCAGCTTGGTGATCAGTTATCATGAAATAATAGGCCACGCAGGTTAATTATAACATAATGGAGTAAATGTATTTTTTCGGCGCTCAGCAGTGCCCTTGGCTCTACTAAAGGCGGCAATCACTGCAACTTTTGGAGACAAAGTATAGTCCTATTCATGGCATGATCCACCACTCATCATGCCATTGTGTGCTTTGCTCTCTTACGCTACGTGTTATGCAAAATAACTTTCCATAAAATAAACAATTGAGCTTTGAAGGAAGTAATTGAGTCTATCTATAATTCATTTCATGTGTGGTGACCAGCTGCATTTCACTGATTACACATATGTGCTTCACACTGCCAGGGAAGTTTACTCTGTGGGCAATGGAGTGCAGAGGTCTGAAACAGCTGTATTTGGGAGTAATGCTTCTTCCATGAGGGAAAAAACACATTTGCAATGAGAAAAATATGTCTTTAAAACTTTGTATCTGTTAATATTTCTGAATAGTAGTGAGAGTACTGAATGGGAAGTAGAGTCAATCAGCAGACAATGGGGATACGCTGGAAATAATGCAAACAATAGTAAATACTTGTCACAGAGTTAATTAACTCTTTTTAGCCAGATAGTATCCAAACTAGAGATGTGCGTGGATCCCCGTGTATTGGTTTTGCAAAACCACCCTCAAGTGTTTCGGTTTTGGATTTGGATAAAAATCGATTAAATATTGATGAAAATAGATAAAAAATAAAAGCAGCTAAACTGTCAGAATCCAAACCCTGAGTTCGTTTTTTAAATCCGAGTTCTGAACCGGCAGCAGATCGGATCCGGGACTTGGTACGAACCGGGTCACAAAAGTGAATCCGAACCTTGACTCAGTTCTACTCGGAACCCTTAAATTCGGGTGTTTTCGGATTTCAAAAATCCAGACCCACACATCTCTAATCCAAACCCCAACATATCATTACAGCATTTTCTCATCTTTGTCAACCACTCTCTCTAACCGATTCTGAACTCCTTTATAAATAACAAAATTAAGCTGGGTACACACTTGTCGATATATCGTTCGTCCAATCATCGAAAGATATATATCACGAGTGCTTCGGTGAGTGTGTACACCAGATATGTATGTGAATGACGTCATTCAGAGACATATCATATATCCGCAGCAAAGATATATCGGTGCATCTGCAAGTGTGTACGGGCGACCCGCCAACCCCCCCATACACTAGCAGCAGGGACCGTCAACACTGACATCTCAACTGGACAGGCAAATTTAAATGCCCACCCAGTTGTGATGTCAAGACAGAATATCGAGCAACCGATTGGTAAGTGTGTATAGCTTACCAATCGGCAGTTTAGAGGGCAGACCAGTCTACTGACCGATCCATCATTGTAGTGAGTACCCAGCATAAGTTATAGTAGTGAGTTTCTATTAATCAGTTGTTTAGCAATGCTGGGCTAATCAACAAATGTTTTATCTTCAATTTAGTTGTTTTATTTGTGGGTTTTTTTTTTTAGTTTTTGTTTTTTCTAAATCGAACTTACCAACCACGTACAGTGTGTGACATTTCTATCATTCTTCAACATAGTTAAGGCAAAGGGAAATATTGCTAATAGTTTTTAATTACAGTAGTCCAGGTTTCTACACATTATATTTTAGGTCTTTCATCCATCTATTTGTGTTTAGTTTTTTGGACTTCAAAATAGAAATTAGTTTAACTTGTTCGTTGCTAGAATCTCTTGTTCATTTTACAAAATGAAGTGATCTATTTGTGAAATTTGGAGACTTTGAGGCTTATAAATAAAGAGTAATTTGAAGATATTTGTAGAAGTCACTATAAATCAGTTTACTAGTTGGAAAGCAAACAGTGTGGCAGTAGAGTCTGATAGGTTACAGAGAGAAAGCTAATTCATCCCATACTGTATGCCAGCAATTCCCAAACTGGGTGCAGTGACGCTCTTAGCGTTCCCACTAGCCTGTTTTAGTGGGGCGCGGCGCCCTGCCCTCCTTCTGGAGGGCAAAAAGCACCCTGCCCTCCAGAAGGAGGGCAAAAAGCGCCCTGCCCTCACAGCCTGCGGGTGCCGTCTTCACCAAAGGACGCAGTGTCCCGCGGGTGGAGAAATGTGCGGTGACCCGGTCACCGCCGGAGAATAGACGCCGGGCGCATGCGCCCGGCATCTATTCTCCCTGTCTGCAGCGCTTGGGGGCTGCCCGGCGTGTCTGTAAGTGCCGGACACGCCCCCAAGTATGACGAAAAAGGGGACGCGTCTTATAGACACGCCCCCTTTTTATGGCCACGCCCCTTTTCGGGCACGCGCGCCTTCGGCGCACGCACAAAGTTGCCCTCTCTAGCTTCGGCGCCCTGCCTGCCGCTGGAGCTAGAGTGAACACTAACTCTGTTGTGCTGTGGGGTACATGCAGGAGTGCCACGGGTTGTTGGTCTTGCAGAATTTCTCAAGAAGAAACCTTTGGCCTAGGGCTGCTAAAAAATGCTGATACTCTAGGCGTCATGATTCAAGAAAGATTTGGAACCATTTCCATATGCAATAAGTAAATTCCATAAAAGTAATATTTAGTAGTGGTTTAGCTATCAAAATGTGTCTCTTAGAGCGATATTAGGAAGTGTCCACTGATCCATCTAAAACCACTTATTTGTAGAGATGTACGTGGATCCCTGTGAATGATTTGGTTTTGGCAAAACCACCACCAAATGTTATGGTTCTGGCTAAACCATTCTCAAGTGTTTTGGTTCGGTTTCGGTTTTAGTTTTGGATTTCTTTAAAAAATTTATAAAATCATTTGACTTAGACCTGTTTTTATTCCTGCAGTATCATTAATAACATTAATTTCCAGTCATTCTCAGTCATTCTCAGTCAATTTTGTCCAATTTTGCCTTCTGAAATCACCAGGGAGGGACTTACATGCAATCAAAAACACACCAGATCTGGTCTTTATATATATGAGATCCGACTTGCGGAGCCGGGACTGGATTCTACTAGGAACCCCAAAGTGATCCAAGCAGGGAGTTTGGTTCAGCTTGGAACCCCAAATTTCGGGTGTGTTCAGTTTTCAGCAAAGCTCAACCACTCATCTCTACCTGCCACTAAACAAATATAACCCCAAGCATAGATAAAACTTTAGACTGATGGACAAATATTTACTACCTTTTTACCACTTCAACTAAACACATTTATGTGCCATGGATTCTTACTTTCACCACTGATTTTTAGAGATGTCCAAACATTGGCAAACCCCAGTGCTTGAGGGGGCTTTCCTCTTGCAGAAAATTTTTTATGGGCATGGCCATGGCCTGCTCAGCGTACAGTGCCCTGTGAAGAATGTGGGGGACAATTTCTCCATCTCCCAAGCTGACCTTGTACGTACAGGGCCACCCAGACACACCCAGGTAATTTGTATCCACCCCACCCTGACTCAACATACCTGCTGAATTTCATACTGCCCATTGAACCACTAGTGGTAAACAATCAGAAGTGACTGAAAAGTAGGGAAAGTGGGCCTGATTCACTGCAGAACGCAATATTGCGAACGCACGCAGTTCAACTGCGAATGTATGCTAATCCATTGCAATCGCATTGTAATCTCAGCACAATATAAGGACGCCCACTTTATCTTGCACACATCCATAATGTTTAGCAAGGCTGCAAAAACATTGGCATAATCGAGTACCATTGCAGCCTCACGTACGCTTCCACAAGCCCTGACCTTACTCAGAAATGGCTGACACAACCTCGCACGCTATGAGACCTCATGCATCGAGTGGCTAATATATGCACGCCCATGCAACGCTGTTGAAATGCACTGGCATGCCT
Organism: Taudactylus pleione; assembly: GCA_031769625.1. Taxonomy (NCBI): domain Eukaryota; kingdom Metazoa; phylum Chordata; class Amphibia; order Anura; family Myobatrachidae; genus Taudactylus; species Taudactylus pleione. The sequence continues at coordinate 4,551,549 of JAUIMM010000320.1, read as the reverse complement.
GCGTTCGCTCAAGCAGTCCCCCGTTACCACTCACAAATGGCACTTCCTGTCAATCACTCTGCGATGGGTCTGCGTAGTCCCGATCGCAATGGCTAGTTTGCGTATGCACACTGTGATGCAAGCGATTGCGTGCATATTAACAACTCAGGTCCAGTGTCCATTCCATTCCATGTTTGATTCACCATTCCTGCCTTATTGTTTTTTTAATAAAAAAAAAAACTGAATAATACATATGAAACTGCACGGATCCTAGGGATCTGTGTAGCGCTGCTAAGTCTTGTCTTTTTTTGCGGTGTGATTTGCGGTGGGTGGAGGTTTTAGAAACTGATAGGAATCGATGGCAGGATCAGTTTTAAAATCAGTGGTTTTGACTTAAAAATCCCCATCAATCTACTGCGGGTTCCATTGGTTTATTAATCCCAGCATCTGCTGCACAGGGCCATAACAGGGCAAATTGCACCCTCTGCAGCCCTGCCCCCTGAGCGCACAACAATATGACATCGCCTTTGATGTCATTACATCACGCAAAAGGGGTGGGACCAGCAGCACCGGTTAGTGCAGCGCTGACCGGGCATCCTGCACAGACTGCAGTGTGCCCTTTTGGAGCATCCAAAAGTCGCTCTGGATGGCACTGCAAAAGTGATTTGACTGCATGGTGCCATTCTAGGCACCCTGCTAGCCAGAAGCAAGGGCCATGGAGCGGCAAAGGGTCGTGGGGTGGCAACGTTCCACCCACAGAGCCATTGCACTCTATGTGGCAGCACCAGTCACACACCCCTAGTTATGGCCCTGCTGCTGTGCATGCTCAAACTACTGGCAAAATGGTGCTGTGGCTGAAAGGTAAGTGTATACAACAGGCGCAGGATGTGCAGTGTGACCTGGTACTAGTCACTTGACATACGGGCCTGTGTAAACCACACACCCTGCACCCACTATAGATGAGCCAGTGGGCATGAATAGTAAGCTCCTTAGAGCTGGGTCCTCCTCCCTACTATCTAACAGCCCTCTTCTCAAGCACTTCAATGACAGCCTTCACCTTCCCAGCTGTACTGTGTATGGAGAATGGTGCTGCTATTTGTTACTTGTGCTCTGTTTATGTTTGTAAAGTAAGTTTCTGTGCACCCTATACTGTATGTACGGCACTGCGGACGACTTGTGGCGCCATATAAATAAAATGTAATAATAATAATTTTAATGAATGTCAGAACTTTTAGTATCATGGGCATGTATAACCCCAGAACACCACCATATAGAACTCTGTGGGATTGTCGAGGTAGTCCAGTTTACCAACGTACTTTTTTGGAGCTCTGACCTGATAGTTATTGCCATCTACAGAAAGCAAAGGCACTAAGCAGGTAAAACGTACTTGTCCCCAGCCCAATGTGGGCCCAGGACTTCCTGTGTCATATAATATATTGGAATTATCTTTATTATTGTGTGCAGGAGCCAGGGAGAGCAGATGGTATGGCTGGCACAGAGAATGGGTTAGGGATGGGTTCCAACCAGGTCCCAAACTAAATGGTTTCTGGTTCCAGTTACAATATGGTCATCATGATGACAATGCAATACGGTGATCAATAGATAGGAATACGGTGATCGCAATGTAGTCAAAAAAGTAAAGTATTGATAGTGGAGGAAGATTTTGTTTACTTTACCAAATAAAAGAATAATACTGCAACGTAACAGTTGACTGTACGGAAATCATGAATACAATGTTAAGCTCTAAACCTCATCCTGACACCTGTCACAGTATCCAGGTGTAAGGATGTGACTTGAAGTACAGAGTAATTTTTAACTGCTTCTTTGATAGAGACTAGTCTGTTACACCTGACACCTACATCATGTGCCATGTGCCCTCAACCATGTGCCCTGGTACTAGTCACCTCAATCATGTGCCCTGTTACTAGTCACCTCCTCCAGGTGCCCTGCCCTGGTACTAGTCACCTAAACCATGTGCCCTGGTACTAGTGACCTCCACCATGTGCCCTGATACTAATTACCTCCACCATGTGCCCTGGTACTAGTCACCTCCACCATGTGCCCTGGTACTAATTACCTCCACCATGTGCCCTGGTACAAGTCACCTCCACCAGGTGCCCTGGTACTAGTCACCTCTATCATGTGCCCAGGTACAAAACACTTCAGGTATTGAACAGATTTCCAAAACTGCAGATCTCACGATCTCAAGAGAAAATGTACTGCATTGTTTCTGTGTTTATATATTATATACACACACCATTCCCAGCTCCTCTATGAATCTGTCCACATCCATGTATTTCTGTGCAATTCCTCTAACAGGTAATGGTGTGTAGCCTAATAGCTGTTTCCTGCATTACTTGATACTTGATACAATGCTTGCTATCCTGTTTCATGGTAATGAGGCTATATGGCTCATATGCAAATTAACGAGCTGTAGAATTTCAGCTTAGAGAAAGACGACATCTATTTGTAATTCAGAGCTAAACCACCAATTCTAGTCCTACAGAAACTGCATAAAATTCTGCTTTTGCTTTCATGGCTACTACAATCCATGCATCATGAAATGCTTAGAATAGATAGTCCAGAAGTTAACTACTACATCAAAACTATTTTTTTTAAATGTTATGTAAACATGTACAGTCAGTAGGCACATATACAGCTAATTATACGGGAAGCAATCGGGAAGCCGACTGCCTATATACCGGCAGCCGGCTTCCCGACTGTCTTATCCCGGCATGGGTGAAATGCCGGGCATCTAAATGTAGACGCCCGCATTTCCCCGACGCCGGGAGACCGGCGCCTGGCATCATGATCATAGTGATGTCACTAGTGATGTCAGTGGAGAGCTTCAGGCTCAGACAGAGCCAGAAGCTCTCCGGGGCTTACGACAAGGGAGACCCTACCCTAAGGTCTCGTCGTAAGCCCCGATGGTCGCGATGGTCTCTGACCATCGCGACCATCACCGGAGCGGTCGTTAGAGCTGTGGGTGTAAACCCACAGCCTAACGACCGCAACAGAGGCGGGCGGTCAGGATGCAAGTGGCCGCCCAGTTTCTGAGCGACCGCTTGCATCCTCCGACCGCCTCTGAATGAGGCCCTCACTGCGGTCAGCGCTACACTGCCTAACTAAGGCGGGCCAGACCATGGCCGGTGGCGCCCCCCCTCCCACCGCGCCGCCGGTCCTACGGCCCCTAGGGGAACACACCCTGCTCGACTGCCATTTTCACGTGTTTTTGGTGAAAATTTGTCGCTGAAGACGTAGTATTCGCCTGTTTTGATTTTACTCCGTATTTGATTTGAAAGACCCCCGTACAGCCTTCAGAAAGTCTCCCTAAGGTAAACTGTGTCAATTTTTAAAAAAAAAAAAGACTTAAGAACACCCCAAAAAATCACTTTGAATTTGGGGGTGAAAAAAAAATGTTGGGGGACAAAGTTAAAAACTAGCAAACTTGACTCTGGGGGGGTCTCCAAGTATGCCCCAGGTGTTTTTTTCATTGCAAGGGCTTGCGGCAGGTGGATTTTTCACGATTATTTAAACTTTACTTTAGCAACTTTAAAATATGCTGTCCCCCATTTTCAAGTACCCCAAATTTGCTGGGATAAGTTATTTTCGGCAAAAAAAACTCCTGGATACTATTCTGCACCACTTATACAAAAAAGCTATTTAGCAGCTATTGAGCCCGTTTAAAAACACCAAATACCTTCAGCAAGTCAAATCGGGGGGAACCCCATGTCAGAGAATCTTTTGGGGGTGTCAGGCTGATTTCCCCAAATCTGACATGACTTTCCACTTGTTTAAGTTTTGGCGGGTCCTGTTTTCGCCTACTTTCAAATTGAATACGGCGATAAGCGGGCACGCGCGCTATACTTTTCCGCCTGCAAAACACGCGATGTAGGTGAAAAGTCCTGGAGGCAAAAAAATATTGCGGCTCAGCTCAAATTGAATACGGGCCATAATCTCCGAAAATAACCAAATTTGGGTGGTTAACTGCAGATATTAAGTTTCCCCCAGAAGTATGACATAGGGACTAGGGGTGTGCACCGGCCACTTTTTGTGTTTTGGATCTGGATCTTTCTTCGTGTTTTGGATCTGTATTGGTTTTGCCAAAACCACCTTTCCGGGTTTTGTGTTTTGTGTAGAGATGTGCGCCGACCTCCGTGTTTTGGTTTTGGATTTGTATCTGGATCTCCCCTGGTTTTGGATCTGAATCTGGTTTTGTATTTTTTTCCTTGGTGTTTTGTTTTTAGGTTTTGTTTTTGGATTTTTTCCAAAAAATGATTTAAACAGCTAAAACTACATGATGTGGGCCTGTTTTTGTTCCTACAGTATTATTAACCTTAATAACAATAATTTTCAGGCATTTCTAGGCATGTTTAACCATCTCACAGCTCACAATATTGATTTCACTATTTTCCCCAATACAGGCCAAAGGCTGCAGCGAGCTGGCTGGCTAAAGTAAGCAACAGAGCAGCAGCACAAATGCATGGCAGTTTAAAAAAATATAGGACATCTATGACACATTGCCACACAGCAGTGGCAGACAGGATGGCAGTTTAATAAACTATAATAATATCAATCGGCAATGTCCCAAATTGTGCCAAATGTAAAAGAAAGAGGTGCAAGATGGAAATGTCCCTCCCACCCACTCTTATGTGGGATATTAAAAAGGACATGCACAGTTGAACAAACCAAGCACTTTAGCCACTAGGACTGACACTTTTGTGACTGAACTCCTTGGTTTGTTTGGGCCCCCACAAAACATTTTTTGGAAGGACTAACTTTAATGATTAAGGAGGAGGTTGATGATGAGGGTGTTGGTGGTGGAGATTGCATGTGCTGGTCCAAACTGTTTGTAGCTGATACTGGACTGCTTGTTATTAATTTACAAATTATAATTTTGTTAAACAAATTGCATGAACTCACTGCAAATGACGTAACAGGGAGGAGGTGCCTAGATGGTTAACGTCCCTTCCTCTGCTAACTTTGGCTTTACAAATGGAACAGATGCCTTCACAATTGTTGTCAGAATTTAGATTAAAATAATTCCACACCCAAGACGTTGCTTTTCTGGATTTCTTTTTATCATTAGCAAGAACTGCTGCCATTGGTGGCTGATTTACGCAAACCACATCCTCATCATCAACATCCACATTAGCGTCAGATAGGACACAGATTTGCCCCTCATACTCCTTTTTCTCTTCCTCCACACTATCATCCTCATTTTTTATTATTTCACCGTCTAATACTAGCACAGCCGTCATGGCGTCAGTGATCCGCTGTGAAACTGGGTGACAGCTGTTATACTTACTTCCTCTATAAAAGGACTGTTTAATAGGCAATTGTTTTTTTTAATTATTTCTGATCACGATGTTGATGATGATGCAGGTGTTGGTGTTGGAGATCGAAGGTGCTTGGATCCCACAGAGAGGGAGCAGGTAGGTGACACTGGACTCGTTACGTTTTGAGTTTTGGAACTTGGCGACATACAATTTGATATTTGATAAATGCGCTCCAAGTGATGTAACAAGGAGGAGGTTCCTAGGTGGTTTAGGTCCCTCCCTCTACTCACTCTTGCTTTGCAATGGTTACATATGGCTTGACAACTGTTGTCCGGATTGGGGTGGAAATAATTCCACACATGAGAAGCAGATTTTTTTGTCTTTTGCCCCAGCATGACAACAATGGGCTTTGGCTTTTTCAATCCATGGGCAACCGCTGTTGCCTTACTTACACAAAGGACATCCTCGGTATCAACATCCTCATCATCCTTAGCACCTTCAACTACCAAAATATCCTCCTCCTCCATGTGCAATTCCACAGAAGCATCCTCACTGACTACGTCTGCAAGATGTTGACTGCCCTTCCCCACATTTACAGAGGGCACACAAATGTTGGAACTTTGAGGATCCTCCAGTACACTAGTATTTAGGTCTGGCTCACACATGGCAACCGCGGACACACTTGCACTCTCCTCTTCCTAAAGAAAGGCCAAGGTCTTATCCTTTCCTTGCCACTTCGTGTAGTGAATGGCATATTGCCATTTTTTTGTTTATCTAAAGGTAAATTTCCTTTCAATTTTTTTTTCTTAATTTCAGTACAAGTAGCTTTACCATATCGATGGCGTAACTTAAGCCCTGGGGAATGGGCCTTCATAGAGGATGAGGAAGTTGACGGCCTTGCACTGCTGGTGGCAGCTACAATATGTGGTTCTTGGCCTTGCTCTCCTGTCATGTGACAGCCCTCCATATTTTCTGCGGTCTTGAAGCAGTGGCACAAGCACCAATAGTGTAGCCAAGGTGCGATTACAAAATTTACACACGTGCAGTCGTGCACACACAAAAATATTAGATAAAAAAAAGACAATTGATTTCTATTTTTTTCAGCTCCAGAACTTGAGCCCAGAGCACCGATTGATCACGACTGGAGTTGGGCAGCACTAGGTTGCAACTTGTGTTGCTAGCTGGATCTTGTGCGGTACTGCGGTTAAGCCTAACACGCACACACAGACACACAGAAAAATATAAAACACACTTTGATTGTTTTTTTTTATTATTTAGCACGACTGGAGTCGGGCAGCACTAGGATGCAACTTGCGTTGCTGGCTGGATCTTGTGCGGTACTGCGGTTAAGCCTAACACGCACGTGCACACACACCCAGAAAAATATAAAAGACACTCTGAGTTTTTTTTTTTTGACTATATATATATATATATATATATATATATATATATATTTATTTATTTTTGAGTCCAGAACTTAGGCCCAGATGGACACAGCACCAGCCCAGATGTATCTGCAGTTCTGCACCAGCCCATATGGACACAGCAGACAGAAAAGCACCAGCTCAGTATGGATCAGCACCACCAGCCCAGGACACAGCAGACAGCACAGACAGCCCAGATGGATCACCAACAGCCCAGATGGACACAGCAGACAGCACAGTGACAGCACCGGCCCAAAATGGATCAGCACCAGCCCAGGACACAGCAGACAGACAGCACCAGCACCTCTCTCAGCCCTACACTACCCACCCACCCTGTTCAGTCTCCCCAGCTGGAGTGAAATGGCATCCGTCGCGTGGTCCCTTACTTACTACATTGATCATAGAGACAAAAGCGCGAGATTTCAGACTCTATAGTTTTGCCTCGGTTTGAGATCCAAGTCAGGCGGGAAAAATCGAGCCTGCTTGGATCCGACTCAGATCTGCTAAATTCGGGTGAGTTCGGATCTCTGAAAATCTCTAGTTTTGTGTTTTGGATCTGTATTTTTTTGGAAAAAAACATAAAAACAGCTAGAATCACAGAATTTGTTTTTTTTGTTCCTACGCTATTATTAACCTCAATAACATTAATTTTCACTCATTACCTGTCTATTCAGAGCACCTCGCACCTCACAATATTGCTTTTAGGCCAAAAAGTTGCACCGAGGTAGTTGGATGACTATGCTAAGCGACACGAGTGGGCGGTACAAACACGTGGCCCATCTAGGAGTGGCAATGCAGTGGCAGACAGGATGGCAGTTTGAAAAACTAGGCCCTAAAAGGTGCTGCGCGGTGACTTATCGCGTCACCCATCGACTGCTGCTGCTGGCCACACAAGACGGGACTCAGGAGAGAGATGGGCGCCGCCATGGCTGATAGGAACACTTTGCTTTTGTCAATTTCAAACATGAGGAGTCTGTTCCCTATGGAATGGGTTTATTAAACTCATTCAAACTCTTTGAGAGGCCACTGAAAATTAAATTCAGATCAGGAAGCAGCCATGGCTCTGCAGAAGCAAATAGCGCAGCCTACTCACCACAAGGAAATTGCAGTTTTACTGGAAACAGTCCATCATCAACACATGACCGCAGGCATGATGGCAATGGGAAGTTCACAAAATACTCTGAAATTTCACCTCCTGTTCCAAACTATCAGAGATCTTACTCTTCTCTGTACAATCTTCAAAGACAAGCAATGATGAATAACTCTATAGGTCGGAAACACCTCATGGATCCAACACAGCACTGATGGCCCAACCCAGTTACTCGTCATCACATTATCCGCCTCACCAAAGTCGGTACAGTCACGGATCCGATCATTCTCCCCTACACAGATACGATTCCTCTTCCAGCCACCAATCCAGTAGAAGCCATAGCTCTCATCCTTATCAAAAGGAGAGTTACCACAGTAGCAGAGTCTCGGGATGTGCAGGCTTGGATTAGTTCGAATTTTCCCGCCAAGTTCAGATTTTTCCCACCAAAAAGAGGGTCTCAGAAAGAGGCAAAATGTCATCTTTCATGGACAAACATCATCTTTCATGGACTTTTGTCCAGGACAGCCCCTGTAAAAATTATTTTGATGAAGGGCAGCGTACAACCTACAGGACATCCCCTGTAAAAATCAGTTTGATGAAGGGCAGCATACAACCCCTGTAAAAATTAGTTTGATGAAGGGCAGCATACAACCCCTGTAAAAATGTCTTTGATGAAGGGCAGCGTACAACCCACAGGACAGGCCCTGTAAAAATTAGTTTGATGAAGGGCAGCATACAACCCACAGGACAGGCCCTGTAAAAATTAGTTTGATGAAGGGCAGCATACAACCCACAGGACAGGCCCTGTAAAAATTAGTTTGATGAAGGGCAGCATACAACCCACAGGACAAACCCTGTAAAAATTAGTTTGATGAAGGGCAGCATACAACCCACAGGACAGCCCGTGTAAAAATTAGTTTGATGAAGGGCAATGTACAACCCACAGGACAGCCCCTGTAAAAATTAGTTTGATGAAGGGCAGTGTACAACCCACAGGACAGCCCCTGTAAAAATTAGTTTGATGAAGGGCAGCTTTTCACATTGGGGGTGGGTGAAGAGAGCACCCCTGAAGGACAGAGCACCCCCTGGACAACACAGCACTACAGCCAGCCAGCCCCTATGGACAGGACAACAGCCAGCCCCTATATGGACAAGGACAACAGTAGCCAGCCAGCCCTATGTAATTTTATATGGAGAACAGTAGCCAACCATCCAGCCCCTATGGACAGGACAACAGCCAGTTCCTATAAGGACAAGACCAACAGTAGCCAGTCAGCCCCTATGATTGTATATGGACAACATTAGCCAGCCAGCCCCTAAGGTCAGCAACAGCAACGGCTCTCTCCCTCTTCACAGTAGCCAGCCAGCAGTACCATATTATTTAAGTTGTAACACACCATACTGAGTGACAACCAAAAGCTCCCAGCTCCCTAACTCTGCACACTCCACAGCCGGAATGAAAAATGGCGGAGATCACAGGAACTTTATAGAATCCAAAACCCGCGAGAATCCGACAGCGGGATGATGAAGTTTTGTCTCGTTTCGGGAACCGAGTCTGGTGGGAAAAACCGAGTCTGACTCGGTTCCCAGCTCGGATCGGGGGTGCTCGGGGGGGGGGTCGGATTTCGGAAATCCGAACCCGCTCGTCCCTAATATCTCTGATACCTGTTGTGATCCCTCCATTCCTGCTGGAAGTCGCATCTCCCATAGGTTTCTATGGGGGATGCGATGCTGCCAAAATTGCCAACTTCCGGAATGCGATGCATTCTGGAGATTGGCTACGGCAGCTAACGCCATCTCAAGATGTAGCCTATGTGCTACACATTGCATAATTACCCGGGAAAGAGTTCTCCGCAGATATGGTAATGCACAGGAAGCATTACACCTCCTGTACATTACTTAACCAAGCTGCATTGTTCAACGCAGCATCAGCTAATCTGTGTACCATAGGGTCTGGCAGCCGGCCACCGCAGTTTAGCGGTAGAGGCCAGGAAATCTCCATCACCCAACGGAGATCCTGGCCTCTTCCCTCCCCCCCAACGGTGGTGGCACGCCTCCGTATCGGGTAACACAGGCTGTTGCCACCGCCTCCCCGCCCCCAAATGGCAGCAGACTGTCAATCACTGACAGTCTGCTGCCAGTTTGCAAGCGGACTCGCATACCCGTACTACACATGCGCAGAACGGGTTTGGCGTCTGCGCAGATTCCCAAACATTCACTGCTGAATCAGGCCTTATAAACAGAGGAACAATAATGACAACAAGCATTTGTTTCCTACTTACTTCCTGTCCTCTATAGACAAATCTCTACAGCAATGGTGATTATTTATTATTATTGTTTATGGATGTTTTATGTGGAAGTTGAAATGTCAGACTTGGGCCCTCAAGCAATACTCAGCAGGGGCAGATGGTAAGTACAATTTAGACAGTTGATTTCAAAAAGTGGAAAACCCTTTTTATGAAAACAGGGCCAGGATTGCTTGCTAAATATTAACATCTGTCGTTATTGGCTTTCCATGTCTGTCGCAGTCCCACAACTGTCGACCACAAAGCAATTGGCTTGGTTACAAGCATTTCATATGTAGGAGCTAGATATATACATGAGATATATTATGTGAATTATTGAATGGATGTTCTTGTAAATTGTAACCTACAGGGGGCTTACACAGATATAACAACCTGCTTAACTCAAAGTTAGAGCCTGATTCAGCTTAGGACGGATTGCAAAGCTGCACGTAAGCAGTTTTCCAATTTCGTCCTTGCAATTATGGTAATGCTCAAAAAGAACAAGATATCCGCACAGACTCTCATCTCATCATTGCCTTTCCCAAATACGTATCCCATGTCATTCTTTACTTGCTGCACCCAAGAATAGAAATAATCACAATCAAAACAGAGAAGAAAGTATTCTTATACGGGGCACTCACAGGCTAAATATAAATCAAAACAAATTCTATAGTGACCTAAAGAAAATTGTTAAAATATAGCTTTTATTAGTTCATATGTAAAACAGCAAAATATTTTATTTAATTTTTGTTGTATATAATAAAATTAATATTAAAATCGTATATTGTCCACAATTATTCCGCTTTGTATCACTGTGCTGTATAATTATATCACACTATTGTGAATATACTCCTAGTATCTAAATATTGTCACGTTCCATAGATCCAGAATGCAATGTATCTTATTTTGTTATCAACCATATCCTTCAAAGGGGGGGATGTGATATAGTACCCCTTCCTCAGATTTGTCGTAATCACTAAATAATCAAGGATATGGTTAAAGCATATAGTACAGACCTACATCATAATATACTCATATTCTCTCATAGGGACAAATACTAGTACCAGTTATCGTTGATCATGGTCTATAGTACAAGTCAAATGATACACTGTATCCTATGAATCATGGAATATTGTTACAGTTGCTCTCACTGACGCCTCCTTAACATTAACAATGAAACTACCTGTAGCCCCTGATCCAGGTATAATGGCAGTCACTAAATATGTCTTTCACAAGTAAAAAATTGGAGGCGTCAGTGAGAGCAAGCCGGCCACCGTAGATGAGAGAGAGAGGGCAGGAAATCTCCGTCTGCCGACGGAGATCCCGGCCTCTCCCCCCTTCTAACTCAAAGGAGGAAAATGAGGCCGTAGCCGTCCCCTCCACCCACAAATGGCAGCAGACTGTCGATCACTGACAGTCTGCTGCCTCTCTGCATGCGATCACGCAGCACCCATACTGCACATGCGCAGTACGGTTTCTCTTAGCTTGCTAGCAGGGGCACCGAGAGGTGGGGGAGCTGGTACTAATTACCTGTGCCCGGGCTTGATGGAGGGGCCCAGCAGGGGCCCGGCCCGCCTCCTATCTCCCTCCCCCTTAACTGTCAATGGTAGCCTGTATCTCCTCAGCCCAGCAAACACAACTGTGTGCTGGGCTGTATTCGGACCAGGGAGGCTGCATAGTAACAGCGCTGGTGTAGAGGGATGATTACATGTAATGGAAATGAGTTAGCCAGATGAGGTGTAATTAGTAGTAAAATGTTGGAAATTTAATACATATCAATAAAAACAGCCAATATGACACAAATTCAATGATTCAACATAGTACAGGCATACTGCACCTAGACTCTGGGTAATATTGATTAGAATGATTGAGGAGAAATAACAATGTCTTATTCCTATATGACTCCGTATGGTGGACAGTTGGGATGGGGGTAAATCCAATGCGAATTACCCAGCGTAACACGCCAGGTGTGGAGCACCAGTACTCTGTGGGACACTCACGTTGGACATTCCTATTGTGCAACTTATGCACCGTGACTTGGACCAGACTCCGTGGATTTGATTTACCATTGTCATACCAGCCCCGCTGGACAGACATTGCTTCTACTTCCAAGGGGGATTTCATCAGTTCTCACCACTCCACGGGACGTCATTCAAGCGAGATTGTTGGTCCGCTTCCAATTCAGGACCTCTACACATTGTAAGTTGGATTGAGATAACTCGCATTGGATTTACCACCATCCCAACTGTCCACCATAGGGAGTCATATAGGAACAAGACATTGTTATTTCTCATCAAACATTCCGATTAATATTACCCAGAGTCTAGGTGCAGTATGCCTTTACTATGTTGAATCATTGAATTTGTGTCATATTGGCTGTTTTTATTGATATGTATTACATTTCCAACATTTTACTACTAATTACACCTTATCTGGCTAACTCATTTCCATTACATGTAATCATCCCTCTACACCAGCGCTGTTACTATTTTTGCTTTGTATATCTCCCTTGGGGTTGACTATACCCATTACATACAGCAGCTGTGGATCAAGTACCAATTAAAGCACCTGATAATTGAAAGTAACTTCATTTTTTCACATTTCTAGCTACTCTAGCTACCCCCTTTCTAATCCAACTAAACTTGGCCTCTGAAAATTTGCAATTGGGAATGCAGCAGTGTTTCCAGACCTAACATGTGGCATTCCCATAACACCTCCATGAAACAGCCCTTTTTTGCAATCACTGTAGGTCTCCTCCCAGTCTCCACCCTGAAACGCCCAGGGATCGCAAGGGGTTAGCAAGGGAAGACATACTATGTAACTGCACCCTCTGGCTATTTTGATAGCGGGTATCAAGGCTTATAGGCTTGACAGTGCATAACTAATTGTAGCATTGCCTCACACTGCAACATACTTGCTTAATAAAAGGTTTCGAAATGTTGGACATCTAATTGTAAATCAAGTGTCTCTGAGTGCTGCCAAAATCCTCTGTTTGTATTCATGTACTTTGGGGTAGAACTTTGGGAGTTACCGTAATTCTGATTTCCAGAAGAGTCACTGTAAATTTTAGACAGATAGATAGATAGATAGATAGATAGATAAATAGATAGATAGATAGCTATATAAATACACTGTGTATATCCACAATATATTAAATTTACTGTATATTGAGACAAATTCCATCAACATCATTGTACACACTAGACCACATGACCATTAATTATTTCCCAATGACCGCACACCTGAATCCTGATCTACTTTCCACTGTAATCAAAACCCCATCACAATGCTACAGCTGTATCACTCTGCAAGTGTAAACATTAACATCTCTCAAAGAGGCACTGCTCACAGAAAAGTAGCACATCACTGCCACACTCCCAGGAATATACATTTAGAACAGAAAAAAATGTAAAAAAAAGGACCTGACATCAGTCCTCATTAAATATTGATTTGTACAATGGTGATCTATTCAAAGAACTGGAACAGAACTTACGTGAGCAGGCACTTCAGAATCCAGCACAGCAAACAGTGAGTAGACATGCCAGTCTTGTCCCTGAAGAAGCATTTAGAACTTCCTGGCAGTACAATTCACTGTTCAACACTACAACGTTTAATGCTTTTTTTTCAAAATGAACTACTCTTAAGTGACAGTAGTTATTAATGTTTAACTGTTTAAAACAGCCTATTCTGAATGTTCAACTGTTTTAGTCATTTACACTGTGTTATCCAGTTAAATGTTTATTCATTAAAAATAATTCAAATTAAACAGCCTATACTGAACTATTTTGTTCTCCTATTTTGTGTCTGTTCCACCCTACATCATTCTCCACTTAGAACTATTTTGTCACAACAGGGACCATTTTATAAGATAAATATACCACTCTTGGGTGTGCGGTCACGCTCTGATATACGCACGCCTTGGGTGGTTGAACACACAACCGCAAACCAAAGAGAAATATATCTATTACATACAAAGGCGCTGGGGGGCGCCAACATTTGAAAGGTGCCAGGGAGACTGGTGCAGTAGCTGAGTACAGCAGGGTGCTGTTGGCAGCAGGGGACAAAGGTTCTGACAGCCTCCTGCTCCCTTGTGCGCTCTGCAGCATCCATTATCCAACGTCCGCAGCAGCCCCAAGTTCCCACACTCAGGGCGGGAGCAGCAGCAGCCTCCGTCCAATCAGCGGGTACCGTAGCGATAGTGACGGCTGACTGCACCAATAACAGGTGGAGTGTCATTGTGGGCTGCTGGGACTGGCGTTTGCTTTGCGTCATGACACGGACACAGCGCAAGAGGTAAGTAGTGGGGTGTCGGAACGATTTTATTGTCCCTCCCAACAAAAAATTGTTCCGATGCCCCTGATTACATACTGTATACATGTGTACACATTAAACAAAGATACAGATTGTATTCAGATACATACATTGAACTGGACCTGAGCAAAGCTTCCCCCGTGGGTATGTAGGATCTCGTAGTTGGAAGGCACAGACAGAAGCTCCCACTCGCCATCATTAAGAAATATGCTTTTATCATTGCTGATTTCTTCAACGCTCCTCCAAATGGACAGATTGACATCATTCACTGAAATAAACCACATGATACTGTTTATGGAGGTTCCCCAGACTAGAATAAATTAGCAGAGTGACATTTCAATAGGGTCGGTTGTGGCTACCCTTGCAGTTATACTACTTGTTATAACACTGATGATTCACCTTTCAGTATTGTACTAATATTCTATATACACCTGACTGACTAACACATGTTGTTCTACTTGGCTACCTGCATAAAAAGGTAATTGGCTTTAAAATGTAATTGCCTCTAGTAGACCTGTCATTTTCCTGGAGCTCTATTTGGCAATCATACGGGTTTATTTCATAAATAAGATTGAAACAAATGGTAATGGCAAAAACTATTCTTTGATTAGAGCCCAGTTACAGTACTACTTTGCATTGCTCTCTTTAATTCTGCCTTATCTTGTAGTGACTGTTCAGGGAGGATGTACAGGTAGCTCAGCCTGATGCAAAATCTAAGCCCTACATCCCCTTCATCTGTCTGCATAACTTCCCCTCCATTACATAATACATCTTATGTTGTCCGTTATATAATATAACTAATATTGCCAAGCATATAAATTCCCTATTATATCTATACTTGTCGACTTTTTATATGTCCTCTTCGGGAGAAGCCCGGAGAGGAGATGCATTTGGCCACTTCGGGAGGCAGAAGCCGGGCTCCTATGTCATTAGGCTCCGCACTTGCCCCGGCAAACTGCGGCAAATCGCAGGACCGCGAGGAGGGGCCTGAGCTAAATTACATGGATTTGCTTCATTTAGCCCCACCTCCTCCATACATATCCGTGATTCCCGGCACTTATCTTCCCATCCTGCCCACCTCACTAGGAAGCGGGAGATCGGAACACTCTTACGGGGGTGTGGGGGGGCTACCCGAAAATTTGTGAGCCTCCCTCAACTTCAGGGAGAGTAGGTAGGTATATATCTATAATACAGAACCCAATATAGCATGTACAGGGACTAATTAAGGGTTCCAGATGCCATGGCTAATACATGTCATGCTGCTAAACACAGCACAGTGCATATGCATGCTCAGGAAATAGCCATCCACACTGCACATGGCAGGTAATGAAGGTGACAGCTGACATGTTTGATCTTGGCATTTGATGATCTAATGAGGTGTTTGGAGTGTAAAGTAAACTTTGGCTTCTGCGGAATGCGAGGAAGACTCAGTAGACAATCGCATGCAGATATTCTGGCTACCCAGATGGTGCTGTACCACAATGTACATAAAGTAAAGGTTGTAGCAGTAAGTTACATGGTACGATGTCAACAGCCATCTGGTAGTCACTCTATGAACTTCCCATAACATCGCCTCATAACTAACAAGATTTTTTAATTAAGCTGTGCAGCTGCCGCGAATATGGAATGTACTAGGTCTTCATTTTATTCCCCCAACTGCCAGCTGCTGGCACCCTAGGCTGGAGCCTAATTAGCCTAAAGGACTGATCAGGTGCTAATTATATATATATATATATATATATATACTAGGGGTGAGCGGGTTCGGATTTCTGAAATCCGAACCCCCCCGAGCCCCCCCGATCCGAGTCCGATCCGAATCAGGCTCGACTTTTCCCGCCTGACTCGGATCTGAAATCGAGGCAAAACGTCATCATCCCGCCTTCCGAGTCTCGCGGGTTTTGGATCCTATATAAGGTACCCACGTCGGCGCCATTTTCTCACTCGGCTGTGGACAGTGAAGAGGGAGGGTGGGAGTTAGGGCTGTGTAGTGTAGTGTAGTGTAGTGCTGCTGTTGTCCACTACTTCATAGTCCATAGGGGCTGGCTGTGTTGTGCTGTGCTGCTGTTGTTAATAGGGGCTGTGTCCACTACTTCAAAGTCCATAGGGGCTGGCTGGACTGTGTTGTGCAGTCAGTTCTCCATAGGGGCTGTGTCCACTCCAAAGTCCTGTGCAGTGTCCCAGTCCTAAAGGAGTGCTGCAGTGTTGTCCAGGGGGTGCTCTGTCCATCAGGGGTGCTCCCCCCAAGTGCTAAAAAAATAATATATTTTCTGTGTTTGTGAATTGTGTGCGCAGTAGCCGCACGTGCATCAACAAAGTAGTGCCAAGCGTGCACCTGTGTCATAAGTAAAGGGCCGGCTGGCTTGACCGTTAAGGGTGCTGTAACCCCCGAAAGTACACTCCAGTCCAAACCAAAAAAAAAATTATTTTCTGTGTTTGTGAATTGTGTGCGCAGTAGCCGCACGTGCATCAACAAAGTAGTGCCAAGCGTGCGCCTGTGTCATAAGTAAAGGGCCGGCTGGCTTGACCGTTAAGGGTGCTGTAACCCCCGAAAGTACACTCCAGTCCAAACCAAAAAAAAAATTATTTTCTGTGTTTGTGAATTGTGTGCGCAGTAGCCGCACGTGCATCAACAAAGTAGTGCCAAGCGTGCGCCTGTGTCATAAGTAAAGGGCCGGCTGGCTTGACCGTTAAGGGTGCTGTAACCCCCGAAAGTACACTCCAGTCCAAACCAAAAAAAAAATTATTTTCTGTGTTTGTGAATTGTGTGCGCAGTAGCCGCACGTGCATCAACAAAGTAGTGCCAAGCGTGCGCCTGTGTCATAAGTAAAGGGCCAGCTGGCTTGACCGTTAAGGGTGCTGTAACCCCCGAAAGTACACTCCAGTCCAAACCAAAAAAAAAATTATTTTCTGTGTTTGTGAATTGTGTGCGCAGTAGCCGCACGTGCATCAACAAAGTAGTGCCAAGCGTGCGCCTGTGTCATAAGTAAAGGGCCGGCTGGCTTGACCGTTAAGGGTGCTGTAACCCCCGAAAGTACACTCCAGTCCAAACCAAAAAAAAAATTATTTTCTGTGTTTGTGAATTGTGTGCGCAGTAGCCGCACGTGCATCAACAAAGTAGTGCCAAGCGTGCGCCTGTGTCATAAGTGAAGGGCCGGCTGGCTTGACCGTTAAAGGGTGCTGTAACCCCCGAAAGTACACTCCAGTCCAAACCTAAAAAAAAAATATTTTCTGTGTTTGTGAATTGTGTGCGCAGTAGCCGCACGTGCATCAACAAAGTAGTGCCAAGCGTGCGCCTGTGTCATAAGTAAAGGGCCGGCTGGCTTGACTGTTAAGGGTGCTGTAACCCCCGAAAGTACACTCCAGTCCAAACCAAAAAAAAAATTATTTTCTGTGTTTGTGAATTGTGTGCGCAGTAGCCGCACGTGCATCAACAAAGTAGTGCCAAGAGTGCGCCTGTGTCATAAGTAAAGGGCCGGCTGGCTTGACCGTTAAGGGTGCTGTAACCCCCGAAAGTACACTCCAGTCCAAACCAAAAAAAAAATTATTTTCTGTGTTTGTGAATTGTGTGCGCAGTAGCCGCACGTGCATCAACAAAGTAGTGCCAAGCGTGCGCCTGTGTCATAAGTAAAGGGCCGGCTGGCTTGACCGTTAAGGGTGCTGTAACCCCCGAAAGTACACTCCAGTCCAAACCAAAAAAAAAATTATTTTCTGTGTTTGTGAATTGTGTGCGCAGTAGCCGCACGTGCATCAACAAAGTAGTGCCAAGCGTGCGCCTGTGTCATAAGTAAAGGGCCGGCTGGCTTGACCGTTAAGGGTGCTGTAACCCCCGAAAGTACACTCCAGTCCAAACCAAAAAAAAAATTATTTTCTGTGTTTGTGAATTGTGTGCACTGTGGCTGCATGTGCATCAACAAAGGAGCAGCGCCAAGCGTGCGCCTGTGTCCCATAAGTAAAGAGCCGGCTGGCTCATTTCTTAAAGGGTGGTGTAACCCACAAAGTGCACTACTCTCCAGCAAAAATAAAATAATATTTTCTGTGTTTGTGTGCGCTTTAGCCGCACGTATATATATCAATATAACATAAATGGAGGACCAAACTTTCTCCGATAAAAATAAAATAGGGAAAGATCAAGAACCTCTTCCTCCTAGTGCTGTTGCTGCTGCTGGGAGTTGTTCATCATCCCAGAGAGGAAGTAGGAACATCACTACTTTTACTAAACAATTGACCCTCCAACAGTCCCTAGCGATGAGGATGAAGTACGACAGCAGTCATCCTGAAGCAAAACGTATAACTGAGGCCTTGACTGCTATGTTGGTGTTAGACGTGCGTCCGGTATCCGACATTAGTGCAGTGGGATTTAGACAATTGATGGAGTTAGTGTGTCCTCGGTTCCAAATCCCGTCTAGATTCCACCTGCATCCTCAAAGCAGCAGCGACAAGCGTGCGTCTGTCTGTTAAAGGGTGGTGACACCCTCAAAGTGTGCTACACAAACAATTAAAATATTGTTCTTTTTTTTTCTGTCTTTGTGAAATGTGTGGGCTGTAGCCGCACCTGCATCCTTAAAGCAGCAGCGACAAGCGTGCGTCTGTCTGTTAAAGGGTGGTGACACCCTCAAAGTGTGCTACACAAACAATTAAAATATTGTTCTTTTTTCTGTCTTTGTGAATTGTGTGGGCTGTAGCCGCACCTGCATCCTTAAAGCAGCAGCGACAAGCGTGCGTCTGTCTGTTAAAGGGTGGTGACACCCTCAAAGTGTGCTACACAAACAATTAAAATATTGTTCTTTTTTCTGTCTTTGTGAATTGTGTGGGCTGTAGCCGCACCTGCATCCTTAAAGCAGCAGCGACAAGCGTGCGTCTGTCTGTTAAAGGGTGGTGACACCCTCAAAGTGTGCTACACAAACAATTAAAATATTGTTCTTTTATTTTTGGTCTTTGTGAAATGTGTGGGCTGTAGCCGCACCTGCATCCTTAAAGCAGCAGCGACAAGCGTGCGTCTGTCTGTTAAAGGGTGGTGACACCCTCAAAGTGTTCTACACAAACAATTAAAATATTGTTCTTTTTTTTTCGGTCTTTGTGAAATGTGTGGGCTGTAGCCGCACCTGCATCCTTAAAGCAGCAGCGACAAGCGTGCGTCTGTCTGTTAAAGGGTGGTGTAACTCTCAAAGTGTTCCAAAAAATAAAAAACTATTTTTTTAATGTGTTTGTGACTTGTGTGCGATGTAGCCACACTTGCATCCTCAAAGCAGCAGCGACAAGCGTGCGTCTGTCTGTTAAAGGGTGGTGACACCCTCAAAGTGTGCTACACAAACAATTAAAATATTGTTCTTTTTTTTTTGGTCTTTGTGAAATGTGTGGGCTGTAGCCGCACCTGCATCCTTAAAGCAGCAGCGACAAGCGTGCGTCTGTCTGTTAAAGGGTGGTGACACCCTCAAAGTGTTCTACACAAACAATTAAAATATTGTTCTTTTTTTTTCGGTCTTTGTGAAATGTGTGGGCTGTAGCCGCACCTGCATCCTTAAAGCAGCAGCGACAAGCGTGCGTCTGTCTGTTAAAGGGTGGTGTAACTCTCAAAGTGTTCCAAAAAATAAAAAACTATTTTTTTAATGTGTTTGTGACTTGTGTGCGATGTAGCCACACTTGCATCCTCAAAGCAGCAGCGACAAGCGTGCGTCTGTCTGTTAAAGGGTGGTGACACCCTCAAAGTGTGCTACAGAAACAATTAAAATATTGTTCTTTTTTTTCTGTCTATGTGAATTGTGTGGGCTGTAGCCGCACCTGCATCCTTAAAGCAGCAGCGACAAGCGTGCGTCTGTCTGTTAAAGGGTGATGACACCTCAAAGTGTTCTACACAAACAATTAAAATATTGTTCTTTTTTTTTTCGGTCTTTGTGAAATGTGTGGGCTGTAGCCGCACCTGCATCCTTAAAGCAGCAGCGACAAGCGTGCGTCTGTCTGTTAAAGGGTGGTGACACCTCAAAGTGTTCTACACAAACAATTAAAATATTCTTCTTCTCTTTTCTGTCTTTGTGAATTGTGTGGGCTGTAGCTGCACTTGCATCCTCAAAGCAGCAGCGACAAGCGTGCGTCTGTCTGTTAAAGGGTGGTGTAACCCTCAAAGTGTGCTCCACAAACAATAAAAATATTCTTTTTTTTTTTCTGTCTTTGTGAATTGTGTGGGCTGTAGCCGCAATTGAATCCTCAAAGCAGCAGCGACAAGCGTGCGTCTGTCTGTTAAAGGATTACATCGGTGACAGCATCCAAGTAGGCATGTCAGACAGTCCGTACCTGTACTGGCAGGAAAAAGAAGCAATTTGGAGGTCCCTGTACAAACTGGCTCTATTTTACCTGAGTTGCCCCCCCTCCAGTGTGTACTCCGAAAGAGTGTTTAGTGCAGCCGGGAACCTTGTCAGCGAAAGGCGTAGGAGGTTGCTTCCACAAAATGTGGAGAAGATGATGTTCATAAAATGAATTATCAACTCTTCCAGGGAGACCAGCCTCCAGAACGTACAGAGGGACCTGTGGTTCCAGCAGGGACGAATTAATACTCTGTGAGGATGAGGATGTACACACTGAAGAGGGTGAGGAATCGGTGGATGAGGAGGATGAGGATGACATCTTGCCTCCGTAGAGCCAGTTTGTGCAGGGACACATTAATTGCCAGCTTGTTTTGTGGGGGCCCAAACGAACCAATCATTTCAGCCACAGTTGTGTGGCAGACCCTGGCGCTGAAATGATTGATTTGTTAAAGTGTGCATGTCCTGTTTATACAACATAAGGGTGGGTGGGAGGGCCCAAGGACAATTCCATCTTGCACTTCTTTTTTTTCTTTGCATTATGTACAGTTTGGGGCCTAGTTTTTCTAACTGCCATCCTGTCTGCCACTGCAGTGTCACTCCTAGATGGGTCACGTGTTTGTGCCGCCCACTCGTGTCGCTTAGCATAGTCATCCAGCTACCTCGGTGCAACCTTTTGGACATGAAAACACTATTGTGAGGTGTGAGGTGTTCAGAATAGACTGGAAATGAGTGGAAATTAAGGTTATTGAGGTTAATAATAGCATAGGAGCAGAGAAACCAACAAATTCTGTGATTTTAGCTGTTTTTATGCTTTTTTAAAAAAAAATACAGATCCAAAACACAAAACCCAGAACCCAAAACACGGAAGGGTGGTTTTGGCAAAACCAATCCAGATCCAAAACACGAAGAAAGATCCAGATCCAAAACCAAAACACAAAACACAAAAAGTGGCCGGTGCACACCCCTAATATATACTGGTGGCTGTCATGGATACTATAAATGACACCCACTGGGTCAGTTCTTTCCTACTAGGAGCGCTGCTCTTCTCCTACTCCACCTATTCCCTCACAGAGGAACCACCCCACTGGATAAGTGCTGGGCTGTTTGTTGACTCAGGGCTTCCACTGGTGTGTACCTACACTCTGCCATACCACCGCCAGTTATACACACATATTCCTTGGTCGGATCTCTCTTTGGTGGAGATGGAAGTT
The DNA here is from genome assembly GCA_031769625.1 of Taudactylus pleione. NCBI lineage: Eukaryota > Metazoa > Chordata > Amphibia > Anura > Myobatrachidae > Taudactylus > Taudactylus pleione. Next base: position 4,529,671 of record JAUIMM010000320.1, on the reverse strand, counting down.
TCTGGGCGGTAACTAGCTGGCACCAATGCAATTGCATGAAACTGTTCTGTCCTGTGGGAGTGTGATTTGAGTGTTGTGGGCATGTACTGTAGCTGTACTTCCATGTTATGCTGAGACGTGTGTACAGAGAAAGGAAGCCTGATCTCTTGCACCTAGCATGGGGCAGATGCAAGTGCCGATACTAATGATGACGATGTGGCTGTAGACAGAAAATTAGTGAGTGGAGCGAATTCCTGCTTGAAGCGTCAAAGCTCCTCACATTAGCCCTATGGAAACTCACATTACTGTAAGGAAGAAACTAGGCTGCGCCCGACTCAGAACCAGGCCCAATGTGCAGAACATGCTGCTATGCATCATAGAAGAGCATTAATAGATTAAATTGATACACAAGTATCTAAACTTTAAAGCAAATTAATCTTCTTCTGGGGCTCATGCTGAGGGGCATATACAGGTATATGGCTAATTTATGCCCATATGCTGAGGCGCAGGCATTGGAGGATGCATCCAGCTCTACACCAATAACATACAGGCCTGGTTTAGATCAGGCATACTTACACCCAGATACACTTACACCCAATTATATTTGATTTTGTCTTTAAACTAATTACTATTTAAATCTAGTGACTATATCGCCGGAATTGCTCTCATATTGTGGGCTATGGCACTAAGGGGTCTATTTACTAAGCAGTGTTAGGAGACAGAGTGAAAAGTGATAAGATACCAGCCAATCAGCTCTTAACTGCCATCTCACAGGCTGTGTTTGAAAATGACAGTTGGGAGCTGATTGGCTGGCACCTTATCACTTTTTACTCAGTCTCCTAACACTGCTTAGTAAATAGACCCCTTAAGGCCTGACTCAACGCAAGTGAGAGAACACACACACTCGGGCGATGTTCTCGCACTACGCATGCGTATGCATCGCATTGCGCGTGCTCACACTACCAACTGCAATGGAAACTGTGTGTGCAGAAGCCACGCAGACCCTTCTTTCTTGTGTACAAATTAAAGTAGCAAGTCATGCATTCTAAAATATGCCCAGAAAATGGTATATAATAGGCTATCAATGGTCATAGTCATGATCAATGAAGAATGCAACTACAGTATGAGGTAAATCCGCAATCAGAGATTGTAATCATAATCATCATCATCATCATCATCATCCCACCTTTGCACCAGCCCCTAGTAACCCATAAGTGATAGGGCCACTAGCAGGGACATCTGCATATCCAGACGGGTTTGCATCAGTTTGTAAATATGCAAACATGCTCATTCAGTACTTGGTCTGCATTGGCCAGCCACCGTTTTGCCTCTCCAAGTGTAAGGAGGAGCAAGTGCCAAATCTGCATAGAGATGGAGATGTGCAACTTCATCTGTGGGCATGCACAAAACAAATGTACATATTTTACATTGGTAAATGGGTATACACCCAACTCAGCATGAGCCTATTAAATCTCCAGGTCAGTGATAGATCTATAATGGGTACAGAGTGTACTGGCTCCGGCGGTCATTTTCCTGGTGATTTGCACATGCGCAGTAGTGACATCTCCGGGAACTAGATGCAGGCACCATGTTCCCAGAGACCTGTGCATGCACAGTAGACTCTAGTACAAAGCCAAAGTCTACTGCACTGCCAGAGAGAAGAGGGCCCACACAGAGGCTGCACACGGGCCCCTTCCTCTCTTAAAAAGACCCTATTTATTATTTACTTAATGTTTCTTATATAGCGCATCATATTCCGTTGCGCTTTACAATTGGAATCAACAGTAATAGAAGAAAACTGGGTAATAACAGACAAACATAGAGGTAAGAGGGTCCTGCTCGCAAGCTTACAATCTATAGGGAAATAAGCATTGATACACAAGGATAGGTGCTACATATTGCATATTGGTCCAGCCAGATTGCAGAGGTTCTTTCTGTGCTGTATGATCCAGGAATATTGGCCTTGGGTTAGGAGGATGTGAAAGTGAAGAAAGAGAAAATATGTGAGGTTATATGTGGACTGTAAAAAGGGATGTAATTAATTATATAGAGAGCTATGAAGGCCATGTGGGTGGTTATGGAATCTGATAATCTTATCTATAGAGGTGAATTTCAGGGAGCACTTGAAGATTTGGAGACTAGAGGAAAGTATTATTGTGCATGGGACGGCAATCCACAGAGTGGGTGCAGCCCGAAGAAAGTCACTGTAACCATGCATGTGGGCAAGAAATGCATGTATATGGGAGACGCAGATCATGTGCAAACTTGGAGAGGTCGGGATGGGAGATATTTTGAGATAAGTGAAGAGGTATATTGGTGTGGTTTCTGTTAATAGTTTCATGTGCTAGTAAAAGTATTTTATATTGAATACGGTAGAAAACCGGTAACCAATGGAGGGACTGACAGAGTGGATCAGCGTAGACGATGAACATTTGACAAGAAATATTAGCCTTGCAAAATGGATTTTAGTGGCAGGAATCTGCTTTTGGGAAGACCAGTAAGGAGACTATTGCAATAGTCAATGTGGGAAATAATGAGTGCATGGATTAGAGTTTTTGCAGTGTCTTGTGTAAGATATGGTTGAATTTTGGATATGTTTTTTAGATGTATGTAACATGATTTAGAGACAGATTGAATATGGGGAATAAAGGATGGTATAGAGTCCAGAATAGCACCTAGGCAGCTGTCTTGTGGAGTGGGACTGATTGTCTAGTTATCAATGGTGATAGAGATATCCAGTTGGTAACTACTATTGGCTGGAGGAAATATAATTGTTTTGGATATGTTACGTTTGAGGTAGCGAGATGACATCCAAGATGAAATGGCAGAAGGACATTCAGTGACAAGGACCAATACAGATGGTGACAAATCTGGGGAGGATAGGAAGATTTGAGTATCATCCACGTAGAGATGATACTAAAATCTGAAAGATCTAATAAGCTTGCCAAGAGAGGTGGTATAGATTGAGAAAAGCAGAGGACTTAAGACTGAGCCTTGCAGTACTCCAACTGATAGCGAAGAGGAGGCAGAATCAGAAAAATGAACATCGAAAGAGCGGTTAGATAGGTAGGATGTGAACTAAGACAGGGCTGTGTCCTGAAGACCAAGGGATTTGTACAGTTTGAGGAGAAAGTGATCAACAGTGTCAAAAGCAGCAGAGAGCTAGCAGAATAAGTAGTGAGTAATGGTCTGCTCCAGGTTGTTTAATATAGATATTAGGTTGCAATATGAGCACTTAGATGTAGGAGGCCAATGCTAGACATCATATGTGGGAAGCATTTGTGGCTCTGTGAGGCATAGAACCTCCTTGTATGGACATTTCTGTACATTGTTAGGAAGATAGAATTTGTTACCTGTATGCAGACAGCTGCTAAAGGTCAGACTGCAGTTCTGTATATCAAATGGGAAGGCATAGGTCTCCAAGCTGCAAGCTGACACCACCTGCATGGGCTTGTAGTTCCTGATGGTCCCAGAAGAACTGACATAGACATAGGGCAAGTCAGGTGACTTTCCATCTTCTACACTACGGGATGAAATGTCTTTTACTCCAATGCACTTTATAACAATAAACTAACACAAATACAAAATATGTGGTAGAGGAACCATAAATGAACAAATCACCTGGGTATAGGATTCTACTGTATTATTTTTTTCCTGGAACACTCCCTTGTTTCTGCCACCAAATGCCATCAGCATGTCAACTGTGCTGTGGCTTTTGGGGCACTGCCAGCAACTGCACATGCAGAGATTTATGTAAATATTGGATTTACGTAAATCTCTGCATCAAGGCCCAAAACGCAAGTCCCTCTATCCAACTACTATAGTGGTGCTAGACTCCCTACCACTGCCCAAACACAGTATTGTTACAGTACTTTGAGGTGATGTGCAGTGGCTTAACTAGGGTATTTGGAGCCCAGGGCAAGTTAAACAACGGAGCCCCCCCCGCGCCGAAAATGTGGGCATGGCCACATGCCACAAGGGGCATGCCCACTGGAAAATGGGGGCATGGCAACATGACACCACCATTTCTCGTCACTCTGGGAACATTCCTTTCCATTCCATATGCACCTTAATGCCCCAAGTAGTAGTGCCCATCTCTTCCATCACCCACTGCGGGAGCCGGAAGATGGAGCTCATGATTGAGCTCCAGCCCAGCTCCGGTTGTGGGCACAGCAGTCAATGAGAGTCTATATGACTCTCATTGGCTGGCTGCCAAAACAAACACACTGCAGCCGGGTAATACGAGTGTACTAGCTGGCGGCTGTGTTTGTTACTATTTAGTGTGGACTACACTCCGTGCGGTCTACACTACACTGACCACCCGTGTCCTAGACCGCAGTCGGAGATGTATGAAGATGTGTATGGAAAAGCGGAGAAGTTACCCATAGCAACCAATCAGCTCTGAGGGAGCATTTATTAAGTACATTCTCTAAAATGATAGGTAGAAGCTGATTGGTCGGTATGAGCAACTTCCCCACGTACCCTCTTCTCCACTCTTAACACTGCTTGATACATCTCCCACCAAAGTCTCCAAGCAGTGGGCTCTGGAATAGTGATGCAGTATTATGGAGGTTTGGACAATGGTATAAAAATGCCTAACTCTGGGTAAAATGTTATTTGTAGCCAACATTCTCATTCCCCCACCAATCAGACTCATGGGGACCCTGTATCAGGGTACTATCCAATTAGCTCAGTGTTAGAGGCTGATATAGAAATATCTGAATATAAATAATCTGCTCCCAGCTTTAAATAGAGTGACAAAAGCACTAATTATAGAATTGGTGGGGGTGAGGTCTAGTAACAAGGAAGGTTTCTGGTGACTAACATTCTGCTAGTTGAAAAAGGGGAAATTTTGAATAAAAATGACATTTTAGATAGATTTACCCAATATTTTAGCTAAATAGTGTGTAGAAAGTCCTTTACTAAGTTCAGCTAAGAATTGTTTAATGGTAATTGGTCAGATAATGTCCTATATTTACAAAATTAGAGGTGGACACATATGCAGTCACAAAATCCGTAGGCAAAAGACATGCTAATACATATTGGGTTGGAAACATCTCAGGATGCCTTAAGCTCAAATGTTTTAAATGTGTAATTTATGCCACGTGATAGTGTAGACATGGCACAGAGAAAGAATACAGATAGAGGAGAGCCTTGATGGTGTTAGTGGTGTATGTTAACGTTGCATTAACCTATTTGTACACAATGTAAAACTATAATAAAGATTCAAATACAGAAGAGAGAGTTTTGTCGTGACACTGTTATTAATGAAATGCAATTAATTGTTTATTATTATTAAATACAAATGCAAAATAAAAAGGAAATGAAATTCAACTGTATTCATTTTTTTGTATCTACAATAAATTCTGAATGGAGATGACAAATAATGCAAAATGTCTTCCACAACTTCATATGATAAAGCTTAAATGCCTATGATTTAGTACTATCAGCTAGAGGGGTCCAGCCATAGTCAGAAGCAGCTAGCTTGTTCTGCTGATAGTCATTATTATCATATCGTATCTTTGCTAGAAGTTCAATGTGATAGTGGATATATAACTATCAAAGTTTGCAGGACTGAGTATCTAAGTTGGCCAATTAGACCTGTGTATGAGGGTATGTCAATGCAACTGCAGGCCATGCAGAACTGTGTGAAAGTGCAATTGCTGTACATCAGCTTTCAGATAGATCTTTTGCACAAAGGATGAGGCTTGTGCATCTGTGCAGTCACAAGGAGGAAACCAAGCAGACAGATAGGGGCAGTTCCCCTGTGTGCAAGTTGCAACACTGCATAAAGGAAAGAAAGATAGCAAATACACATTTAGCACGCAATACAGGAACAATTGCAGCTGACTTGTGTTCAACTATGCGTACGCTTATTTGTTGTTAAAATTATGGTGTATACCAGAAAAGATAAAAGCACCATCAAAAGCTCAGATGCCCCTAAGCCACTATTTCCGCATCATCCCCCACCAATCCTCTAACCCCACTATTCTTGCTGAAAGCATTCACAGGTGTGACTATATTCAGTAGTCTTAACGAATTGAAGTGCAGAGCTTCTTTACTATGACATTAACTCTTACGCACAATTCATTAATGACAATGTCTGGTATCCAAATGGCATTAAGCGGGAGGGAGATCTCTCCAATTCCATCAAACTGACTCGAATTCCAGGCCAGAAATTCATCATTCCACATCTAGAATTAAGAAAATATAGGCCGTAAACTGTACAGCATACACTATGGCTTTTGACATTTTCAATATTAATATCTCTTTTTGTCAGTATACGTAGAAATAGGTGTTCATTAGCAGTCTGTAACAAAAATCCCTAATACGTACCTGCCGATACCAAATACTGGTTGTCAGCTTTTGATTCTGTCCATCCTGTAAAACATAATACATACCACATCAAGTAATTGGTATATATTTCTATGCATAACTGTTGACTATATAGCTACAAACAGTTTTATATAATTGTTTCTTTTATGCAGGCTAGCAGCATACTGATGGCGCTATATCTGCCACCTCTTTGTCTGCTCTGTGTCATATTTTAGTCCTTTATAGACCTTGTTATATCCTCAGTGCTGTCATACTCTACCCTCAATATATCACACAGATCCCGCCGAGCCCCCAACTAATGCTTTGAGTAGGAGGTATTAAGCACAAAATGTGGTCAGGACTCAGAGGAGGTTTGACCACATTCCCCATATGCACCAAGCTCCGGAAAGTGAAACCTTACGGATTTTGTACCCCAATAGGTAATGCCATTTATAGAAGGTGTTGACTAATAGAAACCTATGGGCTTCTTACCATAGCATTCCCCGAGAGGGATCCATTAGGATCCCTCCCAGTGTTCCCTGTGGTTTGCGCATGCGCTGACTGACGGCGGTGCTTGCATACAAGTACTCTCGGGTCATAAACCCAGAAGTCGTCACACCGCAAAGGACCTCTTATCAGAAGAGCTTTCCTTTTAAGTTTTAAAGGTAATTGTACATGCATATGGCTTTACTAAACGTCGCTGTGCATGCGATCAGAGGTGAGATGTATCACATTCAAAATGCGATGCTTGATGCATCCCACTCATTGTCTGATAATGACAACTCAAAAAGATCAATAGAAGATCTCAGAAACATGGTAATAGGATTACTGGAAAGAGAGGGTAACTAATGACAACTAGGGAAAGTGATGAGGTACTGTACAAGCTGAGCAATCAGCACTATCATACAACAAGAATACTTTTCTACATCCATTCTTTAATATTGCATAAAAACAAAAATAAAAACTAGGGGTTAAGGTTTAATGGAGACCCCGCATTTATTTAGAACAGAAGTTCTAACACTAGAGATGAGCGAGCCAGCTGCAGATAGATTTGTGGATCTGTTTATTATTGTTAATTTTGTCACAGAGAGGAAACTTACCAAACGGTCTCATGCTAAATGTTGTGGCTGATGACACCAATTTCTTTTCTAACCAATTATTCCCCATTATACATTATAAATGTTGACCATGGGGTTTCCCAGAATCCCAAAGCTTCAATCTAACTGAAGCTTGTACCAAACTGTGTTTCTGTCTATAAAATGTTTCAGGCCAAGGTGACGCTGCCATAGCCATACAAAGTAAGAGACTGGCCTAACCTCTCATGTCTACCTGAGCTTTTTATACTTCTATACAGTAGAAAACTGTATAGAAAACTGGATTGTCCTGCATTAGTCAGTGTTCAAACTATGCCACCTTTAAAACAATATGTACTGTGCAATTATATAGTGTCAGGTCACTGGGTTTTCGTTGACCCAGATCAGGTTCTCTAGGGTGATTTGATGAAGCTCCTCCTCATGCAAATAGTAGTGATGAGAGGCAGAATACAGAGCAGACTGATGAGCCGCCTTGTGGCCTGGAGTGCAGAAAACCGTAACAGGAATACTTGATGCTTGAGGAGATATTATATACAGGATCAGACTGGTAAATACAGCAGGCACTGAAAAACCAAAAGGCAGGAACTGTAAATAGTCTTTAGCAAAGACCATACACACCTAGAGTTAAATTGAAGGTATGATTACACCTGGTACTTGACTAGAATAGCTGAAATAAAGGCCAACTCAGCATGAGTTGAATAGCACTGGGAAGTTGGTACTGGAGCTATTCAATTCAGAATGGTATTTAGTTAATTTATTACAACTTAAGTCGGAGAATGCCGGTTCTCACTAGTTAACCTGGTTTTTTAGTCGTGAGAACCAGCATTCTCCAACTAAAGTGCCGGCCGCGAAGCTGTCGGCACTTTAGTCAGATTTCTCCTTGCACCCTTAGGAAGGTGCGAGAAGAAATCCTGTAGCTGGATTAACAGCACGCTGAATTTAATTCTGGAAACTCCATCCCGGCGCTATTCAACTCATGCTGAATTGAATCGGTCAAATAGTTTGTGGTGTAAAGCTAGGAGCGAATGCTGGTGCTGGATGTTTATAGTGCCTAGCCTGGAACATAGTGTAGAAATTAAAGTTGTGTGCCAAGTAGAATTGTGATGTAATACTTGCTGTAAGCAGCAGACTACCTTGGATTGATGTTTGGTACTTATTGTGAATAGCACACAACTTGGAGTGGATGGTGGCACTTGTTGGGAGTAGTGCACAGCCTGAGTGGATGCTGCCACTAGCTAGGAAGTGGTGAACAGCCTGGAGTGGATGCTGGCACTTGCTCTAAGTAGCACACAACCTGGGGTGGATGCTTGCACTTGCTAGGAGTAGCGTACAGCCTAGAGTGGATGCTGGCAGTTACTCGGAGTAGCACACAGCCTGGAATGGATGCTGGCACTTGCTGAGAGTAGCACACAGCTTGCAGTGGATGCTGGCACTTGCTGAGAGTAGCATACAGCTTGGTGTGGATGATGGCACTTACTGAGAGTAGCACACAGCTTAGAGTGGAACAGAGTTAGCAGCAGCAGCAAAACAAATGGAGACAGACTGGAACAGATGTAGACATTCTGAGCAAGATGCCAGGAAGCAGGGTTCAGGAGAAAAGTTCTTCTGGCAATGGGATGACTGCAGATCAGGTTTAAATAGGGCACCCTGGTCCCTCATAGCCTGCACAGGTCAGATGATCATATAGCATCTTCTGGATGGTGGTTAGTCAGTCAAGTGATAGTGAGCAAGTTGACGGCATCCACAGGAACACCCTTGGCAGTGATTCAGCACCGTTGAGTAAGGTGACAGGGTCTGGAACCCCAATGTGGGACAAATAGTATTAATGCCATGTCTACATTATTGTTCTACATTAATGTTCTACATTATTGCATATTTTTCAGAATTAATTTGTTCAGATGGTTGTGTTGCTATATAGAGGAGAGGCTAAATGCAAAATTACACCAAAATGTGGCACTTTTGTTTGGTATGCAAGTTAAACAACATCTAAACCTTACCTGTTTTAAAGCTACTGATTTGTGCCCAATTTAAGATTAATGCCCGTATTCAATTAGACATGAAAAGTCTGACACTTTTTGTCTATTTTACTTTCCACCACATTCGCCTGTTTGAGAAGCGAATTTGCGGCACGTGCGTCCCCGCGATTCGCCCTATACAATTACAGAACAGGCGAAAACCCAAATGAGCAAATGCATAACAGGCGGAAAGTACTGAATAGATTGGGGGAATCAGTCTGTACCCCAAAATAAGACGCCCTGACACTGAAAATCATTACAGATGTGTACTATTAGTCCTAATAAAGTACTTTGTGTCCTTAAGTTGTGTTAAAAGCTTTCTAGAAGCATATTTATAAAAGTGGTGAAGAATGATAGAAAACAGTATTTTTCGTGGAAACGAAATAGTCCAGTCAAATTTGGGGTACTTGAAAATGGGTGCTAGCATATTTTTCTGTCTCTAAAGTGCACTTTTCAAAAATGTGAAAAATCCACCTGCTGAATGCACCTGCAATCCTAAAAACACCTGACCCATCCATACAGCCCCCCAAGAAGCCTATTTCACTACTTTTTATCCTTGTCCCCACATTTTTTTTTTTCATTTTTGCCCCAAAATTGATGTCTTTTTTGGGGTGTTCTGAGGTATTTTTTTCTATTTGGCTGATTTGTCCTTTGGGGGCATGTCCAAAGGGTTCTGAAACAATTCCCCACATCTGCACCCCAAAATAGAGATTTGCACTTTTTTTTTTCCGCCTGTCATTCATTGGAGAAACTTTTCTGCCTGTTTCAGTGCATTGAGTTTCCGCTTAGGCGAATTGGTCCCGGAATTGAATTTGGAGATAAGATGCAAACAGGCCAAAAAACGGCAATAGACAAAACTTTTTTGTCGATCACGGCTTTTCGCCTCTAATTGAATCCGGTCCTAAATTGCAGTTTTGTTTATTGGAAAAATGGTTTTGTAATCACTGTTGGTGCTCTTTATTTGGGTTTACACAGACCCATAGCTGTATGCAGCTGTCTTGATTTAATTATCATTATTTTTTAGCCTTGATTAGCACCAGGCTGATAATTCTCTTGAGTTTTGTTTATCTTTCAGATATCTGCAACACCACACCCCAAAAAGTGCACTCAAAAAAACATTCCCAATGAATGGTAATGACCACTGGTTATAATCTAATGGTGATACAGAAAAGCCAGAGCAAATGCCTGAAGTTGGAAACAAAGCAAAAGCCTGAAGTTGTAAACTCCTGTATTAACTAGTACTTCATATAAGAACAGAATTTTATGTTTTTGTTACACCGAGGATACAGTTGTATCTATTTAAAACAAATGAGGGCAAAGATTGGACTTTGTAGAGTATTACAACAATAATCTCATTATTCAGTATATCAAGAAAAATTGTACATTTGTTCATGATTCTGCAGATGGTTACTTTTAGTACAATCTCCAAAATGTACCACAAATTGTGATCAACTACATCTCCCAAGTACCACTTATCAGGCTACAGTATACATAGCCCAAGTGGTATCCATGTGCCCACAATCTCAAAACCCTAACAAGGTGGGTATGGTACTGCATACAGATTTACTTGTTGCTCTATGATCATCTTGATAGACATAGGAAGGGTTGATCTACTACTAGACTCACAAGGCAATTTAGGAGGCCAACCTGCAATGTGGGATAAAGGCACACTTCAATTTATAAGACCAGTTCTGCAGAACTGACTCTTGTTAGTCCTAACATGCTGTTGCGTTCTCAGGGGTAGTTAGTGTGGACGCTGACCCATATTAGGGGATTGGTTAATATCCAGGTGTTATGAATCCCTGGGGAGATTCACACAAACAAGAGGTAATAATGAGTCCCAGGAGAACAGATGAGAGCTAGACTAAGGTACAGTCCTATGGTCGAGTTGTGGCTTTGAAGGCAGAAAAGTACTTGGCGGAGGTGCGGCCTCAGGCTGAGTTGCAGCCTTGAGGGCTGATGAGTACTTGGCAGAATTGTGGCCTTGGAGCTGAGTTGCTGCCTTGAGGGCTGATGTGTACTTGGTTGAGCTGCTGTCTTGGAGCCTAGTTTCAGCCTTGAGGGCTGATGTGTACTTGGTTGAGCTGCTGCCTTGGAGCCTAGTTTCAGCCTTGAGGGCTGATGTGTACTTGGTTGAGCTGCTGTCTTGGAGCCTAGTTTCAGCCTTGAGGGCTGATGTGTACTTGGCTGAGGTGCGGCCTTGTAGCCGTGATGCGGCTGAAACTGGCGCGGTGTATGACACAAATGTCCACTCAGAAGCTGCAGTGCGACTGAGACCGCTATGATGTTAAGGAACTAAAAGTCCACACAGACGCTGCAGTGAGGCTGAGACCGTTGTGAGGTTAGTGACAGAGAGTCCACTGAGACACAGCAATGCGGCTGAGACTGCCGAGATGTTGAAAGGAACTAGTAGTCCACTCAGATGCAGGCGTTCGGCTGAGTCTGTAGAAACACGCTGGACAGGAGGAGCTGGAACATACATGAAGATGATCTCCACACACAGGAACCGGAAGGCACGTACTGAACGCCATCACTGGCATCCGAGCAGAGAACCAGTAGGGAAGAAAAAGGAGAAGGATCCAATCCGAGCAGGGCGGAGATGACGGAGTGGACAGGTCCTTGTCTCCTAGCAACAGGCCTAAGAGAGCTGCCTGGAGTACTGCTGTCAGACAAGATGCATCTTAGTTGCATCACAGACACAGCAAAATGCCGCTCACAGTGTACCAGAGAGGCTAGGTCGCACAGGAATTTGTATAACACACGTACAAAGACACAGATGAAGCACAACGAATCATGGTGTGAGGAAAAGCCACGGCTGCTCGCATCAGAGCCCTTTTTACACAGATGCAGACTTAGGGCCTTACTCATAGTTGTAGAGTGTTTTTTCATTTTTACATACTTTTCTGATGTTGTCAGATCTGTGCATGCGCAGGTTCTGTATTGCCCATGTGCAGATCAAATTCTGCAGCAGCGGTCGAAAGCCACAGCATGATTAACCGGAGGCATTACAGAATAGGAGGGGTGTCAGACCCTTTTTCTGGCCCGGGCAGCGCTGCTTAGCCAGACATCCTGAGTAACCCCCCTGGGTCAGTGTAAACTACCCATGGGGTTTTGCAGCTTCTAGCTGTTTCAACTATGCTAATAAAATGCACACTTTGAATGAAAAAAAAACATTTGGTGCAGCCAAGTCGCACTGGACCTGGCGCGCCGAAAGGGGCTATTTGCCGTGACGTGAGCCACAGTGTGAAAGGACACATCTCTATTACACCTTTAAAATTAAACAAAAACAATAAAACAAAAAATAAGGAAATAATAAGGTGACAGACCGTATACTACTATACTTGCGTTTTTTTTTTTTGTTTTTTTAAAGTCACCATTAGAGAAAAAGAAACATTTGCATATTTACATCTTACCAGGTACAACCTAATACAACCTGGTAAAACGTGATGTAATTGCAACAAGAATTTAACTGTGATAAATTGAGGTCACGGTTTGCCCTCAATAACTACTGTATGATTCAATGTTAATTTTCTTTAATTATAAACGTTCTGGTGAAATAAACAGACTTTATTCAATACCTTTGTCATAAATCTGTTGCAAGGATTAGCGTGCATTTTAATTGATTACTTGTTGTCTGAATGGTTGTTCCTGGTTTATCTTTGATAAAATGGACCGTCACCTTCAGATGACACATTAAACAAATCACCGGCTTCTCCGGCAATTTTAATTAGTTGCTGAGTCATTAATCAGGATGCTGAAGAGAATGATGCTACTCAGGGGTTTGCTCTTCATAATAAAATACGTGGGAGTGGAAGCTTGTTAGTAGATTTGGTATTAAACTAGATAGATATTGCAAACATGTTTGTATGTCTGAGATCAACAGTAGTATACAAACATGACATTTATATTTGCTGTATTGTCATTATCATTCATTAATAATATTAGCAGTGGCTGCAGCACCCCCAGTAAAAATCTGTCACCTCAGTGTGCCAGCTGCAATCCGTGACTGCATTGGCTACAATGAGACTGGCAGTTGCTGCAGCAGATACAGGGGTCTATTTACTAAGCACTGTTTGGAGACAGAGTGAAAAGTGATAAGGTACCAGCCAATCAGCTCCCAACTGTCATTTTTCAAACAGCCTGTGAGATGGCAGTTGGGAGCTGATTGGCTGGCACCTTATCACTTTTCACTCTGTCTCCTAACACTGCTTAGTAAATAGACCCCACAGTCCCTAGAAGCCAGTGTTATGCGAATGAGTGGCGCTTGTGTGCATTCTCCGGTCCCAGCACTTGCCAGATCCATTACGCAGGCGCCAGGACGTGGCCGGATGGACCAACAGCAACGGCAGTCCCCCACATGCAGTGGCGTCACAAGGGGTGTGCAGGTCCCACCTGGGTATCACCCGCCGAGGGGAGATACCAAGGTGCAGGCTCCCCATTAGTGACAGGAGCCCGGTGCTGCACTGTAGTGTTAAGTGCAGCAATTGGCTCCTGTCACGGTGAGGAAGCCGGAACTCTGCACCTCCACGCCCCCCCCACAAGGGCATAACCACTGAATGTGAGGCCACGCCCCCTGTTCAGCGGCATGGCATCCCTCCCCACACCGGGTGTCACCGTGTGGAGGGCAGCCACTGCCCTCATGCAAGGGGGTAGGAGCCACTGTTGATTACAACAAGAAAAGAGGAAGAGGAAATGTCTTCGAATGGTGCACTGAGCTAGTGTATATCTTAAAACTTAACTTTTATTGGTAAATAATAATAAAGTTCTAATATCTTATCAAGACAAAATAGCGAAAATAAATATAAAATACAGATAGAAAATGTGAATAGAAATAAAGATGTGACTAAAACATTATGTTCTAAAAAGAACATGTAAAGCAGCGCTTCTACCAAATTTTACAATTTATTGGTGTTGTTATGGATATCAGTGGGGTGTGTATATTTAATTATATATGTATATAGTGTTCTCACACTCCAATACATCACCACACAAATAGAAATAGAAATCCCTGTTATTGATGTTAGTTCTCCATATATTATCCTGTTAGTAGCTGTGACATAAATATTTAAGAGACTCTTATTCATCTGGTAGTGTCCCATATGTCCTTATACAGGGTTATAATAGGGACATCAAATCACATTTTATGACCTCAATCAGATCTGCGGTTTTTTATATGCAATATCCTTGCCAAGGTTCTATATAGGTATTTGTATTCTTAATAACGTCATTCACATATAGTAATTTTATTGTCCTTCTTAGATAACCCTTATGGCAGGTCTCAAGGTATTAGGTGTTTAATATTCTTATCAAGTCTGCTGTTATAAACCTGGGTATTACAGTATATAGTGTTCCTGCTGAAGTTTTGTGGAGGTATATGTATTGTCAATAAAGTCATTCATATATCAACCAATTCATGGAATTGAAAATACCATGAATTGGTTGATATATGAATGACTTTATTGACAATACATATACCTCCACAAAACTTCAGCAGGAACACTATATAATACCCAGATATCCTTAAAACCTGGACCGTTAGGGTGTCTTGAGGAATGAGTTTGTGGACCTCTGCTCTAGAACAACATTCTTATAGAGCACAGACAGCAGAAAAGTATATGTTATAAACAGGGGCGGATTGGCCATTATATTTTGCAGGATAAATCCCGGTGGGCCGATTGGTTGTGAGTCCGCTTCTCAATTGTGGCCCTGCCCACTGATTTGTATCAGCTGTAATCCCTTGCAGCCCGGCTGTCAGTGCCTGCCCGCGGCCCGCGAGAAGAGAGGCCAGCTAGCCTATTAAAGCCCCACCCGGCACGCCATCTACATTACATGCGCCGTCGGCGTCGAGGACTTAGGAAGTGTGCGGAGAGCACACCAGCAGGAGCGTGGTCCGCGTGTGTCGGTGGCTGGCTTGCGGTAAGTTGCGGGGTCGGGGGCCACCCAGGCAGTCAGCCTGATTCTCCTCTCCACTCTGTTTCCTCCCAAGGCTGTGACTTGTGAAGTTAAAGTT
This sequence comes from Taudactylus pleione, assembly GCA_031769625.1. NCBI lineage: Eukaryota > Metazoa > Chordata > Amphibia > Anura > Myobatrachidae > Taudactylus > Taudactylus pleione. Next base: position 4,514,258 of record JAUIMM010000320.1, on the reverse strand, counting down.
TAATCTCACAGCCTGGGGAGGGAGCAGAGTGGAGAGGAGACATTTGGGCTGGCTGCAGTCAGTACCTGGTAGCGCGGTAGCAGTGGACTGGTAGTAGGCTAGCTAGAGGATTCAGGTCAGGAAGACCTGGGCTGGGCTGAGGGTTTATTGAAAATTACAATTCATGAAGAGATGATACCCAGCCGGGGAAGGACAATGGCAATGGGGCTGGGCTGACTGCTGGGAGACTGGGACTGAGAGACACAGCAGCACTGCATGCAGGACTCACTCTCTGTCCTGTGACATGACAGGTTGGGGCCAGTCTGATCATAGGGAGATGGAGTCTGGAGAGATAGATCTCTCACCTGTATCAGGGGGAATGTCTGGGGTGGTGGCCCTGGGGGGATTAATAATGATCTGAGGGGGGCGTTATTGTGTACTATTAGAGATGATCTGTCTGTGGGGGAGGGTTGGAGGGAGCAAATTTATGCTAAGAGGTGAGGATCTGTCTGTGGGGGAGGGGGGTCTGCTGTACTATGGGGAGATGATGATCTGTCTCAGGGAGGGGGGTCTGTTGTACTATGGGGAGATGATGATCTGTCTCGGGGAGGGGGGTCTGTTGTACTATGGGGAGATGATGATCTGTCTTGGGGAGGGGGGCCTATTGTACTATTGGGAGATGATGATCTGTCTCGGGGAGGGGGGTCTTCTGTTGTACTATGGGGAGATGATGATCTGTCTTGGGGAGGGGGTCTGTTGTACTATGGGGAGGTGATCTGTCTCAGGGAGGGGGGTTTGTTATACTATGGGGAGATGATGATCTGTCTCGGGAGGGGGGTCTGTTGTACTATGGGGAGATGATGATATGTCACGGGTAGGGGGGGTCTGTTGTACTATGGGGAGATGATGATCTGTCTGTGCTAAGGGGAGATGATCTGTCTGAGGGGGCTATTCTGTACTATGGGGAGATGATGATCTGTCTCAGGGAGGGGGGTCTGTTGTACTATGGGGAGATGATGATCTGTCTCAGGGAGGGGGGTCTGTTGTACTATGGGGAGATGATGATCTGTCTCGGGGAGGGGGTCTGTTGTACTATGGGGAGATGATGATCTGTCTCGGGGAGGGGTGTCTTCTGTTGTACTATGGGAAGATGATGATCTGTCTTGGGGAGGGGGGTCTGTTGTACTATGCGGAGATGATGATCTGTCTCGGGGAGGGGGTCTTCTGTTGTACTATGGGGAGATGATGATCTGTCTCGGGGAGGGGGGTCTGTTGTGCTATGGGGAGATGATGATCTGTCTCAGGGAGGGGGGTCTGTTGTACTATGGGGAGATGATCTGTCTCGGGGAGGGGGGTCTGTTGTACTATGGGGAGATGATGATCTGTCTCGGGGAGGGGGGTCTGTTGTACTATGGGGAGGTGATCTGTCTCAGGGAGGGGGGTTTGTTGTACTATGGGGAGATGATGATCTGTCTCGGGGAGGGGGGTCTGTTGTACTATGGGGAGATGATGATCTGTCTCGGGGAGGGGGGTCTGTTGTACTATGGGGAGATGATGATCTGTCTCGGGGAGGGGGGGTCTGTTGTACTATGGGGAGACGATGATCTGTCTGTGCTAAGGGGAGATGATCTGTCTGAGGGGGCTATTCTGTACTATGGGGAGATGATGATCTGTCTCAGGGAGGGGGGTCTGTTGTACTATGAGGAGATGATGATCTGTCTCGGGGAGGGGGGTCTGTTGTACTATGGGGAGATGATGATCTGTCTCGGGGAGGGGGGTCTGTTGTACTATGGGGAGACGATGATCTGTCTGTGCTAAGGGGAGATGATCTGTCTGAGGGGGCTATTCTGTACTATGGGGAGATGATGATCTGTCTCAGGGAGGGGGGTCTGTTGTACTATGAGGAGATGATGATCTGTCTCGGGGAGGGGGGTCTGTTGTACTATGGGGAGATGATGATCTGTCTCGGGGAGGGGGGTCTTCTGTTGTACTATGGGGAGATGATGATCTGTCTTGGGGAGGGGGGTCTGTTGTATTATGGGGAGATGATGATCTGTCTCGGGGAGGGGGGTCTTCTGTTGTACTATGGGGAGATGATGATCTGTCTCGGGGAGGGGGGTCTTCTGTTGTACTATGGGGAGATGATGATCTGTCTCGGGGAGGGGGGTCTGTTGTACTATGGGGAGATGATGATCTGTCTCAGGGAGGGGGATCTGTTGTACTATGGGGAGGTGATCTGTCTCAGGGAGGGGGGTTTGTTGTACTATGGGAAGATGATGATCTGTCTCGGGGAGGGGGGTCTTTTGTACTATGGGGAGATGATGATCTGTCTCAGGGAGGGGGATCTGTTGTACTATGGGGAGGTGATCTGTCTCAGGGAGGGGGGTTTGTTGTACTATGGGAAGATGATGATCTGTCTCGGGGAGGGGGTTCTGTTGTACTATGGGGAGATGATGATCTGTCTGTGGGGAGGGGTGTCTGTTGTACTATGGGGAGATGATGATCTGTCTCGGGGAGGGGGGGATCTGTTGTACTATGGGGAGATGATGATCTGTCTGTGCTAAGGGGAGATGATTTGTCTGAGGGGAGGGGGGGTCTGTTGTACTATGGGGAGATGATGATCTGTCTGTGCTAAGGGGAGATGATCTGTCTGAGGGGGCTATTCTGTACTAGGGGGAGATGATGATCTGTCTGTGGGGAGGGGGCTATTCTCTGCTCAGGGAAGAGTATTTGTGTGGGGCAGGGGGGCTACTATGTGCTAAGGGGAGAATATGATCTGTGGGGGGAGGGACTATTTCATGCTAAGGGGAGATGTTTATCTGTCTGCTACGGCAGGAGGATGATGCTGAGAAGATGTAGCATAATGGCGCTGGGGAGATGCAGGATGATGATGCTATAGAGATGCAGGATGATAGCGCTGGGAAAATGCAGGATGATGGAGCTGGGGATATACAGGATGATGGCATTGGGGAGACACAGAAGGATGGTGCTAGAGAGAAGCAGGGGGGACAGCTCTGAATTGACACATAGGGGGCGGATGGGCTGAAGACACACCATGGTCGAGGGTGCTGGAGACACACATAGAGGATGGTCGGACCACTGGTACTATTAGAAGAAAGGGCTGGGGGACAGTAATCATCAGTAAGACAACAATTCTAATTAAATCATATTACTGATGCAAATGGTACCAAATTATCAAATATATTTTATTAATATAAAATAGTTTGATATGGGAAACTCATATTTTGTTCTGCCCAAAAACCTCTGTTACTATCTGGTTGAACCTATGGTGCATAACGATGACATTGGCTTTATTACAACACAAACAGGCGGCTTCCAAACCATGTGATGTCCCGCATGAATAGTGAATATCGACTCAAGACACTGCCTGTCCAGGGAAGAGAAATTTCTTAAGAGGTTCCCCGCTGCAGAAAAATCATATAGGTAAGAAAACTCATTCACATGCTTGCTGTGCTTATTCACTAGAGAGAAGGACTGTGGTCATGGCTATCAGCTCCTGGAGCGGCGGGCATGCCCCCAGTATGATGAAAATGGAGGGAGGTGCCTTGCGGACATGGCATTTCACATTAGGCCACATCCCTGCCACAATGCCACACCCACATTTTTTCGCGCGCATTCGGCGACCACACATGGGGCTGCTATTACGTTTTTTGCCAGTGCCACTTTAAATTCCCAATCCGCCCCTGGTTATAAATAACATATATAACATTTATATACAATAGGATCTGCATGGAGCAATGCACCAATATTTACAATTTCAAACTGCATATATGCTTGAGATTTAATACTGTGAAAGGGGTCAAATAAACATATTGCACAAATGAAAATGTCACCAGGTTCAGATTCGTCATAGAATTTCATCTAGAGTGGCAGCTATCCTGCCTACTTTACTCATTATCTACAGTATACATAAATATATATATATATATATATATATATATATATATATATATTGTGGCAGTATCACCAGAGATGGCGTTGGTGAACAGCAGATTCTGTGTGGGATTGGAGAGATCCTCCCACACAGGGTTGAAATACTGAGTGGTGATACACCTGTGAGGTGGAGAGAGCTCAGGTGTGAGCTAGTGAGAAGGCCGAGCAGTCAGGCTGCTGGGAGAGACAGTCTAGTTGGGACTGTAACAGTCAGAGAGCCCAGTGAAGCTGAGCGAACCATTGGGGGCCAGGAGGCCGGTGTCCGGACCTTGCAGGAGGCAAGGGGGGACCACAAAACTCTCTGACCGTGGGACATTGAAGCAGTAAAATGGGTGCTGAGAAAGCCAGGGCCTATATCTGTGTGATACAGGGAAGGCCACCAGGATTGTGTTTTGTTATTTTCTGTATCCTGAATTTCACAAGCTGGAAGTAAAAGCATTGGCCCTCATTCAGAGTCGTTCGCTATTTGCGTTCGTTCGTTCAAAAACAAGGGGTGGCTATTCAAATGATCCGTTCGCACATTGCAGTCTGTTCACACCTCTAAGTCTGAACGAGCGAGCAAAACATACGCTCTTTTATTTGTTAAAAACGCCCCCTGGCCGCTCGCACCATACGTCATGTCCGCTATTTATTAGATTAATCGAGTACATCGAACAGGATATGAACTGCTCGCTATTCTTGTGGTTGGTTTTTTCAACCGCTATTTTGCGAGCAGTTCTGAGTTAAAATAAAACAAGTGACGTGGTCAATGACGCTGCTGGATTAACTATGCACACCCATAAAACGCCCGTTTTGACCTTTAAGCACGCCTGCGTTCTGATCTCCACTCCCCGTTTTCAAGCTCCTTCCCCTGTTACCACCCACATACGCCTCATTCTGTCACTCAAAATAGCAGGCACTCGCTATATTGCGTACAAACGATTTTCAGCCGCACTGACTGGTTCGCGCATGCATACTAAAAACCGTACACATGCGCAGATGTGCGAACATCGCTCAGAACGAGCGTACTGCCGCTAGCGAGTGGCTCTGAATGAAGGCCATTGTTTGTTTACTTGAAAACCGTGTGTGGACCTTCAATAAGCACCTAAACACTGCACCCATCCACCCTCTGCCGAGCTAAATACCCCAAGTCATCACAATATATATATATATATATATATATATATTTACACTGTATATGTATTCCATAGACAAAAAACCTTACGGTTTCACATGTCCCATTAAGGCTTCTTAGACATGATCTGAAATTTCACAAAACCTATAGAATTTCTGCCAGTCAAAATTAAAAAAGCAATGAAATTCTGATCATTAAGGCTGATACCTTAATGGACGTGTTCCTTGCACAATACAGTTATGGTATGCCATCACACTCTGTGGTTAACTGCAGATTCAGAACGCTCACAGAGTGAGATTGCTGTCACTCACAAAATGGTGGAGCTGCTAATTCACAGAATTGTGTGGAATACACAGATGGGGCGCCAATTTTGAAATTCAAAGATGGCTGCCGCGAGCCAATAATGGCTCGCTGTGGCCATCTTTGCATTTCAAAAATGGCACTGAGGTGTCATTTTTTAAATGGGCATGCGCGGTTCTCACCATTGAAGTCAATGGTGAGAACCGCTCATTGGCTGAGAGGCGGAAGGCTAGCCTCTCTCAGCCAATGAGCGCTCTGCACCGGGATTTCTGTACTGAATTCATTCGGGTAGTACTGTTCTTAGAGAAGGCGGCTCCGTCGTGCACATGCGCGAGACCCGAATAACGACGGCCAAGCCGTCGTTATGGGTCTCGCACCAAAGGGGGCGTGCTGTCGATGGTGAGTGACAGCACGCCCCCTTTGGTGGGCGTGCCGGGGGCATGGCTGCCCAGACGGAGGTGTCCCCATGGGAACGCCTACCGTGAGGGGCCGGCCCCACTGACATCACTAGTGATGTCAGTGGGAGTGCTTTTGGCTCGGATAGAGCCAAAAGCACTCCAGGGCTTGCGGCAGACGAGACCCTACCACAAGGGTCTCATCGCAAGCCCGATGGTCACTATGGTCTTGACCATCGTGAGCATCATTTTGGCCGCTCACTATAGCTGTGGGTGGTCACCCACAGCTATGCGAGCGGCCAGGACGTCACTCTTAAATTCAGAGGGACGGCCCTGATTCAGAGCGAGCGCTCTGTCAGAGCGTCCAGCTCTGAATCAGGGCCTATAATTCCACAGCAAAAGACAATATTTTAACTCTTTACTTACACCACACTTTACATAATCAACCCAGCACCCATCAGCCTGGGGTGCCCTGGAGAGGGGAACCTCTTTATTGTGAGGGTCCCCAGCTCCCCAAGGATCCCTGGCCTGGGTTGACTAGCAGTCAGGGGTGATGCTTCGGCGAAAGGGCTCCCCTAGCTGTGGCATCACCCCCCATTAGAAAGGGTCCGGTGCTGGTTCTGGTAAATACAGGGGAACCCTACACATTTTTTCCTCTTGTATTTCCAGAACCAGGACCGAATCAGAGCCCAGTGCTGGTTGCGCTAAATACGGGGGACCCCTACATCATTTGTCCCCCGTATTTTGGCAACCAGGACTGATTCTGAAAAGCCTGGTTCTGGTTGTGCTTCATATGACCCTTACATCATTTATCACCTCTATTTAGCACAACCAGTACTGGCTTTCCAAAGCCCGGTGCTAGTTGCTTTTTTTGGGGGGTGCCCACGCCATTTTTATTTTTTTTACCCAAGTTTTCTTTTTTTTTAAAAACACACAGAAGTACAGACAGGTCTAACTGATCCTGCCCCTGCTTCTGTGCTTGTTTATTTATACACAAATGCAGGTATCACGGATCTTTCAGATCCGAGCCTACATCTGTCTGCTGCTACCTCCCCCAGGTCCTGCCACCTACACGCCAGCACTGACACTGCCACCGCACCACCACTGCTAACGCAGGCTACCGTCCCCGGGACCCGGCCACAGCTAACGACCCCTTTCTTCCCCGAGCCCACCACCGCTACCGCTCGCATTGGCCAGCTATCTCGGTGCACCCAAGTGAAGCCACAGTGAGAACACCTGCTGGAGGCTCCTACTGAGGCTGCACAAGGAATTGAAACTTCCTATCTCTATAATGGCGCAATTGTGAGGTAATAGTTTAAAAACTGTAACTTTCTCAATTACCTGAACCCCAAAAGGCCCTACCCTGGAACAATAGCCACCTAATAAAACAAATCCCAAGTCTAAATTTGCCTCCTACCCTGAGTTATGCCTTCCCAAATATCCCCCATGGAGAACTGCAGAAAAGTGGTCCTAACTGAAAGTGTCAGAAAAAACTGACAGTTGGTATTTTAGATTACTCCCAAATAGTATTTTTTTATTTTTTAGCAGCCAATAGCTTTTGAAGTGTAGCCCCTTAAACACCATGCCCCCCCGCCCAGAATTCTCTAAGGAGATTTCCATTTTTTTTTCGATTCAACCTTAATATAAGGGCACGAATATGCCCTTATAATATATATAAAGTCAATGGTTTAGAGGTCTGCCTGTTCCTTCGGGCTAATCTCTTGTACCACTGGACGGATTTTGATAGGGTTTACACTATTCTATACAGCATTGAGCAGGGAAGGTTTACAGGTTATCATTTGTGACAAAAGGGATCTGAGCAGCGATGATTTTGGTGAAGCAAAGTCGGTGTATAGGAGCTGGCCAGGGTGCTGAAACAGCAAGAGACATTGAGAGCCAATCAGAGATAGCAATGTGCCCTGTTGCTTAGCAGCAGTGTAGAGAGCAGAGGGGGTCAGGGACTTAGCAGGGTCACGTCTGAGGCAGACAGAGAGTGAGTGACAGCCTCCAACGAACCCATAAAGATATCCTGTTGCAGACACAGTAGCCAGGAAGGAGCCAAGGGAGGCATAGCTATCAGGAATAAAAAAAAAAAAATCATTGGAACACTATCGCATGATTTCCATACGATGGTGGCAAACATCGGACCGCCACCATCAAATGGTAAGAACACTACCATCGGAACAAAAACATCAATGGTTAGTAACCATTGGATTCTGATGTCCATCCCTATGCTGAACCTGCAGACGAACTCCGTCCACCACTCCTCCACCGTGAAGTGCTCCCTCGCCAATGTGATGTTACCGCTAAGGCACCTCCCTTGGAAGTCAGCACTGTTCTCGGACAGGGGCAACATGCTGAGGAAGCTCAACAGGAAGCCCAGGAAATACATGGTACATTGTGCAAAGAGAACATTGCTCATCATCATGTTCAGCAGCTGGGAAGGGGTGCACATGGAGGCTGCAGAAATATGCACAAGTGCCCCAGCCCCAAGGACATGCTGCTGATAATGCTTATGGTAGCTGCAATACAAATCTCTGATCCATGATCATCCTGCCCTTCCCAGCACAGCCCAGTGGCCAGGCCCCAGCAGGGCAGCAGCAGTGGGGGTTGTGGTGACACTGGTGAGATGCAGGATGCAGGAGGTTGTGGTGAGATGCAGAGGCGTGTGGTGTGATGCAGAGGACTGTGGTAAGAAGCAGGAGTGAGAAGCAGGGACCTGTGGTGAGTTGTAAGGGGCTGGGGTGAAATATAGGATGCTGTGGTGAAATGCAGGGGGCAGTAGTGAGAAGCAGGGGGCTGTGGTGACATGGTGTAGGTCGGTATGAGATGCAGGGGGCTGTGGCGAGATGAAATTGCTCCCGTGCGAAGCCGTGGCAGGTTGCTTATATATATAAATATATATATATATATTTATATATATATATACCAGTCAGTTATTATTTATCTATAATAGACATGTAACAATAGGCTCAATTAGGATACCATGTTCATTTTGTACAGATGAGAAATCCTTGGATGAAAGTTATCTCAGTAGGCAGGGGGGTATGTGCTGGCAAAGAAGAACTGGCCTTTGTAGGAGAGGGCAGAAAATTGCCTGCCGTGCAAAATCAAATTTTATTAGAGCAGGTGACTAATCAAGTAATTCACTACAGCACTCCCACTGCAGTGCGGAATACCCCCAGCTATCCCATGAAACATCTGATCCCTTCAAATCTTACACCATTTACTACACAACTCCATGCATTGTCCGAAATAAATACAGTAACTGCACAATTCGCAAATGGATTTGTGACATTACAACAGCATTTGTATCGCTCTTGGACTGTTCCTTTTTCCATCAGAATTGTAGATACAAAACTGAGTCAGTTCATGGTAGATGCTATCTGTGCAGCGGCGTTCCTCCTCGCGGTGTCACCCGGTGCGGGGAGGGATGCCTTCGGCGCGGCATAGCCGTGCTCCGCCGAAAAGGGCAGCACCCAGCTCCAGTCACTGAGGGGGAGCCTGCACCTTGGTGTCACCCCTCGGCGGGTGACACCTGCATGCGGCCCGCACCCCCTTTGAGACACCACTGTATCCATGCGCAGGATGACAGACTGTAATACAATTCTTTGTTCTCTGGCTGCTGTGGGACTAGAATCCCAGCAATCCAGAGGCCGGCAGAGAATTCTATAACTGTTTTGAGACCTGTTTACCCTAACTCAAAAGGATATATGTCTGAGGATAGAAAACAATTTACTTACAAAAATGATATAAATAAAATAACCATTTACTCATCATTAGTACTATTGTAGGTGGCAGATATATTGTGACTCTTTGGCATCAAAATAAACAAGTAGATAGAATATTTTTAGCCCATAGTCTTATCCTGTGATGCTCCACTGTAGCTCCCTATTGAGCACTGGCGTCACAAGGGAGGTGCGGGCCGCACAGGGTGTCACCAGCTGAGGGGTGACACCAAACTGCTGGCTCCCCCTCAGTGACAGGAGCCGGGTGCTGCATTACTTGCAGCACTCGGCTCCTAGCTCAGTGAGGGAGCCTGCACCTCTAGCACCCCAAGTGTAACAAAAAATGGGGGTTCGGCCCGCGGGACCACATCCCCTAAATTCCCAGCCGCGCGCGGTGAAGGGTACCTGTCCTCCCTACCCGCACCAGGTGCGATGTCAGATAAGGACGCCATTGCTATTGAGATACTCCTCTCTACTTATCGGTCCTAGGGGTCTATGTATTAAGCCTTGGAGAGAGATAAAGTGGATGAAGATAAAGTTCCAACCAATCAGCTTTACAGGCTGTGCTTGAAAAATTATTTAGGAGCTAATTGGTTGGTGCTTTATCTCCATCCACTGTCTCTCTCTCCAAGGCTTAGTACATAGACACCCTACTGTTAAAACCCAGAAAGTATAAAATTGGAGTAGGTGTAAGGAAATGTGGAATACCTTCTGAAACACCAAATTGAGGAGAAAAATTAAATGTGGTATTTCCATAGTAACATTACAGACTTGCTTACATAGCTACATACTGTATGTATACTGAAGTCAATTACAACTTCAAAAGCAAACATTTTTTTATGACTGCCCATCAAAGGAAGAGCTGGCCGGAACAACAATGACTTCACAAACGTTAACATACACAGATGTATAAGAAGATCTTAGCTTACAACATCTAACACCGCGTGGACAAAGAGATCTATGTACACTGTGGTGGCGTGGGTCCAGTTTTTCACGGGTCTGACATCTCTACTGTAGTTGATCAAGAGATTTTGAGTCAGATGATGCAAACTTGAATTCTTCATCTGTATACTTTCATTGGCAAGGCATTCTAGAGTGGCCCCTGGAAGACAAATAACAGGCAGTAAAACAGTACAGCATTAAACCAAGCTGCTTAAAAGTATCCTTACTTAATGCAAGCTGTGCAAGGCTAACTGTATTTTCCTCACCATGACAATTTGATAGCTTACATGATTCTGGTCTAAGTACAGTATGTAATTTAGATAAAAGAGAAAAGATACAATTTTCAAAAAAATATGCAAATACAAGCAACAAAAAAACCCATACTTTAATTTCAGCTCCAAAGTTTAAATATATTATTATTATTATTATTATTATTATTATTATTATTATTATTATTAATATTAATATTATTATTATTATTATTATTATTATTATTATTAATCATACTAATCATCATGATAATTATCATAATAGTTATTATAACAATTGCTAGTTACATAAACAGCATTTTGACTACTAAATAAATTAGATAACATGTTTAAAGTACATCATTATTTACTTAACGTACATCAAAGTTGTGAAAAATTATGTAAAAATAAAAATAATTAAAAATGTAATTAACTCACTGGTGTATTTTCCTAAATGTTTCTAAATTGGAATAACTCGGAATAAAATATTTTCAAAATAAGACTACAGCAGCCAAATTATACTTTGGAATCACATAAAAAGATCAATATCTCTTAATTAGTATCTTCAGGTAAACAGGTGTCTATATTATATTATATAAAAAACAACTAAGGCTAAAAATCTAAATAATAGCAAAGTGTTTGATAATATTTTCTAAATCATATCTGGAGCATGCATGATAAACTATAATGCAACTATAAAAATATATATTTACGTTTTGGCTTACCTGCCACAGAGATGATCAATACAGATAAAAAAGCCATCTGATTAAGAATTTCAAATTTAGATCTGAGTCACGGTGATGAAAAAGCAGCCTGAGGCTCAGCACTGGGTAACAGGCTCACACAGACACCACCAACAAACACTCCAAGGCCTGAATGAAAAGTCAGCAGTTACCTGTAAATTAGCAAGCTGTCCATCTAACCTCCTCTTTCTCAGTAATCCTATTACAAGTCTGATTTCATCTTTTCCAAGAGGACAGAACAGAAGATACCACAAGTTCTTAAATAAGCAGCAAATGCACAGTTAATTAGATTTTCAGAAGCTCTTTTACCTGTGGCTTAGGTCCAGCTTATAAATCTGACTCTTATCCCAATAATTAGAGTATCTGTAAAAGAGACGATAACCCAACCTCAGATCACAGTGACCTGATGGAAGGATTGAGTAAGGCATGGAAAGAGGGTGCATAAATATAACTCTATACCTATATAATATCTAAATTAATAATTGTTCCTTACTTTGTACAGAAGGACTTGCTTTTAAAAAAAAGGTTATATAGCTGAACAGAGGCAAACATGTGGAAAGCCATACATATAGTATATGCACAGCACTGTACTGCATACACTGCAGGGGGCCTGGCGAACACCAGCTCTAGGACAGAGAAGTGCCCAGTGATTGCCACCATTGGTGGAGGACTGTGCCTGGTTTGGGGTCCTGGAAAACCAGTTCTGGTAAGGATGAGCAGTCTTACTTAATTGGCAAGCAAGACCAGCCAATCAAATTTTGTATTTGCCACTACCTGTGAATGAGTCAATTATGGAGTCACGGGCTGGCTGGCCACTCGGGAGCAACCACTGCAAACTAATTAAGTGTCACTGTGACATAGATCCCCCCTCCCCTGCTTAATAAACCATTGGTTTATAATTTGTTCTGTATCACTGTAGTGACTGTATGCATCTTGTTACAATTCAGAGGACTCAAATTATAATTTAAGATTCATATAGTTTTGTTAGCTTCTGTAGCATAAAAAAACCACCGGGAGACCGTACTAAGGGGGCGATTCAGACCCATTCGCAAGCGGGCGTTTGCTCGCTAGCCGGCGATGTTTAAGTACTGCGCATGTGCAAAGTACTCAGGACCTCATTCAGAGTCGGTCGAAGCGGCCACTAGGGGTGAGCGGGTTCGGATTTCTGAAATCCGAACCCCCCCGATCCGAGTCCGATCCGAGTCAGGCTCGACTTTTCCCGCCTGACTCGGATCTGAAATCGAGGCAAAACGTCATCATCCCGCCTTCCGAGTCTCGCAGGTTTTGGATCCTATATAAGGTACCCGCGTCGGCGCCATTTTCTCACTCGGCTGTGGACAGTGAAGAGGGAGGGTGGGAGTTAGGGCTGTGTAGTGTAGTGTAGTGCTGCTGTTGTCCACTACTTCAAAGTCCATAGGGGCTGGCTGTGTTGTGCTGTGCTGCTGTTGTTAATAGGGGCTGTGTCCACTACTTCAAAGTCCATAGGGGCTGGCTGGACTGTGTTGTGCAGTCAGTTCTCCATAGGGGCTGTGTCCACTCCAAAGTCCTGTGCAGTGTCCCAGTCCTAAAGGGGTGCTGTAGTGTTGTCCAGGGGGTGCTCTGTCCATCAGGGGTGCTCCCCCCAAGTGCTAAAAAAATAATATATTTTCTGTGTTTGTGAATTGTGTGCGCAGTAGCCGCACGTGCATCAACAAAGTAGTGCCAAGCGTGCGCCTGTGTCATAAGTAAAGGGCCGGCTGGCTTGACCGTTAAAGGGTGCTGTAACCCCCAAAGTACACTCCAGTTCAAACCAAAAAAATAATATTTATTGTGTGTTTGTGAATTGTGTGCGCAGTAGCCGCACGTGCATCAACAAAGTAGTGCCAAGCGTGCGCCTGTGTCATAAGTAAAGGGCCGGCTGGCTTGACCGTTAAAGGGTGCTGTAACCCCCGAAAGTACACTCCAGTCCAAACCAAAAAAAAAATTATTTTCTGTGTTTGTGAATTGTGTGCGCAGTGGCCGCACGTGCATCAACAAAGTAGTGCCAAGCGTGCGCCTGTGTCATAAGTAAAGGGCCGGCTGGCTTGACCGTTAAAGGGTGCTGTAACCCCCAAAGTACACTCCAGTTCAAACCAAAAAAATAATATTTTTTGTGTGTTTGTGAATTGTGTGCGCAGTAGCCGCACGTGCATCAACAAAGTAGTGCCAAGCGTGCGCCTGTGTCATAAGTAAAGGGCCGGCTGGCTTGACCGTTAAAGGGTGCTGTAACCCCCAAAGTACACTCCAGTTCAAACCAAAAAAATAATATTTATTGTGTGTTTGTGAATTGTGTGCGCAGTGGCCGCACGTGCATCAACAAAGTAGTGCCAAGCGTGCGCCTGTGTCATAAGTAAAGGGCCGGCTGGCTTGACCGTTAAAGGGTGCTGTAACCCCCAAAAGTACACTCCAGTCCAAACCAAAAAAAAATTATTTTCTGTGTTTGTGAATTGTGTGCGCAGTAGCCGCACGTGCATCAACAAAGTAGTGCCAAGCGTGCGCCTGTGTCATAAGTAAAGGGCCGGCTGGCTTGACCGTTAAAGGGTGCTGTAACCCCCAAAGTACACTCCAAACCAAAAAAAAAAATATTTTGTGTGTTTGTGACTTGTGTGCACTGTGGCTGCATGTGCATCAACAAAGGAGCAGCACCAAGCGTGCGCCTGTGTCCCATAAGTAAAGAGCCGGCTGGCTCATTTCTTAAAGGGTGGTGTAACCCACAAAGTGCACTACTCTCCAGCAAAAATAAAAAAATATTTTCTGTGTTTGTGTGCGCTTTAGCCGCACGTTTATATCAATATAACATAAATGGAGGACCAAACTTTCTCCAATAAAAATAAAATAGGGAAAGATCAAGAACAACTTCCTCCTAGTGCTATTGCTGCTGCTGGGAGTTGTTCATCATCCCAGAGAGGAAGTAGGAACATCACTACTTTTACTAAACAATTGACCCTCCAACAGTCCCTAGCGATGAGGATGAAGTACGACAGCAGTCATCCTGAAGCAAAACGTATAACTGAGGCCTTGACTGCTATGTTGGTGTTAGACGTGCGTCCGGTATCCGCCATTAGTGCAGTGGGATTTAGACAATTGATAGAGGTAGTGTGTGTCCGGTTCCAAATCCCATCTAGATTCCACGTGCATCCTCAAAGCAGCAGCGACAAGCGTGCGTCTGTCTGTTAAAGGATGGTGACACCCTCAAAGTGTGCTACACAAACAATAAAAATATTCTTCTTCTTTTTTCTGTCTTTGTGAATTGTGTGGGCTGTAGCCGCACCTGCATCCTTAAAGCAGCAGCGACAAGCGTGCGTCTGTCTGTTAAAGGGTGGTGACACCCTCAAAGTGTGCTACACAAACAATTAAAATATTGTTCTTTTTTTTTCGGTCTTTGTGAAATGTGTGGGCTGTAGCTGCACCTGCATCCTTAAAGCAGCAGTGACAAGCGTGCGTCTGTCTGTTAAAGGGTGGTGACACCCTCAAAGTGTGCTACACAAACAATAAAAATATTCTTCTTCTTTTTTCTGTCTTTGTGAATTGTGTGGGCTGTAGCCGCACTTGCATCCTCAAAGCAGCAGCGACAAGCGTGCGTCTGTCTGTTAAAGGGTGGTGTAACCCTCAAAGTGCGCTCCACAAACAATAAAAATATTCTTTTTTTTTTTTCTGTCTTTGTGAATTATGTGGGCTGTAGCCGCAATTGCATCCTCAAAGCAGCAGCAACAAGCGTGCGTCTGTCTGTTAAAGGATTACATCGGTGACAGCATCCAAGTAGGCATGTCAGACAGTCCGTACCTGTACTGGCAGGAAAAAGAAGCAATTTGGAGGTCCCTGTACAAACTGGCTCTATTTTACCTGAGTTGCCCCCCTCCAGTGTGTACTCCGAAAGAGTGTTTAGTGCAGCCGGGAACCTTGTCAGCGAAAGGCATAGGAGGTTGCTTCCACAAAATGTGGAGAAGATGATGTTCATAAAATGAATTATCAACTCTTCCAGGGAGACCAGCCTCCAGAACGTATAGAGGGACCTGTGGTTCCAGGGTGGACGAATTAATACTCTGTGAGGATGAGGACGTACACACTGAAGAGGGTGAGGAATCGGTGGATGAGGAGGATGAGGATGACATCTTGCCTCCGTAGAGCCAGTTTGTGCAGGGACAGATTAATTGCCAGCTTGTTTTGTGGGGGCCCAAACGAACCAATCATTTCAGCCACAGTTGTGTGGCAAACCCTGGCGCTGAAATGATTGGTTTGTTAAAGTGTGCATGTCCTGTTTATACAACATAAGGGTGGGTGGGAGGGCCCAAGGACAATTCCATGTTGCACCTCTTTTTTTTCTTTGCATTATGTACAGTTTGGGGCCTAGTTTTTCAAACTGCCATCCTGTCTGCCACTGCAGTTTCACGCCTAGATGGGTCACGTGTTTGTGCCGCCCACTCGTGTCGCTTAGCATAGTCATCCAGCTACCTCGGTGCAACCTTTTGGACATAAAAACACTATTGTGAGGTGTGAGGTGTTCAGAATAGACTGGAAATGAGTGGAAATTAAGGTTATTGAGGTTAATAATAGCATAGGAGCAGAAAAACCTACAAATTCTGTGATTTTAGCTGTTTTTATGCTTTTTTTCAAAAAAATACAGATCCAAAACACAAAACCCAGAACCCAAAACACGGAAGGGTGGTTTTGGCAAAACCAATCCAGATCCAAAACACGAAGAAAGATCCAGATCCAAAACCAAAACACAAAACACGAAAAGTGGCCGGTGCACACCCCTAGCGGCCACACGGTCGTACGCGAAAAGTGGCCGTATATGCAAATGATTCCCTCGCAAGTTGCGTCCCTAAGTTCGGATCGGTAGTTGGCCGACCAAGGAGAGGAGGTGGTCGGAAGACAAAAAAACACGCCCCCTTCTCGTACGCATTGCACGTCATCTCCGGGCATATAAGGATTAATCGAGACCATCGGCAACCATCGAAACTGGTCGTAGAGCTTAAGGTTGACCATACCCTCTCTTAAGCTCTACGATCATGTCAGTGTAAAAACCTCCCATATCACATGTGCCATGACGCTACTTTGTTAATTATGCACTCCCATAAACCGTATGCACTCCCACAAAACGCTGTCCGCATAATTAGGCACGCCTGCATTCGGATCTCCATTCCCCCGTTTTCAAGCACCTTCCCCTGTTACCAGCCACAAACGCCTACATCTGTCACTCAAACTACCAACCTGGCTGTGTCAAGGAGAGAGAAATTTCTGATCGTAGCTGCTAGTTTGCGCACGCGCATTGCGAACTGTACGCATGCGCAGTATAGCGAACATCGGTGGCGTACGACCGTGCGGCCGCTTCGACCGACTCTGAATGAGGTCCTCAGTATGCGTGTGCAAACCTATTACAGTGATCGAGAAGTGATCACTTGTAGCACACCAAAGGCTGTTAATGGGTGTTGACGGAGGAGTGGTTGAGTGAACGCAGGCATGTCAGAGTGCCTGAACGCCGTTTCATGGGCGTCCTTAATTAACATGCATCATCAGCATTCACGTGACAGAGCTGTATTAAAGTCAGCAGCTCTCGCAGTACTTGCAGTAGCCTCAGGTCTACCTTAGCAGTGCAAATGGGTTCAATGGAGCATGATGGTACCAATGTTCCCCTTACGTAGCGGCGTCTCACCGTTCACTCATAGAGGGAAGTGGGTGGACTTTAGTAGCGGATGGGCATCTGCATGTTTGAACAGCGATTGCCTGTGCAATTGCATTTTTGCATACACATGCTACGTCACACACCAAGCGATCGTATGCTAGTGAGCGGGTCTGAATCGCCCCCTAAGATCCGCTGGATTTTCACAGGACATTGAGGGACAGATGGGGTCAGTAACAATATTTTATATCATTCTGTACTTGGTAAATATTTAGTTGTTTTTTATGTTTTTGGTGGATAATCTCTTTGTGAAAAAACCCACACAAGACACAGCTACAATGACCACCAAACATAAATAAACATAAATACTCTGTAGAACACGGATGACTTGCTAATGCTCTGTCATTGAGTTTTTTGCCCTGTATCAGAAACCCTTCAAGCACTTTAATTTAATATGCTTCTCTAATATGGGGGTCACCGAATTGTAATCTGCTTTTTAACTAAGCAGCAAACTAATCAGGCTAAGAGTAAACAGAGCGTTTTCATGTTTCTTCTATGAAAATGGATATTTGTACATTTGTGTGACCATGCATCGTGGCTGTACCCCATTCATTTAAACCATACCTCTTCTCTGCCTTGTTCATTTACTTCTTGTATATTGTATTGTAAGAGTTTTAAACAGTGAAGGCAGCTCTTATACAGTAGATCTGTGTTTGGGCACTGCTGATAGATTTCCTCCCAGCAGGACATGAGATATGCTGGATTGGATGCTTTGGCATTCTGCGACCTCCAAGACCCTTACTAGTGCACCACTGATGTAAAATATATCAACCTGGGTGCAAGTCAAGAAGAGTCATTTCAGTTGTCAATTATATCTACCTACAAACCTGCACATTTTGAACCCAATAACAGAGCATCAGTTACACATTGCAACTTACTAAACTCTATAAAATGCAGAATAATGCAGAGGTGCTACAGGTATACAATTGGTTGTCTCTGTGCTCTGTCTGTGACTTTCATCAAGGCACAGACACAATAAGAAGGTGGTCGGGTGGCAGAAGAATGCTCCCATGCTATCTTATAATACCATATAATATTGTGGTTTGCAGAGATGACTGACAGGAGAGGCAGAATGGAGCATCCATTAAAAACTGAAATGTGAAACTTACCATGTCACATACTGTAGAATTTAACATAGCTGCAGAGCCCCTTAAAGGTGTCATAGTCTAATGGTGCATACATACGGGACGATTGTCAACGATAACGATATCGTTGAATGATCTCCCGAGTGTGCTGGATGATCGATATCGATCATCCAGCACACCACCAACCCACTAACGACAGCCAATGACCCGCTTCCCTATAGTAACCTGGTCTATATCGACCAAGTTGGCCTGCATGCACAGTCGATGGACGATATCTTTATCGTCAATACGTGCCCGCGCATCACAGGTCGTTGGTGGGTTGGAGGCACCGAAAAATGCACGATATGAACTATAACGATATGATCGATATCGTTCATAACGTGCATTTTAATCGTACCATGTGTACGCACCATAAGTGTTGGATGGGTGAGCATACTATTGTAATGCTTTAAATGTAAAAGTATTTGTGATACAAGAAGTGTATGATTCCCACAGAGCCATTTAATGTTCTTTAAGATGCACATAAGCACGTTGTTGAAAACAAATCTGTTTCTATCCACTAATCTTAAGTGCCTGATTGTTTTTTAAAAGTAATTAAACACTAATGACCCTTCCTCTGAAATATCTACAGTTGATTAATTACTGAAATGAAAATGAGATATTTAATCAATTTTTAGTAGCTGTTCTTTAAACTCCTGAATTGTGAGATGCACACATAGAATATTGCAAAACAGGTATTATATGTGGGATGTATGCTGCTAGAATACAATGCTATAATATAACTAAGGACATGAGCAGTACACACAGTATATCATCAAGTGAGTCTGATTAAGAGACCCAATGGGGACCTGGTCAAGATACTGGCTTGGTTGCCGCCATAGGGGTCTGGGCCCCTTAGTGTCCACTGGGCTTTAGAGAGGTGTCTAAGTTGCTTTATGGATCATCTGACTCTGATATCAAATGTGTGGCTCCTGTATCAGTTTTCGCCACTCGCTAAATCAACTTTAACTTAATATGAAACATTTTAACTACTGCTTCAGTTTGAAAATACAGTGTATGTGTCACCCATATGCAATAGTTCTTGCCATATTCTTGGCTAAACTGATGTTCATGAGAATGTGGACTATGAACCAAACAGAACAGGTTGTGTTTTTTTGACGAGTTTGGCCTCAAAGAGGTTGAACGTAATAGCCGTTAATTTAAGGCTTATTAAGTAAATTGCCATCAGTATTCAGTGATTTACAAATTCCTTATTTCTGCTCAGTTTTCTTATAATTCCAAAAGGGCTGAGGTGGTCCCATGATTCTCTTAGGACATTTCCATTTAGTTTTAGATCTGAAACTTTCTAAGTTTTCTTGCCCTGGAAAAGTCCCTACCCAGAGTGATTTGAAAACTTTTGTAGCATTTTAACTAAGGGCCTGATTCATTACCGATCGCAACTGCAATTAGGCACGCGAACAGCCGATTGTTGCGTACTGTGTAGTGCAAGTGCGCGAACCGGCCACTGCGATTGGGACTGCGAGTGACCACGCAGACCCATCACAGAGTGATTGACAGGAAGTGCCATTTGCGGATAGTGATGGGAGGGTGGTCGGCGAAGCGCAGGCATCCCAGTGCATTTGAACGCAGTTGCAATGGCGTGCATAAATTATCCACTGCGATGCCCGAATGTAGCTTGAGTACTCATAGTGTGCGATGAAGTTAGAAATTCCTAAGTAAGGTCAAAGCAACTGCAAGTGTGCGTGAGGCTGCGATGGTACTCGATAGTACCGATGATTTTGCAGTCTTGCTAAACATTACGGATGTGTGTAAGGTAAGGTGAACATACCTATGTTGTGTTGCAACGGCATAGCAATCGCAGAGGATTAGCATACTATCGCAGTGAGACTGCGTGCGAAATCGCTATTGCAATCAGGCCCTAAGTTTGATGTTTGAGTTTCTATGAGGTCTGAAGAACTTATGAGCCTACTGGCCGTGACTGTACTAACTATTCCCATAATACTTATTCATGTACCGTTTTAATTTTTTGCTGATAAATGGACCCTACGACACTCTAAAATGATCTCCATTCTCATTATCACCTTATCCAATCATGCCTCACTGCTTGGGTCTGGAATCTCAGCCAGTCTTGTGTTACACTCTAGCCCCTGGCTGATCCTTCCTGCTCTTTTAACTTTGGCTTACGCTAAGTCGGCTTTGGAAGAGCGCCTGACAGCTTATCTAGACACAAATTGCCCTGCTGGTACTTCCAATAAATGTTTTGGTGTGCCCGTAAAGGCTATTCATAGAGGAGTGGCCATAAAACAGGCTATTGTCTCAAAAAATAACAGGTGCAATTGCTTTGAGACGTTGAAGACATAATAAATGTCAACACACCTATGGCCTTAACAAAGAATTTAGCTCTTTACATATTCTAATTCAGTATATTCTTCTTTCCCATACAGAAATTTTATATGGGGGCAATTTAGCTGGAAAGTTGCTTGCCCCATAAATTGAGAGCTCACCAGCACTTCTCCGAGAGGTGGCCGGATAGCCAATCCAGCAGTGATTGCCAATCAATTCGCCCACTATTATTCTCGTCTTTATAGCCTGAAACATGACAGTGCTAATTTCTAGCTGATACAGTTAATTCCTTTCTCACTGGCGCTTACCACCTCTTACTGATACAGAAATATGTGCTTTAAATACTCCTTGGACAGAGGCTGAAGTTGAACAGGCGATTAAATAACTCCTGGCTGATAAGGCAGCTGGTCCAGTTGATGTCTTTAATTTATGTTTCTTTCTGTGAAAAACTTGTGCCTACCCTTACTTCTTTATTTAATGCTTTGCTTAATGCTGTGTTGCAAGGAGGTGCCTTTTTTCCTGAAATGCTAGAAGCCCAAATTGTGACAATTCTGATACCTGGGAAGGATCTTGCTGAATACAAGAATTATAGATCCATCACTCTACGTAATAGAGACCTTAATGGTTTATGCTAAGTTGATTGGCAAACGCATCTACTCCCTTATTCTCAGCATTGTCCATGCAGATCAGGTGGAATCCATAACAGGTAAGCAGGCCTCCGATAATACCCATACAGTATAGATTAGCAAATAAGCTATGACTGACACTTGAGCCAAAGTTGTCCTGCTTTCGTTGAATGCAGAGTCAGCATTCCTCAGACTTCATTGGCTCTATATAAAGGAGGTGCTTTACCATTTTGTTTTTTGCGATTGAATTCTTGCCTCTATTATGGTTATTATAGGGACAGTCGGCAGCTCAGTTATTTAGTAATGGGTTCCTGTCTGACACCTTCCCTTCTTCTAATTGGACCCGATAAGGCTGTCCTCTCTTCCCCTCTATTTTTATCTTAGCCATGGAACAATTGGTTGCTATGACAAATGAGTCTTTACCAATGCCTCATGACACTTGCCACAAATTATTTTTGTTCTCAGAAAATAGCTTTTTATTTGCAACCTATCCACAGTCTCTGTTACCAGTTCTTCATTATATCCTTGACTGCTAAAGACGGGCGTCTTTTTTCCGGCTCAATGATACAAAGTCGGATGTCCTTCCTGTGAATATTACTAATTCGACTCTGGCTGTCCTGCAGGCTAAGTTTCATCATGTTTGGAAATTGGACTCTTAATCTCAATGTACTACCCACATTAGATACTATTTTTGAGGTTAATTTAGATTATCACTTAGGCAGTGTCAGCTCTTGGTTTTCATTTGAAATATTTTGGTTTTGTTGTGTGTCAGCTTATAAAATGATGCTTCTCCTCAACGTAATATATTTAGTACTATCCCTTATTCCATCAGTAAGATATACATTATTCAGCTACCATCTTAATTGTCCTCCTATGTGTGAAAATGTAAGCCGTGAAGATTGCCCAATCCCGTATAGTACTACCTAAACATTATGCACTTTAGCCCTCATTCACCTCCATTTCTATCATGAAGCCTCCACTCTCACTCTTAATGTGCGAGATTGGGCCCCACTACCAGGGACTAAGGGCCTGATTTAGAGCCGCTCGTTAGCGCCAGTACGCTCGTTCACCGAACGAGTGAGAAAATGTTAATTCCTGCACTCGCTCGAAAGTTCACTCGTATCCAGGGCCGGCCTTCCCGTTACGCCAAGTACGCAGCTGCGTACGGCGCCAAACTGTAAGGGCGCAGCCGGCATCACAATGCCTCTGCGCCACTTTCAGGGGGAAGACTGCAGTCCCGGCTCCAGGAATCCCAGCTCCCGGACCTTGACTCAACTAGGAAGCCCGCCGAGGCCCGTCCGCTCCTATCGCTACTCCCTCCAGCGGCGCTCGCCGCGTCCAAAACAGACTTTGTTGAACATACCCGCCGGCGGGCCGTCCCCTGTGCTCAATAAAGTTTTGTTTTGGACGCGGCGCGCGTGATGATGTCACGCGCCGCTGGAGGGAGTAGCGATAGGAGCGGGTGGGCCCCGGCGGTGTGAAGTGGTGACAGGGCTGCGGGAGTCTGGATGTACAGGAAGGTGAAGGGGGCAGAATAAGATGGAGGCTGGGCCAGAGGAACATAATGAGGACTGGGGAGCAGAAGGTGTCAGGTCACAAAGGCAGGTGAAGGGGGCAGAGGATAATGAAGGAGGCTAGAGGCAGAGGAAGGTGATGGGGGCAGGAAGCAGAGGATAATGAGAGAGGTAGAGGAAGAGGTGATGGGGTAGGAGGTGATGGACTGGAAGCAGAGGAAGGTGAAAGGGCAGAAGCAGATGAAGGAGGCTGGGGCAGTGGAAGGTGATGGGCAGAAGATGAAGGAGGCTGGGGCACTGTCATCAAGAAGACCTTGCACAAAAGACGGAAGACAAGAACTACAGCCTGAGAGACAGTGTGGTAAGTCATAGCATATTTTTACTTTATTTAAAGGCTGGCATATACTTCAGTTTATATATATATATATATATATATATATATTTATTTTATTTTATTTTTTTTGGTAAATAGGCGTCACTCCAGAGACTTCTACCTCCATGAACAAACGTTTTTTATTTTCAATTTTTCGGGGTTACATTCCCTTCATCAGGATACACACACGGGACTGGGGGGGGGGAACATGTTCTTGCACCTGGGCCCACTACTCTAGTTCCGACACTGGGGGGAGGCATTACATGTATGTGGAATAATGCAATATAAAGGGCATTGCATGTGTGGCATAATGTATTAGGGCGTTACATGTGTGTGGCATAATACATTATAAAGGGCATTACATGTGTGTGGCATAATACATTATAAAGGGCATTACATGTGTGTGGCATAATACATTATAAAGGGCATTACATGTGTGTGGCATAATGTATTAGGGCGTTACTGATGTCACCCCCTCCCTGTTACCAACTGCTGTCACACTCTCCCTGCTGTCACCGTCTCAATGTCACCCAGTGCTATCACCCTCTCCATGTCATCATCCACTGCTGTCACTCTTTCCCTGTCACCCAGTGCTATCACCCTCTCCCTGTCACCCAGAGTTGTCACCCTCTCCCTGTCACCCAGTGCTGTCACCCTATCCCTGAATATGTATCTTTGGGTATAATTGTCTTAGCACCCAGGGTGGTCCTGCTGTATAAGGACTTCATACATATTCATGTGGGGCCTATGTGTTTTTTTTTTTTTTGTAAAGCATAAAAGAATAATTATTTTCACGTTGGGGCTAATGTGTTTTTTTTTTAGCCTATGGGGGTTATTCAATTAGATGCAGGGTTTCCCCCGTCACTAATTACAGTAAAAAAATCCCCCGCTGCGCGGGGAAAGGCTGTGCAATTAAATAGCCCTTTTCTGTTGCCGAAAAATCGGGAATATTTCAGAAGGGGCGCCAAAATTTATATCCGCTTACCAAAAAAATTAGGCTCAGGCCGGCCCTGCTTGTATCTAATCTTCCGCCCCAAAGTCTCCCAACCCCTCCTCTAGCTAACGAGCGAGCAAAATTGCGAACGTCCATTTCCCAATTTGGTTGCAGGGAACGCTCGCACAAGTCCAAACCGGAAGTGGGCCTGTCAGATTTCGATTACCTGCTCGTTCATTCTGCATACATACTTTAATCGTATCATGCCAATCAATATATTAATTAGCTTAATTGCTCTTCACATGTTTGCCATCCGTTTTTTTTGTTTTTTTTTCAATAAACTTTATTGTTGTCCGTGTGTGTCATTTTACCCGCAGAATACGTACGGTTTCACCAATGGTTTACTTTATCACAAAAACATGTTGTAACCAATTATCCTATTGTTTTCCTGTGTTTAGGATATTCCTATTTTCAGATTTAAATTTCTTTATTTAAATTAGCTTACGCATGTCACTGCATGAAGCCTATCCTAACTCACATTAGATTTTGGAGCCTGTAGGACACATGACTCATACAATAACCAATACAATGGTTCCTGTTAATTTACAAAGTACATTA
This sequence comes from Taudactylus pleione, assembly GCA_031769625.1. Taxonomy (NCBI): domain Eukaryota; kingdom Metazoa; phylum Chordata; class Amphibia; order Anura; family Myobatrachidae; genus Taudactylus; species Taudactylus pleione. The sequence continues at coordinate 4,489,661 of JAUIMM010000320.1, read as the reverse complement.
GCCAATCAAAAGTTTTCTCTGGCCTTTATTAAAACAGTTTGTTGTAAAAAAAATCATTGCCATCATGAGAGCCTCCGCATTTACAACACGGGAGCTGTTGGTCCTCACAGAGGTCATGGACCGGAGGATCACCAGCCAGCCTCCCCCCATCACCAACCGGACCAAGCGATCGGCCTATGCGGAGGTTCGCCACCACCTGCGCTCCTTCGGCTCACGCCGTAATATAGGCCAATTAGAGCGCAGGTGGTCTGATCTGCGGTGCCTCACCCCCCGCTTGCTGGCATGTTTTCGGCAGCGGATCGCTGCAAGTACGTTTTTTTTTTGTTTGTAGGATTTGTTTTCTACCCTATCTGCGTGTGCTTGTTTCCAGTATAGCCCTGTTTGTTTTTTGCGGCCCTATCTGCGTGTGCATGTTTGTTTTCAGTATCGCCCTGTTTGTTTGTTGCGGCCCTATCTGCGTGTGCATGTTTGTTTTCAGTCTAGCCCTGTTTTTTGTTTTTTGACATGTCTGTGTGTGCATGTTTTCCTTTTTTAGAATGTTTGTTATTTTTTTGGTGTTGTAAATTTGGCTTCCACACCCCCCTTTCCCTAATAAAATTAAAACATTTTTCCTTAATCATTTAGGGGCTGAACGCAGAATCCGGACTCGCCGCAGAGTTCGGCGCCGGGCTCGGCCCCTGCCGCCGACGACCAGTCCGAGCCCATCTCCCCAACCTTCCCCCAATTCCCCCTCCACCCCTGCCTGGCCAATAGCTGAGGCCCCTCACTCTCCCAATTTGCCCTACCCCCAAAATTCACCCTCCCCTCCAACCCCCCTCTCTTTTCTTCACCCTCCCCTCCACCACCCCCTAGATTTTCCGGCCCGTCAACAATTTCCGCCCTCTCCCCTCCCTCAACCCACCAGCACTGGCCCACCTCCGGGATTTCGACGCTGGCCATTAGACACTTGCCGGGATTAAACAGTCGGGATGCCGACGGTTGGTATTTAGACCATCGGGATCCCAACTGCATCTCACGGCAGCATGTGGCTAGGGTGTATCCACTCTTACTCCCTGCGGGCACAGGTTGAGTATTAGGATTACACCTGCCGTGATGTCTGTACTAGCTGCCGCTATCCCTGTGATTAGTCTGATTGAGGCTGGTAGATTGGCGGTGCGGTGTGGCCAGTGGATTATCTTTGATTCCCACTGCAGGCGCTGAGACCTAGGATCCCCGCTAGCCACTACAGGTGGCTTAGCCAGCAAATCAGCTAAGGAGATATCCTGTGTAGGAACCAGTTACCCCCCATTTGCACACGGACCAGCGCTACCTCTGGGGCCATGGATAGGTCTCAGCTGGATACATGCCGGCTGTGTGAAAGCAGATCCAGGTTCACTGCACCAAGACCAAGGTGATTTTTACATGCTGGTAAGTAACCTGAAACATCCTGTGTGACTGCTAGCCTGTTATTTGTGCAGTCAGTGGATTTTCAAATTGATACATTTACACTATCGGCTATGGTGGGAAATAGTTACTGTTTCACCAGCTGTCTGCAAGTTCCCAGTGAATGAAACAAACTGGGTTTACTAATTGAGTCCAGGTGTGCTAATTGGGTGCACAATATACTGAAGTCCGGTGGATAGACTCACATCGCTACACTTAGGGCCTTAATCATAGGCTGGTTTTCTTTTGCACTTATTAGTGTTTTCCCTTTTATTGAGCCTGATCAACTCTGATTTATAGGACAAATAGTGTGTTTTTACAGTATGTCTATTTAGATAATGTCTATGTTGGCCTAGATACATATGGTTTCCTTTTCTTTATTATTTATGTATTTAGATTTAATCTATAGAATAAATTATTGTTCATGATAGTGTGTTGCTTTCTATGTCCCGACAAGGGTGTCTTCAGCTCAATTTACTTGTCTTTCCTTGCTGTTTTTGTGAGGTTGACATATCCTCTTTGTTATTGCTGCGATCCTACCTGTAAATTTCCATTATTTAGCGCTGTGCATTTCTCTTGGTTTCTGTGCAATTGATGGCAGTGTATCATTGATGGCAAAACTATCAACCATCAGTGGTTAACCATCAATGGCCATCCCTATGCCGATCCCACTGCAGCCCAGGGTAACCAAGGACACCCGAAGCTAGCAGCTGAAGCCATACCACAGGGCTAGCTGTACTATAGGCAGGGCAATAGAAAGCCTGGAACAACTGAGGACACCCACAGCTAGCAGCTGAGCACTAAGCAACATGGCCAACTGCATCACAGGCGGGCGGACACCAGCATCACCTTAACGGAGCCAGTGGAGCACTACATCCACCCATTGGTGTCAGTGACCCATACTGTGGGACGCCGCACAGCTCATTTACCAAGCTATCCCTCCTGAGGAGGTCAATCCCACAGCTACACAGTAGCTACTGAGGGACACACACGTCAAGGCTGGCTGGACCAGGTATGGAGGGGAGGTGTTCCCTAAAGGAGCACCTACAACTTATTGACAATATCACTCCCTTCAGTGACTTTATTACCTGTTTGTTACAGAGAGCACTGTGTCTCTCATATAGGAATAAACATTTTACAATACAGTTGGGATTCTGTCATCATTACAGCACAATACACACACAGAAATACAGACAGACTCCACCATCCACCCACACACACCAGGTGCAGCTTTTTAACCAAACCAATTTCTACCATAAAGAGTTAAAATAACCCAATTTGTGCTAGTCATGGTCCTAGACCAGTGCAAGCTACAGTAAAACAATAAAATATAGTTGAACGAAAGGTAATTTCACCCTCTATTACTATTATACACAACCAGTGCTCTGTCAAGGAATTTCTGTTATACAGTATGTGGCACCAGGTATAGACGTGCTTTCTGAAATTACACTTTGATCCCCACCAGTCATTCAGGATGCTCTTGATTGGTCAAGTCTTTGAAATAATGGTCACCTAACCACTTTCAGCAAGAGCTGCTGCATAGTTTCCACTAGCACCTATTTCCTAGTATAATCACATAGGACATTTTTGATAGACACTATGCCAGTCTGTTTTACAGTACTCTAGGTGCAGTTGCCTAGTGTTTGCCTGTCCAATCTCCTGGATTAGGCTGTCTCGATCATGACTTTGTCTTGAACTCAGCCTGTCCTAACCAATGCTGTAATTTTAACTACTAAAGTTTGATGACTGCCCTGATCACTTGCCTGGCTACAGATACTGACGTTTGATGCTTGCCCTGATTGCTTGCCTGACTACGGTGAATAATTCTAGCCAGACATAACTTCGGCTTTTCTGCTGACATCCTTTACAAGTCTTGCCGAGCCTTTAGTGTAAATGTTATCTAGTGCTTTATCTTAACCTCTCTGCCTGGATCTCCTGTGTTCTATTATGTTACACAGTAGTGCACCTTATACACATAATGCCACAGTAGTAGTGCCCCTTATACACATGCCACAGTAGTAGTGCCCCTTATACACATGTCACTGTAGTACTGATAGGAAACCAGACCCCCAGATGCATTCAAATAATTGTAGAGGGCTCAGATGTCAATGGGGCATCATCCTAGGGCAGAATTTAAGCAAATCATGTGACATGCGCTTTCAGTCATGTGATCCTGTTCTTCCACCGCATGGCAGCCTTTCCTACCATTTACATGTTTGTTGCCCATGGTGTCTAGATTACCAAATAAAAATACTTTGAATAAATATGTCAAAGCAATACAGGAGGACAATTACAGGTAGGTAACATCAGTACCTGATGTTAATAAAATAAAAATGTGGGAGCAGGGTGTTTGGTGGTCAGTCTAGCAGAGTTTTACTGGGGCTCATAGACCTCCATTTACACCCCTAGGAAGCTTCTTCTATCATCAGTAAAATAGGTTACAAATCAGAAATGGGGGGATAGTATAGCCTACCCTCCCGATTTGACCAGAATGGTAGGCAAGCCTCCCGGCGGCCGGCGGCCCCACATTGGAAGAGAAACCCCCGCAGTGGAGGAGGCCAATGACGGCCCCACCCCCTGCTTCACAATGCTGGTATTCTCGGCATTGTGTAGCGAGGGTGGGGCCAAAATGACATGATCACGTGGCCACACCCCTGTTCCGCCCACAAATGCCAGGTAAGTTGCCCGGATGCGCCCCCTTATGCAGGCCACGCCCCCCTGCTATGCCGATCTGGCTGCTCTCTCCCGGAAGGGGCAGCCAGAATGTCGGAAAGTATGGGGGATAGTCTCCATTTGGATCTTCTATAAGAACTAGAGATGTGCGCCGACCCCGTATTTTGGTTTTGGATCTGAATCTCCCCTGGTTTGGGATCTGAATCTGGTTTTGAATTTTTTTCCTTGGTGTTTTGTTTTTAGGTTTTGGATCTGTATTTTTTCCAAAAAATTATTTAAACAGCTAAAACCACATCATTTTAGCCTGTTTTTGTTCCTACAGTATTATTAACATTAATAACAATAATTTTCAGGCATTTCTAACCACCTCACAATATTGATTTCACTATTTTTCACCAATACAGGCCAAAGGCTGCAGCGAGCTGGTTGGCTAAAGTAAGCAACAGAGCAGCGGCACAAACGCACGGCAGTTTAAAAAAATATAGGACATCTATGAAACATTGCCACACAGCAGTGGCAGACAGGATGGCAGTTTAATAAACTATAATAATGTCAGTCGGCAATGCCCCAAATTGTGCCAAATGTAAAGGAAAGAGGTACAAGATGGAATTGTCCCTCCCACCCACTCTTATGTGGGATATTAAAAAGGACATGCACAGTTGAACAAACCAAGCACTTTAGCCACTAGGACTGACACTTTCGTGGCTGAAGTCCTTGGTTTGTTTGGGTCCCCACAAAACATTTTTTGGAAGGACTACCTTTAATTATTAAGGAGGAGGTTGATGATGAGGGTGTTGGTGGTGGAGATTGCATGTGCTGGTCCAAACTGCTGGTAGCTGATACTGGACTGCTTGTTATTAATTTACAAATTATAATTTTGTTAAACAAATTGCATGAACTCGCTGCAAATGGCGTAACAGGGAGGAGGTGCCTAGATGGTTAACGTCCCTTCCTCTGCTAACTTTGGCTTTACAAATGGAACAGATGCCTTCACAACTGTTGTCAGAATTTAGATTAAAATAATTCCACACCCAAGAAGTTGCTTTTCTGGCTTTTTATCATTAGGAAGAACTGCTGCCATTGGTGGCTGATTTACGCAAACCACATCCTTATCATCAACATCCACATTAGCGTCAGATAGGACACAAATTTCCCCCTCATCCTCCTTTTGCACTTCCCCCACACTATCATCCTCATTTTTTATTATTTCACCATCTAATACTAGCACAGCCGTCATGGCGTCAGTGATCCGCTGTGAAACTGGGTGACAGCTGTTATACTTACTTCCTCTATCAAAGGACTGTTTAATAGTCACTTGTTTTGTTAAATTACTTACGATCACGAATGAGGATGTTGATGATGATGATGCAGGTGTTGGTGGTGGAGATCAAAGGTGCTTGGATCCCACAGAGAGGGAGCAGGTAGGTGACACTGGACTTGTTACGTTTCGAGTTTTGGAACTTGGCGACATACACTTTGATATTTGATGAATGCGCCCCAAGTGACGTAACAAAGAGGAGGTTCCTAGGGGGTTTAGGTCCCTCCCTCTACTCACTCTTGCTTTGCAATGGTTACATATGGCTTGACAACTGTTGTCTGGATTGGGGTGGAAATAATTCCACACGTGAGAAGTTGATTTTTTTATCTTTTGCCTCGGCATGACAACAATGGGCTTTGGCTTTTTCAATCGATGGGCAACAGCTGTTGCCTTATTTACACAAAGGACATCCTCGGCATCAACATCCTCATCACCAACATCTTCATCATCAACATCCTCATCATCCTTAGCACCTTCAACTACCAAAATATCCTCATCCTCCATGTGCAATTCCACAGAAGCATCCTCACTGACTACATCTGCAAGATGTTGACTGCCCTTCCCCCCATTTACAGAGGGCACACAAATGTTGGAACTTGGAGGATCCTCCAGTACACTAGTATTTAGGTCTGGATCACACATGGCAACCGCGGACACACTTGCACTCTCCTCGGGGATCTCCTCGGGGATTTGTGATTTCGATTTCTCAGGGCACACAGTTGTTTTTTTCCGAAGGGCTATCAGAATCAGAACCAGCAGTCTTCATAAAGAAAGGCCAAGGCCTTATCCTTTCCTTGCCACTTCGTGTAGTGAATGGCATATTGCCAATTTTTTGTTTATCTAAAGGCAAATTTCCTTTCAATGTTTTTTTCTTAACTTCAGTAAAAGTAGCTTTACCATATCGATGAAGTGACTTAAGCCCTGTGGCATGGGCCTTCATAGAGGACGAAGAAGTTGATGGCTGGCGGCAGCTACAACATGCGGTTCTTGGCATTGCTCTCCTGTCATGTGACAGCCCTCCATATTTTCTGCGGTCTTGAAACAGTGTCACAAGCACCAATAGTGTAGCCAAGGTGCGGTTACAAAATTCACACACGTGCAGTGTGTGGCACACAGAAAAAAAATTGACAAAAAAATACACTATGTTTTTTTTTATTGCCGGTCTACAACTTGGGCCCAGAGCACAGATTGATGACGACTGGAGTCGGGCAGCACTAGGTTGCGTTGCCGACTTGCTGGATCTTGTGCGGCTAAGCCTAACATGCACAGACACACAGACAATTATTTGAAAAAAAGACAATAGGCCAAATGTAATAGGGTGAGTTTAGAAAATGTGAGAGTTTAGCAGTAAACTCTCACATTGGTTGAGTTTTATCTTCAAAATTGGAAAACATCTGAATGAGATTTTAAATTGTGAGAGTTTTTTAAGTCTAAAAAAACATGCAAGTTCGCTCTGTTACTTTGTTTTTGGACTCTATTACATTGGTAAAGTTTAAAATGTCAGAAACTCTCTCTTTTCTAAACTCTCACCCTATTACATTTGGCCCAATATGTTTTTATTTTTTTTCCAGCTCCAGAGCTTGGGCCCAGAGCACAGATTGATGATGACTGGAGTCGGGTAGCACTAGGTTGCATTGCCAACTTGATAGATCTTGTGCAGCTAAGCCTAACACACACAGACACACAGACAATTATTTGAAAAAAAAGACAATATGTTTTTGTTTTTTTTCCAGCTCCAGAACTTGGGCCCAGAGCACAGATTGATGACGACTGGAATTGGGCAGCAATAGGTTGCGTTGCCTGCTTGCTAGATCTTGTGCGGCTAAGCCTAACACGCACAGACACACAGACAATTATTTGAAAAAAAAGACAATATGTTTTTATTTTTTTTCCAGCTCCAGAAGTTGGGCCCAGAGCACAGATTGATGATGACTGGAGTTGGGCAGCAATAGGTTGCGTTGCCTACTTGCTAGATCTTGTGCGGCTAAGCCTAACAAGCACACAGAAAAATATATAGTACACAAAAAAAATAATTATTTTTATTTTTTGGGAGGGTCCAGATCTTGGGCCCAGATGGACGCAGCAGACAGCACAGCAGACAGCAATAGCCCAGATGGATCAGCAACAGCCCATATGGACACAGCAGACAGCACAGTGACAGTAGTAGCACCAGCCCTGATGGATCAGCAACAGCCCAGTTGGACACAGCAGACAGCACAACAACACCAGCCCAGAATGGATCATCACCAGCCCAGGACACAGAAGACAGAACAGGACACAGCAGACAGAACAGCACATCACCTCTCCCTAGCCCTACATTACCCACCCTCCCTGTTCAGTCTCCACAGCCAGAGTGAAATGGCACCCGCCACGTCCCTTATATATAGAGACGAAAGCTTGCGAGCCACGAGATTTCGTCTCTATGGTTTTACCTCGATTTGAGAGATCCGAGTAAGGCGGGAACAAATGAGCCGGCTTGGATCTGACTCGGATCTACAAAATTCTGGTGGGTTCGGATCTCTGAAAACCGAACCCACTCATCTCTAATAAGAACATGACCTTCACCTACTCTGCGCCTGGTGGGATGGCTGCTACCTACAGTAACACAAACTACCAGGAATATTTGTATCAGTAACATATACAAAATATAACATAATGACAGCTGCATTATTATTCCATCTACCAACATGGCAGAAACCATCAGATAATACAGGGAACATTCCAGTGACCACCATATAATGCAGGGAACATCGCAGTCACCACCAGATAATGCAGAAAACATTGCAGTGACCGTCAGATAAAGTAGAGAGTGTAGCAGTGACCGCCAAATAATGCATAGAGCGTAACATGGACCGCCAAATATTGCATAGAGCGTAACAGTGACCACCAGATAATGCATAGAGTATAACAGTGGCTGCCAGATAATGCATAGAGTGCAGCAGTGACCGCCAGATAATGCATAGAACGCAGCAGTGACCACCAGATAATGCATAGAGCGTAACAGTGACCGCCAGATAATGCATAGAGTGTCACAGTGACCACCAGATAATGCATAGAGCATAACAGTGACTGCCAGATAAGGCATAGAGCGTAACAGTGACCGCCAGATAAGGCATAGAGCGTAACAGTGACTGCCAGATAAGGCATAGAGCGTAACAGTGACTGCCAGATATTGCATAGAGCGTAACAGTGACCGCCAGATAATGCATAGAGCGTAACAGTGACCGCCAGATAAGGCATAGAGCGTAACAGTGACCGCCAGATAAGGCATAGAGCGTAACAGTGACCGCCAGATAAGGCATAGAGCGTAACAGTGACTGCCAGATAATGCATAGAGCGTAACAGTGACTGCCAGATAAGGCATAGAGCGTAACAGTGACTGCCAGATAATGCATAAAGTATAACAGTGACCACTAGATAATGCACAGAGTGTAACAGTGACTGCCAGATAATGCATAGAGCCTAACAGTGACAGCCAGATAATGCATAGAGCGTAACAGTGACAGCCAGATAATGCATAGAGCGTAACAGTGACCGCCAGATAATGCACAGAGCGTAACAATGACCGCCAGATAATGCATAGAGCCTAACAGTGACAGCCAGATAATGCATAGAGCGTAACAGTGACCACCAGATAATGCATAGAGCGTAACAGTGACCGCCAGATAATGCATAGAGCGTAACAGTGACCGCCAGATAATGCACAGAGCGTAACAGTGACCGCCAGATAATGCATAGAGCATAACAGTGACCGCCAGATAATGCATAGAGCGTAACAGTGACCGCCAGATAATGCATAGAGCGTAACAGTGACCGCCAGATAATGCATTAAGTGTTAAAGTGACCACCAGATAATGCATAGCGCATAAAAGTGACCGCCAAATAATGCAGAGTATCGAAGTGACCGCCAGATAATTCAGAGAAAATCGCAGTTACTACCAGATAATGCAGAGACCATCATTGACCCACATATAAACAGATTATATGAAAACAACCCTCACACACACAGAAATACAATAATTATACCCACGCACACACATTAATACACCAGCCCCAGCACAGCCAGTATTACCTGCCCCAAGTGAAAACACGAATACATCCCTCCCCATTGAATAAGTATAACATCCCCCTAGATAACATTTAAATATGTTCACACCTCCACTAGCACATACTGTTCCAGAAGGAGGAAGTGTCTGGTCCCTGAGAAGCTCCAGGCCAGGGTACATGATAATAATTCAGACTGAGGGCCGTATTCAATCAGACGTGAAAAGTCGTTTTCCACGGAAAAGTATCACGGCTGACGTCATATCGCCGGACGGAAAAGTATCGCCGTATTCAATTCCAAACACTTTTCGCGTACCTGAAAACGCAATGCAATGTAATAGATGAAAAAGATTCACCTATGAATAGGTGGTGAAAAAAGTGCAGAATTGCGGTTTTGGGGTGCAAACGTCGGGAAACCACTCAGCACCCTTGGGACAGCCCCCCAAAGCATAACTGTGTCAAAAAAATCCTAAAAGAATACCCCAAAAAATGACTCTGAAAAGTGGGCGAAAAAGTACAAAGTTGGGGTACAAACTTAAAAACTAGCGAAATAAGCTTTTGGGGGGTCTGCAAGTATGGAGAGGTGTTTTTTTGTTTACAGGTGCTTGCTGAAGGTGCGTTTTTTAAAACTTAACTTTTGCGATTTTTAATCATGCTAGCACCCATTTTCATGTACCCCAAATTTGCTGGGACTAGTTAGTTTCTAAAAAAAACCTGCTAATTGCTATTCTTCACCACTTAATTAGCAGCTATTGAGAGCATTTAAGTCCCCCAAATAGCTTCAGTTGGGCTATTCGGGGCCATCTACATTGATCACCAAAACACGCAAAGTCGGTGAAAAGTACAGCAGGCGAAAACCTTCCAACTTTTTGCATCTAATTGAATATGGCCGCGAGACAGGATAGACTAGGAAAGGGGCGTAGACTCAGGCTAAGGGGTGGGGGTCCTGGCCAGGGACAGGAGGGAGTAGATTAGAACAGTCAAACAGGGTGAATGAGAGGGCGGGGTCTCAGGCGAGGAACGGGGTCTTAGCCATGAGGGAGTAGATTAGAATAGTCAAACAGGATAGATGAGGTGGCGGGGACTCAGGGTGAGGGGCGGAGTCTTAGCTAGGGGCAGGAGGTGAATAGATTGTATGGAATAGAGTCAAAGTGGTGACAGACAGGGTAGAGAATAGGAGGGGGTGGAGACTCCAGGTGAAGGGACAGGTGATTCAGTAGAATGCAGTCAGAGACCTGTGAAGTGACAGGGTAGAGGATAGTAAGGAGCAGAGACTCGGGGTCTCTAGCAGGGAGGTGAGGGATCATGCACTGAGCAGGCACTGCCCGCTGTACAGAGGACTCAGGAAGTCACCCAGCAATCAGTCACAGCTCCTGCGCCCCTTACTTGAAGCTACATTGTACTGGCCTGCAGGGGCGGGGCATCTGGCACTCTGCCCGCCAGCCCAGCGGGCGAACAGCAAGGGAATGGGACTGTGTGAAGAGCCATTCAGCCACACTTCTTTACAGTAGACTGACACTGCCTGTCATACAGTGTGACAGGTGCAACAGAAGAACTAGAGATGGCTACTGATTGAGTGTCCTAACTAGGGGTGTGCACCGGCCACTTTTCGTGTTTTGTGTTTTGGTTTTGGATCTGGATCTTTCTTCGTGTTTTGGATCTGGATTGGTTTTGCCAAAACCACCCTTCCGTGTTTTGGGTTCTGGGTTTTGTGTTTTGGATCTGTATTTTTTTGAAAAAAAGCATAAAAACAGCTAAAATCACAGAATTTGTAGGTTTTTCTGCTCCTATGCTATTATTAACCTCAATAACCTTAATTTCCACTCATTTCCAGTCTATTCTGAACACCTCACACCTCACAATAGTGTTTTTATGTCCAAAAGGTTGCACCGAGGTAGCTGGATGACTATGCTAAGCGACACGAGTGGGCGGCACAAACACGTGACCCATCTAGGAGTGACACTGCAGTGGCAGGCAGGATGGCAGTTAGAAAAACTAGGCCCCAAACTGTACATAATGCAAAGAAAAAAAGAGGTGCAAGATGGAATTGTCCTTGGGCCCTCCCACCCACCCTTATGTTGTATAAACAGGACATGCACACTTTAACAAATCAATCATTTCAGCGCCAGGGTCTGCCACACAACTGTGGCTGAAATGATTGGTTCGTTTGGGCCCCCACAAAACAAGCTGGCAATTAATGTGTCCCTGCACAAACTGGCTCTACGGAGGCAAGATGTCATCCTCATCCTCCTCATCCACCGATTCCTCACCCTCTTCAGTGTGTACATCCTCATCCTCACAAAGTATTAACTCGTCCCCACTTGAATCCACCACCACAGGTCCCTCTGTACCTTCTGGAGGCTGGTCTCCCTGGAAGAGCTGATAATTCATTTTGATGAACATCATCTTCTCCACATTCTGTGGAAGCAACCTCCTACGCCTTTCGCTGACAAGGTTCCCGGCTGCACTAAACACTCTTTCGGAGTACACACTGGAGGGGGGGCAACTCAGGTAAAATAGAGCCAGTTTGTACAGGGGCCTCCAAATTGCCTCTTTTTCCTGCCAGTACAGGTATGGACTGTCTGACATGCCTACTTGGATGCTGTCACCGATGTAATCCTCCACCATTCTGTCAATGGTGACAGTATCATATGCAGTGACAGTAGACATGTCAGAAATTGTTGCCAGGTCCTTCAGTCCGGACCAGATGTCCAAACTTGGTCCTGCCTGCCCTGCATCACCGCCAGCGGGTTGCTTAGGATACCTAAGTTTTTTCCTGGCAGCCCCAGTTGCGGGAGAAAATGAAGAAGGAGCCGTTGACGTGTCACGTTCCGCTTCAGCTGACAGTGTGTTCACCAGCAGGTCTTTGCACCTCTGCAGGCTTGTGTCGGCCGGAAAGAGAGACACCACATAGGCTTTAAACCTAGGATCAAGCACGGTGGCCAAAATGTAGTGGTCTGATTTCAACAGATTGACCACCCTGGAATCCTGGCAAAGCGAATGAAGGGCTTCATCCACAAGTCCCACATGCCGAGCGGAATCGCTCCGTCTTAGCTCCTCCTTCACTTTCTCCAGCTGCTTCTGCAAAAGCCTGATGAGGGGAATGACCTGACTCAAGCTGGCAGTGTCTGAACTGACTTCACGTGTGGCAAGTTCGAAGGGCTGAAGAACCTTGCACAACACGGAAATCATTCTCCACTGCGCTTGAGTCAGGTGCATACCCCCTCCTTTGCCTATGTCATAGGTGGATGTATAGGCTTGTATGGCCTTTTGCTGCTCCTCCATCCTCTGAAGCATATAGAGGGTTGAGTTCCACCGCGTCACAACCTCTTGCTTCAGGTGATGGCGGGGCAGGTTCAAGAGTGTTTGCTGGCGCTCCAGTCTTCGGCACGCAGTCGCTGAATGGCGAAAGTGGCCAGAAATTTTTCGGGCCACCCAAAGCGTCTCCTGCACGCCCCTGTCGCTTTTCAGAAAATTCTGCACCACCAAGTTTATTGTGTGAGCAAAACATGGGACGTGCTGGAATTTGCCCAGATGTAATGCCCGCACAATATTGGTGGCGTTGTCAGATATCACAAATCCCCAGGAGAGTCTAAGTGGGGTAAGCCACTGGGCGATGATTTCCCTCAGTTTCTCTAAGAGGTTGTCGGCGGTGTGCCTCTTACTGAAACCGGTGATACACAGCGTAGCCTGCCTTGTAACGAGCTGGCGTTTCTGAGATGCTGCTACTGGTGACGCTGCTGCTGTTGCTGCGTAAGGTGATACATCTACCCAGTGGGCTGTCACAGTCATATAGTCCTTAGTCTGCCCTGTTCCACTTGTCCACATGTCCGTGGTTAAGTGGACATTGTGTACAACGGCATTTTTCAGGACACTGAGGACACTTTTTCTGACGTTTCTGTACAGTCTCGGTATCGCCTGCCTAGTGAAGTGGAATCTAGACGGGATTTGGAACCGGGGACACACTACCTCCATCAATTGTCTAAATCCCACTGCACTAATGGCGGATACCGGACGCACGTCTAACACCAACATAGCAGTCAAGGCCTCAGTTATACGTTTTGCTTCAGGATGACTGCTGTCGTACTTCATCCTCCTCGCTAAGGACTGTTGGAGGGTCAATTGTTTAGTAAAAGTAGTGGTGTTCCTACTTCCTCTCTGGGATGATGAACGACTCCCAGCAGCAGCAGCAACAGCAGCAGCGGCAGCAGTAGGCGTAGCAATGCAGGATCCTCCGGAGGAATCCCGGATAGGAGAGTCAGTCATGCCAGTGATATGGCCTGCAGGACTACTTCCGATCCTGACTAAGGAGGAAATTGACGAGGAGGGAGTTGACGGTGTGGTTTGCAGGCGCTTGGATACAACAGGACAACGGGATTTAGGTGTCCCTGGACTGCTTACGGTCTGAGCCAAAGTTTCTGAACTTGACAGTAACTTTTTATGAACGCGCTGCAGGTGCCGTATAAGGGAGGATGTTCCTAGGTGGTTGACGTCCCTACCCCTACTTATTTCACCTTTACATATGGTACATATGGCAAGACAGTTGTTGTCCGGATTTGGATAGAAATATTGCCAGACCAAAGAGGTGGAATGTTTGGTCTTCTGCCCAGGCATGACCGTGATGGGCTTTTTCATCCCACGGACAACAACTGTCTCCCCCGGAGCCTGATTTAAACAAACCACATCACCATCAGAATCCTCCTCGCCAACTTCCTCCTCAGCGCCAGCTACACCAGTATCCTCATCCTGTTGTACTTCAACAGTGACATCTTCAATTTGCATATCAGCAAGTGGACTGTGGGTGCTCCTTTCAGCACTTGCAGGGGGCGTGCAAATGGTGGAAAGAGCCACCTCTTCCCGTCCAGTGCTGGGAAGGTCAGGCATCGCAACCACCACCACACTTGGACTCTCTTTGGGGATTTGTGATATCTTCTTAGAAAGCACAGTTCTTCGCTGTGCTTTTGCCAGCTTAACTCTTTTGATTTTTTTAGTGGGAGGAGTGCTTCCATCGTCATGTGAAGCTGAACCACTAGTCATGAACATACTAGGGATCGACCTTAGCCGTTCCTTGCCACTCCGTGTCGTAAATGGCATATTGGCAAGTTTACGTTTCTCTTCAGCTGATTTAAATGTCTTTTTCAAGGTCATTTTCCTGAACTTTGCCATTTGGGATTGTATGTGCCCTCTACTATGACATTGGGCATCGGCCTTGGCAGACGACGTTGATGGCATGTTATCGTCTATGTCATGACTAGTGGCAGCAGCTTCAGCACTAGGAGGAAGTGGTTCTTGATCTTTCTCTATTTTATTTTTATCGGAGAAAGTTTGGTCCTCCATTTATGTTATATCGATTTGATATATACGTGCGGCTAAACACAGAAAATAAATTTTTTTTTGGTTCGGACTGGAGTGTACTTTGTGGGTTACAGCACCCTTTAACGGTCAAGCCAGCCGGCCCTTTACTTATGACACAGGCGCACTCTTGGCACTACTTTGTTGATGCACGTGCGGCTACTGCGCACACAATTCACAAACACAGAAAATAATTTTTTTTTGGTTTGGACTGGAGTGTACTTTGGGGGTTACAGCACCCTTTAACGGTCAAGCCAGCCGGCCCTTTACTTATGACACAGGCGCACGCTTGGCACTACTTTGTTGATGCACGTGCGGCTACTGCGCACACAATTCACAAACACAGAAAATAATTTTTTTTGGGTTTGGACTGGAGTGTACTTTCGGGGGTTACAGCACCCTTAACGGTCAAGCCAGCCGGCCCTTTACTTATGACACAGGCGCACGCTTGGCACTACTTTGTTGATGCACGTGCGGCTACTGCGCACACAATTCACAAACACAGAAAATAATTTTTTTTTTGGTTTGGACTGGAGTGTACTTTCGGGGGTTACAGCACCCTTAACGGTCAAGCCAGCCGGCCCTTTACTTATGACACAGGCGCACGCTTGGCACTACTTTGTTGATGCACGTGCGGCTACTGCGCACACAATTCACAAACACAGAAAATAATTTTTTTTTTGGTTTGGACTGGAGTGTACTTTCGGGGGTTACAGCACCCTTAACGGTCAAGCCAGCCGGCCCTTTACTTATGACACAGGCGCACGCTTGGCACTACTTTGTTGATGCACGTGTGGCTACTGCGCACACAATTCACAAACACAGAAAATAATTTTTTTTTTGGTTTGGACTGGAGTGTACTTTCGGGGGTTACAGCACCCTTAACGGTCAAGCCAGCCGGCCCTTTACTTATGACACAGGCGCACGCTTGGCACTACTTTGTTGATGCACGTGCGGCTACTGCGCACACAATTCACAAACACAGAAAATAATTTTTTTTTTGGTTTGGACTGGAGTGTACTTTCGGGGGTTACAGCACCCTTAACGGTCAAGCCAGCCGGCCCTTTACTTATGACACAGGCGCACGCTTGGCACTACTTTGTTGATGCACGTGTGGCTACTGCGCACACAATTCACAAACACAGAAAATAATTTTTTTTTTGGTTTGGACTGGAGTGTACTTTCGGGGGTTACAGCACCCTTAACGGTCAAGCCAGCCGGCCCTTTACTTATGACACAGGCGCACTCTTGGCACTACTTTGTTGATGCACGTGCGGCTACTGCGCACACAATTCACAAACACAGAAAATAATTTTTTTTTGGTTAGGACTGGAGTGTACTTTCGGGGGTTACAGCACCCTTTAACGGTCAAGCCAGCCGGCCCTTTACTTATGACACAGGCGCACGCTTGGCACTACTTTGTTGATGCACGTGCGGCTACTGCGCACACAATTCACAAACACAGAAAATAATTTTTTTTTTGGTTTGGACTGGAGTGTACTTTCGGGGGTTACAGCACCCTTAACGGTCAAGCCAGCCGGCCCTTTACTTATGACACAGGCGCACGCTTGGCACTACTTTGTTGATGCACGTGCGGCTACTGCGCACACAATTCACAAACACAGAAAATAATTTTTTTTTTGGTTTGGACTGGAGTGTACTTGGGGGTTACAGCACCCTTTAACGGTCAAGCCAGCCGGCCCTTTACTTATGACACAGGCGCACGCTTGGCACTACTTTGTTGATGCACGTGCGACTACTGCGCACACAATTCACAAACACAGAAAATAATATTTTTTTTGGTTTGGACTGGAGTGTACTTTCGGGGGTTACAGCACCCTTAACGGTCAAGCCAGCCGGCCCTTTACTTATGACACAGGCGCACGCTTGGCACTACTTTGTTGATGCACGTGCGGCTACTGCGCACACAATTCACAAACACAGAAAATAATTTTTTTTTTGGTTTGGACTGGAGTGTACTTTCGGGGGTTACAGCACCCTTAACGGTCAAGCCAGCCGGCCCTTTACTTATGACACAGGCGCACGCTTGGCACTACTTTGTTGATGCACGTGCGGCTACTGCGCACACAATTCACAAACACAGAAAATAATTTTTTTTTTGGTTTGGACTGGAGTGTACTTTCGGGGGTTACAGCACCCTTAACGGTCAAGCCAGCCGGCCCTTTACTTATGACACAGGCGCACGCTTGGCACTACTTTGTTGATGCACGTGCGGCTACTGCGCACACAATTCACAAACACAGAAAATATATTATTTTTTTAGCACTTGGGGGGAGCACCCCTGATGGACAGAGCACCCCCTGGACAACACTACAGCACTCCTTTAGGACTGGGACACTGCACAGGACTTTGGAGTGGACACAGCCCCTATGGAGAACTGACTGCACAACACAGTCCAGCCAGCCCCTATGGACTTTGAAGTAGTGGACACAGCCCCTATTAACAACAGCAGCACAGCACAACACAGCCAGCCCCTATGGACTTTGAAGTAGTGGACAACAGCAGCACTACACTACACTACACTACACAGCCCTAACTCCCACCCTCCCTCTTCACTGTCCACAGCCGAGTGAGAAAATGGCGCCGACGTGTGTACCTTATATAGGATCCAAAACCCGCGAGACTCGGAAGGCGGGAAGATGACGTTTTGCCTCGATTTCAGATCCGAGTCAGGCGGGAAAAGTCGAGCCTGACTCGGATCGGACTCGGATCGGGGGGGCTCGGGGGGGTTCGGATTTCAGAAATCCGAACCCGCTCACCCCTAGTCCTAACACAATGACTCGAATCATTCAGATGTTCGAATGATTCGAGTCACTCAACATTTGTTGGGTCGAGATACCCACCATGTCTCTAGCCTGTCAGTGGGAGGCGGGAGCTGCTACCACCGGGGCCGGGGTGTATGTGCACTGACTCTCCCGACTCAGTGCAGAAGTATGATCAGCAGTGCAGGGGGCAGAGCTGTCAGCGACTCACTCGGAGTCGCGCTGCTAGACTGCTACTCGGCTCGGGGTCTTGTCCCGAGACACTTTCTCGATTTAACTCCACTGAGTTGAGCCATGTGGTTCAACTCAGTAATGTGAATTGCTCTGCCCATCCCTAGTAAGAACTCACTCAGCAGCTGCAGGGAGAGCGCCTCTCCAGCCTGGCGACTCCCTGCACTGCAGGATCTGCTGAGTGGATCTGCAATCAGGGGTGCTCTTCCCCAGTGTTAAAAAAATTAAATTTAAATAAAATTAATAAATCAATCCACAAAAAAGAAAAAAATAAATATATATTTTTTTGTGTGTGTGTGCATTAGTAGCTGCGCTATTATTGTTTGGTGACACTGCCGGCCAGACCGCAGTTTATCATCCACGTATTTGTGACTCTGCAGGTGTTCTAGCAGCACCTCCACCAGCAAGGCCACCTTATTTCTCTTAGATGTATAAAAATTAAAAAACCTCCTCCAGATCAAAGATGTCTTTTAGGAACTGAAGAACTTGATCCTAGATTGATCTTCCCTCATAAATTTTTTTAAGAATCAAAACATTGAAATAAATAAATTAAAAACTAATCAATCCTTCCGTCCTTTCCTTGTCTTCAGTCCATAAACATATTCCAACTCCATTAGGCCTCTGACCTAGTTAAGGAAAACATTCTTGGTTTTAAACTTCTTAGGGGTCATGACACTCTGGGCCTGATTCAGACCCGCGGGTCGATGTTGGCCAAGTGCGCATGGCGCATGAGGGAGCCGGCTCCGCCGTGCGCATGCGCGAGACCCGCATAGCGATGGCCAAGCCGTCGCTATGGGTCTCGCTACAAAGGGGGCGTGCTGTCGATGTTGAGTGACAGCACGCCCCCTTTGGTGGGCGTGCGGGGGGCATTGCTGCAAAGACGGAGGCGTTCCCATGGGAACGCCTACCGTCTGTGATGTCAGTGGGAGTGCTTTCGGCTCTGATAGAACCAAAAGCACTCTAGGGCTTGCGGCAGACAAGACCCTACCACAAGGGTCTCGTCGCAAGCCCGATGGTTGCGAAGGTCTTGACCATCGCGACCATCTTTTTGGCCGCTCGCTATAGCTGTGGGTGGTCACCAACAGCTATGCGAGTGGCCAGGAGGCCGCTCTAAAAAAAGAGAGGGAGGACCCTGATTCAGAGCGCGCGCTCTGAAAGAGCGTCCGGCTCTGAATCAGGCCTTCTGTGCCATGTTGGAAGCTGAACAGCCACATGTTAGTGCCGCCCACTGCTGTCGCTTATCTTAGTCAGCCAGCTAGCTGGATGCAACCTTTTGGCCCTAAACTAGATGAAATCAATATAGTGAGCTGTGAGGTGGTCAAAATTGACTGGAAATGACTAGAAATAAATTATTGAGGTTAATAATACTGTAGGAACAAAAACAGCCCAAATTATGTGATTTTAGCTGTTTTTATTATTTTTTTTAGAAAAAATATAGATCCAAATCCAGATCCAAAACATGAGGAGATACAGATCCAAAACCAAAACACGGGTGCCAGTGCACATCCCTAGTTTCATTGTTTGCGGTATAACAACTGTACGTTATAGAACAGCTTATTAAAACCAGTTATGTGGTTTAGGAAGTAATAGTAATTTGGAATGTCTGCTTAAGGCTATAAAGCAGTTATAATTATTATAAGTATGGCTTGTATCTTCTATAATAAATATTAAGGGCGGATTAGATAGGAGATGTAAATATTTAACCACTGACACCTTGCTGCACTAAAAAAAAATTACAATTACACATTTGAAGGCCAGTTTGTAAGATAAACTAGACAAGTGCCATCCAAATATACACAGTGCTTCTACCTGGCCAAAAAAGCATCAGAAAAATATTATAATGAATCAAATACTATTAAACTTCAGTTATAGGCATACAGTATGGTACACTAACCATGCAGATTAATAAAATGTGTTGATATTAGATGCTTTACTTCCGTTTAATAGGTCAGTATAGTTACCTCAGACAAGTCACAAACAGTAGGCTTCTGAGAATCATAGACATTAAATCAATTTAGATGGCCCAATTTCTTGAAGGGATTGTAATGATAAACAGATTATAACAAGGCTTAATGCAGCAAAATAAATGTGCGGACACCACTACAATGTGAGCAAGGCACACAATCTGAGCTACAGCTAGGAAAACAACATGATATTGATTGGCAAAGAAAATCATTGCACATAACGTCAGAGAATTCATTTAGCTCTCAGTAGATTATTACTGATAAATTGCAGATTTAAAATGAGTTTTTTTCTAATTTTCCTAGATAATAGTTTAAAGCAGATCTGTCATTTAAAGAGCAAGTGGAGCAAATACTTGACAGTATTAATATGTGGTCTATTATATATAAAAGACTGTGGGGCAGATTTACTATAAGAAGTGGTGGTGTTACCCATAGCAACCAATCAGATACTAACTATCATTTCTCTATTGCATTCTAGAAAATGCTAGACAAAATTTGTTTGGTTACTATGGGCAACACCGCTGATTCAGAGTCGAACGCACCACCAAAGGTTGGACACAGTTCAGTAATTTATTTTCTTCTGCGCATACATGTAAGTCATACTTGCCTACACTCCCGCAGTCACTTGCCACCACGGCCACTTCCACCCACTCCCTGAATGAATTGCACCATCGTAACATTGTCTATAGAGGGTGGGGCCACAATGATGAGAGTGCATCACCAGGCCCTTAGCACCGCCCACTTCTGCCACTCCATACTCCCTGCTGTGCCAACCTGGCTACTCTCTCCCAGAGAGGGCAACCCATAGATCAGCAAGTATGGTCTAAGTCACACTGTGTATGAATCCAGTGTCCATGCGCACAATCAAGAGAAGACTTCACAAGAGTGAATATAGAGGGTTCACCACAAGATGTAAACCATTGGTGAGCCACAAAAACAGGAAGACAAGATTAGAGTTTGCCAAACAATATCAAAAAAAGCCATTACAGTTTTGGAACAACATCCTATGGACAGATGAGACAAAGATCAACTTGTACCAGAGTGATGGGAAGAGAAGAGTATGGAGAAGGAAAGGAACTGCTCATGATCCAAAACATACCACCTCATCAGTGAAGCATGGTGGTGGTAGTGTCATGGCGTGGGCATTTATGGCTGCCAATGGAACTGGTTCCCTTGTATTTATTGATGATGTGACTGCTGACAAAAGCAGCAGAATGAATTCTGAAGTGTTTCGGGCAATAGTATATGCTCATATTCAGTCAAATGCTTCAGAACTCATTGGACGGCGCTTCACAGTGCAGATGGACAATGACCCGAAGCATACTGCAAAAGCAACCAAAGAGTTTTTTAAGGCTAAAAAGTGGAATCTTATGCAATGGCCAAGTCAATCCCCTGACCTGAATCTGATTGAGCATGCATTTCACTTGATGTAGACAAAACTGAAGGGAAAATGCCCCAAGAACAAGCAGGAACTGAAGACATTTGCAGTAGAGGCCTGGCAGAGCATCACCAGGGATGAAACCCAGCGTCTGGTGATGTCTATGCGTTCCAGACTTCAGGCTGTAATTGCCTGCAAAGGATTTGCAAGAAAGTATTAAAAAGTGAAAGTTAGATTTAGGATTGTTTAGTTTGTCCCATTACTTTTGGCCCCTTAAAAAGTGGGAGGCACATACAGAAACCGTTGTTATTCCTACACTGTTCACCTGATTTGGATGTAATTACCCTCAAATTAAATCTGAAAGTCTGTAGTTAAAGCACATCTTGTTTGTTTCATTTCAAAGCCATTGTGGTGGTGAAAAGAGGCCAAAATATGAAAATTCTGTCAATGTCCCAATATTTATGCACCTGACTGTATACTGATAGTACATGCACAATAATCAGGATCGAACTGGCCATCTGCCACTTCTGGCAAATTGAAACCTAGGCTGGCCACTGCTCGGCCGTGACAGGGTGTGTGGCGAGGCCTGTGGCGCGTAAACAGGGACTAATGCCAGGGCTGTTTTACAGCACCAGTCCGTAATTATGTACCAGATTGACAACAGCAATGCATCGTAGACAGAAAACACCATAGTCCTGGGAATGCAGTGTAATGTAATATATATATAGAGAGAGAGAGAGAGAGAGAGAGAGAGACAAATGTAGGTAGGGTGCGTGAATATGCTTTCAGCTGTACTGTATATAACAATGTCCAGCTCACAAAGACTCACACACGGTCACTTGCGGATTTCGACCAGCAATAGAGTTCATTATCTTTATAAGAACTGCTGCTCCCTTTCTTCACACAATTCCTGGACTCTGACAGGAAGCAGTGGCGACACCAAAGTGCCGACTTCTCAGTGACAGGAACCGGGTGCTGCACTGTAGCATTACGTGCAGCACTCTGCTCAGGGGCGTATTAAGAGAGGAGGGGGCCATTAGGCATTCCCCGTCCGGGGCCCCCTCCTCTCTCCCCGGCGGCCGCCAGCAGACTGAAGCTGAACGCCAGTGGCCGCAGCATCAGTAGACTTTGGGCACTAGTCTGTGACCAGAGTCTACTGCGCATGCGCAGGTCGCCGGGAAATTATCACTGTGCATGCGCATAACGCTGGGAAAATGGCCGGGGCAGCCTGTACTGTGAGTGATGGGTGCTGATTGTGCTGTGATGGTTGAGGGGTGATGGGTGCTGTGGTGTGTTGCTGGGCGAGGGCTAATGGGTGTGGTGCTGTGAGGGGTGTTGTGCTGGGAGAGGTGTTGGGGAGTGGTGAGGAGTGCTGTCCTGATTGAGGGGTGCTGGGTGACGGGTGCTGTGTTGGGTGACAGGTGCTGTGCAGTGAGGGAAGAGGAGTGCTGCATAGGTAGAATTTGCCCTATAGCATGCGGTGGGGCTATAAGGAACTTCCCCTAAAACCTGTCCCTTTTTTCTTTAGTTACAGCAGTGTGCTGCGAGGGGAGAACCTGGGATTTTCTGCTGGGGGCACCAGAGAAAATCTTGCCTAGGGCACTAAATTGGTTAGGGTTGGCTCTGTGTGCAAGTGTGTGTGAGGCTGCGATAGCACTCAATTGTACTGATGGTTAGTGCCCCTTATGCAATGCCCCCAGTAGTAGTGCCCCTTATGCAATGCCCACTGTAGTAGTACCCCTTATAAAATGTCCCCAGTAGCAATGCCCCCAGTAGCAGTGCCTCTTATGCAATGCCCCCTGTAGTAGTGCCCCTTATGCAGTGCCCCAGTAGTGCCCCTTTGCAGTGCCCCCAGTAGTAGTGCCCCTTACACATAGAACACACAGAACACAAAATTATACTTACCCCAATCCCCGCTCCTGCCCCCACCGTCGTCCACTTCTCCCATCCCGCTCGGCACTATGGGAGAAATGTCCCTTCACCTACTTCGGGAGCCAGAAGGCGGAGCTCATGAGTGAGTTCCAGCTGGCGCCGGCCCTGTGTGCAGCAGCCAATAAGAGTCTGTCTGATTCTTATTGGCTGCTAAAACAAACACACCTCCGCTGAGTAGTTCACTCACTGTTACTGGATGTACTACCCAGCGCCGGCGGCGATGTGTTTTTTTTTAGTGTATAGTGCTGCTGGCGGACCACACTGACAGGGACAGTGGCCGGCGCCGCCCCCGAGTCCGACAGCAACTTGGGCACGTGCCCCTCTCGACCCCTCCTAGTTACGCCACTGTTAGAGTGTCTTCCATTAACAACGTCCTCCCCTCTCACAATTCAAGCGATGACGACCAACACATGTCCAATGGGATGGCATTGATATGCTGTGTCACTGGTATGTTCCTAATGTCAGTGGCTAGGCATCCTTAAACACACAAATAAAATATATACTAACTAGGGATGTGCGCCGGACCATTTTTGCCGGATTTGGATTTGGTTCTAATTCGTCGTCCGGCTTTGGATTTGGATTTGCCAAACTGCGGTGACTGGCTTTGGATTTGGATTTGGATTTTTTTACAAAAATTTACAAAAAAAAGCTAAAATCACATAAATTGGTCTTTTTTTTCTTCCTAGAGTATTATTAACCTCAATAACATTAATTTCCAGTCAATTTAGACCATATCACAGCTTATAATATTGTTTTCAACATTATTGGCCAAAGGTTGCAGTGAGCTGACTGGTTACTAAGCGACAAAGCAGCGGCACAACGACACAGACACCACAGTATAAAGCACATCTATGACACATTGCCACACAGCAGTGGCAGAAATGAAAAGTAGTGCACCCACCCAGTGGGGTACGGCTAGCAGAATCACAGTACTTGTTTACAAAGTGGGCTACGGCCCTAGGAGTCACAGTGCACAATCTTATTCGCATTACACCGCACATAGGGCCTGATTCACATTACACCATAAAGTAGTGTCTCTTATTTATGTTACGACACACAGTAGTGCCCCTTTTACACAATGCCCACAGTAGTGACCCTTTTACACAATGCCCACAGTAGTGCCCCTTTTACACAATGCCCACAGTAGTGGTGTCCCTTACACAATGTCCCCCAGCAGTGGTGCCCCCTATGCAGTCCCCTTAGTAGTAGGGTCCACTATGCAGTGCCCCCAGTAGAATGCCCCCCAGTAGTATGCCCCCCATTAGCATGCCACCCAGTAGTATGCCCCCCATTAGCAGGCCCCCCCAGTAGTATGCCCCCCATTAGCATGCCACCCAGTAGTATGCCCCCCCAGTAGTATGGCCCCCCAGTAGTAGGCTGCCCCAGTAGCAGGCCCCCCCAGTAGTAGGCTGCCCCAGTAATAGCCCCCCTGTAGTATGGGCCCCCCCTGTAGTATGGCCCCCCCTGTAGTAGGCTGCCCCAGTAGCAGCCCCCCCCCCAGTAGTAGTAAGCCCCCCCAGTAGTATGCCCCCCCCCAGTAGCAGGCCCCTCAGTAGTATGGCCCCCCCAGTAGCAGACCCCCCCCCAGTAGTATAGCCCCCCCCCAGTAGCAGGCCCCTCTGTAGTATGCCCCCCCCAGTAGTATAGCCCCCCCAGTAGCAGACCCCCCCAGTAGTATGGCCCCCCCGCACCCCCAGTAGCAGACCCCCCCCAGTAGCGCCCCCGGCCCTTGCACAAATAAAAAATAAAAAAATAAAAATTTACCTGAATCCCCGCTCCCGCGCCGTCCGCTCTGCTGTCACACGCTGCGGAGGGAGCCGGAAGACGGAGCTCATGTGTGAGCTCCAGCCGGCTCCCTCCGTGCAGCAGCCAATGAGAGTCTGTGTGACTCTCATTGGCTGCTGTAACAAACACACAGCTGCCGCTGGCGGCTGTGTGTCTGTTTCTGTGTAGGGCAGAGCGCTATCACTGTGCTCTGCCCTACACGCGAGGAGACCTGATGTCGGATTCTCTAGTGAGAATCCGACATCAGGCGGCCGCCGTTCGGCCCCGAACGGTGATCCGAGTCAGGCGGTGAACACCCGAACAGGGTTCGGGTGGACTCGGATCCCCAATGTTCGGAGCAGTTCGGATTCCACAGAATCCGAACCGCTCATCTCTAATACTAACTAGAAGTGCTGCTAGTCTGCTATTTTTTTTAAATTCTGTCTCAGCTGAATCTATGGATACCCACTGAGGTACGGCCAGAGGTGTCACAGTACTTGTGTCATGGATACCCACTGAGGTACGGCCTGAGGTGTCACAGTACTTGTGTTATGGATACCCACTGAGGTACGGCCTGAGGTGTCACAGTACTTATGTCATGGATACCCACTGAGGTACGGCCTGAGGTGTCACAGTACTTGTGTCATGGATACCCACTGAGGTACGGCCTGAGGTGTCACAGTACTTGTGTTATGGATACCCACTGAGGTACGGCCTGAGGTGTCACAGTACTTGTGTTATGGATACCCACTGAGGTACGGCCTGAGGTGTCACAGTACTTGTGTCATGGATACCCACTGAGGTACGGCCTGAGGTGTCACAGTACTTGTGTCATGGATACCCACTGAGGTATGGCCTGAGGTGTCACAGTACTTGTGTCATGGATACCCACTGAGGTACGGCGTGAGGTATCACAGTACTTGTGTTATGGATACCCACTGAGGTACGGCCTGAGGTGTCACAGTACTTGTGTCATGGATACCCACTGAGGTACAGCCTGAGGTGTCACAGTACTTGTGTCATGGATACCCACTGAGGTACGGCCTGAGGTGCCACAGTACTGGTGTTATGGATACCCACTGGGGTATGACCTGAGGTGTCACAGTACTTGTGTTATGGATACCCACTGAGGTACGGCCTGAGGTGTCACAGTACTTGTGTTATGGATTCCCACTGGGGTACGGCCTGAAGCATTTTTGGACATGGTACCAACCCAGGTCAGACCCCGTTTACACTGCACCTTCGATCCGGGTTATTCCTGGGTCAGCCCTGTTTACACTGAACCCGGGTCTGCCTTGCTAAACTTGTGAGGTCATGAAAAGTGGGAGGTGACTGCTCCATAGCCACCAATTAGCTCATTTTAGACATGATCCGGGTCTGATAACCTGGGTCGCACCATTATTACCCCTTTCATATAGCAAACCCGGCTCTGTCCTTGGATTTTTAACACGGGTCCAACCCGGCTGCACCTGGGTTAGACCCTTTTCACACTGCACCTCCGATCAAGGTTATTCCAGAGTTGGCCCTGTTCACACTGAACCCGGGGTAGCCCCGTAAAACCCTATGGATGTCATTAAAAATGTACTTTTTCAGGCTCACAAAGATAAGATCACAAAAGGGAACACAAGGGAGGGGTGGGGACTGCTCACAGCATTGCAGGAATCATAACTGATGGATTACCATTGTGTAGTTCATGAGTGTTTGTGCTTTTGTGGAAGGCTATGCTGGGATCACGAGTTTGATTGTATTAGACGGCGCCGAGCGGGAAAGTGCAGTTCGGCGGCAGAGAGGGAGGAGAGAAGACCTCCCGAAGAGCAGCAGTTCGGCGCGTCAACAGGGGCGGCGGCCGCGGAAGAGGCCAGAAGACGCCGCTGTCAAGAAAGAAGAAGACAGGCGGCGCCGGCTGGAAGAAAGGAAGAAGAGGCGGCGCCGTTGGCCAGGACGGGCCAGCGGCCGAAGAATGCGGCTGAGGACCGGAGAGGACTGCGGGGGAGGAAAGTAAAAGAGCGTCACGAAGTTCCCCCCCGCAGCCTCTTCCAACGTAGCAGGTAGGCCCTCCGTGAGGCCCACCATATACCCCCCTCCCTAGACCGCCAGGATTGTCGGGCGCTAGGCCCGTGGAGTATTGTCGGGCACTAGGCCCGTGGGCAATTAGTCGGGCACAAGGCCCGGGGGACAGTAGCGGGCATTAGGCCCTATAAAAGGATTGGCCCGTAATAAGGTGTGAGTGGCCTGGGTACTAGGCCCAGGCCACTAAATGATCGAGTAGGCGGGCACTAGGCCCGTGGCCATAAATCAGGCGTAGGCCTGTACCCATACAGGAGGGCACTAGGCCCTATATCTGAGCCCCATAAAATGTGGTCTGGGCATTAGGCCCAGACCACTACCAGAGCCCACCGTTAGGCAGGCCACTAGGCCTGAGCTGCAAAATAGAGCGGGACTCTGGGCAGTAGGCCCAAGTCCCTTGAGTACCCCGCAGTAGGCAGGCATAAGCCCTGAGCCGCTGGTAAGATCCTGGGCGTTAGGTCCAGGGCCCTGAGCCCATTAGGTAGCCCCCGCATAGATGATTAGAGGTGTGAGCAGTGGTGGAGAGCTGTACGGCTTCCACCCATGAGGTAGTGGTCTCCCCAGTCACCGAGAAGAGGAGCTGGCCAGCTCTGGGTAGGTAGCAGACATTTAAAGAGACAGTACCGTGTTTTGCTCTTGTATATTTGGTCTGTGATTGGTGTTCCGTGCAGGGCAAATGTTTAGTTTTTGTTATATCTGTCGCACTACACACACTGTAGGTTGAGGGTGATGCCGTTTTAGTATGTGTAGTTGCTTGACATAGGTTTAGGCCCTGCACGGCTGTGTTGTGTATCTCCTTACAGGGACCTGTAGGCGAGTGAGCGGACGAAGAGCAAGAGTGGACACGGTGAGGAATATCTGTGTGTACTGTCTCTCCCTGTTTGTCACTATCTATCTCCTTCCTTCTGGGCGGACGGTGAACCTTGCAACCCGGTGCAAGGACGGATCTTCACCTGGTGCGTGAGTACCGATAGGTGAAAATTCGAGATCTGAGGCCAAAAGTGCCAATGATGATCTTCACTTAAAACCTGAATTTATCCCCCGGTTCGGTAGGGCGCGTCGGTCGACGTGAGGAAGCACGGTACTCACCTCGTCTCCTTCCCCCTAGGTCATCGTGTCCGTGTTCTATTCGGAGGTTCCAGGACCGTCTGCTCAATACACGGCCTGAAGGTGAGAGGGTGCGACGCAAGGTAAGTAACAGACGTACACCTGCACGGCAGCAGGCATTGCACCGCACCCGCCCCTCACATTTGGCGTAGTCGGCAGGATCACGGACACGATGTGGACCACCGGCAAGAGGACCCCCCTACGGACAGCTCCGGAGTGGAACCATCCCCGGGCGTATGAGGACAAGAGTGACTGGATTACGGTGTCGGGAGAAGACATCATGAAGATGGTGCAGCGGTCGGTACAGCTCGGCAAGGAAGAGCGCCGGGAGAAGGGGCGCAAGAAATCAGCTGTGACCCCCTGCAAGACGTGTCAGCGGCTGGGACATGTTGCCAGCGAATGTCCCTGGAGAGAGTTTAGGGCGACAGAAGAGGAAGAAATGTCCCCGTTGGAGATCACACAGATGGCCCAGCAAGCGGTCCAGAGATGTGGTCAGAAGAACTCTGTGAAGAAGAGACTCTGGTGTATGCTCTGCGGAACCTACGGGCATGAGCATAATAGCTGTCCACGTGATGAAGAGTGGCACCAGGAGGATGAAGAATTCCGGTGTGAAGGATGTGGAGATCCAGAGCATGAGCTTCGAGATTGTCCGTGGGACGAAAACCGGATGATCTTGGATGGCCGAGCCCAGAAGTGGATAGAAGAAGCCAGGGAAGTGGAGCAGAAGAGCCTGCTGGAAGTACGTTCGCAGGTGCCCATTGTTCCTGAGCAGGAGCCGAAGGGTAGAGACCGCTTTGTGATGAAGATGGCAACAGCACCCCCGTGCTGGAAGTGTCGGCGGCAGGGACACTTGGCCCATGAGTGTCCCTGGGAAGAGGCAGTGACACTGTTATGCTCCGAAGAGGTCCCAGTGAAGAAGGATCCTTGCCCGCAGAGGACGGATGTGGATGACTGGGAGGTGAAGATGCCACGCTATAAGGAAGAGCGTGAAGACCCAGTGGCAAAGAAGTCTAGGATCTCCCCATGCTGGAAGAGTCCGAGACCTGGATACCCGGAGATGTCAGCGGAAGAGGTGG
Source organism: Taudactylus pleione (assembly GCA_031769625.1). Taxonomy (NCBI): domain Eukaryota; kingdom Metazoa; phylum Chordata; class Amphibia; order Anura; family Myobatrachidae; genus Taudactylus; species Taudactylus pleione. The sequence goes on along the minus strand of JAUIMM010000320.1, from coordinate 4,460,550 downwards.
AGTACGCTGAAGAAGGAAAGTGTCGCTTGCTGCAGGAGTCTGTGGAGAAGAGTCCAGACTCATGGAAAATGTCGGCGGAGACCCGGGAGGAAGAGGATGCCCCGGAGGAATCGACTATTGGGTGGTGGTTAGTGCCACACCCTGAATTCAGTGAAGATGCCCCAGACAAGTTGGAAGAAGAGTGGGTGGCTGCGGCACCCTTAGAAGAAAATTCCCCATGGTGGCCCATCGTGAGTGGCACTTCCGAGTTGCCACTCCCACAGAGGATCCGCAGAGTGAAGTCAGGAGGTACGAAGATGGAGAGCCCGGATCCAGTGGAGAAGGAATGTGGGGTCATAGTCGGTCCCGGCTGGGCCCTTGAACAGATCCTCGCTGGAGGGACCATAGAATACCCTGACCCACGGACGTTGGAGATGGAGGAAGACTTTGTAGGGACTACAAAGGAAAAAGGGGGGGGAAATGTGGAAGGCTGTGCTGGGATCACGAGTTTGATCCCAGCATCAGCCGACGTGCAGGGGTAGGCAGAAGGGATGTGTCCTCTGCGGGACACATCCGTTGCCGGCGCTGGGACAGTAATGTCCCTAGCGTCGGTGCAGATACCGCGGGCACCTGGTGAAGGGACCGCCTGGTCCCTTTCACCAGTGCCGGCGGTACTGTGGCGCCGGGAGAAGCTTGGCTCCGGGCGCAAGCTCAGCGGAGCTTGGCGCCCGGCAGCCATGAAGCGGCGGGTAGCCGGTGCTGGGAGAGAGTACTTGCTCCCAGCGCCGGTCAGGCGTTGGGCGCGGTGGGCGTTTGGCTCTGGCCGCGAGCCAAACCTGGCTCGCGGGCCAGCAGCCAATCAGAGGCAGACGCGACGAGCCAATCACGGCTCGCCGCGTCATAGCCCCGCCCACTCGCGCCGTCTTGTATTAGACGGTGCCGATCGGGAAAGTGCAGTTTGGCGGCGGAGAGGGAGGAGAGAAGACCTCCCGAAGAGCAGCAGTTCGGCGCGTCAACAGGGGCGGCGGCCGCGGAAGAGGCCAGAAGACGCCGCTGTCAAGAAAGAAGAAGAAGACAGGCGGCGCCGGCTGGAAGAAAGGAAGAAGAGGCGGCGCTGCTGGCCAGGACGGGCCAGCGGCCGAAGAATGCGGCTGAGGACCGGAGAGGACTGCGGGGGAGGAAAGTAAAAGAGCGTCACGAAGTTCCCCCCCGCAGCCTCTTCCAATGTAGCAGGTAGGCCCTCCGTGAGGCCCACCATATACCCCCCTCCCTAGACCGCCAGGATTGTCGGGCGCTAGGCCCGTGGAGTATTGTCGGGCACTAGGCCCGTGGGCAATTAGTCGGGCACAAGGCCCGGGGGACAGTAGCGGGCATTAGGCCCTATAAAAGGATTGGCCCGTAATAAGGTGTGAGTGGCCTGGGTACTAGGCCCAGGCCACTAAATGATCGAGTAGGCGGGCACTAGGCCCGTGGCCATAAATCAGGCGTAGGCCTGTACCCATACAGGAGGGCACTAGGCCCTATATCTGAGCCCCATAAAATGTGGTCTGGGCATTAGGCCCAGACCACTACCAGAGCCCACCGTTAGGCAGGCCACTAGGCCTGAGCTGCAAAATAGAGCGGGACTCTGGGCAGTAGGCCCAAGTCCCTTGAGTACCCCGCAGTAGGCAGGCATAAGCCCTGAGCCGCTGGTAAGATCCTGGGCGTTAGGTCCAGGGCCCTGAGCCCATTAGGTAGCCCCCGCATAGTTGATTAGAGGTGTGAGCAGTGGTGGAGAGCTGTACGGCTTCCACCCATGAGGTAGTGGTCTCCCCAGTCACCGAGAAGAGGAGCTGGCCAGCTCTGGGTAGGTAGCAGACATTTAAAGAGACAGTACCGTGTTTTGCTCTTGTATATTTGGTCTGTGATTGGTGTTCCGTGCAGGGCAAATGTTTAGTTTTTGTTATATCTGTCGCACTACACACACTGTAGGTTGAGGGTGATGCCGTTTTAGTATGTGTAGTTGCTTGACATAGGTTTAGGCCCTGCATGGCTGCGTTGTGTATCTCCTTACAGGGACCTGTAGGCGAGTGAGCGGACGAAGAGCAAGAGTGGACACGGTGAGGAATATCTGTGTGTACTGTCTCTCCCTGTTTGTCACTATCTATCTCCTTCCTTCTGGGCGGACGGTGAACCTTGCAACCCGGTGCAAGGACGGATCTTCACCTGGTGCGTGAGTACCGATAGGTGAAAATTCGGGATCTGAGGCCAAAAGTGCCAATGAAGATCTTCACTAAAAACCTGAATTTATCCCCCGGTTCGGTAGGGCGCGTCGGTCGACGTGAGGAAGGACGGTACTCACCTCGTCTCCTTCCCCCTAGGTCATCGTGTCCGTGTTCTATTCGGAGATTCCAGGACCGTCTGCTCAATACACGGCCTGAAGGTGAGAGGGTGCGACGCAAGGTAAGTAACAGACGTACACCTGCACGGCAGCAGGCATTGCACCGCACCCGCCCCTCACACTTTACTGCTATTTGATTCAGGCAGTGAGAGCATGATGCAGCTTCTGGCAGCATAGTGTACAGTTCACTTCTTCATCACTTCAATAAGCCATCACTAATGACAGTAGTGGTATTAACCCCTTTCAGACTGCCGGAATGCTGCCTCTGCTGTTGTCTGCAATGTGCTGCCTGTGTGTCTGGCTGTTGACATCATCAAGTGAGACTCAGGAACATCCAATCAGCGTTGTTTGCAGAGTTCCGGGTTGGATAACTCGGGTAGGGCCTGTTCACACTGCACTTCAACCCGGCTAGTTCCCGTGTTCAACCCTGCTCGATTGCAGGGTTGAAATGCCAGGTTGCTCGACCTGGGAATTTTTATGGTGGCGCGTTCACACTGCACTTCTACCCATTTCGACCCGGCAATATGCCAGGTTATTTTTGCGACGTGAAAGAGGTATTACACTGCACCATTACCCAGAGCCATCCTGGGTCCAACACTGCTAGCTACTTAGGTTGGATTCCCAGGTCACTTGACCCGGGTTATTTTTCAGGGACCCTTTTCCACTGAGCCGCTACCCGGGAACACCCAGCAATATCCTGTGTTATTGCAGCAGTGGAAAAGGGGTATGATTGTACTTTGAATAAAGAAATATAAACATTTCAGAATAGACAAGGGAACCGGTCACTATTGTTATAATATGCAATATAGTATTGCTTTATGTTTAGCCCAGGTATTTTTTTTTTATTATAATGTTCAGTCATTATAAAAACAAATCTCAACTGCACAGAGAGCTTTTAATTATAAAAGATCACCAGGTGCTTCACTATCCGATACAGCTGAAATGATCAAAAGTAGTGATTAGATGCACAGAGACAAAGCAATGATCCTCCACTAAAATAGCCAATAAATAAAATTTAATATTTGGCTGCTTATGAGAGGACAATCTTTTAAATACACAAATCCAATTTTTAATACACAAATGTGATTATTGGCTGGAACAGCTGACCTAATATCTATTAGAGATAAGTATCTTATTAACTTTTGACATTACTCATCGTTATATTTTTTTCCAGTTTATCGGAGACCCCCACTGGGACTAATAATGTAACAACACATAATATAACATAACTAAGAATAAATACGAATTAGGCTTGAAAATATACTCAACTCAGTTATAATTAAGTCAACATGGTTAGATCAATGATTACCAAATAATGAAGATAGAGCTAAGTGCAGCCAATCAATGCTAACTTTATATAAAGGAAAAGTAGCTTACTGTTATTTTACATGGATAGACAACTAGCCCTACAGCTAATAAAACTAACAAGCACTGCAGCAAAACTCTTTACATAAATAAATAAATAGGCAATAGTGTCCACTGAAGTTAAAGAGAACTATCTAAAATTGATACCCTACCAATGTATGTACCTCCCCATATATAGATATTAACCCAGTAAGTAATGCAGGAAAACACTGTTTGAATGTGCTCAACCAGAGCCCATCTGTGGCTGCCTACAACTGAACCAACTCTTTAAATGGACAGAACTGAGTATGGAGGTAAGTCAATTTCATGGTTCCTTTTTGATGACATGCCCAATGATATGTTTTTAGTTGCCATTTAATACTTTCACACTTCTATAATCTATCTCCATCCTAATGTTTCTTACTACAACTATACTAATTACTGTATAACACTGTGAAGACACTTAAGGTGCCCATCCACTAGCCGATTACACTGTACGATTGCACGATTACGACATCAGAATCATGCAATCTCTCAGTAATCGGCCACAAATCGTGCATCCAAATCTCGGAAACGACCAGCGATGCGCGCTCCTGCTGGTCGTTTCCAACATCAATCATCGGCCGAACACGACAGATTGGCCATGTTCTGGAATGATTGATATGCCTACACTGAACGATCAATCGTTCAGTGTAGGCACTGCACCCCCTAGGGGAAAGACGGTACGATTATGATGTCATAATCGTACCGTCTTTCCCTGATCTACTAGTGGATCGGCACCTTTAGGGGTATATTTACTGAAGTGCAGGTTTTTAGAAGTGGAGATGTTGCCCATAGCAACTAATCAGATTCTACTTATCACATATGGTAAGTCCTGCGGCTAATGGAAGCTGCCCCTCAGACTCCAATTGCCTCTACAAATTTGCCCTCATTCCTGTAACTCTACTTTTACAAGTTTCATGCACAGCACTAATGTTTCTTAATCCATGATGTCCTGTTACTTTATACAGTAGCACTGATGAACTTCATAATCACTGTAACAATAGAATGAAGTATATCTGCAATTTTGTCTCTTATCTGACAATCTTTTGTCGAAGCTGGATTACTGGCTGAGACAAGATCAGTTTAAAATTGAATCGCAGCGACACCATCTTGCGACTGGCCGCAAGACGCCATTTTGCGAAATGGCCGCCTAAGCGCCATTTTAGATAAACTCACATTTTAGTATATGTGGCAATAATAGTATTAGCATCATGCGAATGGATCTGTGACCATTACCATAGGTTACGGCGATTCACTAAAAGCCTATTTCATTACTTTACGTATTATAAGGGATATACTCCAGAAATGGCTTTGCAGTATTACATTAAGCAAGTGGCCAGGTGACAACTGGCTTGTGTAGATAAGCCTCCTGCATAGTTTTTGCCCACAACGGGTGGTCTGGCTAGAATAAATAAGCAAGCTTCCTGCAATGACACAGGAAAGGTGGGAGGGCCTGCTGACAGGACATGTAGAACTATCTGGCCCAGCATGCTAAAATGTTAGAGACAAATGCACTCATCTTCATACACACATTAACTAGCGTCCTTATATCAAACCCTGAATACCCACACATTTCATATTCACACATAAGGTTCCATAAGCATCAAAATGTATGATCTAAGTTGGTTAAGTTAGTTTCAACGCTGAGAAATAAAGGTTTTTGATAACTAAGGTATTATACATGATAAGCAAGGTGTGTTTGGTCTTGTTCTGATGCGTACGCTTTTTACAGCATCCCGATGTTATCGGTGGAGAGATCGCATCATGCAAACTCAAGTTACGTATCACAGAACTTACAAGCAACAAAATGTTTAGCTGAACGAGCGAGCACAAATAGCGTCCGGCTCTGAATCAGGCCCTATGGCCGTTATTCAATTGAATGCGATTTTGAATACCCCCTGGAGGGAGCTCTCGGAGCAATTCAATTCAGCGCGCTGTTAATTTGGAGAATGCCGGTTCTCGTGACTTAACCCGGATGTTTAGTCGCGAGAACCGACATTCTCCAATAAAGTGCCGGCCACACAGCGCCGCGTTAAGCCGGAAAACAGCCGCGCGGCTGGCACTTTTGTCGGATTTCTCCTCACATCCCAGGAGGGTGCGAGAAGAAATCCTTTAGCCCAACCAAATATTGCGTTGAATTGAATAGCTTCCGAAGCTCCCTACCGGGGCTATTCAACATCGCATTAAATTGAAACGCCCCCATGAGCGGCTTTTTGCTGCGCTTGCAATGCATATAAGATACAAAATATTTAAAAAAATACCGGCCCCCGGTGTACTCAGTTTACATAGTAGGTGCGACGGACCAATTTTGTGCACCTGAAACTAGGGGGCCCCTCTGCACCTTGGGGCCCGGGACAGTGGTACCCTTTGTACCCCCCTCTCGCCGGGCCTGATGTGACATAATGGGACCTTTTGACTAGAGGCCAGAGGGTGATGTCCTGAGTGTTTGGTATGGTCAGCGTGTGATGTCCTGTGTGTGTGGTCAGTATGTGATGTCCTGACACAAACACACTACACCAGCACTCTATAGGAGCTTATACACAATAGAAGAGGCAATACAAATATTCACACTATTGTACCACTATGAGAAAGATAATGCTGTAGATGTACAAGGGAAGAAGAGATATATAACAATCCGGAACTCAGGACACAACAGAGAGTTTCAGCACAGCAACATAACAACATATAGGGACCTATAGGAGAAAGCACAGACCTACAGTATGGGGACACATTAGTGATATACACTTACTACAGCCTGTATACACTAACACACAGCTCTGTATAACACTGCAGCTCCTGTATATAACACCGCAGACCACTATATACCGACACACTGCTCTATATAACACATACTTGCCAACTCCCCTGTAATAGTAGCAATTTTCCTGACTCCCTGAAGAATCTTGCAATCTCCCTGATTGCACCTTACCCGCTTTATAAAGCTGTTATATAAAAGAAAAAATAGAGCTATGTACATTCAAATGGGATCATTAGTATCATTTCCCTGCATTGGTTATAATAAGGCACAATAATTCCTATGGCTACATGCATTTTTTGAAAAGTATCAGTGTGTTTTCATCAACATGTAGATCTTACTAACTGCTTTGGGGCTCATTTACATTTGGATGTAAATCAATTTGATGACACATCTCTCAGCTGTAGCAACAGAAGCCCCAGGGACAGCACCCAAGAGTGTAGCAGGTTACTGGTGGGTACACACTATACAAATATATCTGCAGATGATGGTTGTTCATACACACTGAACAACCATCATCTGTGCCTGCCCGCAGGTCCCGGCGACCAGGGGGCATGTCCCGACGGGCAGGGGGTGTGTCCCGTCCCCCTCCTCGCAGCTGCCGCTGTGTGTGTACGGGCAGTCGGTAGACCGCCCGTACACACCTGCTGATGGACAGATATGTCTGCAGACATATCTGTCCATCGGCTGTGCAGCACAGCCAATGCGTTATGTCGGTGAGCATCGATGTTTACCGACATATCGCGGGTACACACTGCCCGATGGGCAGCAGATACATTGGCCGATCAATTGATCGGCCAATATATCTGTCAGTGTGTACCCAGCTTAAGAGATATCGGCAGAATCCTGATGGACATGCCCATAAATAACCACGAGTCCCCAATCCCTAGCTTATGCAGAAGGCTATGCCACTACTTGACCAGATGCCTCAAGAGGGGCCCCTTTACCATGCTAGAGAGACCCAGAGGAATGAGCAGGAGAAGGGGATGCAAACCTAGATCTCTGGAGTGGAGCTTATCCTGATGCATACACACAGTAAAACTCGCTAATGGCGGTGATTCTCTACTGGAACTGTTTTTAACAGATGCGTTGGAGGGAGGGCGCTATGATGTAAGACAGAACAAATGCACAGCTACTCCAAAAACATTTCCCAGATAAAAGAGGCCAAAGAAAACCATACAGCCTTTATATAAAAGCTGCAATCAAAAACACTCCGCCTCTACTCTAATTGGCTGGTCAGATGACATCATCAACTCTGGTGAGCAAATTAACCCTATCATTCCCAAAGCCCTCAATTGGTGCATGCATCTGCTTCTCTCTTGAGGTTTAATATTCCTCAGGTTTATGTAGCCTTCATGTTTTTGTTTTAACGACTTGTATCATAAACCTGTGTTTATTTCTGTGCTCTTTTAGTTAGGGTAATTTTCCCATTTTATTCTACAGTTCATATAAGTTGAAGGTAGTTATCCCTTTTTATAGTCAATTAGTTGATCTATTATTTAAGTGTTTTTCTGCATCTGTTCCGAGCATGGGATTCTGGGAAAAAACATTGGCTTGCACTGCTTCACTGATATTACTGGCAATGAATGGGTTCAGTGAACATAAGTGCAGCTTTTATACTATTAAGACCCCTTACCTCATATAAAATGAACAGTAGGATGACTATAAATCATAAACATTAATGCACACAATGAGTACCTGCATTACAGGGCAGTGCAAAATCATTGCTAATTTACCTAATGTACTAAAATTCTATTTCTGCTGGTTATCTAACTGTAACTCTAGATATTTAACATATTTGAAATCCAATAAAGCATACTTTATTTACTATGAATATTGTCTCTGGGACAATGCATATGAAGACCATTCTGACAATGAGTGGTTTTAATGACTTATAATCCACACAAATATCCGTTTGGTGGTTTATAAGTGTTATGAGAAATATTAGATGCCTGACAGAACATTATGTACATGAGAATGGCCCATTTGTCTTATAATATGCATGTATGTCAATACCATTGCAATCTTCAGAGATGAACAATTTGTGCTGGTTGTACTTTTACATAGTTCTCCCTGGCTGGACAGTTACTAATATTCTATCAGATAGAGCTTACTAGCAGGAGTAGGTTGCCCACATCTGAGAAAAACAATCTTTATTTTAGTATATGGTATTAGAGACATTTATGTATGCCATCCATTCGGTGCTGCATAGGAACATTGCTAGCATTAAAATGCACTTTCTATTATTATTATTATTATTTTATTATGGCAATGCTAAATTATTTTTACTTTACTGGTTCCTAGCAGAAAAGAGTGACCATGATTCAAAGAAAGATGTGACAAAAAGGGTACTTACAGACTGGCTGCAAACTGATTACAGCTACCCATGTAATGGAGCATCCCATCCATCATACCATTCATGGGGATTGACTATTATTATTGGAGCTTGCACACAGTGATTTAGGACCAAAAATGGCCAAAGTAATCATACCATATGCTGTGTGCTTTATTCAGACAAAAACAGATATGACCACTCCACATATTTGAGAGCTAAACATTCTAGGCCAGGGGTTCCCAACCATGGTCCTTAAGGCACACTAGCAGTCTGGTGTTAAGGATAGCCATACTTGAGCACAGTTGTCTTAATTAGTACATCAGTTATTTCGATTTAACCATCTGTGCTCAAGCATGGATAAACCATCTGTGCTCAAGCATGGGTATCGCTAAAACCTGGACTGTTGGTGTGCCTTGAGGAACGAGGTTGGAAAACACTCTAGGGCAGTGGTTCCCAAACGTTTTTGAATCACAGTGCCGTAGAGTATCAGTATTGTTTTCACGGCACCCCTAAGTTTAAGTTTGTTATTTAGAAATTCAGAAAAAAAGTAAAGTAAATTGTACTTAACTTGTCACCCTTAGGGACAGTTATGTGGTGACATTTCATTGACCATAAATAATTTGATTTGGTGCTGGACCACCAACTTGAGGCACCCCTGCAAGTGTCCCGAGACACCCCAGGGTGCCACGGCACACAGTTTGGGAACCACTGCTCTAGGGGATGAACTTACAAAGTGTCGGTTTTGGTGTTTGGGCGAATTTCCTTCGGTTTTGCAATACGACCATTTACTAAAGGGAAACCTGATGAAAATTCAACCAAATGACTGATGTTAGAACATTCGACTAACTATCGATTATTTTACATAGATAAGTATATAAACCGCAGATTTACTAAGCATCAGTTTGCAAACCGAGCAAAAAATAACCATTTACTAAAGGCAAAACCAACAGCCGACCAGCCCAAATAAGAGACAACCAACTGACAGGTGTGTTTGAGTTCTAAAACACATCCTTTTGGACAAAGCACTTATTAACAACTTTTTTGCATATAAGTATAACTTTACTTTGTGTTTTGTTATTGCAAAACTAAAAATACAGTAATGTTACCTCATATAGAATAGGCATTTGATGGACACCTACACCGGCAATTAGCAAAAACCATACAATTGAAATGTTTGTCAAAATAGGCTTTTGTCTGCCTGTTGAAATATATATCACATTTCATGTACCTTTACAAAAATATATTGTTTGTCATGTTAACCTTTAAAAAAAAAAAATAATAATAATAAAAAATAAACATTTTAATGGTAAGCATTCTGAAATGTAAACATAATGTCAGAAAATTTTTGGACATTATTGTTTCCTTTTAGGAAGATGGAGATGGGTCCTCAGAGTTTGTTTGTGTCCTCTCTGCTCCTTCTCCTGTCCCCCTCCATCTAAACAAATAACACAAAAAAGAGAAACACTGAAAAAACTACACTAAAGCTGGGTACACACTAAACGTCATGGGTACCCAGCGATGAGACACACGACTTCTGCTGACGGGCCAATATATCGGGCGTTCCATACACTGGACGATCCAGTGCCCGACCGCCCGATATGCCGGCCACCGCCGCATAACGCTGCATTGGATCGCCAGCCGCATAGCCTGACTTGACTGCATGTACAAAAGATCAGGTGATGCGGCTGATGACCCCACAGAAGACCGCAATACATGATATAGTGCATACATACTGGACTATTTTAATGCATTGGAACGACAACTCATTAACAAAAGTCTAGTGTGTAGGGGCCTTAACACTACACGCCACAGGCACACACGAATAAACACTGACAAGAGGGAAAATAAAAATGACACTGGTAAAAATAAGACAAAGTTTAAACTCAGACAAGACTACACAGAAAATGACAAATCAGAAATCGCAGTAAAACTCACCAAATTTCTTTATTAAATCGCCTCTCACCTACTGCCTCCAACCACCAAACTACACCCTCACCATGTGGCAACATTTGTTCTGGTAGGGGTGGGTTTATAGGGGGTTTGTGATATTGAAATTGCTTGTGGTATGTTTAACCCTATAGAACACCACCCGGAAGTGTTTGTTTAGCTGTGGTCTGTTTTTGGTTAGTTTTGTTGTCGGTTTTGTCATCTGTTCTTATTGGAAATGTCAAAAACAACGACAAAATCGACCAAAAATAGAGAAAAAACCAAGGTAGTTTTTTTTTCAATCGACAGATAGTAAATACACATATTTTAGACACAAACACACCATCTATACCTGTCAGTTACCGTCGGCTTTATAACTGACACTTAGTAAATTTACTCCTAGAAATCCAATGTAAATATCTGTTATACTTTATGGAATGTTGGTGACTAAGCAAATGCAATATAAAGGAAAGAATTTTGAAATATGTCTTCCGTAAAATTTAGATTTTTAATATTTCAATACATGTGGTGTAATTTGAGTTACAATATTTGCATTTGTATCTCATGGGAAATAACATTTATCAGCTGAACAGATTTATTTCTCAACACTTCCTGAAAGCAGTTTGCCAGTTTATGTTATAAAGATTGATAGCAAATAAATTTCATGAAAATTATTATTTAAATATCCTGGTTTCACCATCTTCTCAATCAGTAACCATATATTCTTTTGTATTACAAACAGCAACCATGCTACTGTTCTATCCAGCAACCATGTATTCTTCCTTCTACCCAGTAACCATGGTGTTTATTCTTCTGTTCTATCCAGCAACAATACCTTATTTCCTATTTCCTCCCTTTCCATCCAGTAACCATATCTTCTTCTGTTCCACCAAGCAACAATACCGTATTTCCTATACAGTAACCATATATTATTCTATTCCATCCAGTAACCATATCTTCTTCTGTTCCACCAAGCAACAATACCTGATTTCCTATACAGTAACCATATATTATTCTATTCCATCCAGTAACCATATCTTCTTCTATTCCATCCAGCAACAATACCTTATTTCCTATACAGTAGCCATATCTTCTTCTATAAAATACAGTAACCATATCTTCTATTCCATCCAGCAACAATACCTCATTTCCTATACAATAACCATATCTTCTTCTATTCAATCCAGTAACCACATCTTCTTCTGTTCCATCCAGCAACAATACCTTATTTCCTATACAGTAACCATATCTTCTTCTATTCAATCCAGTAACCATATCTTCTTCTGTTCCACCAAGTAAAAATACCTTATTTCCTATACAGCAACCATATCTTCTTCTGTTCCATAAAGCAATAATACCTTATGTCCTATACAGTAACCATATATTCTTCTATTCCATCCAGTAACCATATCTTCTTCTGTTTCATCCAGTAACAATACCTTATTCCCTGCACAGTAACCATATCTTCTTCTATTCCATCCAGCAACAATACATTCTTTTCCTATACAGTAACCATATATTCTTCTATTCCGTCCAGTAACAATATATTCTTCTATTCCGTCCAGTAACCATATCTTCTTCTATTCCATCCAGCAACAATACCTTATTCCCTGCACAGTAACCATATCTTCTTCTATTCCATCCAGCAACAATACATTCTTTTCCTATACAGTAGCCATATATTCTTCTATTCCGTCCAGTAACCATATCTTCTTCTATTTCATCCAGCAACAATACCTTATTCCCTACACAGTAACCATATATTCCTCTATTCCAATCAGTAACCATATCTTCTGTTCCATCCAGCAACAATACCAGTTTTCCTATACAGTAACCATATCTTCTTCTGTTCCATCTAGCAACAATACCTTAATTCCTATACAACAACCATATTTTTCTAGTCCAACCAGTAACCATATCTTCTTCTGTTCCATCCAGCAACAATACCTTATTTCCTACACAGTAACCATATACTCTTCTATTCCATCCAGCAACAATATATTTTTTTCCTATACAGTAACCATATTTTCTTCTATTCCATCCAGTAACCATATCTTCTTCTATTCCATCCAGCAACAATACATATTTTTCCTACACAGTAACCATATATTCTTCCATTCCATCCAGTAACCATATCTTCTTCTATTCCATCCAGCAACAATACCTTATTTCCTATACAGTAACCTTATAGTCTTCTATTCCATCCAACAATACCTTATTCCCTACACAGTAACCATATATTCCTCTATTCCATCCAGTAACCATATCTTCTTCTGTTCCATCCAGTAACCATATCTTCTTCTATTCCATCCAGCAACAATACATATTTTTCCTATACAGTAACCATATATTCTTCTATTCCATCCAGTAACCATATCTTCTTCTGTTTCATCCAGTAACAATACCTTATTCCCTGCACAGTAACCATATCTTCTTCTATTCCATCCAGCAACAATACATTCTTTTCCTATACAGTAACCATATATTCTTCTATTCCGTCCAGTAACAATATATTCTTCTATTCCGTCCAGTAACCATATCTTCTTCTATTCCATCCAGCAACAATACCTTATTCCCTGCACAGTAACCATATCTTCTTCTATTCCATCCAGCAACAATACATTCTTTTCCTATACAGTAGCCATATATTCTTCTATTCCGTCCAGTAACCATATCTTCTTCTATTTCATCCAGCAACAATACCTTATTCCCTACACAGTAACCATATATTCCTCTATTCCAATTAGTAACCATATCTTCTGTTCCATCCAGCAACAATACCGGTTTTCCTATACAGTAACCATATCTTCTTCTGTTCCATCTAGCAACAATACCTTAATTCCTATACAACAACCATATTTTTCTAGTCCAACCAGTAACCATATCTTCTTCTGTTCCATCCAGCAACAATACCTTATTTCCTACACAGTAACCATATACTCTTCTATTCCATCCAGCAACAATATATTTTTTTCCTATACAGTAACCATATTTTCTTCTATTCCATCCAGTAACCATATCTTCTTCTATTCCATCCAGCAACAATACATTATTTTCCTATACAGTAACCATATATTCTCCTATTCCATCCAGTAACCATATCTTCTTCTATTCCATCCAGCAACAATACATATTTTTCCTACACAGTAACCATATATTCTTCCATTCCATCCAGTAACCATATCTTCTTCTATTCCATCCAGCAACAATACCTTATTTCCTATACAGTAACCTTATAGTCTTCTATTCCATTCAGCAATACCTTATTCCCTACACAGTAACCATATATTCCTCTATTCCATCCAGTAACCATATCTTCTTCTGTTCCATCCAGTAACCATATCTTCTTCTATTCCATCCAGCAACAATACATATTTTTCCTATACAGTAACCATATATTCTTCTATTCCATCCAGCAACAATACCTTATTTCCTATACAGTAACCATATCTTCTATTCCATCCAGCAACAATACATATTTTTCCTATACAGTAACCATATATTCTTCTATTCCATCCAGTAACCATATCTTCTTCTATTCCATCCAGCAACAATACCTTATTTCCTATACAGTAACCATATAGGCCCTCACTCAGAGCCACTCGCTAGCGGCAGTACGCTCGTTCCGAGCGATGTTCGCACATCTGCGCATGCGTACGGTTTTTAGTACGCATGCGCGAACCAGTCAGTGCGGCCGAAAATCGTTGGTACGCAATATAGCGAGGGCCTGCTATTTTGAGTGACAGAATGAGGCGTATGTGGGTGGTAACAGGGGAAGGTGCTTGAAAACGGGGAGTGGAGATCCGAACGCAGGCGTGCTTAAAGGTCAAAACGGGCGTTTTAAGGGAGTGCATAATTAATACAGCAGCGTCATTGACCACGTCACTTGGTTTTTTTTAACTCAGAACTGCTCGCAAAATAGCGGTTGAAAACACCAACCACAAGAATAGCGAGCAGTTCATACGCTGTACGATGTACTCGATTAATCTAGTAAATAGCGGACATGACGTATGGTGCGTGCGACCAGGGGGCGTTTTTATCAAATAAACGAGCGTATGTTTTGCTCGCTCGTTCAGACTTAAAGGTGGGAACAGACTGCAATTTGCGAACGGATCATTTGAATAGCCACCCCTTGTTTTTGAACGAACGACCACAAATAGCGAACGGCTCTGAATCAGGCCCATAGTCTTCTATTCCATCCAACAACAATACCTTATTCCCTACACAGTAACCATATATTCCTCTATTCCATCCAGTAACCATATCTTCTTCTATTCCATCCAGTAACCATATCTTCTTCTGTTCCATCCAGCAACAATACCGGTTTTCCTATACAGTAACCATATATTCCTCTATTCCATCCAGTAACCATATCTTCTTCTATTCCATCCAACAACAATACCTTATTCCCTACACAGTAACCATATATTCCTCTATTCCATCCAGTAACCATATCTTCTTCTATTCCATCCAGTAACCATATCTTCTTCTGTTCCATCCAGCAACAATACCGGTTTTCCTATACAGTAACCATATATTCCTCTATTCCATCCAGAAACCATATCTTCTTCAGTTTCACCAAGCAACAATACCTTATTTCCTACACAGTAACCATATATTATTCTATTCTATCCAGCAACCACATTTTGTTTACTCCTTCCCAATAAGCTTGTTGCTTAGTTTCCTACACAGCAACCATAACATTTTCTATTCCGCCCAGCAATCATATCTACTTCTTTCCTACACAGTAACCATATTTGCTATAATTTGATCCAGCAACCATACCTTCTTCTTTCTTACACAGCAACCATATCATCTACAATCCATCCGGCAACCATATCTTCTTCTTTCCTACACAGTAACCGTACCTACATCTAATCCATCCAGCAACCATACCTACATGTAATCCATCCAGCAACCATACCTTCTCCTGTTCCATCCATCAGTGATATCTTCTTACTTTCTTCCAATAAGCATATCTTCTAGTTTTCAACACAGTAACCATAACGTCTTCTACTTCGCCCAGTAACCATACCTCCTTCATTCCTACACAGTATCTGTATCTTCTACTATTCCATCAAGTAATCATACTGTATATTGTTTCATTCAGAAACATATGTTCTTACCTATATAGTAACTATATCTGCTATTATCACATCCAGCAACCATACCTTCATCTATTTCTTCGAGCAATTATATCTACTTCTTTCCTATACAGCAATTGTACCTTTTTCTGTTCCATCCAGGAACCATACCTTTTTTACTATACAGTATCTACTATTATTCCATCCAGCAACTATACCATATTCTATTCCAATCAGCAACCATCAGGTAAATGTAATAGGGTACAAGTTATTCTGGGAGTTTGCGCTCGCCAAGTCTCTCTGTGTGTTGTGAGTTCCGAAACTCGCAGCATGTAATAACGAGTTATAAGATGGCTACGTAACTCGCATGAGATAACATGCAGGTTTGCAGGTGTTGGAAGGCGCATAAACCTTGCAAATCAAAATGCGAGTTTCATTACATGCGGCGTCTTGCCTTTTAAAACAATGTAGGCATTTGTCTGGAAAACTTGCCTGAATTTGATCTCATTGGCTTTATATAAGTATCACTTCAGCATTTTTTCTCTGATAGAATTGGGGAGGAGACAGGTGTATAAGAGTGTCGTTGAGGAGCAGATTAGCATTTGGAATGTGGTGAGTTGTGATATTGTTTTCTGAGTGTGTTGTCAATGTCCCCTCGTATGATTCTTATATTTATTTTGAAAAACTTTTGTCCTTGTTTAATATCTGTGTTTTGCTGTCCTGTGTTATTTGTGAGTGTGAGCTGTGTAAGTGGTGTATGATAGTGTTAGTACTGTCTTTATTTTATAAGTGTTCAGTGTCTTTGTGTCCTTTGTGTGGTGTAGGATGGCATGTAGGAAGAGGATTGGGAGTCAGGTCAACAGTGGGAGGTTGTGTGGGGGCCCTGAGATAGTGCCTGTAGTTGTTCAGGTTAGAGGTACCTCAATACTAGGTCCAGCAACAGCCTTGAGGACTGGATAACTTGGCTTGCTGTGGCCATGTAGCAGCTTTGAGGGCTGATTATTCTTGGCTGGTAGTGACCTGTGGGCCGAAGAATAAGATGCGGCCTTTGGGCTGTGAAGCAGCCTTGTGGGCTGGAAGGCCTAGGCTGGAAGTGGCCTGTGGGCTATAGGTTATGATGCGGCCTTTGGGTCGTGAAGCAGCCTTGAGGGCTTGTAACTCTTGGCTAAAAGCGGCCTGTGAGCCGTAGAACAAGATGCGGCCTTTTGGCCGTAAAGCAGCCTTGCAGGATGGTAGTCGCTGAGATGTGGCTTATGCCGCTGGGTTGACACAAGCGGTGGTACACAAGATTGCATACTTTGGATGCTGGAGTGCGGGCTGTGCCGCCGGGTTGACACAAGCGGTGGTACACAGGATTGCGTGCCCTGGATGCTGGAGTGCAGCCTATGCCGCCAGGTTGACACAAGCGGTAGTACGCTGGCTTGCGTACTCGGAGTGCGACAGTGCAGCCTGTCCCGCTGGGTTGACACAAGCAGCTAGATGTTAGATAGCGCACTCTGGACTCAGTAGTGCGATTCGTGCCGCCTGGATGACACAAACAGCAGGAAGTTGGTATGCAGACTGTGCCGCCTGGATGACACAAATGGCAGGTAGTATGTATGCGGGCCGTGCCGTCTGGATGACACAAACGACAGGATAATCAAAGCTGACAGGAGGACTGGGTACTCGACTGAACAAAAAGGAGACTAAGCCAGAACCGGAAACACAAAACAATATTATCACCGGCATCGGAGCAGCCTTCGCACCCACAGGAAATAGTCACAGGATCCAATCCGGATCAAACCAGGGATGATTGACAACTGATGGGGAGGAATTCAGCAAACGATCGCCCGGCGTTCGCCTCGCCCTGCGTTCGCAGTGCGGCGGCTTGTGACAGTAGTGTGTGCCCCAAAAAAGTCCAGAACAGGGTGCAATTTGTGTTTTTCTGTGAGGAAAACTGTGCACTAGTGCATGCACACCATACATCCCTGCCCCTCAAGTAGGCTTTACGGCAGTTGGTATGTGATGTAGTGAATGCAGTTAGTTCCAGCAAGTGCTGTGTGGAAAACTGTAAAAAGCGCTTCTCGGATGTGAAGAGGGTTCTCAAAACCAAAATGGCTGAGGAACTACATGAAACCTGGAAAAATGGGGGTGGGTCAGCAGTTCAGTCTAAAAAGTTGCTTCACCTCCTGATCTGAGAGGGAGTCCGTTCTGATCTGCAATCTACAGGTCCATCTGCATGTACCCTAATGTTGCACTGTATCTGGTGATGCTCCTGCACCCTCCTCCTGTGCTGCTCCCCAATAGTGAGGACAGACATCTACATCTCATAGAAGTTCTGAAAAATTGTCATTGCTACACCCACATAGAGGTAGGCGTGGTTTATATAGAGGTTTGATTAGTCTAAATGGCCAACTTGTCTGTTAATTGGCCTCAGATACTTACTTACATTAAACTCACCATCCTGGAATCAG
The DNA here is from genome assembly GCA_031769625.1 of Taudactylus pleione. Taxonomy (NCBI): domain Eukaryota; kingdom Metazoa; phylum Chordata; class Amphibia; order Anura; family Myobatrachidae; genus Taudactylus; species Taudactylus pleione. The sequence continues at coordinate 4,442,252 of JAUIMM010000320.1, read as the reverse complement.
TCTATTCTTTTGAGAGTTTATGTGAGTTCTGTGCGAATTTACGACTTGTAACCTATTACATCCAGAGAGTTGTATGTTAAACATGGAAAACATCTGGATGGCAAGTTTGTCCGGTGTGAGAAGGGTTGATGCGAGTTTAGTGAGAGTTTGCATGTTCTCGTAGTCTATTATATTCAACAAATACAAACTCGCACGTGTCTAGCAAAAAACAAACATTTTATCAAAACTTCGACCCTATTACATTTATCTCCATTTCTTTTTCTTACCTTCCCAGTAACCATTCTTCTTTCCCACCCAGTTATCATACCTTCTATTCTATCCAGTAATCACACCTTATTCTATTCCATCTAGCAACCGTACTATATTCTGTTCTACCCAGCAAGCATATCTTCTTCTTTACCACCCAGTAACAATATCACTTATTCCATCCGGCAACCATACCTTCCTCTTTTCTTTTTACTGTTTAGCAAATGTACCTTCATCTGTTCCATCCAGCAACCATATGTTCTGTTCCATCCAGCAACCATACCTTCTGTTCCATCCGGCAACCATACCTTCTATTCCATCCAGCAACCATACCTTGTGTTCCATCCGGCAACCATACATTCTGTTCCATCCGGCAACCATACATTCTGTTCCATCCGGCAACCATACCTTCTGTTCCATCCACCAACCATACCTTCTGTTCCATCCGGCAACCATACCTTCTGTGCCATCCGGCAACCATACCTTCTGTTCCATCCTCCAACCATACCTTCTCTTCCATCCGGCAACCATACCTTCTTCTTTCCTTCCCAATAATCATATTTTCTAATTTCCTGTACATTAACTATAATGTCTTCTACTCCACCCAGTAATCATATCTTCTGGTATTTTATCCAGCAACCATATCTTCTTTGTTTCTTTTTCAACCAGCAACTATATAGTTTTATTTCCCACTCACCAACCATATTGTCAGATACCATAATCTAATTCGCTTTATGTGAAAGTGCATGTTTTAATCTGTATATACCAGTCAAGTTCCAACCTCTATGGACCTTGCCTTGTCCTATGAACACATATCATATGTAACCATCTGCATGAGTTTAAAATTGATGTTCTGGTTTCTGTTTTCTCCAGGAACACTAACAAACACAAAATTATTTAACATGTTCACCCTCTTTGAAAATAGGGTCTTTATAACATATAACATGCAAGATATTGTAAATTTTTCACATTTCACAAACTGCTCACCACAAGCAGACTGCTGTCTCTGGGTCCGGCAGCTGCGCTCCCTCCACTTGGGGTGGCTTTGTGTTGCCAGTGAGCTTTCTATCATTATTTCTGAGTGGCTAGAACACAACGCTGGTAGAGTGGATTGGGCCCAGAAGGAGACAGCTGATGCCTGTCTGAAGTACCGCCCCCTTTCTTCATAAAAGGGATCTTTACCTGACAGTCTTTGTCAGGTGATTGGTTTAACTTGTGGAAACCAAGCCTCACTGTGTTATTTGGACCTTACATAGGTTTTGACCATTGGATTGGATTTTGACTGACCCTTGGATTATCTGCTGCTAGATATTGTGAATGTATTGCTGCTTTTGCCTTTCTCATCAGAACTATACCTGCTAGATATTTATGCATTGAACTTGGACTAGACTTTGAAGCCTGGTACCGTTTGCTCCCTTATCACATTCCTGTTGTATACCTGTTCATTTAACTTGAACTGGACTCTCTGGGCCTGGCTCAGATTTGGACACAATGGCGATATTTATGCAGATTGAGCAATTGTTAGCCATTGTGCATGCGTAGAAGCCACACACTGCACGTGCAGCAATTGAATTGCAATTACGCTTACACAGAGGAGTCACTTGCAAAGTAAGTGACAGGTAGTCAGCATTTGGGGAGGTAACAGGAGGCGTGTCGGATTGTTTAAACACTGAGTTCTGGGTGTCCATAAATTAGCCACTGCGCTGTTGCTCGCAGCATGAGGGACCTCTGTGAGTCTGAAGACCCGTTATGTCTGCGATAACTTAGACTTATTCAGAAGGCTGATGGCCGCCTGACCTGCATTTGATATATCCGGTTTAGTGCGTGAGCAGAGGATGTGAGATGCTTTCAGTGGGTGTCTCTAAGCAGAGCCATAATCAGACATTTTGGTGCCCTGGGCCATAAAGAGCAGTGGTGCCCCATCCCCATTTTTAAACAGGGGCATAAGGCACATGCCAAAAAGGATTGTTGCCTCTTGGGGAAGGGGCATGGCCTCATGGCATGCCCTGTTTTCAACGCTCTGCCAGTATAATTTGGGAAAGCTTTATGTTGTTACTAGCTGTTTTATGTCATTAATTTTATGTTTATGTCATTAAACTATAGAACTCAAAAGCACAATAATTTCACCAAACCTGCCAACATCACCTATTCCAGGGATCTGTAAAATGAAAGCTAAAGGTTAACTACAAGATAAGTGCAATTATTAGTGCAACTCTATACTATTGCTCAGCAAACTTTATCAGCATTTCTTAAATGAGGTGTACAGGAAATCTGCCCACTGCATTAGAGGGAATGACGTTCTACTTGTGGCACAGAACTCTACTCAACCAACCGCATAGGGACAGTATGTCATGCCGGCAAAACGTCAACTTTACTGCGGGTTTTGTGGCTGTGGCTGCGGCTGCCATTTTATTTTAGGAATAGGGTGATCAAAACCACAGTGGAGTTATTTTGTACTTAAGGTGCTACTTCTAATATTTACAGGTTTCATGCAAACAAAAAAAAAATACCATAGTCACTTAAGGCATTCTATATATATTCAGAGGGATCACCAAATGTGTACAGTGTATGTGTCCTAGGTAATATAACATGAGAAGAGCACAAATGCCCTACACAAGTGTAGCCCAATCAGTGGTGTCTTAGAGTATACTCTATGTGGGTTAACTCCAACTTGTGCTTTGGTGACTCCCCATATAATCTGTAGTAACTGTGCAAAGATAAAGATTTGGAATATGAATCCTGTTTAATTTTTATGAGTTAGAGTAGAGGAAGGGGATAGTTAATTAATCAGTATCATTATATTACTAATCACTTACACCAATAGGAATAAGTGAAAAGAGGTTCACATATATTTTACCTGAAATAACCTATGGAACTCTAAAAGACTCTGGGTCTCATTCAGACCCACTCGCGAGCGCAGGACGCTCGCAAGCGGGTCGATGTTACCCCAATGCGCATGCGCACGACGGAGGGAGCTCCATCGTGCGCATGCGCGAGACCCGGACAGCGACAGCCAAGCTGTCCCCCCGGGTCTCGCACCAAAGGGGGCGTGCTGTCGATGGTGACTGACAGCACGCCCCCTTTGGTGGGCGTGCCGGGGGCCTGGCTGCCAGACGGAGGCGTTCCTATGGGAACGCCTACCATCTGGGTCTGGCCCCACTGACATCACTAGTGATGTCTAGTGATGTCAGTGGGAGTGATTTTGGCTCTGATAGAGACAAAATCACTCCAGGGCTTGCGGCCACGAGACCCTACCGCAGGGTCTCGTCGCAAGCCCGATGGTCGTCATGGTCTTGACCATCGCAACCATCATCATGGACGCTCGCATAAGCTGTGCGAGCGTCCAAAAGGCCGCTCCACATTTAAATAGGACGGCCCTGATTCAGAGCGAGCGCTCTGGTCAGAGCGTCTGGCTCTGAATCAGGGCCTCTGCCCACTTGTCAGCTCTGGACTTGGGCTCAGTTACGCTCTCTGCCTTCAATCGTGGCTCAGGGCCCAATTACACTTCACTGCCCGGGGAGAGCGATTTGGCACTCCCCACAGGGTACTCACTCCCTTATTAGTAGCCTCCTCAATGTCCTCTCGCACTCTCAGCGATCCTATCCCCTATCCTTCACAGCTTTTCACAGTTCTGCTCCTTCGGCTTGGCAGTACTCCGCGGTTCCCGGCTCTTGTGCTATCAGACCCTGCCACTCAGCATGCACCTGGACCCTCTCAGTCCCATCCAACATGGGTCCCTAACCTCTCTTCTGCAGCCGGATTCTGACTCCCACAGCTCCTCAAGCCGTACTATCCTCCTTACAGCCCTGTTTCTAAGCACAGGGCGGCGAGAGAGTCATTAGCATATTTTTAGCAAGTGGATCTGCATACCTCCCAACTGTCCCGCATTCAGCGGGACAGTCCCGTTTTTATGAGACTGTCCCGCTGTCCCACCCGCGGGCCGCAGTGTCCCGCGTTGGGGGGGAAGCATACACCGCTGCTCTACATAGCAGTGCAGTGTGTATGCAGAGATAGAATAGATTCTGTGGGGGAAGCCCGGGGGCAGCCCAGCATCTCGGAGATGCTGGGCACGCCCCTTAGTGATGTTAACCGGGCGTGCCGCTAGGCCACGCCCCTTTACATGTAGGCCACACCCCTTTTTGGGGACGCGCGCGGATGTCCCGACTAGGGATTCTCAAATGTTGGGAGGTATGGAACTGTGAGAGATTGCAGTCGTGATGGCATTTGCATCCATATCTGAATCATACTTGCCTACCTTTATAATTTCCGCTCCGGGAGGTGGGCGGTGATGAGGAAGGGGCCAGACTATTTGCATAATTAGGCCCCATCCCTCATGGGAAAATGCAGCTAATTGTGCATATTTAAATAGGGGGGGTGGCAAATTACGCTATTCTAATAGAATCACATCATTAGGCCCTGCCCCCTCCTCGTGGATCTGCCGATTCCAGGTAAGATTCTCCCCACTTCTCTAGGAAGTGGAAGGGATGTCGGAGAAGTGCCTACTCTTCCAGGGTGTAAGGGGCTACCCGAAAAAGCCTCCTGCAGATTCCGGGAGAATAGGCAACTATGATCTGAATAAAACATAAATGGAATTCCTGAGTATCAGACCCTGTATTATTTTAGTATCTACTTTTATATATACAGTATTTCTGTGACAGTATTGTACCATATTTCCTATCAAGCAACCTTTGATGAATTATAGCTTCACACAATGTTGCAAAACACATACTGACGCAAAAGTAGACCCATTTCTGTGCACAATAATCTAATAATAGTGCTCTGTCAACTTGTACAATATGAATGTTTAAATAAGGGCTGTATGTGACTGGCAGAGTCAGAAGGAATGTAAGCAAGCAGGAAGCCACTTATGGTGTTAAATGATGGAAGGAAGCAGGCCTATGTTTATTAATTTACTGCCCTATAGCAATAGGGAGGTGTCCCAAATCCTATTAATAAGTATATATGAATATGACAATAACTAGAAGCAGTCTTTCAGAAAACTTTTCCCATTACATAATAATCATACTTAAATAGATTAAAAAAAAGTTTGTTTAGTAGTTAATTTAATTAAAACAAACCATTAAATACATTCCTTAATAGAGCTGTAAAAGTCCATACATCACAGTTCAAACAGCCTCTAAGAGAACTCGAAATGAAAACAATTGCTGATATTTGAACTAAAGGCATAGGTTAATCCTTATTAGCTATTGGGTCCAACTGTTCTTCCCCGAAGTAATTCTTCACACATAGGCATGCTGTAAGATCAAGTACGGGTTCATTTAAACCATAGCATTGTACAACTGGGCCACAAGTCATGCAGGATTCATGGCACCTTAATCATGAAAAATTATGCATTTATGTATCATCTCAGGACCTATTTATGAAGTGTAAGCATCTAATACAAATTATAAATTGGAGCCCATTTACAGTTAGATGCAATTGCTTCAAAAGTCAAGGTGTAAAATTTGTGGTGCAAATAAAAGATGCATGTAAATGTGTATGTTACGGTTCATGCATCCTGACCTATGCCTGGTGTAAAATTATTAGCAACAGCAAAATATGTGCAGCAACATTATTTCCTATGATCAATGGACGATGTTACGCTGTGCTACTGATTATATATGTTTTCCATATATGCCCTTTCACCACCATAATGACACCAGCAACTTTACGGGCACCCATATTTGAAAAAAAGGAGTCCTCTCTTTTAAATTATCTGGCATTAACACGTTTTCTTTATACGGATGGGAGGCATTCAAGCCCATAATTACACCTGTAAACGTGGGGTTACTCACCCTACGTTTACAGGTATTAATGCCAGAGGGCGCCCATGTGCAGCACACTCCCTCATTTGAGCAGCGCCCCCCACCCCCCTAACTAGGTATCTTAACTTCCTCTGGCAAGCCAGTTCCTCCTCCTCCATGGCACCATCTTCCCTGTGATAACCGGGAATATGGCGTATGCGTCCTAGAGAGAGAGTAACGCCAGAGTCTGCCGAAGATGTCACTGGGAAGGTTGCGTCGAAGAGGGGGGAGAGAGTATACTTTTGGTGCAGAATGTGCTGTGCGGGGCCCCTCTAGACCAGGGGCCCATGTGCACTGCACATCCTGCACACATAATAAATATACGTCTATGGTCACTTACATATGAAAGCGGGGTCCCCTCTTTCAAATTATGGGGCTCCCTTAGCAGCTATGGTCTATAGAAAAAAATTGTTTTCAGTAGATGGGGGAACGGCATATTGTGCCCCATCTCTCCCATACTGGCCTGCACACACGGGGGAACCCTGTATTGAAAAAAAGCGAGTCTCCTCTTTCAAACCATGTGCCCCCTTAGTAGTTATTGTCTGGTGATCACAAGACAATGGCCCGTATTCAATCAGCATCGAAAAGCCGTTTTTTGCAAAAAAGTTTCGCCGGTGACGTCATAGCTGGTTGGTTAGAGGCTCACAAGTAATACGAAATCCTGACTGCGGATTGGCTGGCTTGCAATGGAAGCAATTTTAAGATGGTGGTGCCCATGAAGTGCTGCATAAAACGTTGAGGCTGCTGCTCAGCCAGAGGGGCCTGCAACCCAGTGAACTGTGCATTAGAGAACAATGGAGCCAGTCACCATGCGGACCCAGTACAAGCGGGCAGCGGTCCGGTGGTTTATGACAATTGTAAGAAATGCTGTGTGAAATGAACAATGAATTTCTAATGACTAGTGTATCCATCATCACCTCTTTCTGTTCATATAACTTTTTTTCATATCATCAGTGGGCATATATTCCAAAACTATTTTGACATTTTACTATAGAGATTGTAGTTATGTAGCATTTGCTGTAGGGATAGCATAGTATACTTATTATATTTGGTATTAGAGCATTTAGTAGCCTCATCTATGTGGTCTCCCATGAGATATATTTGAAGAAACTGTAGCTGTGCTCTTCAGTGGCCATTGGCAAAAGTGACCCAATGGTGTGGTCGATTTTCCCTGGATTCGAAATGTTAGATTAAATACTAATTTATCAAACCTATGGGTTGTACAGATAAACGTCATGTTGAAAATTGAATTATATTTTAAGATTTAAAAAAAAAAAAAAAATGTTTTAGAGATGGATGTTTCACCTAGCATTAATATATGTAAAGGCTTTGGAACATCTTCCAGATGTGGCCATGAAACCTTTGCACAAGAGCAGCATAGCACAGCAGTGTCAGAAAAGTTCCTATTAAAGGGCTTGATTCAGAGCTGAACGCTCTGACCAGAGCGCTCGCTCTGAATCAGGGCCATCCCAGCTAAATTTGGAGCGGCCTCCTGGCCGCTCGATAAGCTGTGGGTGGCAACCCACAGCTTATGCGAGCGGCCAAAAAGATGGTCGCGATGGTCAAAGACCATCGCGACCATCGGGCTTGCGACGAGACCCTGCGGTAGGGTCTCGCTTCTGCAAGCCCAGGAGTGATTTTGGCTCTATCAGAGCCAAAATCACTCCCACTGACATCATTACTGATGTCAGTGGGGCCGGACTCAGACGGTAGGCGTTCCCATGGGAACGCCTCCGTCTGGCAGTCACGCCCCCGGCACGCCCACCAAAGGGGGCGTGCTGTCAATCAACATCGACAGCACGCCCCCTTTGGTGCGAGACCCGGAGCGACGGAGAGCCCATCGCTATCCGGGTCCCTCCGTCGTGCGCATCGCAGTGGGGCAACATCGACCCGTTTGCGAGCGTCCTTTGCTCGCGAACGGGTCTGAATGACCCCCAAAGTATGGGAAACAGCATTATTATAAAGCTGGTCAGTTCCCCTTAATATGAAGGACCTCTCAATTCAGGGGAAATAGCATGATTATAAAGGGCTGGCTAGTTCCTCTTCATATGCAGGACCTGACTACTAGTCAAAGTTATATTTTACATTACAGACTGTCACTGGACAGGTATAAGATCTTTTCACATAACCTGAAGGAGGGGGTGTGAGGATACAAGGGGTTAGGTAAAGGAGGACCATTAGCCCCTGAGTTCATAGAAGTGCAGCCATAATAATCATGCCTTCACAGAATGCCCTCATTGCTGTGGTTATGTCAATGGGTAGGGACCAAAATTGAAAGACACAGGACATCACAAGAAATCTTAGAAGGCACTGGTGCCCCTCCCTGATTATAACTTATAAGTATGTGTCCTTCACATCCATGGACCCCTTGAACTGGTCCTATTCCATTCTGTTGTTTACTCTATGTAATTGTACACCATCTTGAAATGGTCTTCTCAACAGGATGCCTATGGGCTAAAAGACTCCCCTCAGCTGAAACAATTGCAGCTGTAGCCCCAATAGCGTACAACTCTGAATCAGGCCCTTAGGGTAGTATCCTTGCTGTTCCACATGGCCTCAGCAAATGGATATGGAAACTAAGCAATTCTTCTATGAGAGCATCCAACTTGGACTCTATGCTCATTTCCATTTCCTAACAAGAGAGAGAATAAAGAATCTGCCGCCTACAGGAGACTTGGAATCATCCATCAGGACAGGTCCTTGTTCACAAAATAAGGCAACCAAAATTAGGGAGAATAGGGGAAGGATACCATAGGTTAGGGATGGCCATTGACTATGGATAGTTATCTAACATTGATAGTTAACTGCTGATGGCCGATGGCTTTGCCATCGATGGCAGAGATCCAATGCTTTTTTTTATACATTGGCACAGAGCTTAACCCTGCCCCCGTGGCCCTCACCCCCTATTTTGATTGGCCTGTGGCTCTCTGTGACCCCCAGCAGCGGTAGCCATCGATGGTTTAGAGCCATTGAGGGCAATCACTGATGGAACCATCGATGGAGAGCCCACCGACGGCATTCCTACCATAGGTCTTCTCCTCAACTGACTCCTTGTCTTCCTGAATAGTACCTACCAAATTGCATGCTGATAAGAACGAGAAAACGTACAGGTCTCAAATTCAGAGAGAGTACTTCATCGACTCGACGAGCACACATCCCCCCCCCACAAAAAAGATAAGTGCTGCAGGTGTTAAGCGTTTCTGCTTTGTGATGATGAATGCAATCTCCTGTTTTAGCTTGAACACACAGCAAGTGGTTATCTTCCTTTTTAGCCTGTCTGTGTGATAGAGAAGTTTACAATGAGAATACAATGAGGAAGAATACAGTGTAAATCACGTATTTAAATCAAAATAGCTAATGTGATTTGCTTCCTGATGACCAAATATTAAGGGCTTAAGTATGAGCCAGATGTAAAGCGGCCCCAAGTGTGGATGTCAGCGGCAGCTAGATTTACAACCTCTTTCTAATGAAAGTATCCATTCGTCTTCAAGCGGAAGGCCCGCAGTCTACTATTTTTCCGTCCGCAGCCGCAACTGTCTTCTTTTATATTGGGACTTGCACTCACCCCATGTTGGGTTCAAATCTGTCTAAACAGACCCACATGCTCTAAACAAGCACAGAACTCTTGCTACATTCTCGTAACACTCCCAGAAGACAGATGTGTTCATTGTGCCTGCATAGTAGCTGCCCTGAAATGCCAATTTCACTGAAAGAGATCCATCAACTCATGGACTGAACCGTTCACACTTTTAATCTCCATCTGTGTGCGTTGGCATGGCGTGGCACATGCATAGTCTGCGATTGCTCTTTTCAGTGGTTTGTAAATGTCTGAGGGATAGCTATGGGGAACACCTACCTCCTACTTTCCTCTTACCAGCACACTTAATGTGCCTACTAGGCAGAGGTGTAGCGAGGGTGGTTCCAGTGGAGCATGAGCTCCGGGCGCCAAAATGGACAGAGGGCGCCATCCAGGGTTTCCGAATTCATGGGGCGCTACACAGTATGATGGCTGCCTGTTAGTTATCTCTCGGTTTGTTTTTCTCTCTATCCTAAATAAGTTACGTATCTGAGATCCATTTCTACATTTCATGCTTCCTCAAGCTGCCTAGATTGTCTCCCCTCCGGCCCTCCCTCCTGTGATCATCTTCTGTCACCTCTCCTTTCCTGTCAGATTGATTACATTCACTTCTCGCCTCTTTAATTCCCTCCCCTCTCTACCCTGTAATCGGCTCTTTGCCCCTGTCCACTTCTTTCTTATTGGCTTCTGTCACTACCTCTCTCCTCTCCTTTTATTGGCTTCTGTCACCACCCCTCTCTGATCGACTCTTTGCCCCTCCCCTTTCTTATTGGCTTCTGTCACCACCCCTCTCTGATTGACTCTTTGCCCCTCCCCTCTACTTTCTTATTGGCTTCTGTCACCACCCCTCTCCTCTCCTTTTCTTATTGGCTTCTGTCACTGCCCCTCTCTGATTGGCTTTGCCCCTCCCCTCTTCTTTCTTATTGGCCTGTCACCTCCCCTCTCTGATCAGCACTTTCCTCTCCCCTTTCCTCTTTGATCCCCTCCCTCCTTCTCTCCTCAGTCATTGTGTTTCAATGGATTTAAAAGTGACAGATCTGAGGTAAAATCCTAAACTTCAATTATAAGTTATGAGTTTAAAAAAAGTCACTGCTTTGCTATTTAATGTAATGGAGGTGTTCCCATGCATGACCACACAGTGTTATTTGAAAGGTCTTTTAAAAAATATTAGGCGACCTGAAATAATAATAACGGTGGCAGACAGAACATGACATGTTAGTGTTGTACTCACATTAATATAGGTGCAATGTGTATTAGCGAAGTAGGAGCATAGCTGAGAAGGGAGCTTCCTTTAGGTGTTTTACTCCAGTGAAAGCTGCTTGGGCCAGTAATTGCAGTAATAAGCTGTGTACCCTGTGGAATTTCACTCTTGCACATGTATTCTGTTAATTTAAGTAAAATTATCAGAATATATAATACAATCTCCTCTACTGACTAATAATGATTCGAAGGAGATAAAAGTCAGATCCTAGGTGCTATACATAAATAAAGCAGTGCCAAAACAGCTACCCCTTAATGTCATATGGTGCTTCACCGAAGCTTTCTATTCCCCCAATGGGTCCTCAATGCCCCAGCGTGATACTGCCACTGTTTACTGTTTTTCTTTTCACTTCAGTATTTCCACACAGGCTGGCTATACCCCACTGGCACAGTTCAGTACAGAGAAGTGACATGCACTATCTCCAGGCGCCATGGTACACGCTACTCCTCTGCTACTAGGCATAAAACCATACTTATGGGAAAACTTAACCTCTCCTTCTGCCATTGTGCCTACTTGTCACACTCACCCCTCACTGTGTACTACCAGGCAAAATTACCCCCAATGTTGTGTACTACCAGGCAAAATTACCCCCAATGTCTGTGGCTACTTGGCATAAACACCTCCCCTTACCATGCACCCCCCTCTCAGAATCTGCCTAATGGGTATATAACCATTCCTTACATGGCACGGTTAACCCCTGCCTCCAATGCTCATGCGTCTATTGGACCAACTTATCATCCTCCATTGTGCATGTGTGTACAAGGGACTCTTACTACCCACACCTCCAATGTCTGTGCCTACTGGGCACACACACACACTGTGCATGTGCCTACTGAACAAAATTGCAGTACCCACCCTCCACTGAGCATGTCCATGCCAGGAACATGTTATCCCCACCCCCCACCCGTTTCTGTGCCAACTGGGCAGATTTACTTCACCCCTATCTCCTTTGCATATGCCTAGTGTGCACAATTACCATCCAATCCCAGTGCATGTAATTACTGGAAAAGTTACCACTAGCCCCCAAAGTGCATATGTCTGCAGGGCACACAACCACCCTCAGAGCCGGCCCTAGGCATAGGCAACATAGGCAAGTGCCTAGGGGCATTTGAAGCCTAGGGCTAACGGAGGTTTGGGGGCACCTGGACGGTTGCTCTGGGGACAGCAACTGAAATAGATCCAGCGGAGCTAGCGGCGGTACAGCTGGTGCATAGCACCAGGGACCGCCACTATGAAGGGAGCCCTGCAGCCGGTCGCACCAGACAGTAACTAATAATGACTCAGACTGACTCATTAATAGTACACTGGCAGCCGCGGGCCGTAAAGAAGAGGGAAAAGGAGGTGGTCTGGCCGGAGGAGGCACCTCCCCTCACCTCTGGTGGTCATCTCTCCCCCAGCGCCGCCTGAGTGTGTCCTCTCCTGCAGTTGCCGCTGGGGATTTGCTTTTTTTTTTAACCGTCCCCGGCGTAAAAAAAGCAAACAGGGAAGAGGAGAGAAACTCTGCCAGCCCAGCACAGCGGCCAAACCAGCCATGTCACTGTGACCAGTCTGTGTGTCCTGCCTTGTCTGGTCCTGGTAAGTTAGATATTTATATTGTATTGGTGTGTGTGCCTCTCTCTCTCTCATACTGCAATTTGTGGGTAGGGGGATTAGGTGGGGGCACTCTGACAACGGATAATGTGTTTGAAATGTATTTTTTTTCCTATGGGGGAAATGTATATGATTTTCTTTCCTGTTTGGGGCAATGTATTTTTTTTCCTGTGTGGGGCAATGTATTTTTTGCCTATGTGGGCAGTGTATTTACAGTTTTCCAGTGTGGGGCAATGTATTTTTTGCCTATGTGGGCAGTGTATTTACAGTTTTCCAGTGTGGGGCAATGTATTTTTTTTCCTGTGGCGACAATGTGTTTGAATTTTTCCATTTGGGGCATTGTGTTTTTTCCTGTGGGGGCAATGTACACTATTTGTCAACCACCAAGCACAGGAAGGACTAGGAGCCTGGGAAACAACTGTAGAGACGGATGCACAGCAGCTGCATTCTCATATTGTGCTTCAGCAATCAGCGTCACAGGTAGCCTGGCAACTCATAAGAGTCGGTTTTTAATTTATGCTGGGTACACACTAGACGATATGTTGTCAGATCCGGCAGATCGGACCATATATGCGCACATCGGCCAGTGTGTTCCCACTGTCACTGACGATGCGCACTCCTGCGTGTCATCAGCGAATCGCCCATCGGACCTGCATGCAGGTCCAACAGGCGATATCGTTTGCGGGGGCCATGCTGCCGAATGCAGAATGCCCGCCACTGTAGCTGCCGGCACCCTGCCAGGTCCCGCAACATGTGACATCAGTGCTGGGTACACATCTCTAAGTGTGTACCGAGCATGAGTGAGGGGTGTAGCTCAGCATGATTGAGGGGTGAACTGTGCTGGCCGGATGAGCGGTGACAGGTGCTGCTGCTGGGTGAGGGGCGCTGGATGAGGATTGCTGTGGGTTAATATGTTGCTGGCTGCTGCTGTGATCTGTGCTGCTGGGAGAGGGGTGCTGGGTCAGAGGCGGAACTAGTGCTAGGGGGCACCAGTCAAAATTTTGCCTAGGGCACCAAATTGGTTAGGGCCGGCTCTGACCATCCTCAGTTGTGCATGTGTGTACCAGGCAAACTTACCAAGTATGTATCTACTGGGCTGGTGCCTACTACCCTACCAGGCATGGTTATCTCCACTCCCATTGTGCATGTGCCTATTGGGCACACTTACCCACCATCTAATGTGCATGTGTGTACCTGGCAAACATACCCTCACTGTAAATACATGCCTCCCCCTAGTGACCACACTAGCCCCCCCACCCCCCATGCATTTAACTACTGGGCACACTTAAGCTCGACATCCACTATACAATTTTCTGTCCGATATCTGTCCAATCTGGCTGGTTGGAATGAAAACCTGGTAATGTATGGGAGAAAATCACAGTCGATCATAAGGTTTTAAACACTGAAAAAAGGACAAAAATGTTTTTCAAATTGGTTACATTCGTGTTTTAACCGATTTGTCTGAACAACCATTTTTGGCTATTTTCCAGTGTTTGTGAGCAAATGGACGATTGTTATTTGCTCTCATACATTACCAGGTTTTCATTCCAACCAGCCAGATTGGACAGATATCTGACACAAAATTGTATAGTGGATGCCCAGCTTTACCCAACTGACATTGTGCATGTGTGTACCAGAAACACTTTCCCCTCCTTCATATATGAACATGTTTACTCCTCCCTCTCATTGTGAATATACCTAATGTATGTGCCTAATGGGAATACATCCCTTAAATTACTGGGCACATAACCCAAACCCACCCTTCATTCCATCCCCTACTGGGCACACTTAGCACCAGCAAACTTCCCCTCCGTTTTATTGGGCACAGTCACACTAATGGTGCGTACACACTGGGCGATTAAAGTGGACGACTGAACGATAACGATATCGTTATCGTTCAGTCGTCCACTTTATCGTCCATTTTTAACACAAAAAAGATGACCGATGACAACGACGCGCGTTCCCGCGGGTCGTTCGTCATCCTCGTTCATCGGGCTGACATGCAGGCCAACCTGACGACCTCGTCAGGTTGCTGCATGTCAGGGAATGGGTGAGAGAGCCCGGCGCTGAACGATATCGCTAATGATATCGTTCAGCGGCTGTGCTCAATGTCATGAACGACATTGAGCACAGCCTGCCGGGGACACACTAGACGATATCGCTCAGGGAGCATATCGTCTAGTGTGTATGCACCTTAAGGGGCCCATTTATTAATGATCGCATTTTGCAATGCGATCAGGGCATGCAGTATCGCCCCTGATCGCATTGCAAAATGCGATCCTATCTGCCGGATGTATTATCCGGGACATGCAGGGAGACGGGCTCCGAAAAGAGCCCGTCCCTGCGATGTCTCCGGAGGGAAGTCGGGGCTTCTGCGCATGCGCGGTCCCGCGGACTGCACTTGAGCGGCGCCCATTGCCGGCGGAGGGATCTGGCAGATCCCTCCTCCGGCTGATATGCGGTAAGTGCCCATAGGAAACAGCGGCTAACGCTATCGCATTCCTGATATTGATACATTTGGCAGCATCGCATCCCCCATAGAAACCTATGGGGGAGGCGGCTGCCGGCGGCAATGGAGGGATCGCAGCAGGTATCGGAGATACCTGCTGCAGTCCCTCCTTCATACATTCCGGGGATACTAAGTATTTGAGGTAAACCCCCGAAGAATTTACCTCAAATGCACTTTGATAAATGGGCCCCTAAGCGCGCAGCTCCCTTTTATTAGGCACACTTAGCGCACCTGGTACGTGGCTCCGCCCAGCGCCTGATGTCACGAAGGGTGCTCTAGCGAAGCATCTAGCAACAACCCTGGCGGCTTTCAGTTGGGCATGATGACGTCAGACCCTCTCCTCCTGTGCTAGAAGCCGGTGCAGTCAGTATGGAAGGGGGCGTGACCGCACGTGTTAGGGGGCGGGCCAGGCTCTCTCAGTGGGCGTGCCGTTCGGGTCGGAGATGACAGTGGGGAACGGAGCATGTGGTCTTACCGCCGCCGTCGGCGCTGCGGTGATCGGTCATAACATGGCCGCGGACAGACAGCCCGAAGAAGAGGAGAAGGGGGAGAATGAGATCAGGGTCAGCACGGAGAGCCTCTCTCAGTACAGCACGGTGAGGGCCGGGGGCGGCAGAGGAAATGGGCTGGGGGAAGGAGGAAGTGAGGGGGGACAGTTATGTCCTGTTATAAACTAGTCTGCATAATATTGTTATAACCTCTGCTACAGTTTAGGAATCTGTGCACTGTATATAAGTGTGTGCTCAGGTCAGTGTAACTTCTATATGTCCATATGTATATGTGCTCTGCTCTAAAATCGTGCCCCAGCTCTGCACTCACGCTGTGCTCTATAACCGGATCGCAGCTCTGCACCCTCACTCTGTGCTCTGCACCCTCACTTTGTGCCCTGTAACGGGGTCCCAGCTCTGCACCCTCACTTTGTGCCCTGTAACGGGGTCCCAGCTCTGCACCCTCACTTTGTGCCCTGTAACGGGGTCCCAGCTCTGCACCCTCACTTTGTGCCCTGTAACGGGGTCCCAGCTCTGCACCCTCACTTTGTGCCCTGTAACGGGGTCCCAGCTCTGCACCCTCACTTTGTGCCCTGTAACGGGGTCCCAGCTCTGCACCCTCACTTTGTGCCCTGTAACGGGGTCCCAGCTCTGCACCCTCACTTTGTGCCCTGTAACGGGGTCCCAGCTCTGCACCCTCACTTTGTGCCCTGTAACGGGGTCCCAGCTCTGCACCCTCACTTTGTGCCCTGTAACGGGGTCCCAGCTCTGCACCCTCACTTTGTGCCCTGTAACGGGGTCCCAGCTCTGCACCCTCGCTTTGTGTCCTGTAACGGGGTCCCAGCTCTGCACCCTCGCTTTGTGCCCTGTAACGGGGTCCCAGCTCTGCACCCTCGCTTTGTGCCCTGTAACGGGGTCCCAGCTCTGCACCCTCACTTTGTGCCCTGTAACGGGGTCCCAGCTCTGCACCCTCGCTTTGTGCCCTGTAACGGGGTCCCAGCTCTGCACCCTCACTTTGTGCCCTGTAACGGGGTCCCAGCTCTGCACCCTCACTTTGTGCCCTGTAACGGGGTCCCAGCTCTGCACCCTCACTTTGTGCCCTGTAACGGGGTCCCAGCTCTGCACCCTCGCTTTGTGTCCTGTAACGGGGTCCCAGCTCTGCACCCTCGCTTTGTGCCCTGTAACGGGGTCCCAGCTCTGCACCCTCGCTTTGTGCCCTGTAACGGGGTCCCAGCTCTGCAGAAGCTGGCGTTACCCTCCGCATCGGAGAGACGGTGGCCAGGTGATGGTACATACGAAAAATATGGTACCGCATCCCGGCCTCTGTGCTCTGTAACTGGGCCCCAGATCTACCCCCTCACTCTGCTCTGTAACTGGGCCCCAGCTCTGCCCCCTCACTGTGTGCTCTGTAAATGGGTTCCAGCTCTGCACACTCTCTGTAACTTGGTTCCCAGCTCTGCTTTGCACCCTCACTTTGTGCTCTGTACGCGGGCCCCAGCTCTGATCTGCGCCCTTGTCCTCTTAGTACCTGGGGGGTCCCTTGTTTCTCTAATCACAGTGGATACTGCACATCAGCAACAAAGTATCCGCTGTAAACAACAACGTGTGTAGGAAGTTCCCAGTAACTTGCTTTCTCCCCTGTGTTTCCCCTTGTTCCTTTCCTCTGACATCTGCACACTGTAAAGATTATGTTCTTAGTGGCTGTCAACTTTCATGGCTATACTATTAACAAGGAAGCATGTTGCTGTTCTAGAAAGCTGGAAGAAAACTATTTGAAAACTTATGGGATACTCTCTATTAATACATCTGAAAATTAAACTTGAATATGTTTTCCTGCAGGAAATGTATCTACTAACTCCGTGTCTGCTGATAGAGCTGCCGTTGTGATTTTGTTTTATCTTTCAATAAAGTGGGACATTATTTTCTTTGCACGGGATATATATGAATAAGAAAGTGATCATCTGCATAAGTTTGCTGACTAATCAGTAACATTACAGGGAATAGGATTGCATTACGATAAGGAGTTTGGCTTTTGAAAGTTAGCCGATTCTAAATATTGTTTTTCAGTATAGGTATCCTTATATCTGCAGCTAAAACTGTAGTGCAGCTACTGTATTTATAGGATAAACCCTCACTAACCGTACTGCCATTTGGTTGGATCTGCACACTAGCAGTGCGCGAAAGCTGGCAGACCTGAGGAAGTCGTACTAATAAAATTTGCATAGGGTTTTATTATTTAGTGTATAGTAATTGCAGCATCTGAATAAAAAGGATTACAGGCCGGTCCAATAAGGAGTCATGTATACATCACTGTCGTAGCTCCCTGAAACTTTATGGTGCATACACACGGGACGACCGTCAGCGATAACTATATCACTGAAGCAATCTTCCCGGTGTGCTGGGTGATCGATATCAATCAACCAGCACACCGCCAACGACTCGCGATCAACTATCGCGGGTCCCTGTAGTAACTTGGTCGATATCGAACAGGTTGGCCTGCATGCACAGGCAATATCGTTATCGTCCATGCGTGCCTACGCATCGCATTTCATTGGTGGGTTGGAAGGGACCAAAAAATGCATGATATGAGTGATAACGATATGATTGATATTATAGTTCATATCGAGCATTTTAATCGTCCCGTGTGTACGCACCACTAGGATGTGTTTGGCCCAGCAGTGCTGATTGCTCTCTTCCCTCTCAGTGTTGTGGGCACTGCTGGACTGAGGGATGGAGTGTTCCCAGATAATGATACCCTACCAAAGGTGAACAATCCCTTTTATTCATTATATTGAACATATCATTTATATTTTCTTACAATAAACTTAAGTAGCATCTGTAAACCTCATATTTTCAGGTGTCTATATATATTTAATCATTTTTTTTCCTTTATTGAGTATCCTATTATTGGTTTTCATAAACAACATATACATACTCATAATAAAACAAACAAAAAAAATAATTAAAGTAAACCAAAACAATAAATCTAAACATCAAAAATACAATTGAGCAGAAAATTCAGCACATAATACAGAAATTTGCTACCGTTAAACAAAATAACATTATTAGGACATATTCATATAGTCGTAGTATAACCATTTATACATAAGACTCTTACATATAGAAGTACTAAAGCACAATATAGATCACCTAAACACACTCCATTTAGGGTAAATGAAGGATCATACAAAAAATATAACCACAGTATGTCACTATGCCCTAATTATCCACATTAAAATATCTATATTTTTAAACTATTTTAGAATAGAGCTTAAAAATGCACTGTTGGTGTTTGAGTAAGGATATGCCAGCACACTTTCCCACATGTCTATTTTTATTCGCGCACATCATATGGTAAGATCAGTCTTAAATCTAGAGCATCGATCAGTGGTTCTCAAACTTTTTCGAATCGACCGGGGCCTTAGAGTATAAGCATTTTTTCCACAGCACCCCTGGGCAAAAAGTTTCTTATTGAGAAATTCTAAAAAAACTAAACAAAGTAAATTGTTCTTCTCTGTCACTTTTATGGTGAGTTATGTGGTGGTTGAAAGGGCAGTGCTTCTTTTTGTCCACATATTGTTTGATTGGCAAAACCAGTGATAATAGTTGCCAATCACATTGACTAAAAATTATTTTCTTTGCTACTGGACCACCAATCTGAGGCACCCCTGCATGTGACCTGAGGCACCCCTAGGGTTCCACGGTACACAGTTTGGGAACAACTGGCATAGATGCATTTATAGCAAAAATACACAAATCATCATCAACTCCTGATTTATTTAGGAGCAAAATATACATCTTTATTAGCAGAAGTATTTCAAGATCTGTGTAACTCAGAATCAGATGTTTCCCAAACTTGGTCCTCAAGGGACTTTAACAGTCCAGATTTTAAGGATATCCATACTTAATTAGTACCTCAGTCAGTTTGATTATACGATCTCTGCACACACACTGATATCCTTAAAACCTGGACTGTTAGGTTGCTTTTAAGACAGAGGGCCTGATTCAGACCCGGTCGCAAGCGCTGAGCGCTTGCAACCGGGTCGATGGTGGGCAAGTGCGCATGCACACGATGGAGCCGGCTCCGTGTGCGCATGCGCGAGACACGGATAGCGACGGGCACTCCGTCACTTCAGGGCTCACAACAAAGGGGGCGAGCTGTTGATGTTGAGTGACAGCTTGCCCACTTTGGTGGGTGGGCTGGCGGAGTGGCTGCCCAAACTGAGGCGTTCCCATGTGAGCACCTCCGTTTGGGGGCGGCCCCACTGACATCACGAGTGATGTCAGTGGGAGAGATTTCGGCTCTGTTAGAGCCGAAATCTCTCTGGGGCTTGTGGCAACGAGACCCTACCACAAGGGTCTCGTCACAAGCCCGATGGTCTTGAATATGCTTGAACGGAATATGCTGCACTATATAAGAAACTGTTAATAAATAAATAATAAATAAATCTTCCTGGCCTGGTCACCCACAGCTATGCGATCGGCCAGGAGGCCGTTCTAAAAAAAAAAAAAAATAGCCCATCCCTGATTCAGAGCGAGCTCTCTCAGAGCGTCTGGCTCTGAATCAGGGCCAAAGTTTGGAAACCCTGCCCCAAGAGGTGCACTTAACTTGTGGCTCACATATCTCTTATATTGCTGTGACATCTATGGTGGGAATTCAGTTCTGTATGATGTTCTGCTGCCCATCTCCATGCTGTGACGGTGCCCATTACCAAATATTACATTAAGGTATCTTCACTCATTTTCCCGCGCACATCTAATCAGTGAAGGTACATTACCACATAGGGCCTATACATCTTTTCCGGAGGCACTCTCTGGACATTGCTGAAAATGTAATTGCCCTCTATGCTTCTTTTCAGGGTATGCCTGCTTACTAGAAAACTGTAACTCCCATGCGGGCTTCTTAGTGACCCAGAGTGATTCATATTACAGAAGCCCCGTCTTTCTGAGCAGATATTTATAGGGAGATTTACCAAATCTTCTACACAGGACAAGTAGATGTGTTGCTTATAGCAACCAATCAAAATCTATGGGGTAATTTTACTAAAGTGAGAGTTTTTAGTGGAGATGTTGCCCATAGCAACCAATCAGATTATAGCTATCTTCTGGAACAGGAGTGGGCAATAAACGGCCCTCCAGCTGTTGTTGAACTACACATACCAGCAAGCTTTGCAACAGTTTTAGTATGGCCAAATAGCAAAAATGTGTTGGGGCATGCTGGGATGTGTAGTTCTACAACAGCTGGGGGGCGCTTATTGCCCACCCCTATTCTAGAAGGTGCTAGTTTAAATTTTAAGTAGAATGGTATGGGCAACAGCTCCACTTCTAAAAACTCTCACTTTAGTAAATTTACCCCTATGTATCACTTACCTAGTTCATTCTATAAAGTGATAGCTAAAGCTGATTGGATGTATGGGCAACTTTTACACATTCTCTTTAGAAGGATTGACGTTCTAATGTCAACAAAGGATGGGACAGATTGTGTTAATTAGGTTTGAAATAAAGAAGCTCTGGTGTATTTCAAGGGTGTGGTTCAAAATGTTGACATTGTGAATGTTGATAGTCAACATGGCATTTTTTTGGTGCATTTATGCCCTAATGGCAGCCTACTCCTAACACAGACCATGGTGACATTCTGGTGTTGACAGTCTGAATGTCGACATGTTAAGTACATACCATATATCAATGTTAGACGTCTGAACACTAGTACCAATGCGTTCATCAGCTGCACACTTTTATTCTTGCACATTTACAATTTTATCAGGTAGCTCTCATTCGGCATAAATGAATGGGTGAACCAACTGATGTGACAATACACATCAAATGCAAACTGATTCCATGTGGAAATGCATCATACAGTGTTCATAACTACGTGTGCGGAAAGATCCTATAGCATACCCTGTTGTGCTTTTTAGTTGAGGACATTTCGATTAATAAAACAAGTTTTGCTATTAACAGAGACCATTAATCAGGATGGCCTTACTAGCAAATTTTCAGTGTACAGTAAATTGGGTATGGGTGTGATGCTATGAGACGAAGCAAGAGATGTATATTGGTTAAGTGTTGATTGCTTTGTATGTTGTTAGATGAGACTGCACTGGCTAATTTGATATGCAACATATATGTAACCTAGATATATGTATATCTGAGTCTATATACAAAGCGCAACAGAACTTGGTGTGAGAAAAAGCAGCGGCTGTTGCATTGTAGCACTTCGTATATATATTCAGACTCTGTCGTACACAGATATACTAGCGTCGCGTATCAAATGAATCGGCTCAGTCTCATTAAGTGGCTTGTCGCATCCATTTGTAACTAAGAAGCAATGTGGGTGAAAAAGATGCTAGTCGCAAGCCAAGTTGCTCTGGACTTAGCGCACCGAGAATTGGCACAACTGCAGCAATAGTATATGAGGACACATCTATGTGTAACAGAATTTGGATGTGGGGAACAAAGTGAAGTTCTTATTCAAAGTTGACACCAAGTCATCAGACTCAATGGGGTAGGGCAGTGGTTCTCAAACTCCGTCCTCGTGACCCCAAACAGGTCAAGTTTTCCAGGTCACCCAGCAGGTGCACAGGTATATGCATTACTCACTGACACATTTTAAAAGGTCCACAGGTGAAGTTAATTATTTCACTTGTGATTCTATATAGACCTGGAAAATATGCACTATTTGGGGTCCTGAGGACCGAGTTTGAGAACCTGTGGGGTATGGTTTTGTTTTGTGTTGTCCACAGATATGTTAAGTAAACGTCTGTTGGCTGTCGGTTTTTCTGAGGTTGCGGTTTGATATCTAAGAGGAAATGGCAGAAAGACAATCGGTAACGTTAGCCAACACAGACGGCGGGAGATCCAGATAGGATAGACAACATTGGGGGACAATTGTAATAGGGTGAGAGTTTAGAAAATGGGAGAGTTTAGCAGTAAACTCTCACTCGCATGTTTCTAGGCTCAAAAAAACTCACAATTTA
Organism: Taudactylus pleione; assembly: GCA_031769625.1. Lineage (NCBI taxonomy): Eukaryota > Metazoa > Chordata > Amphibia > Anura > Myobatrachidae > Taudactylus > Taudactylus pleione. The sequence goes on along the minus strand of JAUIMM010000320.1, from coordinate 4,419,803 downwards.
AACTCTCATCCAGATTTTTCCCATTTTGAAGATAAAAATCGACCAATGTGAGTTTACTGCTAATCTCCCACATTTTCTAAACTCTCTCCCTATTACATTTGGCCCTGGGTATCATCTGCTTTGGAATGATACTGAAATCCAAATGTGCTTCTTAATTTTCCTGGAAAAGTGGTAATGATAGGGAAGAACATAGCACCTAGCACCAACCTTGTGTGATACTCAAAGGACAGAGGAGGCGGAGAGGACTTGGAGCCAGAAAAACATACCTTAAAGGAGCCATTTGATAAGTAGGATGAGAACCGAGATAAGACAGTGCTTAAAGGCATAGGGAAGTAGCATTTGTATGAGAAGAGTGGTCAATATATGTTGACATTGTCTGAATTTTTTCAATGTAAACCTAACCCTAAGATCCAGTGTCGGCATACTGGTTGTGATGTTGACATTTACAATGTTGATGTTATGACTGCATACCTCAAATACAGCAGAGAGGTGCATGAGAATTGGAAGTCAGTAGGATAAATTAGACAGTGAATTAAAATTTTCAGGTTTAATATATTAAAACAAGCTTTATGCTTCTTAACCAATCATATCAAATGTCTAATTTTGCTTTATTTAAGTAAGTCACATTGTTCATTCACTGGACTTGTGTGTTCTTTTGCTGCCTTTGGACTTGATTCAGATTTGGGAATAGAGTAGAGGGGAGTATCCACTACAAGATCTGAAAACGTCTGCACGATTACGACATTGTAATCGTGCAGTCGTTTGTCAGTCGTGTGATGAGCCTGCACTGAACGAGCAGACTTTCAATGCAGGGTCATCAATCATCTGGAAACATGCTGAACCTGACGATATCGTCAGGTTGACCAGCATGTTGGAAAGATGATAGATGTCTAAACGACCAGCGGGCATCGCTGGTAGTTTTAGACATTTTTGCAATCGATTTGTAAACTATTTGCAAATGATTTATGAACGATCGTTAGCGATTTTTATGAACGATAAGTGGATACCCCCCTTAAGAAAGTGCAAGTAAATGTCCATCTTGGTTAAAACCATGGTGCACTGCAGGCGGGGCAGATATAAAATGTGTCGAGAGATTTGTGGTACGGACACACTGGACGATTTTTGGAACGATATGCCAGATTCCGACGCATCATAACGTCATATAGCGTTCATAATCGTGCAGTGTGTATGCACTATGTTGTCCGGTGCTCGCTCCCGCAGGGTCGTCAGTCGCGATGTCAGGTTGGCATGCATGTAGGGTCGACCTGTTGATGCTGCTAACGACCCCATGCAGCAGGATGCGACTGGGGCCAACATATCGGGCAACGGATCGTCTAGTGCAGGGGTAGCCAACCTCTGTCCTCGAGAGCTACTAACTGTTCACATTTTCCTGACCACTTAGCTGGTGCACAGGTGTATTTATTACTCACTAACACATTTGTAAAGATCCATAGGTGGAGCTAATTATTTCACTTGTGATTCTGTGAGGAGACCTGAAAAACATGCACTGTTGGTACCGCTCGAGGACCGGGGTTGGCTACCCCTGGTCTGGTGTGTACCGGCCGCCCGATATGTTTGTCAGTGGGGCGGGTGGTCACATCGCTGGGTACACACATTAAGTGTGTGCCCAGATTTAGTTTTGGGAGTGGAATGTCCAAACTGACATCTAAATTACAGTGTAAAAATAAAGCTGTCCAGCATTTGTGGGCTACTTGCAAAAGCAGCCAGTATTTACACTGCATGCAAAAACAATGTATGTATGTGCACTGCTTGCATTGCTACATGGTTTGGCCAGATGCACAGTTAAGGGGCCTATCCATTACCCGACTATGTGAACAATCCGACCAAAACCAGATGTTCAGTCTTTCAGGTCGCCTAGTGGATAGGCCCATTTACTTGCTATATCTTACTCTATTTGCCAATTCTAAATCTTTGTGCGTTCAGTTAATGGAAATTTCTGCACCTCCTGTTTTTTTGGTTGTACAATTCTATTACTTTAAACCTTGAATGTCTACTAAAAGTAGACATAGTAATGATGATGGTACATGTCTCAAAATAGTTTTTATGTTGTATCTTCTGCATACACCATGCTCTTAAACAAGAGAATTCCCTGAAACGTTTACTCAGTAGACCAGACCTTTCTAAACTCTGCCATTACAGTACAAGTTTGGTAAATTCTGCACTAGACGATTCACTGTAATGGCTTTTAGATTTTGCAGTGATCAAAAAGGGGCCTGATAAAGGGGCGTTGTCACTTAGAAAAGAGGGCATGTCCTTGAAACGCATCCCCGTTTCATCACTGTAGGGGCCGTGCCCAGCACTCACAGAGAGGCTCTTGCTGCAGTGTGAATAGATGCTAAATCTTCTCACTCGCTGGTGATTGTTTCACCAGAACTTTCACCACGTCATACGACCCCCCCCCCCTGTTGCCGTGAGCAGGACACTGTGGCTTGCAGATGGGGGTTGGCTGTTTCATCTGGGTGCCTCCGATAAGGGTAGGGTGCATTTCAGCGCTTTCATATCAGGCAGGGCGCGTCGCTCTGCTAATACAGCCTAGCGGGAACACTATGTATTTACTATCAATGGTAATAGCTTTTAATGCAGCTCCCTTAAATAAATAAATGTAGTCACTATAGTCGGGGAAGCAAGTAGGAGTATTAGCCGTAGGTTATGTACACACTGATGTTAAAATTCTGGTGCTTTTCTAATGCAAGTTAAGCTTCTGTGAATATGAAATAATTGTATAGTGCAAAATGCTTAAGTATTTGTTTTTATGTTTGCTTAAGTTGAATTGCACTGCAGTCTTTTTGTTTGTTTTTAGTTCCTCTGGTTATATGCTATTGTGTATGACGTGTGTCAGCAAAGTGAGAACCCTATTTCTTTGAATGGGAGCACATTCTGATGCAGTGAGATGTGGTTAAGAAGTGTCTGTTTGTGTCTCCATGAGTGGTTTGGATTGAACAAGGTTACAAATTGCGCGTTTGTCATAGACCATCTTTAAAGCAGCAGATTGTGCAAATTTGTTGATAAATATGAAAACCTTACAAAACACATTACATAGGCTGTGAACACATTGATGTGTAATGAGTAACTGCTAATGAGCAGAATAGCAGTGTCTTGGTAGTTAAATATATATAGATGTGTCCTTCTACATCTTTGCTGCACACACTAAAAAGCCCCTCAGCGCGCCAGGTCCCGCGAGACTCTTCTAGCGTTGTCTAGGATGGACATGGACACATCAGCGGACTCTGCTGATTAATTTGATATGCGATACTTGTGTGCGCGACTGAGTCTCTGAATCTGTATATTAAGTGCTACAATGTAGCCGCTACAGCTTTTTAAATTCCAAGTTCTGATGTGGTTCATATACAGACTTATGGTGCGTACACACGGTACAATCAGTCAGCGGTAACGATATCGCTGACTGGTCGTCCGGTGTGCTGGATGATCGTTATCTCTCATCCAGCACTCCACCAATGACGGGCCAGCGATCGCGAATCCCTATGTAATCTGGTCGCTATCGATCAGGTTGGCCTGCATGCACGGACGATGGTCGATATCGTTATCATCCATAAGTGCCGCCCGCGCATCGCTGGTCGTTTGAAGGTTGGTAGGCACCAAAAAATTGACGATCTTAAAGATATGGTCGATATTGTCATCGTTAATATCGTGCATTTTTATCGTACCATGTGTACGCACCATTAGACGCACGCAGATATACAAGTGTTGCATATCAAATGAATCGGCACAGTCTGCTGGTGCGACTTATGGTGCATACACACGGTCAGATCAATGAACGATTTTTACCAACGATTTGAACGATTTTACAAACGATTTGAACGATTTCAGACCGTATTAAAATTTATAAAATCGTCCAAATCTGACTGCAAACACATCGGATGTCAGACATCGTTATCTGACATCAGGTATGAACGTTGGAACGATTTTTAAAATCGTTAACGTTCAGATCTGACACATCTAACCGTGTGTATGCACCTTAAGACGCATTTTCGGCAGAAAGACACCAGACAATAGCAGAGAATCACGGGATTTGACGGCTCACTCACGCCAGGCAAGTAGCGTTGCTTGGCTATTGAGGCTAGATGTGTGAGGATCTGTAGGTTTCAATTCTGGTTTATGTCTTGGTTTGTTGCTTCTGAATAGCTATTTGTTGTTCTCACAAGCTCTAGGATTCTCTTTTCAACTGGTTCCGTTTATGGCTTTCAAATGTAGGATCGCTATGGTGCTCGTGACTGTGTGATGTGTCATATCAGGGGCAAAAGTAATTTGAATGTTTTAATAAGTATTACTGCAAAAATGTGCTGAAGGAAATACCTGAAAATAACTTTGTCACAATATTTTATGAAGAACAAATCAAATTAACACGTGTTTAAAATTCTGTGTAAACCCATTTTTACCTCCATCATCTTCACCTTGGGATGATGATAAAAGAAAAATGAAAGTGAAATCCATTCAATATCCATAGACTTCTGGATATGTGTTTGCAATATTTGACAAAGCTAATGCTGTATAGATGGTTAATCATTAGTAAAATTAGATGTATCCATTGTATTGCATTTGAAAAATTGGGTTAATAAAAAGCAAAATCCCCTTTAATCAGTAGTGCACTGCAAACGTCATATTGCCATACCATATCTAGGGGTGTTATTTCAATTGATAACAAAATTTCACCATTTCTCTTTTGCTTCAGTTAGTAATAATAAGGTTTAATAGTTTTTTTTTTTTGTTTGTTTTATTTTTGGGGCTTTTATTAATTTAGGATTTTAGGTGATGTAGTTGGTAGAAATTGGATTTTTATTTTTTGATTCTATATTAGTTTATAGAGGAGTTTTATACATCTTAAGGTGCGTGTCCACATAGCTATTTTGACAGGCGATTGCACGGTAACGACGTGTATCGGGCAGTTAAATGTCTAAAACGACCAGAGAGGCGTGCACCCGCTGGTCGGTTTAGACCTCTATCATCACCCGTACATGCTGGTCAACCTGACGATCACGTCAGGTTCAGCATGTACAGGGTTGATGGATGTGTGCTACACTGAACAAGAGAACGTTCAGTGTAGGCACATCACAGACATGGAAACAACAGCACGATTACAGTGTCGTAATCGTGCTGTCGTTTTCATGTCTGGTAGTGGATAAGCACCTTTACATGTTTTTACACCCAATAAAATACATATCAGTACTTCCTTTTTTCTAACCGCTACCACTACTTCTATTCATCCAACTAATATATTTTTTTAGCTTTAAAAGCTGTTATATAGTAATAAATGCAGTGTTGTTTTGAGTTGTGTCTTGCAGACTAAAGTATCTCTTGAATCCACTGGTGATTCTCCTTGTGATATATGTACACTGGTTTAGAACCTAGAGACCAGAATGCTTATATAGTGCTTACCATGTGAAGAAATCTTTGTATTATCCTAATAAATAAAACATGTGACTATTCCTTTCACTGTTTACCACGTTGATAATACCACATGCGCTATACTAATATTTACATTGTAATTGAATGTGTAATTTTATGTTTAGTGTTTTGAATATCTATATTTATTGCTGATATTCCTTGATCTTATGATCGATACTTGGGATGTTTATTTGCTGTTTGTGCTGTTGATGATACTTGCCTGCTAGGAGTGCACTTGTTACAGAGATCTACTTTCGTGCACTTTACTGACTTTTATACTAGAGACGTATGTTATACATGGAGATTACACTTGTATATGTTTTGGGTAACTTGATATATTTTGTAAAGTTATTAGATTGTCACCGGCAGTTACAGGGGGGTTGTGTCTTGTTGTATAGTGTGTGTTCTCAAACCTCTTCCTGTCTTTAGTAGCTAAGTAAACAAACACAATGATAGGGATACTACTAGACAGATGAATTCCATTTTAGAGTTGTACAGTTGTTCATTCAGTCCTGAGAAAGCAGTGTAATAAAATCCTGCCCAACATTGTTGTGTTAACACTACAGGCAATGCTTTGCTGTAGCTCAGTGATGAGTGGCTGGCACCTCATTGTGAAGGCGGAATGACAAATACAAATGGTATGTGGACTGTCCTTAAAATAGCTCATCAAGCTCATTTGGATTCCCTGGACTCCTTATATGTACTAGTGCACATAAGGACCCAGGACTTTTCCAGGCGCTGACGTCTAACTGCTCTCCTCAATAGCCGCTCTGTGTACTCAGCCAGCTCCACTTAGCAGCTGATCATTGTTTTGTGGGAATGTCACCAAGTCATATGTAAATTATTGATGCGACGTTGTCATCTAATCATAAATGTAAATCCAGTCTATGATGTATTCTGTAAGACGTGGTAAAGTACCATGTACTTTATACTTAGGCTGTATAGCCACAGAAACATTCATGGGCGTAATCTTTATAGTATACTAAGTATGTATTTCTATAGCACAACATTCGAAATACAGCCTGGCAGTAAAAACAAAACAACAAAAAAAGAAGATACATTAAATATATCTCTTTATATATTTAACTTTATTTAACTTTACTTTAATATTTAAAGATACTTCGGGGTAAAAGGCTATTTTATACAGTGAGGATTTTTTTTTTCTGGTGAATACCATTTGTATACGAAGTATCTATTTTGCACAAAATTTCAAATACAGCTTGGCAGTAAAAAAAAAAAGAATAAAAATATATATTTAATGTCACTAAAGATATCTTGGGGCACAAGGCTACTTTATAAAGTGAGGGTTTGCCTTCTTTTGATTTTTGTTTTTTTTGGTGATTACCATTTTCACATTTGAAGTGATTACAGACATTACTTTCCTCACTGCACGGTTACATTCTGGTTTATGCTGTATTCTAATTCCAACAGTACTTTCCTCACTGCATGGTTACATTCTTGTTTATGCTGTATTCTAATTCCAACAGTACTTTCCTCACTGCATGGTTGCAATAGCTGGTTATATTCTCCTTTATGCTATATTCCAAAGGCCTCCACACACTGAGCGATATAGTGGCCGCTCCGACGCATTGGAACAATATCTCAACTATATCGTTCCGTGCGTGGGCATGATATCGTCTGCTGCGTGCTCCCATGGGGTCGTCCGTTGCTCCTCCAGATCTGCACAAAAGATTTGGAGAACTGACGAACGATCGAATGCTGGTCTATGCGGGGGGATGGCATATCGGGCGGTTGGGCATCGGATTGCTCCTTGTGTGAGGACCGCCCAATATGTTGACTGTCAGATCCTTGATCACTTCGCCCGGGAACACATCGTACCGTGTGCACCCAGCTTAATTCAAACAGTACTTTCCTCACAACATGGTTATATTGTAGGTTACAATCTGGTTTATGCTGTATTCTAATTCCAACAGTACTTTCCTCACTACATGGTTACATTCTGGTTTATGCTGTATTGTTTTAATTCCAGGACAGTCAAATGTTGATTAACCAACTGAGGGAGATCACCGGAATCCAAGACCCTGCTGTCCTGCATGAAGCACTTAAGGTTAGTTTTTTACACTCAGCAATCTGGGAGACTGACAGCTCTGGTGACTTCAGTGCTGATTAGACCTACGGAACGCAAATTCTTTCTCTATGGTTCTCACTTTATTCCCCTTTTACTATGCATACTCCCTCCCAGTTGTGAAGCACACTATTTCTAGGTCTCCTGTTATTCATGTATATTTTATATATGAAAAATGTATATTAAACACATTACAGTATACATGCATGTCTTCCTTATGTATATATCTCTTGTAAAGGCCAAGAAAAAAGTTTTACACTGTATCATGTAATGCTCACTCTTATTCAATATGGTTCACAGATGTTTTTTGGTGGTACAGTTCTCTGCAAATGCAGAATTTCTAGAGGGTGTTTTCCAAACGCTTGACTGCGTAGAGAGCGTGGTCATGAATGGTAGGAGTGTGCCTAGCACAGGTTCGCTATCGCCTCTCTACGTCGTCCCTGGCAATGCCAAGCACACAGCTGTGTACTGTGTGTGTGTGTATTTGCTGTGCTCTGAATTATAGATCATACTATCTCCCAACTGACCTCGAAACCAGGACACCGCCCCCGTGGTTGTGTTGAATACTCCAATTAAATCACTCCCTGTAATTAATTTCCCACCTCCTTCTCTACTTCATATCTTTCTTTCTCGAGAGCCTGCGGGGAGGGATAGGTTTAGGGGCAGGGGTAGGGTTAGTACACTTATTGACAGGTGTGTGTATTTTAACCCTGACGGGATTCTGGCCGTGCTGGTATCCCGTATTAAAAAAAATAAATAAATATAAAAACATAGATATACAGATATATATATATATATATCTGTATATCAGGTCCATAAATATTGGGACATTGACAGAATTTTCATATTTTGGCCTCTATTCACCACCTCAATGGATTTGAAATGAAACAAACAAGATGTGATTTAACTGCAGACTTTCAGATTTAATTTGAGGGTAATTACATCCAAATCAGGTGAACGGTAAAGGAATTACAACGGTAATGTGCCTCCCACTTTTTAAGGGGCCAAAAGTAATGGGACAAACTAAACAATCCTAAATCTAACTTTCACTTTTCAATACTTTGTTGCAAATCCTTTGCAGGCAATTACAGCCTGAAGTCTGGAACGCATAGACGTCACCAGACGCTGGGTTTCATCCATGGTGATGCTCTGCCAGACCTCTACTGCAAATGTCTTCAGTTCTTGCTTGTTCTTGGGGCATTTTCCCTTCAGTTTTGTCTTCATCAAGTGAAATGCATGCTCAAATGGATTCAGGTCAGGGGATTGACTTGGCCATTGCATAACATTCCACTTTTTAACCTTAAAAAACTCTTTGGTTGCTTTTGCAGTATGCTTCGGGTCATTGTCCATCTGCACTGTGAAGCGCCGTCCAATGAGTTCTGAAGCATTTGACTGAATATGAGCATATAATATTGCCCGAAACACTTCAGAATTCATTCTGCTGCTTTTGTCAGCAATCACATCATCAATAAATACAAGGGAACCAGTTCCATTGGCAGCCATACATGCCCACGCCATGACACTACCACCACCATGCTTCACTGATGAGGTGGTATGTTCTGGATCATGAGCAGTTCCTTTCCTTCTCCATACTCTTCTCTTCCCATCACTCTCTGGTACAAGTTGATCTTTGTCTCATCTGTCCATAGGATGTTTTCCAGAACTGTAATGGCTTTTTTAGATGTTGTTTGGCAAACTCTAATCTGGTCTTCCTGTTTTTGTGGCTCACCAATGGTTTGCATCTTGTGGTGAACCCTCTATATTCACTCTTGTGAAGTCTTCTCTTGATTGTTGACTTTGAAACATATACATCTACCTACTGGAGAGTGTTATTGATTTGGCCAACTGTTGTGAAGAGGTTTTTCTTCACCAGGGAAATAATTCTTCTGTCATCCACCTCAGTTGTTTTCCGTGGTCTACCGGGTCTTTTGGTGTTGCTTAGCTCTCCGGTGCGTTCTTTCTTTTTAAGAATGTTCCAAACAGTTGATTTGGCCACACCTAATGTTTTTGCTATCTCTCTGATGGGTTTGTTTTGATTTTTCAGCCTAATGATGGCTTGCTTCACTGATAATGACAGCTCTTTGGATCTCATATTGAGAGTCGACAGCAACTGATTCCAAATGCAAATGTCACACCTAGAATCAACTCCAGACCTTTTACCTGCTTAATTGATAATGAAATAACGAGGTAATAGCCCACACCTGTCCATGAAATAGCTTTTGAGTTGATAGTCCCATTACTTTTGGCCCCTTAAAAAGTGGGAGGCACATGTTTTAATTCCTACACGTTCACCTGATTTGGATGTAATTACCCTCAAATTAAATCTGAAAGTCTGCAGTTAAAGCACATCTTGTTTGTTTCATTTCAAAGCCATTGTGGTGGTGAATAGAGGCCAAAATATAAAAATTCTGTCAATGTCCCAATATTTTATGGACCTGACTGTGTGTGTGTGTGTGTGTGTGTGTATATATATATATGTATATATATGTATATATATATATATATATATATATATATGAGAGAGAGATAATATATATATATATTATATATTTTTTCTCATACAGTGCATTGTGTACACGCTATAATATTACATATACTGTGCAATGTATGATAAGATCAAAATGTATATCTCTACCTATAGTATTGTACACAGCACACTTCATGCTAGTGACAGCTCAGTTACAACTGCAGAAGGGCATCTTCGAGGTCTACAGATGTTGATGAGCTCCAAGTCCCAGGATTTTACCTGTTGTGATAAACACCTCTGGTAAAGCACTGTAAAATGACCTGACACACTGATCATTCATAATTACATGTTTCTTACAAAGAGACATCTTAATATGTTTCAGCCACTCATCTATTTAGTCCCACTGCCTCTGGGTTACAGTTAATTATCGTTTACAAGCTGCACAGTCAGTCAAGGTGGACTGAGCCTATACCGAGGATGTTCTGTATGAGGTGAAAGTAACAGAGTAGCTCTATGGAAATTGCTGAGAACATGTTCTTTTTGCCGTGTACCCTTGTAATGTAGAAGCATAGTTTTCGCTTGCTGGTATTGCAGTTATGTATGTAGGTCTTCTGCCCTGATTACTGGTTGAGTGAGGGGTTAACAGACTTTTTTCCATTAACGCCTTTCCACTCAACCAAGCATAATTGGTGACTTAGTGACTGAGTGAGGATAGGGCACACAGGAAGATTTTTCTGGTAACTGGAACCCATAGCCTCCTAAGGGGCTATGGTTTCTTGTTTTCCTGACGCTGGCATCCCGACAGGGTTAGGATACAGACACTTGTCGGTAGGTATCCTAACCCTCCTCCTCTCCCTACCCCAACCTCCCGCCCCGGTGCCTTAACCTATCCCTCCCCCCAGTGCCTAACCCTTACGCTAACCTTCCCCTTAACCCCCCTACTTGCCTTCGATATTCCAGCACCAGGATTCTCGCTGCCGGGATCGAGATATTGACCGCATCCCGACCATGCACTATTGTTGCATTGAAAATTAGCACTTCAAGGGCATAAACAATGACATCTATTAAGATAAGTTTGATCTTTTTAGCGGTCACTTCTTACTAAGACTAATCTAGTAACCATTACTTTTTGTTCTCCTACTTAGGCCAGTAATCTTGACATCACGCAGGCCGTTGGCCTTCTCACCGAGGAGAATACCAATCAGCCAGATACTAGGGTGCAAGCAGCTGACCCATCTAATTCTGAGGAAAGCGCTGTAGCTAAATGCACAATAGATGGTAAGTTCCCGAGCCGACCTGTTTTATCGTCATCTGGATAAAGCGTGACATTGAATACGGAACTAGAATAGACTGAAGTTAGAATCGCCAGATAGTAACAATCATGCATGGCTGGTGGTTTTAGCCAGTGGATTTCAATCATGACACAAAATGCAACGTAATGTAACATAAACCTTCCCAGTACTTGAAGTGTTCTTACTTTGAAAAACCAAGGTATTTATTCTGTTGAATTTACTTAAATCCTGGCTTTAGTATAGTGATAATCTGCTTCATATTAGTGGTCCTTGGGGGGAGATCTATCAAACTTTATAAAGAGAGATGAAGATGCTACTTATACAGTAGCAACCAATCATTATATGTTATATAATGTACTAGGTAAATGATAGCTAGAAGCTGATTGGTAGTTATGGGTAACTTATCCACTTGTCTTCTTTAAGAGGTTTGATACATTTTACATTCGGGCAGGGCAGGAATCAATTAGCCCAGTTAACAGAACGGGTGCTAATTGATCACCAACCCGTATTCAGTTAGCCCCACTTATCGGAGAATTATTTTTGGGTCTCCTGAGACACAAAAAGAAATCCCTGTTAACTTGTGCAGTTATTGGGTGATAACTTCCAGTTAGTGCACAGGTCCGTGAACTTATCGTGCATCCTGTCGGTTTACGCCCGATAACCTGTGTTGATTAACAAGGCTATTGGGCAAATGCGGGAGGCCAGTTGAATAGCTCTGGGCGTTAAAGCCCGAGGCTACCTCCCGTAATTAAGGGGGGGATTTCTTCTTCAGGGTCCATAAAGATCCACAGGGATACCATGGGGATAATGTGGTTGGAGTGAATCAGGCATCAAACAGTTAAGCTTTCAGCTCCCAGGATGCCTCACGGTACTCCTCCATATATACTCCTCCCGTGGCCACAGGCATTCAGTTGTTCGTTTGGTGCGGCAGGATTCAGACGCACATTTGTAATGGGACTGCTCAGGCACTACTAAGCTTTTATTCTATGGTTTTAAGTTAGCAGTGCTGAGCGTCTGTACTAAGACGCATGCACCTTGACTACGTCTACCTCCGCCGGGCCACAACACCAGTAACCTCAACAGGGTTATGCGTGTACCCAAGTTCCGTATGGAAACTCTTCGATCAATGGAACCTGGGGATTTTTATTGGCTTCTTTGGACATTGCAGAGTGCGTACTTCCATGTGCTGTTTAAGCCATCTCACCAGCAATTTCTACGAGTTGCTGGCGTGAAACAACATTACCAATTTTAGGCACTGCACTTTGGGTTCTCGATGGCCCCGCGGGTCTTCAGCAAAATAATGGCAGTGATGACTGCCTATTTCAGGCTTCAGGGAATCAGAATACGCCCATACCTGGGCGGCTCTCTGATAATGACATAGGGCCTGATTCAGCATGTAACAAAAAGGAGAGAACGCACGCACTTGGCTGATTGTTTTTGAACTGCGTATGCATAACACTGCGCGTGCGCAAACTAACCACTGCGATCGGGTTATGGTACGCAGACTACACGCAGTATGTGCGCAGACCCTTCCGAAATTGATTGACAGGAAGTGCTGTTTGTGGGTGGTGACATGGGGGTGGTCAGGCGAACGCAGGCGTTATAATACTGTTATAGGGGCGTGTATAATTAAGGCAGGCATATGCAGCCATACCGTAAGCTGTACACATGAAGCGGGCAAAATCCTGCTGCAGGTCAGGTCAACCACTATTATGCTAATGGATTCGATGGTTCTCTGTTACCGATGTTTACGCTATCTTGCGTGCTGATCAGGCTGTGAGTAAAGGGAGATGGGCAGCTTAATATGGGGCTGGGTGTCTGCATCTTGTGCTCTGGTCTCTGTGCGTGTGCATTGATTAGTATATTCCCGAAGCGGAGGGGTGCCTCTGTCTGCTAGTGTGCGTTCCTTGCTGAATCAGGCCCATAGTCTCCAGCGATTCTACAACACCATCTCCAACTGACATGGCCTGCCTACAGAAGCACGGCTGGATAATCGATTGGAAGAAATCTTCTCTGTCTCCAATACAGCGGATGGTACATCTGGGGGCGCTTCTGGATTCTCGGGCATAAAGGGTGTTTCTGCCAGAGAACAAGACTATGGCCCTGTCATTGCGAGTACTCCAAATTGCTCCACAATCAAAGTGTATCCATTCTATCAGCGATGCAGATCTTGGGGAAGATGGTATCCACCTTTGACATGGTGGAGTATGCTCAGTTCCACTCCCGTCCTTTGCAGATAATTTATTCTCTCCAGATGGAAAGGACAGTATAATCTAATATGGTACCAGAGGATCCTTCTCACTCCGGAGATTTCTCTGTCTCTATCTCTCTTCCCCCCCATAAGGATCATCTGGATAAAGGTCGACCATTCTGGATCCAAGATGGGGTGCTTTTCACCACGTACGCCAGTCTTCGTGGATGGGGAGAGGTGGCAGGTCATCACACCTTTCAGGGAAAATGGACAAATCAGGAAAGTCATCTGCCCATAAACATTCTGGAGCTTCAAGCAGTATACAAAGCACTCGTCATGGCACAGGACCTGCTCCAGGGCAGGCCGGTCCAGATCCAGCCCGGCAACGCAACCACAGTAGCCTACCTCAATCATCAGGGATTCATGCAAAGTCATGCAGCCATGAGGGAAGTGACAAACATTTTGGTTTGGACAGAACGTCATCTTCTGGCTATCTCTGCAATACTCATCCAGGGAGTCCTCATTTGGGAAGCGGACTTCCTAAGTCATCAGGACATACACGTCGGAGAGTGGGTTCTCCTCCTAGGGGTTTTTCAACTGTTGGTGGACAAATGGGACCTATCAGACATAGACCTCATGGAATCACATCACAACCACAAGGTCTCCAGGTACGGGTCCAGGACCAAAGACCCCTCAGCCACCTTCAGGGATGCACTGGCAGTAAGATGGGACTTCAAGCTGGCATATCTCTTTCCTCCTCCTAAGGATCCTCAGGAAATTCAAACAGGAAGGCGGAACAGTAATACTAGTGTCTCCTGCTTGGCCTAGATGTCATTGGTTCACTGACATACGGAATCTATCAATAGATAGTCCGTTTCCTCTTCCTCTATGGCTGGATCTGTTAGTGCAGGGTCCCTGCTTGCATCCGGACTTAACTCGTCTGTCCTTGACAGGGTGGCTCTTAAGGCTTCCATCTTAAGAGCCAAAGGTTTCTCCAGCACTGTAATTTAAACTGTTTAGGGCACGAAATCCTTCCTCTGCCCGCATCTGTTAGGGTCATACTTTCTTGTGGGAACACCCAACAGAATGTCAAACGCTAAGGTTTTAGGTATTCCCAGGTACTTATTTTTTCTAGGCTGGGTTAGACTTTGGTCTCTGCCTAGCCACCCTGGAAGTATCAGTCTGGTTCCAGAAGAGAATTGCTTCTTTGCCGGATGTTAGAATTCTTTTTTTCAGGGGGTTCTCCGAGTTCAGCCACCTTTTGTACCACCGGTAGCACCGTGGGATTTGTCTTTGGTTTTCAAGGGGCTACAAGCCTCCCTCATTGGAACCTCTGGGCTCTGTAGATGGGAAGAGGTTGGCAGAGTCTCTGATTTGACAGCACTTTATTGTTGCTCCCCATTTTTTTATTTTTTTTTTCACCAGGTTAGGACTGTCTTCCATACAGGGGAGGGTTACCTTTCTAAGGTAGTGTTCAGCTTTCATGTGAATGAATAAATTGTGCTTCCAGCTTTTTCAGTCTTCTGATCTTTCTGTAGGTGAAATCTTCCTGGATAGGGTTCGTGCTCTCCATATCTATGTGGAGCGTACAAACTCTGTTAGAAAATCAGACACTCTTTTTGTGTTATATGGTTTTCACAAACAAGTTGGCCAGCCAACAAACAAACTCTGGCTCAATGGTTACGTTTGACTATCTCCCAGGTTTACACTAAGGCTGATCTGCCTATCCCAAACATGGCGACAGCATATTCTACTCGGTCTGTGGAACCATCGTGGGTGTTTCATCGTGGTGCCGATGTTGAACATTTGTACAAGGCAACCATGTGGTATTATGTACACATTTTTCTTTGATATTTTGGCTCTCGGGATGCTTCCTTTTGGGCGATGAGTTTTCCTTTCTGCTCAGGAGCGGCCTCCACCCTTAGGGGAACTGCTTTAGGACATCCCTATGGTATCCCTGTGTATCCCTATGGACCCTGAAGAAGAAAATTAGTTATGGTAGACTTACCATTGATAACTCTTTTTCTACGAAGCCCATAGGGTACACAGGGCACCCACCCTGACGCACCTCGCTTCATTGGGTAATTTTTTTTTTCGGGCACGGGTTCCCTCATTTTCTGAGAGAGTTTTTGGTGTACAATTGTTTTTCCTTCTCTTTCCTTCTCCTGCCTTGGGCTTGTTTACAGAACGGAGAGCCTGTGGCCAGGGGCGTTGTGTGTGTGTGTGTGTGTGTGTGTGTGTGTGTGTATATATATATGTATGCGTGTGTGTGTATATATATATATATATATATATATATATATATATATATATATATATATATATATATATATATATATATATATATATATATATATAGACCAGAGGCATCCTGGGAGCTTCACTGTTTGGTGCCTGGACCACTACAGCCATATTATCCCCATGGTATCCCTGTGGACTCTATGGACTTCGAAGAAAGAGTTATCAATGGTAAGTCTACCATAACTCTTATTTTTTTGCAGACTCATGATAAAGAAATAATCTCTTGTTATATTGTGTTATAAAAAAAACTTTGTATTTATTCAATTAATAGGTATAAAATGTGAGGTTCATGTAGGGCTAAAAACATGTTTAACTAAAATGTAGATGGTTAAAAAGTAGGTACATAAATAGTTCACTCTAGGCCCGGTGCCCAGCCCAGTGCTGAACATAGAGAGAGGGCACATCTACGCGCGCCAAAGGCCAGTGCCTGAGAAGGGGGTGTGGTCAAGGAAAAGTGGGTATGTCTTTAAGACTTGTCCCCTTTTCGTTACTCTTGGGGGCGTGTCCTGCACTTACGGACATGCCGGGCAGCCCCCAAGCTCTGCTGTCAGTGTGAATAGATGCTGGGCGTATGCGCCCGGCATCCATTCACCGGCGGTGACTGCTACACCGTAGTTTTCCCCACCCGCGGAACACTGCATCGCGCCGGAAACAGGGCAGGGTGCGGTGCGCTACATAAATAGTCATATTGTTAAGATAAAACAAATATAATTTGATACAAACAGTGTGTTTCAGGCAAATCTGGATATCCTAATCTGCAGAACAGGTGGCAGAGGTTTACCATAACTATGGCACAACTTCCCCGAGGTAACTGTTCCAGCCGCTGACCATCTTGTTGGTTAAATCGAGCATTGGACCACGCCCCCTGCACACCTCTCTGGAAGGACAACGTCTGCTGGCTTCGAGCTCAGCCAGCGGGCGATAGGAGGACTGGGATGCTGGCAGATTAACATCCACAGCAGGTGCCCATGCACATATCATCCTCCCCTGGCCAGAGAACTCATCACATGCGCAGCTCATGGAGAGCAAGCTACAGCCAAAATAGGGGAAAATGGCGACTTAACTTTTCATGGATTCCGGGTGTTAGTGCCCGATGTCCTGAGTTAACGCACGTTAACCTGTTCATTTAATGGACGTTAACATCAGTATCTGGAGAAAAAGGGAGACTAATTGAATAGCCTAGGGCGATAATACCAGAGGCTACCTCCCTTTTTTCTTTTCTGAAAATGTATCGGGGCTAATTGAATTCCCCGCATAGTGTTCATTGTAGAGGGCATGGGGGCAGGGCACCTGGCCTGCAAAAGGGCACTTTTGCGATCCAAAAGGGGCATGGTCAATTGAAAGGGGGCGTGTCCTTGAGACTCACCCCCTTTATATCACTGGAGGCATGCCCAGAGCTCACGGTGGCAATTGTTTCATCGCAGTTTATTCCCCTCCAGAGGACATTGTTGCTCCGCCATAAGGGCATGGTGCATTTTGCAATCGGACAGGGCACAGCACCCCGCCAAAATAGCCTAGTGGGAACACTAGATCTTGTAAGGCGCTTCGGACTCCTTGTGGCACCATATAAATAAAGTTGGATGATGATAATGTCTTAAAATTGTAGGGGTTTATATATTTCTGAATAATTCATAAATTCTTTATCATCCTTTGTGTTCAGGTGCAGTTGATCTAGCAGATGGTAAGGATGAACTCCAGGCAGTAATTGCTCTTAGCTTACAGGAGGCAAGAAGAGAGTCCAACAGGTATTCATTTTATAATAAAGTCCAAGAAATTGTAGATAAAGGTCACCCTATCTAACTGGACAGTATCCTTTTGTTTTAAGTGTTTTTTTACAATGAAGTGTGACTATAAATCTTGCTGTATACCTATAAGAAGGCATGTAGAGTTGTTTGTAAATAATTAACAGCATTATGAATCAAAACCCTAAGGATAAACAGTTTTCTATATGTAGTGTATTTTATGTTAATAACATGGTACATGAAATGGAAGTTGCTCAAATCAATGAATACAATGAAACAGGTGAATATATGACCCAATATAGGGACTCTCATTGTTAAGAGCTTGGCCCACTTTTAGTTGAAGCGCCATTATGTGGGGAGTGGGTTATCGTCCATTTGCAAATGTGTGTGTGGCTAATGCTGGGTACACACTTGAGATAGTGTGTGTGTGTGTGTGTGTGTGTGTGTATATATATATATATATATATATATATATATATATATATATATATATATTTTGCAGGGAAGATACAGCACTCACATCCCTTGATATTGCAGTTCAACAGGGTGCTCCACTAGGGAGAAACACCATACAGGTATTCCGTGTAGATATCCAGAACCTGCTAAACCAATAGCCAAATGAGGGTACTCACCCCATTTCCAAATGGTAAATCAATCGGATTTAATAAAATAGCAGTATATAACCATATTGTAGTCAACGTTTCGGCCTTTTTTCAGCATGTTGGACACTTGTCTGTGGTGATCTGTCTTGATAATGACCCCCAGGAGTTGAAACGTTGACTACAATATGGTGATATACTGCTGTTTTATTAAATCCGATTGATTTACCATTTGAAAAGTGCGGTGAGTGCCCTCATATGGCTATTGGTTTAGCTGTTTCTGGATATACAGTCAGGTGCATAAATATTGGGACGTTGACAGAATTTTCATATTTTGGCCTCTATTCACCACCACAATGGCTTTGAAATGAAACAAACAAGATGTGCTTTAACTGCAGACTTTCAGATTTAATTTGAGGGTAATTACATCCAAATCAGGATGTAGGAATTACAACGGTTTCTATATGTGCCTCCCACTTTTTAAGGGGTCAAAAGTAATGGGACTATCAACTCAAAAGCTATTTCATGGACAGGTGTGGGCTATTCCCTCGTTATTTCATTAGCAATTAAGCAGGTAAAAGGTCTGGAGTTGATTCTAGGTGTAGGAATTACAGCGGTTTCTATACACTTTTTAAGGGGCCAAAAGTAATGGGACAAACTAAACAATCCTAAATCTAACTTTCACTTTTTAATACTTTGTTGCAAATCCTTTGCAGGCAATTACAGCCTGAAGTCTGGAACGCATAGACATCACCAGACGCTTGGTTTCATCCCTGGTGATGCTCTGCCAGGCCTCTAGTGCAAATGTCTTCAGTTCCTGCTTGTTCTTGGGGCATTTTCCCTTCAGTTTTGTCTTCATCAAGTGAAATGCATGCTCAATCGAATTCAGGTCAGGGGATTGACTTGGCCATTGCATAACATTCCACTTATTCCCATCTGGCCAGTCCCTATACTGATTCTCAGATAAATTAACTTGATCTGCCACCTTTGACTCAAGCTGCATACATTTTAAACATGAAACTGGGTCCTGCCTTAAAGAGACAGGACCACACCCAGGGATATCGGTTACTAAGCACCTGGAAAAAGAAAAAAAAAGTTTGTCTTACATTTGAAAAACAGGGTGCCCTAGCAAGTGTGACCACAAAATTTAAATAAACGACAGGCTTAATCCACGGCACTCAACCATCCAGGGTGCCCTTGGCATGTGACCACACCATCTACATAAAAAATATCATACAAACTCGGCACTCACATGCTTTTCAAACTGCAACTCCTTTGAACATAGGGAATGTTGGTTCCAAAATATTGCAATAATTTGTTAAGCTGACCACCACTTCACAGTCATTCCCATCTGGCCAGTCCCTACACTGATTCTCAGATAAATTAACTTGATCTGCCACCTTTGGCTCAAGCTGCATTTTGGGACCAACATTCCCTATGTTCAAAAGAGTTGCAGTTTGAATAGCATGTGAGTGCCGAGATTGGATGATAATAAATATATATATATATATATATATATATATATATATAATATTTTTCGATTGCCGAATGATATATTGTGAGTGCATTAGTCAGGGTGTAGATATACATTTTGATGGTATTCATTTTAATACACTTTTTATTTTTCCCCAAAATATATTCAAAGATATGTTATTTATGTTTAAACTTTTAGGTCGAGTAACCTCCATATCGCAGAAACAAAAAGTCGTACAAAGCGGAAACGCTGTGAAGTTTGGGGAGATGTCCCTAACCCTAATGATTTGAGAAGGAGCGGGGACTGGCCTGTAGGACTAAGGAACATCGGTAACACCTGCTGGTTTAGTGCAGTAATACAGGTAAAAAGGAAATGGGAAGATAGATAAATAATTGTTTCCACGTGATTTTGCTAAGATGACGTTTGTGCCGTGATTGTAAGGACTAGCATTTAATCATGGACAAGACTACCTCAGCTCTCTGGCCAGGAGTCAAACAGTAGGAAAGTCTGAGGAACTGTGTGCCCTGAAGTGGCACATTGGGGGCACTTCTGAAGTGGTTGGGTATGAAATGCCGATGAGCGTGAAGCAGTCTGACTACATCCCGACGCCGCAAGCCCAAACAAGCACCCTAACCCTCCCTTAGTGGTGCCAAACACCAACCCCCCCTGGTGGTGCCTAAACCTAACCTTTCCGGGGTGGTGCCTAACCCAAGTCCCCCCGGGGGCCTCTAACCTATTGTATCCCTTGAAGGACTGACCACCAAGGTTTGCTGGCCTTGTCCAGCCCTCCAACCATCGCCACGTCATCTGTCCTATGTCAGGGTTTTGAAATCCCCCTCAGCCAATCACTTTTCACGCTATGAGGGAGATGTATCAGTCCTTAGAGAGAAAGTACCAACCAATCAGCTTCTAGCTGTCATTTTTCAAACAGTCTTGAAATTGACAGAAACTGATTGGGTGATGCTCACTCCATGGTTTGATTCATCTCCCCCTGTAGGTGTGAGGCCCGCTGCCTTTGGGCAGTTCGTATGCAGAAGATTTCATGTGACTCCTTCCCAAGAAAAGTTTAATAACGGAGTTGGAAAGCATTCAGTCAATAACATTATTAATAACTTTATGGTGAATCAATTTCAACATTACCAGGTTTACTAGCATGCAATTCTCTTACAGGTCTTAATGTCCTTCTTATGGAAACCATCCTTTTTATATTTACCACCATACTCTGTGTGATGGCTTTGATTGTGGGGTGATAAGCTTCAGTTCTGCAGCCAGTACATATCCTCTAAAATGTATTACTGTCTTAATTGCTAATTATGTTACTTAGTTGGAGTGCGATATTAACTGGGAAAAAAAAAATCTCTGAGCATTTAAAGTTTAGACTCGCTGCTATTTTCTAATCCCTCTGAGATAGAATTCTTAACACAGAGGCCGCCTCTGACTGTTCAATTGTTCTGTTTACATTATTTTATTGCTAAGCGGAAAGCAGAGGGAGCGCCAATGCGTGTGGGCTCTGAATGACTTGAGTTTGGCACTGAGATATCCAGTTTTTTCTTTTTAAATTGAGAGTCTGTGTTAAGCTGGTTGGTTGGTGTTAGTGGCACTCAATTAAAAACAAACATTTGACTAGGATTCCCGGGTGCGTGTGATGAGAATAAGCCATAGTTACAAATACGGTCTACAACTTGATTGGTTTCTTGCTGTTTATTAGTGTGACTCAGGGATAGAAATAACCCCTTCAGTTTGATTGGTTCCCAGCTGAGTATTCCAAGGAGCTCTTTTCAGAGCTGCGATAATGTGGAAACCTAAACTACCAATTAAAGCTAACGCTTGTTTTCTTTTATTTAAAATGGTGAGGTTTACTTAAAAGCCTGAGCTACAAGAAGAGCCTGGTTTATGCATTGCATGCTGTACTGCTGAGAAGTCTCAGGGGTTAAGGATGATAACTGGAATCTTTTGCTTTCTGATTTTAAAAATTATTTTCAAATTTCTAATTTTGTTATCGCTTTTTATAGTCTCTCTTCCATTTGCCTGAATTTCGAAGACTAGTCCACAGTTACAGTATATCCCAAAACATGCTTGACAGGTGTCAATGTCGGAGTGTAAGTATTTGTTGCAAGCTATACTTTATATATACACATACAAACACATAACCAGTTCATAGTTTGCATTTTCCTAGTGTTGTGCAGATGGAACCTAAGCACTTCCCTATCCCAAGGAGCAGATATGCAGATTTTTTTAAAATTTCATTTTGTGGGAGTTGGTAGGGTGGCTTTTATGTATTCCGGGCATGTCCTGTAATGACAATGGGAGCGGTAGGTCTTGGCGTAATTCTTGGGGGTATATTTACTAAAGTGCGGGTTTTCAGAAGTGGAGATGTTGCCCATAGCGACCAATCAGATTCTACTTAACATTTATGTAGCATCTTCTAGAAGTTAATAGCTAGAATCTGATTGGTTGCTATGGGCCACATAGCCACTTTTAAAAACCTGCACTTTAGTAAATATGATAGAGACGAATAGCTGCCGGACATTTATAAAGAGGCCTTTTGTTTAAATTTAAATGATTACATGTCTGTAAGCAGGTTACACAGAAAAAGCAATCTAGTTCCTTTGTAGACATGCTCCTTGCTCGAAAGACAATGATGATGGGGTGTAATTTAATAGAGGGAGCAACAGGAGGAATAGGTTGTTTGAACAGGTAAAATTTGAATTTTAAAAGTAAAGGCAAAATAATTTTTATAGTGTAATCCCTATGTCTCAGTTTACCAGAGTTTAGACAATGTGTGATGACTGTGCAGGACTCACTGGAAAGCCCTGTTGGGCAAACTGTTTTCTCTTGCTAAGCACAAAGTCGTCTTGAACAGTCCACTGCCTGCAAAGGTGAAAGAGTGCACTGCCCTTCAGCCTCCTTATTATAAGAGGCTAATGCTATAAAGCTGCAGACTGCTATTATAGTGCTGCAGGACCACATCAGAAGTGTCTTGTAGTGTCCCTGCTGCAGTAATAAAATAACAGCCTAAAGCTTCCCACTTTACGTTAGAGCAATAATCCCTTGATATGCACAATTAATTGTGGACATAATCCCATCTTCAGTACATGTGTTTACAGTGTCTGCTTAGTTAATCACAGATCCAACCCATTAATTTCTTGTTTCTTTTCAGGAAAAGAGAAACATTGCTTTTATGCAGGAACTTCAGTACCTCTTTGCCCTAATGGTTGGATCTAACAGAAAATGTGTTGATCCTTCTGCTGCCCTGGAGCTGTTGAAAGATGCTTTCCTATCAGAGGAAGCACAGCAGGTAAAGCAGGCCATGGCACATTGTGTATATCACAGATTCGCATTGTAATTTGATTTCCTTTCATTGTACAATACACATAATCTTCCTCTGATTATTATTATTATTATTATTATTATTATTATTATTATGTAGAGTTTTACAATAATAACTAAAAGTAGGTGGGTCTCCGATGCTCCTAATGTTCCACAATATAGTTGCCACAGATCAAAAATCTTCTACCCGAATGGGATTTTCTTGAGCAAAAAACGTATGGATGGTATCAGCAATAACAGTCTGCAATTCCCTTGGTAAAACCGTAATGAATCTTTGCACTCACATGTAGTGAGATCTAAACATCGGCATAGTTCTTTCTGGGTTTGTAAGATGCACCCAGTGGATATCCGATATAATGAGAGGTGTAAAACCCCTGTATAAGGGTTAGTATCCATACCTCCTATCGCCACATGAAATGCAGGCTTACACAAAGAGGCTGGAGTGGAATCACCCCCTTTAGTCACAAATTGTGTAGAAGGAATCCTATCGCAGTCCTATTCAGAATCAAACCTATGCTAACAATGCCAATCACTGTGCCACCGTGCTGCCAATTTCTAATTTGCTGTATGCTGTTAATGCTGTTATGACAGCTTACCCTGAAATGTCTGTATTTTTGACTTCCTATTATAACTGTCACCAGGTGTATGGCAAGTTTTTCTGTGTCACCTAATGGAAATAATGATGATGTTTATGACTCTGCTTGTAGGTGAGGTCAATGGAAAATACAGATGTGTCCACATCTATCCTCCGTGCGCTACAAGTCGCTTTACACATTATCGCCGTGCGACTAGGCAGCACCGAGCAGCTTTGCGCAACTTTTTCCCTTAAAATGTGTCTTATTTGCAAAGTGATGCGAATTGGACACACCAGCCGCTTATGCTGATTATAATGATATGCGGCATGCCTATATTATGTGTGTGACTGAGTGTATCTGCTTGCGATATGCTACGTGGTGCTGCAGACTTGCGCCACAGCATGGCGCAACTAGTAGGGCTGCTTAACGCGCAAGGAGGCTAGATGTATGTGACACATCTGTATATTTACTAAAATACATTTTCATGGTATAAAAAGGCTATATTGCACGACACAGCTCTTAATGTTTGAGGAACTAATGTTGTGTTTCTGCTTGCTAGCAAGATGTCAGCGAGTTTACACACAAGTTATTGGATTGGCTGGAAGATGCTTTCCAACTGGCTGTTAATGGAGAGTAAGTTATTTGTGCTCTACAAACTCTCAGCTGTCACAATGCCATGAACTCAGAATAAGGAAACCTAAGTTCATAATAAATGAAGCTCAAAAATGTTGTTTTTCATGTTTTGCCATATTTCCTGTTCTTAAAACGAGCTAGTCACTCTGATGGCTCATAAAGTGTTAACTATATAACAAGTGAGAGTCTGTCTGTCTGTCTATTTGTCCTTAATGCATGGCTAGAATTTTGGGCCTAGCTTCGCAAAATTTGGCATGGTGGTGTATTTTGACCAGGTTTAGGTTTTTGTCTAGGTTTGAACTTCGTCAGGGCCACACACTGTCACATAATCCCTAAAAATGGGGACACTCTTAAATTACACAGGTTCTGCGGTTGGCTCTAGTGGAAATTGGCAGTCTGCCAAAAACCTGTGAGAAAACTACAAAAGTATCTTTTTAATCGCAATCTAAAGGTGCGTACACACGGACAGATATATCATTACAATATGAACGATATCGTTTAACGATATATCTTTCATATCATTCATTTTTATGCAGTGACCGACCCACTATGCGCGTTCCCGCATGAACGATAACAATATCTATGATCGTCCGTGCATGCAGGCCAATCTGGACGATATCGTCAACTTTGCCTGTTCAGAGATGTGGCAGGATGACTCACTGAAAGATATCTTTCATGTCTTTGGTGGTACAGATCGTCCCGTGTGTACGCACCTTAAGCAAACTGGATGACTCATGCAAGTTCATATTAAATCCAGAACCTCTGTGTTTTCATGCAAGGCCGTAACTAGAACTGTGTGGGCCATATAGCAAGATCTTAAAAGGACCCCCCCAGAGGCAAAATAACATACATTTGGGGGGGAGGGAGCAGGGCCATGCTTCATTCAGCATTATGGCATCACAATAACCCCAGTTTGGGCTGCATGTACAGCTGACTGGGGTTATCGTAAACGACCAGTGGGAGTGCACATCGCTGGTCGTTTTTAACATAAACACTAGCCTATATTTTGAACGATTAAACGAACACGAAAATTTCAGCTAGTGTGTATGCATCTTTACATTGAACTTCAGTATGTATGAAAGCAGATGATATAGTGACAGAAAATCATTGAGATGTTATTATAAAACGATAAATGCACAGGGCGACAATGGGGTGTAGGTGGTACTTGGAGGACTGGACACCAACAGCAAAGCTTTTTCCTGTCCCAGGATCCTCCGGTCTTCCCCCTATACCCCACCCACAGCCTGGGGGAAATTCTGTTTCATTGGTGTCCGGCAGGAGCTGGACCACCGTTAAAACAATGGGGCTGCTATAAGCAGCCCAAGCTTTATTTTTATGATTTTATTTTAATATTTACTAAGTGCAGCAGCGCTAGACAGTCTTTCGGACGTCTGCACTGCTGCTCCATCATCCCTCTGGCGCTGCAACACCAGCCCGAGGCTAGGTACTCTCGGCAGGGCTCTGGGGGGACCTAGCTAACAGGGCTCCTCGAACCCCAGACTGCAGCCGGGACTCAAGGGGACAGGTAAGGCGGAACCCCATTTGAGGGGACCTGCGTCTGTGCGCAGTCTTGCCTCCAGTCTCAGGAGACAGACCGAAGGCGCTTATGTGGATACCGGTTTGTCCGGCACTCCACTAGACCACCAGGGCATTAATATACTGGCGCAGGGCACAGATTAAGGTTAGGGACCCGGTGGTTGATGTCAGCATAGGGGACAAGGCACTCTCCCTGCGACCCCTTCCCCGGATACAGGGTGCCATTCCCCTGCAGTCTTGCCGCACCTGAGCTTTTCCTCCCTCACCCTCTTGCCCCTCTGAGACTCACGGCAGCCATTCTCTGCATTCAGGTCTCCGGGAACACTGGGTCCGGTCTCCCTGTATACCTCTCCCAAAGGCCAGGTTATACAGCGCTATAGCCTACCAGCCACTGTGGTCTGTGTAGTTGAATTTAGTGCCCACTGCAGTTATATTCAATACTCTGCATTTTATGTGACTTGTGCTAGCGCTGCTGTCTGTTTATTTTTCTCAAACTGTCAGCTTATACCTTTCCCTTTCTTTCATTGTAACCATGGAATACTGAGGTATAGGGGGTTTATTTTACTTCACATCTACCTTATTTGTGAGGGCTATCACATTCTGTATATCTGTGTTGCGCACTACACTGTGCCATATTGTACATATATCTGAGTTGCTCACTGCACTGTGCCAGATCGTAAGTTACAATTATCCTTGCAGCTATGTCTGGCAAAGGCAGGAAATGCTCCAACTCTGGTGTCTTGCAAGTCCTGTTTAGGCTTCAGAGGATCTCATTCAAGATGGTCTACCTGGCCCCTCAGCCCCAGCAACCTCTCCTCAGGACCCCCCCTGGGCTTCCTTTTCACAGGTGTTTGCAAAAATTGTGGACCGCCTAGCAGTCCTGGTGGTAGGTTCCCCTATGGGATAGCCACAGCAGGTACTCCCTGCGAATCCTTTGCCTCCCCCATGGGTAGATGTACTTTCTAACTCAGTGCAGAGTATAACAGCTACCTCTACAGCCTTTCAACAAATGCTGCAAAAGGACAGACCCTTACCTAGTAAACCTACCAAGCGTGCTGTGTTATCTTCCCAGTCCACCCAGATGTCAGATTCTGATTTATCATCTGGGAAGGCAGAAGACGCAGGCCTCTCTCACTCTATGTCTCTCTCTCTCTCTGGAAACGAGGAGCCCCCCATTAAATTAAATACACCAGCACTTGTAAGAGCTGTAAAATCTGTTAGTCAAATAGAAGAGACAGAACCTGCTCCTAAGGCAAAAGAGTCATTATTTATGCGACAGAAAGGTAGTTTTCTCAGTTTCCTCACTCAGATCAGCTATGGAATATTTCTAGTAAAAGGTTTCAGCCACCTAAACGCTTGATTTCTTTTTACCCTCTTCCAGTTACTGATTGCACTAAATGGAAGTTCCCTGTGCAGTGGATTTGTGATACGCCTAGTTAAGAACACTACCTTGCCTATCCACACTGCAACCTCCTTAATGGGAGACTACTGACGTGGACCTTCCATTTGGCATTCCTCTTTCCTCTGGTCTCCCTTCTGCCTCGAGTACTTCAGAAGTTCAACAGAAAGGGGGCCACGGTCCTGTTGGTTGGCCCAGACGCCATTGGTACTCCGATCTTCAAAGTCTCTCAATAGACGTTCCTCTCCAACTTCCTCTACGACCAGACCTGTTGTCTCAGGGTCCCTGTCTACATCCGGACCTGGCCCATCTGTCTTTAATGGCTTGGCTCTTGAGACATCCTGTCTAAGGGGTTTTTCAAGCTCTGTGGTCCAGACCATGCTCAGAGTGCGTAAACGGATCTCTGCTAGGATTTATCACCGGGTGTGGCATAAATAATTCCAGTGGTGTGCTACTAGTAACTATGATCCTCAGGTTTTTAGGGTTTCTAGAATCCTTGCTTTTCTGCAAGCTGGATTGGATCTCGGACTCTGCCTAGCCTCTCTGAAGGTTCACGTCTCTGCTCTGTCCATCTGGTTCCAGCGCAGAATTGCTCCTCCACTGGATGTTCACACCTTCCTGCAAGGTGTTCTAGGTATACAACCTCCTTTTGTCCCTCCTGTGGCTCTGTGGGATTTGTCAGTGGTTCTCCATGCACTTCAGGAACCTCCATGCAAACCCCTGGATTCAGTAGATGTCAAATGGCTCACTGCGAAGACTGTTTCTTCTGGCTACAGCATCTGCCCGTAGGGTATCGGATTTAGGGGCACTTTCCTGACGCTCCCCATTTCTATTCTTTCATTCGGACAGGGCTGTTCTTCAAACGTGCCCTGGCTTCCTTCCCAAGGTGGTCTCTCGTTTCCACCTCAAACAGGAAATTGTGGATCCGGCCTTTCAATCACCAGAACTCTCGGCAGGTGAGGCCTCTTTGGATGTGGTCCGGGCTCTGAAGATCTACATGTACCGCATTAGTTCCATCAGGAAATCTGATTCCCTTTTCATACTATATGGATTCCATAAGAAGGGATTGCCAGCTAACAAACACTCTGGCCAGATGGCTTCGCATGACTATCTCGCAGGCTTACACGAAGACTGGCCTTCCTGTGCTGGCTATAGCCTCTGCTCATTCTACTCGCTCTGTGGGTCCCTCGTGGGCAGCCCGCCATAGCGCGTGCCTTCGGACGCCGGGTTCTCCTCTCAGCTCAGGAGCATCCCTGTCCTTGAACAACTGCTTTGGGACCTCCCCATTGTTTCCCTGTGGAGCCCTATGGGCCTTGAAGAAGAAAATGAATTATGGTAAAACTTATCTTTGTTAACTCTTTCTTCGTTGTCCATAGGGTTCACAGGGCACCCACCCTGTCACACCTGGCTTCTATGGGTTCATTCTCTCAAGTCTTCCTTCTGTCCTATTCTGCTCCTGCCTTGGGCTTAACAAAACTGAGTTGACTTCAGGCCGTGGGCAGGGTATAGGGCGAAGGAGCAGAGCATCATGGGACAGGAAAAAGGGGATCGGTATGAAATACCGGTGGCTATTAATTCCGACAGGAGAAGCCCGACAGGAGATCCCGAAGCTGGCTGGTAAGTACCCTAACCCTCCTCTCTAGACTTAACTTGACCCTCCCTTAGGAGTGCCTATCTCTAAAACTGCCTGACCGTAACTGTACCCCCCCCCCCCCGTTCCGGCAAACCAACCCTACCGGGGGAGTGCCTTACACTAACCTACACCCAGAGCGCCCAACCCTCCCCCCGAGGGGTGCCTAACACCAACCTCCCCCCTCCTTTCCCCCCCCCCAAAACCTAACTTTAACCCAGCTACATTCTCCAAACCTAACCCTCCCCCGCGCGGCTAACGCTAAGGACGCCCCAGACTTGCCTCGTTCGGGCTGTCAGCGTTCTGGCGTCGGGATTAAGATAGGCGTCGGTATTTCAGTGCCTAACTAAAGTCCCCTGTCGTGCTTCTCTTGTCGGGATATAGATCGGGTGCATTTAGTCCTCTGGTCTATAAACTGCACCCCGGAAAAAGCTTTGCTGTTGGTATCCGGTCCTCCAAGTACCACCTACACCCCATTGTCTCCCTGTCAACCCTATGGACTTCGAAGAAAGAGAGTTCAGAAGGGTAAGTTTTACCATAACTCTCCTTTTTGTAGCTTATTGTACTAACCTGCAGCAGTCGGGTGCTTCTGTAGGGAGTTTGGGCTGCACATGAGAACTTGCGATGTTTACAAGGTCTCGCGCATGCGCAGTAGGGCTGGACAGGAGGTAAGAGACACTGCATCAGCACTAGGCTGATGCACTGTGGGTCTTGCACTGATTGCTGGAAAGGGAGTTTTTTCCCCCACTCCGGCAGCCAAGATGATAATACATCTCAGCATTATTGCTTCCTGCTTTGCCTTGATCTTGCACTTCTTCCTGTTTGGTTGAATTTTTGGCTGTTGGTTTTCAGTTCTACTGCTGACCTTTTCTTATTTAATGAAACTGAAGAGCAACTGGTGGAATTATATAGAGGAGGAGTGGTTAGAGTTCAGTAAGTACAGTAGTTGTGATTAGTGCCTTACTGTACACCAAGGTATAGCAGTGTGCCCCAAATGGATTCTGAGAAACTGACTTTACAGCAGGTGCAAATGCTGTATATGCTATTTTAGCAAACAGCCTCTCTACTAACAACTCTGATCAGCGGATTGTACTACTGGGAAATAGGGCATGATCTGAGGGCTGGTCTACTAGGGGGCTGGCGCAAAGCACTCGGATCTCCAAACTAGGTCACTGTATTAGTGATACAGTATGCAGCATAATGGTCTCATTTACTGTGTTAAGGTAAATGTCTGTTTTGGAGGGGTGTAAGTCTGCAGACCAATAAAGAAGCTGCTTTGTCCGCAGACTAACACCCCCTCGGCTACTCATACAGCTCTGGCCCCCTCTCCCCGTCACTAACTTCCCATTCATTTGAACAAATAGTTTACAAAATATGAAAGCTTAAATATGGATTTCCTTCCCCAAAGTAGTTGAAAGTAGGGCAGTGTGGATGTGCTGTGTTCTTCGTTTTGTAATCCATTTTATTTTTGCTTTTATGTTTAGGAGTCCAAGAGATAAGACTGAAAATCCTATGGTGCAACTTTTCTATGGTACATTTCTCAATGAGGGATATATAAAAGGTATGTTGTTCTTTTCTTGAACATTTACTATGCTCCTCTACTGTTACAGGCCTAAACGTTATCATTGTAAAACAAAAACATTGCTGTAAAAAAATATTGAGAGATAAAATCAATGTCCAATTCTTGATGATCTCCACTCAAAAGTATTCTTGTTTTCTTCCCTTAATAGTCACTTTCACACCCTACCTGTACAACCATGGGGGTTTCATCGCTGAGCCCCTAGAGGTCAGGAAAACCAAAATCTAATTGAGACTTGAGCAGATTTGTTGGCTTTTCCAATTTGTCTGACTCCGAGTGAGCCACGGCCATTTGCAATTGTATGGGAGCTACAGCCGCTGGAGTGCAGTTCCCCAATGTGGTGGTTATTGTTTGGGATGTTACTGTTTCCACCTAGAATCCAGGATACACTAAAACTGAAATAAATATTTGATATGAAGAAGCTGCTAAGTATAAATATATTTATGTAATACTTGATATATAATGGAGTGCAAGCTGCTCTGTAGCCAGCCAAAAGTGTCTGACTGTCATCCAATGTATTACTGATGGGAAATATGGTTGCTGTATATAGGAAAAATTTCTCCAACGCTAACACTAATTTCAAGTATTTTCACTTCTGATAAGGCCCTAAAACATATAAACATGTTTGTAAATATTTGTAGTCTTTACGGTATTTTAGGCTTAATGGTCCTATGGAAATGTACAGATGTGTCCTCATGCAACTAACCTCCTTGCACGCTAAACAGCCCTTCTAATCGCGTCATGGAGTGGTGTGACTCAGTAGCGATGAGCGTCTTTTTGTGCGACTTCTTACCTTCAAATGCATTTTATTCACACAGTAATGTGAATAGCTAGCACAAGCAGCTTCTGCTGATTAAAATGACATGCAGCATGCCTATGTTCACTGTGCATCTGCGGGCGTATCGGCATGCGAAACTCTACGTTACAGTGTTACAGCCGCTGACACTGTAACGTAGCATTTCACCTGCAGATACATCCGCAGATGCTTGTGCTTGCTATTTGCATCACTGTGTGAATAAGACTGATTTGAAGGTAAAAAGTCACTCGAAAGACGCTCTGCGCTACCGAGGCACACGGAGCTCCCGTGTTGTGTGGCGCGACTTTGTAGCGCATGGGGATGATATGTATGTGAACAAATCTGTAGGTTTTGATTTTGTCCCAGTTCACCAGCTCACAGGCCTAACTCAGTGGACAGGTGGTTCATCTGGTGAATCAAAATAACCTTTTTCTACGTGACTGAGCAGGGTGCCAAAACCTGATTTCGAGTAAAAGAGGTAAAGTAGCAAATCCAAAACATACATAGTTTGATCTTTTGGATGTGTTCCCATGTAAGTGTTTATTGAGATCTGACACATTACAATTTCAAGGATAATATCTGATCTCCGCATAGGAACTGTAAACCTTATGGAATATAGCTACTAACATTTGCCAACACCGTGTATTTGCTAAACCTTGATAATACTTCTAAAATCTGCAGCACTTAGACATAAGGGTGAGCCTTAAAGGGAACCCATTTTCTTCTATACACTAGTAAGCCATATTGAACGGGGCTGGTTTTTAGGATATTTCACCATGGTAGATAAAAATCGAATCAAATCGAATCTGTGTTGTTGCTTGTTAAGGTTCCACAGCACAATACAGTACATTATCCACATCATGTTTCTAGTTGCCTATAAAGCTTCACATGCTGAGTTGACTGTATGCTGTTCTTACGCTGCGTATGCAAGTGCGGGCAATGCAAAGTTGTGGTATATCAATCACATCTACACTTAGGGCTATAAGAGGTAATACCCACATTGGGTGTGTTGGTGGAATTACTGGCCATGCAGAGTTGGATGGAAGTGTAAATATGCCTGTTTCCAAGCAGTGCGGGCAGTGCAAGTATGCCCTGATGATGACAACAACAAAGTGTGTGGATAGGGGTATTTTTGAAACTTGAATATCAGAATGTTTGTGTTCTTTGTGCATTACAACAGCCAAAACATTCTCCAATATTGAAGCCTTCGGTCAATACCCTCTTCAAGTAAATGGATTTAAGAACCTGAATGAGTGTCTCGAGGCGGCAATGTTGGAGGGAGACTTTGAGCACCCACGAGCTGACCATACAATGCAATACAGGCAAGAGGTCAGTACTATCTTATTTTACTCTGGTATGTTATGTATCTGGAAATAGAATAGATTATATCAATGGAGATTTTAAGTTTGTGTAAGTAGCTTGTGGATTGTGCTCGAGAGGCAGGAATCAATTGCTCATTAAAGTTTATATTGGACTTGAAGTTCAGCCTCTCTTTGAACGTCACTCATGGTTATTAACTGAACTGGCTGGAACGGCTTTGATTTCCAAAAGTCATTTGCAAAACCTGATGTCGTAAGTGACTTTCTATACTGAAGCTGATCTTTAGTGTGAATCTAGGATTGCTGTTTTACAGACAACAGCCGGAGCATGCCTGTAGTAGCCTTTTATTCTCAGTAAACGTACAAAATTACACTCAGTGCTCCAAGGTCCCAGCATGTATCATATTGATTTCACTATTCATTTGTTTAAGCTAGGTAAGATGTTGAGGTTGTAAACCTAGGGCCGTATTCAATTTGAAGCGAAAAGCCGAGATCCGCGAAAAAGTATCGCCGATTGCGAGTTTTCGCCAGGCGGAAACTTATCTCTGTATTCAATTCCATCCGCTTTTCGCGTACATGGAAAGTCAATGCAACGTAATAGGTGGAAAAGATTCAACTCTGAATAGCAGGAGAAAAGAAGTGCAAAACTTTTTATTTTGGGGTGCAAAGGTGGGGAAACCTCTCGGCACCCTTGGGACAGGCCCCCCAAAGGATAACTGCTTCAAAAAAACTCTAAAAAGAAAGTGAGGAACACCCCAAAAAAGTACTTTGAATTTGTGGGGGGGGGGGAGCACAAAGTGAGGGGACAAGTTTGCAAAGTAGCGAAATAAGGTTCTGGGGGTGCTGTAAGAAGGTGTCGAGTGTTTTGGGGATTGCAGGTGCTTTTGTGCTGGTGGAAATTCACAATTATTTAATCTGTACTTTAGAGACCTTAAAATATGCTTACACCCATTTTCATGTACCCCAAATTTGCCTGGACTACTTATTTACTCCAAAAAATACTGCTTTATGCGATTTTACACCACTTATGCAAATACGCTAATTAATGGCAATTGTGCAAACTTAAGTACCCCAAACAGTTGTATTATGGATAATCGGGCACTACTACATTGATCCCCAATGTTTCTGCATCTTTTTGGGGGGTTCAGGCTGATTTCCCTGATTCTGACACCACTTTTCTCCTGTTCTGACTTCGCATGTCTCCGTTTTCACGTCTTTTGGAATTGAAAAGGGCGAATCGCGGGTATGATGCGTGATAAATTTCCGCAGCTGAAATACGCAATGTAGGCGAAAAGTCCGGCATGTGAAACTAATTCCGGCTTGTGAATACAGGCCCTAGTTTGAAATTTTCTATCTGAAAATGAGGAACTAAACCAGGGATGGGGAACCTCAGGCCCGGGAGCCGTATAAGGCCCTCTGAGTCATTTGGTCTGGCCCTCTGAGCTTTTTCTGCTATCCTCATCTGGCTACCAGGGTGACCTGAATGGCACCCTGCAGCCAGAATCTATGCAGCAGTGCTGCCTGTAGCATCCTTAGGATACTTCAGACAGTCACACCGGTGCCCTTACAGCTCCCCAGAGAATCCTCAGGATGCCCCGGGCATTGCTGTAATCACTGGCGATTGTGGCTCCGCCCCTTATGACATCATATGGAAAGGGGGCGTGGTCTGCACCAGGCCCTCGAATATTGTTATATCAAAATGGCCCTCGGCAGAAAAAAGGTTCCCCACCCCTGAACTAAACCAATCAGCAACAATGAGACAAACAAACATACATTTTGAGTTTAATCGCAGTATCCCCTAGTGAGCTTTTCAGCAACAGGACAATAAAAAATACATTGTGGGAAACTTGTCTCTCTGTTCTGGTGTAATCCGAGTAATTTTTTCTGAAAGTTAAATGACTTAATGTTACCTCTGTACATTAAAGCAGAGACTGAAGAGACCCGGCATATGGGTCTGTTAAACTACTTATATACTACAATATTGGAGCAGGCATTCGCCAGGTCAAAATGTCTCCAAATCCTTTACCCTGTAGTTTACATAATTTTGGCTGGCTCCTGTCCTCACAGCACCTTGCCTATTCTGTGCCCTGCTGATGGGGCAGTGTGCGGAGAGAGGACACACCCCGTGGCTCCCACTCTGCATGTCTGAATCGGACCAGACCTTGTAGGATTAATCAGGGCCGTAGAGAGCGCCACAGGGGCTCCGGTAAAGAGGGGGCGTGGCCTAATCGTGGGAGGTGTGGCCACGCCCACTTGAAGAATTAAAAAAATATATATATAGCTTTGCAGCAGAGCTGCACACCGGGGAGGGGGTGCTGTGAGCCCCTCAGCCCGGCGTAAAGCCAGAGCCAGTGTGATCGCTCCCCTCCTCAGGCAGAGGAGATTGCTGTGGCTGCTGCTTAGCAGCCGCTAGCAATCTCCCACGTGCTGGGCTGCTGCGAGGGAGGGAGGCGGGAGGAAAGGAGGGGGGGCGGCACCGGACCTGGGCCCCTTTGGAAGCCCAGGCCCGGGTAAAGTGTACCCGCTCCCCCCTCCCCCCCCCCTCTCGGCGTCCCTGGGATTATTATATAGATGAATATTTTACAAAAAAATAAAGAGAACAAAACCTTATCACAGATTACAACAACACAATGCTGTACTCGTCTGTAAACTGATAGATTTAAACATGTCTTTTCCTTGGTCACTTAGTGCACAGTGTAATTTCCAAGGCAGTTGCAGTGTTTGAGTTCTCACTTTCTCCTTTGCAGCGCTGGTTCACAAAACTTCCCCCGGTGTTAACATTCGAACTTTCACGATATGAGTATAATCAGTCCTTGGGGCAGCCAGAGAAGATCCACAACAAGCTTGAATTCCCAGAGATTATATATATGGACAGGTAAGGCATATACTGTATACCGCTGCAACTCATGCCATTGGTATTATTAATATAGAATTATTACAAACAAAATCTGTGTTGAAATTGTCATTCTTCTGCAAAACAAACTAACAGACCTCACACACTGCTAATAATCGGTGACTAAGATCAAGGTGGAGTTGAAGAAGTAGCTTATATAGATATTAGTCTTTGATATTGCACTGCGTTTTTGTTTCATAGTTGGTAGAGTTGATACAAAGTTGGTTGAAGTATAGGTGACTGTGTTGTATCAAAATAGAATGTATTAAGAAGAGGAAGAAGTTGCCAGTGAAGCACCACAAGGGTCTATACTTGGGCCAGTCCTCCTAATATCTATATTGGTGACAATATTAATGGGAATGTGCGCCATTTTGTAGATGACGCAAAGATTAAACACAAAACACAACAGAGGGAAAAGCGGAAGGATGATGGGGCGATCTGGCTGAATTAGAGTAATAATCAGTGTGGCCATTACATTTCATTGGATTTTGAGACTCTAGCACAGGATTCTGCAATTTTTAACACAGGCTGAATTTACAGTGCAAAAGTGCCAATTGCGGAGTAGGGAATGGATCCAGGAGAGTCAGTGTTTCAGGTAACTTTACGGGTAGGCAGACAATAAAGAAGAGTAATGGGGAAGGCCACTGAGATGCCAAGTTGTATAGGTACAATAATTGGTACCCAAAAGCGAGAGGTGCTGTTGATACTGTAGGTCATTGGTGAGAACTTGCTTGGAATTGGATGTTCAATTCTGTAGGCCGTATATCCAAATACTTTTCTTTTTGTGCAAAATAGTGCTAGAAAAATGGTGCATGATCTACATCACAAAATGTAAAAAAAAATTAATAAAACCACTATTTATAGCATAGAACAGAGAAGAGTGGGGATATGGTAGAAGTTATGAAATACACAAAGGGTTTTGCTAAGTACAAGAGAAAAGCATTTTTACAGTGGAAGAGAAATATCAGAACAAAAGAACATGCAGTAAAAACTGGAATGTAGCTGGTTTAGAGGAAACTTGAGGAAGAATAACTGCTATGCTAGGGTAGTACATAGGTGGAATAGCAATCCAACAGAGGTGTTAGGGCTTATATTGTAGGGAACGCTAGCAGATTTGATGGACCATGTTATTCTTGTGCTCTGTAAAATTGTTTCTAACTGTATACATTCTTTTATATACCAGTGTGCTCAATTCCAGGAATTATATTGTGAACTGAACATTTCATATTCTCCTTCATTCAATGGGGGACACTGGGACATGGCTATAGCTGTGGTGTGAGGGGCCTGGCACTTTAAAATGGAAACTTTCTGAAATTGGCTCCTCCCCCTCTATACCACAGCTGTCTGTAGTCTTAACTTGTTTTCAAGTGCTCGTTTTTTTGTTAGGCTGCTGTCAGCCTGATGTTTATTTTTATTTATATTTGTAATATAATTGTGGGGAAGGCTGGGCTGTTGCCGGTAAGGCTTTTTCCAGCTACACAGTTTGCTACCCGTCATGGAAACCATCTTCAGGTGGTTCCGTTGCAGTCGCCGAAGATTTGTGTCAGATATCCCTGAGCTCCAATGGGCATGGAGCAGACCTCTCTTATGATGCAGTAGCGGTAAGTATACTTCCCACTTGACCATTGGGTGTGGAGCAGACCTCTCTCGGATGACGCAGTAGCGGTAGGTATGCTTCCCATTTATGATGGGTAAGCTTTGAAGAAATCATTCACCCTGCTCTATCACCAGGGAGTAGGGCTGGGCGAACGGCATCTTCCACACTGGTAGCGCTAGTTATGGCATCTAGAGACTGCAGGGATAACCTGCTGCAGGAAGCAGCATGTTACATCTGTAATCTCCTCCATATATACTGTATGTAATAGGAGTTTTTACAAAATGATTACTGTATATGACATGGAATTATCTACTGTAAGATTTTTGTGTCTGAGGGGAAGTGTCACAACCATCCTATCACATTGTAGTGTTGCTTGTGGGGTGCCCCAGTGGTATATCCATGAGAGGCTAGTTGACATATGATACCACAGCAGGAATTTTAGAAATACTGTGGGCAGCAGCATGAAACAACACTTATTAACAGAACACATACGTGACTCCACATCAGTGCCCAGATCCCATGCGAGACTGCTTGCGCCGAGCATCTATTTTTACCCGAAAATGTCTGTCACATTGCGACTAATGCTGTGTGTACACTGGCAGATATATTGGCCGATCAATTGATCGGCCAATATATTCTGTATGTGTCGGCCAGTGCGTACCAGCGATATGTGAGTGAACGACATATTGCGTCGGCTTTGCTGCACAGCCGATGGCCGATGCATCTGCACATCGTGCTGTATGTATGTGCGTTCAGCCGACCGCCCGTACACTTGCTGCAGAGGGTGGTGCGACGTGACCACCGGCCAGCGGCACCCCTGGCCAGATAGCAGGAGGTTGTTCAGTGTATATAAACAACCATCGTCTGCAGATATCCGATATCAGGTGTGTACCCAACTTTAGACACACCAGTAGGCTGCACGGATTAGTTTGATATGTGACACTTGTATATCTGTGTGCGATTGAGTCTGAATCTCTATGCGAAGTGCTACGATGCAGCGGACCCGGCTTTTTTCCATGCCAAGTTCCTCTGCTTCGTATACAGACTCAGTCGCACACAGATATACAAGTGTCACATATCAAATGAATCCGTTCCGTCTCCTACTATGATTCATTTTTGGTGAAAAAGACGCTCAGCGCAAGCAGAGTCGCACATGACCTGGCGGCTCACTTGCGCCAGACGTTTCACTCTGTAGGTGTATGAGGACACATCTGTACATAACACTCACAAGTAACTTCTGCTGGACGATTCAAACAAATAGTGCATATAAACACTACAATACTGATTTGTGAATTTCATTCTAGGACTACAGCATTCCTTTCTATTACAGATCCCTGCGGCAGTGTGTCAGTTTGCACACTCTCTGGTCAGTACCTCCTCAGTGAGAAGGTGCTGGCCTCAATTAGTACTCTAGCTGATGCTACTGTAGTTTTAACAAAGCGAAAGAGATGATTCTTCTCTCTTTGACTGCAGTGAAAGAGTGAAGATGGGGCCATCTCTTACTCATTTGCTAGGGATCTGGTCCTCCATCTGCAGAGCCAAGTACAGGACTTGGGTGCAGTGAATTATTTAGTTTCTCTTAAGATCCAATAAATATTGTGCCTTTTACTCAGAGAGAGGAACAGCCATGAGTTTCTTGCAATTGTTTTATGCCCCGGCTAACACTGGACCTAAACATTATCTGATATACAGTATATGTAGTATATGTTTATATGATACCGATTGTATACTTCTTATAAGTGTATAAACCTTATCAGGCCCGTACCGCATATGGGTCATGTAGGTTTACATAATACTGAGAGTGCGCTATATCTCCCTAATTGAGTTTATAGGCATTATACGGTATATGATATCTGTATTATATATGTTTCTGTAATACTGATTATACTCGATCTCTCCTTCTATGTGTTAGCCATTATCTAATATACAATTTGTTTAATGTATGTTTATATAATACTGATTTGGGCACTATGACATTGATTGTATCGCATTGGCCAGTCATTCATCTTGCTGTAATGTTTAGCTATTATCAGGCATTCACTATAAGTTTTCTTTATGCTAATTGTGCACTATCTCTCCTTGCGTCTATATTGTGTGCAATCTATTATACTGAATGGACGTGTCTTCAGTTGTATATGGGCCATGGCTGATGATACTTATCTAGTACCCAGATGGCAACAGGTCACTCAGAAGTAAGTGAGGTTGCCCACCTATTTTAATAGGAAACATTAGAATGTACTCCCCCCAAAACCCCAAGGGGTCCGTCCTATTGAAGGGGGCACCTCTAGGGTGTCTTACTACTTAACTGCTGTTACGTCTGTAGGCAAGCTTTTCCAGATGCATTCTGCCTTGTTAAGTGGGATGTTTTGGACCCAGTGGGGAGGACTCTTAGAGTTGGGTTCATTTCTGCTCGACCATGGTATTGACGACCTGCTTCTCTTTGTATTGAGTGTTTTAGTGTTCAGAAGATTGTGCCCCTATGGAGACAGCCTGTAGGTGCCATGGTTTCAGCCTGACTATGCAGTTAATATGGGCTCAGTCAATTGCAATCATTCCTTCCTTGAGGATTTTATGGATCATTACAGAAGTTGAAACTTATCGCATTCCTCATAAGTAGAAGCAGATACGATGAGAGGCTTTGTAAGTGTTTACACAGGTCTCCTCTACCACCATAAGTGACAACCATGGTAAGTGTCTGGTGGGCTTTCTAACACAGGTTATGTCAAAGGTGAAGAGCGAGAAAGCATGGGTCGTACTGGTGGCACCAATTGGCCAGGGAGATCTTGTTCATGGACCTTCGCAGCATGGTGGTTGCCTCTCCGTGGGGTCTTCCAGTACAGGCCAAACATTTTCTCTGGGGCCTCTTCCGCACTCTGCAGTACAATATCTGGCTTAACTGACTAGCTGTTGGTGTTTGGAACTGCCATATAAAGGTTCAATACGTTTTTAAGAAAGCGTGGTCCAGACAATGTTGAAAGCTGATTCTGACAAAAACAATCAGAGAATCTAAACTATTTCATGGTATACGAGATAGACATTCCTTATACAATCCTTCCAGTTGGCAGGTTTCTCCTTTTTCCTGCAGGAGGGGAAGATTACTGATTTGCAGCTGGGATACTTAAAAGTCCAAGGGTAGATTTACTAAAGTGTCTAAAAATGAAAAGTGGAGGTGTGGCTCAAGCAAAGTTTGTGTACATACATGAAATTCATTTGTTTCATTTACACCTTATATACACAGCCTGAAGGTAATTTTATACCATATATGTAATATGTTTGTGCCTTAAATAAAGTTTGTGAACTTTGAAAATTCATAAAGCAAAGGTTTCACTATCTCAGTCATGCTAAAAATATTCCGTATTTTGGAATATTTGGATATGGGAGACTCAATCTGTACAACCAATTAGATTATAGCTCTTAATTCTCTGTTGCATTCTAGAACCTGGTAGACAGAATCTGATTGGTTGTTATAATTAAAAGCTTTAGTGAATCTACCCCAAAGTGTTTCTGCTTTGTCACTGTTTTTCCTCTCGTAACGCCTGCTGTTACTGGAAAATTAGTCTTCCTTGCTAGTTGTATACTTGGTACAGCCCCCTTTTGTTCCTCCTTTGGTCTCCAGGGTACTTTATTATTGTTCTTAAGTCCTTAGAATTGGAACCATTTGTACATGAATATGACTTGGCAGTCTGTTTTCTCCTGGTTAAACCTTTCACTAAGAAGGTTTTCATAATTGGGAGTTTTGTCCTGACGCTCTCTTTCTGGGTATTCAGGAGGATAGGGCAGCACTGAAGATGAAGCCAGTCTTCTTGTCAAGTCACATTAACCAGGAGACTATGGTTCCGTCTATAGTCCAGAGTAATTCCTTGGTTGAAAAGAACTCTTTATTCCTGGGCATCATACAGTGGACCTGCGGAGGAACCTTTCTGTCTTGTATCTCTCATAAGCGGCGTTGGCCAGCTTCTAAGGAGACCATTGCCCATTTTTTTAAGCTTTTTTCTGACATTTTTACAGTCAAGCAGGTGTCCGTTCCAAGCTGGAGGTCTGCTCATTCTGCTAAGTCTGGAGGTTTCATGGACTATGAGTCATCGTGCCTTCACTGGGCAGCTTTGCAGAGCAAAGATCTGGTTGTTTCTGCACATCTTGAAAAAAAATGTACATGTTTGAAACTTTTGGGTCCAAGGATGCCAGGTTTTGATGTGTGGCACTACACACTGCCATAGAGTGCACTCTCCCTTGAGGACAGCTTTGGAACATCCTCAGTGTTCCAGTGTTCCCCATTGGATCAAGGAGTAGGAGGGATTTTTGTACATACTGTAAAATCCATGGAGGACACTAAACACCTTCCCAGTGCTCTTTGTTTGTTTTTTTTATCACAATCTTCTTGTATGGACTGTGTTGTTTTCTCTCCTTTTTATTGTGCTGCTTCTCTGGCTTTGTTAAAAAAACTGCAGCATCCAGGCAACTTGGCTTTAGAGGGGGAGGAGCAAAGTTTAAACCATTTCAGTTTTAAAGTGCCAGGCTCCTTACAATACTTGCTATACCCCAGTGTTTGGGTCCCCCATTGGATGAAGGATAAAAGTTTTTTTTTTTTTTTTTTTTATGGTAAATACAAAAATCTCACTTTGGAGATGTTGCACTCCCAAAATGCATTTTTAGTAATTCTTAAATGTACAGTATTTTCTCAGTAAGTAATTATCAAGCAAGGAACTTTTTACATCTTCATTCTGTTCACACCATGATACTGGAGACATTGACCTATTGAGCCTTTGTTACAGGTTTCTATACAAAAGCAGAGAGCTGATTCGGAAGAAGCGGGAGGAGATCAGGAAACTGAACAGGTGTTGTGATGACCTACATCAGAAGTTGGAAAGGTAAACTGAGGTCAATAACCATTTCCTGTACTAAACATTTTGAATCAGTGTTGTCAAAATAAAAAAACAAGATAACTAATAAGTTGCAATGCGTTTCATTGTTACTATATACATCATCTGTCCTACGGTTTACATTATGTGGACACAAACTATATTACGATATGAAGTTAATCTTATGAAAGCAAAGTTTTGAAAGGCAGATACATTAAAATTTGGTTTAGTTGGCCCAACTGTGCTTGTATTTCACTATATTGTTGGAGGATTTTGATGATGCTAGTTCATTTTGAGCAAATACAATGCTGAACAAATGGTTTTGGCACATTAGAGATTTGTTTGCTTTCAGCGAACTTGAACACACCAAACTAATCAAAACACAGCGGTTTTTGTCTACTAGACAAAAATATATCCGTTATTTTATATGCAGCTAATGCTGGGCATACACTACCAGATAAAATGTCTGTCAGACCGACAGACATTTTATCTGGCCGGCTGCCAGCCGCAGAAGTCGCCGGCATACACCGTGAGATTTCTCTCGCAGTGTATTCGGCAGACATCTGCGATCCGCCCCCGGGGGAGGAGTCATTTCCCTGTTCCTTCCGTAGGAAGGAACACAGGAAATGTCTGTCTGTCAGCTGCGCTGGGCATACATTGCCCGATGCGGCCGACAGTTTAACGGGAAATATCGCATCGGACGGGCATGCTGGACAATCCAGCATGCCCGACCGAGCAATATTTAACCCTCGGTCGCCCCCCCACACGCTACAATTATCGCGGCGATCCGCCGATATCGGGCGGATCGTCCCGATAATTGTAGCGTGTATGGCCAGCATAACAGATTGCATTTGTGTGTATAATATAAATATATATGTACTCTATCTCCAGATACTGTGTCACTCTATGCATAAAAAGAAAAGCCAGGCAGCAAGTTGTTACCAACATTTCAGTTTCATGACAACATTTTCGTCAGTTTGTATATAGTGCTAATATATAGATTAGTTGTGTAGTAGAACTCAATAGTGACTGACCTTGGGCAATGACTTTATTGTCATTATCTCATATTTCCATACATTTATGGAACAGGGCAAAGTTTGATGATAGAAGTCTTATAATGCATAGTAAAGTATCCAAATGTGATTTTTTTTTTTACATTTTTTTTTGTTCCATGACAGGTGAACTTTAAGTTACTATGTACTAAGCTCTGGAGACTGATAAATTACCAGCCAATCAGCTTCTGTCATTTTTTCAAACACAACCTGTAACATGACAGTTAGGAGCTGAGTGGCTGGTTGTTTATCACTCTCCAATTTATCACTTTCCAGAGCTTAGTACATCTCCCACCATATGTATAGCTGAGCATGTATTGCTACACGCCATCACACTGGCTTTTGGTTCAATTTAAATGCACCTGTTACAAATAAAATTGTATATATGAATTCTGTTACTTATGAAAGCACATTTGACCCCACAGTCGTCTTGCACCAGTTTGGTCAAGTGCCTCACTTCCCTATATTGTGCTGTTGGAGACCTTTCTCTGTCCACTGTCTATTGTTTAACACGCACATAATTTTATAATATGTTTGTGCATATATAAATATTTCATACACTCTTTCATTTCAGTGCTTCATATACGAATGTACGGTTCTATTTCTCAGGTACCTAAAATACGGCTCTGGGCCCAATCGATGCCCTCTTCCTGATATGCTTCAGTATGTGCTGGAGTTCGCTAACACAAAGTCTGCCGCAGGAAGCCGTGCTGTGGCTGTGACTGGGAGATCCGAGCTTGCAACAGATGACTCTGGTTCTTCTGATACTCAACCACAAGAAAATGGGTAATTTAATTTATAGTAAGATGCAAACCTATAAAATAGATGTTCTAGCTAACCTTGTAAATGAAGTGCCGCACAGCCAAAAGCCATTTCCTTTATGCTATTTGATGTGGATTACAAAGCCTTATCTTCATTTGTTCTCTAGATTTGTTTTGCTTTTTATTTTACTGTGTTCTTTAATAGGTCTGGATCTAAGTTAGATTGTTTCCAAAAAAAAAAAAAAGCTGCTTTCCTCCTTACTGAGATAATTCCAAGAGTAAAGCATGATCCACATTTGCATTGCAGAATTATACAAATCAATGCACAAGTTCCATTGATGTTTCTGTAAATAACTGTACATAAAAGTACGTTCTGATATCCACAGAGGAATTGGTACATTATACAGGGAAGAGAGAGAGACCCATTTTTCTGCATATTGTTATGTTGTTGCACTTTCTAATTGTGATGTCTGTGGATCAGAGTAGCAAATAGCAATTTTAGAGCAAAAAAAACCTATTATAATGAAAAGAATTATCCTTGAAGCATTCTGAGCTTTGTATTAGAATTGCTAAAATGATATAAATAATGAAGACATTGAATACAGATATGACCGTGTATTCAAGCAATAAAGTCCTTGCGAAATATTAAAACTATGGTAAAAGATAGGTAGTGTACTGTAATTTATAGTTAACCCATGAAGACCACCTTCCTCTGTGTACATGTTTAGACTAACTAGGCTATTAAATGCGTTCAGTATTGTTTATGATGTATTTGAAGTAAGCTTCTGAGAAGTCACCTATATCCATATGTAAAAATATAGAGAACCTCTCTTATCCACAACAAAGAACTGAAGTTAATGGTGATCACAAGGATACAAACTGGCTTCTAGCTCCCCAGATTGTAACTGTAAACAGTGATTCTTCTCCTGTGTCGTCTTTGGGACTGACTGTATAGCTAATATCACGCTGGGGAATATGATCTGTAACGCAGGTAGTCAACTCTCATATAAAAACGTAGACCCCCTGTCCACTTCTCATTGAGTGACCAGAGTTAGTGCAGTAGCCTGGTCTGATTACGCTTGTCCCTTGTTATAGTGGTAGCGGGTTTATTGATCTATTCTTTACATTTTGATATGAACCTTAAAGATACACAATAATTCTGTTCTCATCAGCACCACAGACCTTTCAAATCCGGCCTTTAAGGACCAGCAATATATATATATATGCCTCCATAGGAAGCATACATGAAGTTGCAACTAATACAGCATATCCAGGGGTCGTGTTACACTTGCTTGTGCACTCCTTTTAGTATACATCCATGTGCATGTCCCCAACATGTCTATCCAAGAGTAAGGGGCTGCAAGATATAAGATTCGAACTGCAGTGGCATTTTTCTCTGTATGTGCAGTGCTGTGAAGTACATTTTTTTCTAGTAACATCCAGTTCTAAAGA
Source organism: Taudactylus pleione (assembly GCA_031769625.1). Lineage (NCBI taxonomy): Eukaryota > Metazoa > Chordata > Amphibia > Anura > Myobatrachidae > Taudactylus > Taudactylus pleione. Next base: position 4,374,816 of record JAUIMM010000320.1, on the reverse strand, counting down.
AAAAATCAGTTAGTATTTAAACTACAGGCGGTAAGCCCTGTGCCCACCATTCCTTTTGTTGCCCGAATAAACTAAATGAGAAATGGATTTAACAGGAAGTACAAAAATCCTACTCTCTAGACCTGCAGAAGCCCTAGAATGAGCTTGTAGTAGCAGTTATACAACTTTAGTGGAAAGCCATGTTAGGTTGTCCCTTGAACTTGCATGCCTTTAAATTAGATCTTGGCAGCTTGAAGCTGCCATCATAACTGTAGTTCGAATTACAACCATTCTGTCGGTAGTTACACTCGGAGCCACAGTCGAGGTGCCCACACACTAGGCGATCTGGTGACAATGCGATATCGTGTCCGATTTCTCCCACAACAGTTGTGGGCACGATTTGGTATAAAAACTTTCCAAATTGACCCACGATCTATCGTGCATCCTATTCCAGCGCATTGTGACTGAGATTTTCAGAGCTTGCCTGCAGCAGGCAAGATCTGAAGATGCTATGTACGACCAGAGGGGATGCTAATCGGCATCGTAATCATGAGTGGAGACTCACGATTAGGACATATTTTACACGATCTGTCGTCCCGATGCGTCGGAATTGGGCCGATCGTGTAAAATATCGCCTAGTGTGTGGGCACCTTTAGTGTGTGTTTGTATGTACATCACTGATTAGTATCTTCTACTTTTGAGATATTCAACAAAAGGAAAATCATATTCAATTATTTTTAAATTTGGTCATTAAGTATTTTTGTCATGATTACAGGTTGAGTCTCCCATATCCAAAATGCTTGGGACCAGGGGTATTTTGGATATCAGAATATTCAGTATTTTGGAATAATTGCATACCATATTGAAATGCCTTAGGAATAGGGCCCAAATCTAAGCACAGAATGCATTTATGTATTATATAAACCTTATACACACAACCTGAAGATAATTTTATACAATATTTTCAATAATTTTGTGGCTCAAACAAAGTTTGCGTACATACATAAAATTCATGTATGTATCATATACACTTTATACACACAGCCTGAAGGTAATTTTATAATTTATGTTTAATAATTTTGTGCCTTAAACAAAGTTTGTGTACATTGAACCATCAAAAATCAAAGTTTTCACAATCTCAGTCATGCTAAAAATATTCCGTATTTCGGAATATTCCGTATTTCGGAATATTTGGATATGGGAGACTCAACCTGTATTATACCTTTTTGAAGTAAATGTTTTTAAAAACACATGATGATGGTTACCTATTAGTTTTTGTAGTGTATCAGGACAAAACTTAGGGCCTGATTCAGAGCCGGACGCTCTGACAGAGCGCTCGCTCTGAATCAGGGCCGTCCCTCTGTTTTCTTAGAGCGGCCTCGTGGCCGCTCGCATAGCTGTGTGTGACCACCCACAGCTATAGCGAGCGGCCAGGAAGATGGTCGCGATGGTCAAGACCATCGCGACCATCGGGCTTGTGATGAGACCCTTGTGGTAGGGTCTCGTTGCCGCAAGCCCTAGAGTGCTTTCGGCTCTATCAGAGCAGAAAGCACTCCCACTGATATCACTTGTGATGTCAGTGGCCCGGCCGCAGACGGTAGGCGGCCCTCACTCAACAACGACAGCACGCCCCCTTTGGTAAGAGACCCGGAGCGATGGCTTGCCCGTCGCTATCCCGGTCTCGCGCATGCGCACGACGGAGCCAGCTCCGTTGTGCACTGGGCCAACATCGACCCGCTTGCGAGTGCTCAGCGCTCGCGAGCGGGTCTGAATCAGGCCCTTAGGACCTCATTCAGACTCGTTCGCAAGCGGGTCGATGGTGGGGCACTGGGCACGCAATCCCCGTAGTGAGTGAGAAATTCACTTGCTCCGGGGCTCGCTACAAACGGGGTGGCTGTCGATGTTGATCGACAGCTCACCCCGTTTTGTAGGTGTGGTGGCTGGTCAAACGGAGGCGTTCCTGAAGGAACGCCTGCCGTTTGTAGTGTGCTTCCTGCTCTTTTTGAGCAGGAAGCTCATTGGGGCTTGCGGCAGACGAGACCCTACCAAGAAAAAAAAAAAGCGGCCTGAATGAGGTCCTTAGAGCAGAAACTTCTGTTTTACAATTACGATTCATTTGTAAATGTCTGTGAACATGTGACTTTTTGTAACAAGTTATTTCTGGAAAAAGCAGGAAATCTTGATTTGTGTCCTGATTCGTGTAGTGTTCTAACAAATGGATATGGTGAAAACGTGGACAGTGATGATTCCACAGTTTCCAGCCCTGAATCAGACAATACTTCTCCGTCGCCTTACTCAACTTCTGCAGAAGTGCCAGCTCCCCATACCGTTACCAAGGAAGAACTCCAGTCTGTGGAAGCCTGCTTGCAGAGGTGGAGAACTGAAGTAGAACAGGACATGCAAGGTCAGGTGGGACATCATTTGGGAATGTTTTCCAAACTGTATACTAATTACCATATGCAAATGACCATTAAATGGTTATAACGGAAAAATATCTAAAATCAGAATGTTGCTTAGTGTGTGGATTAGTGCAGTGAACACTGTCTTCAAGGCACCCTTAAGATGAGTACACACTAGACGACGACCAGTGTACCCAACCGATGGCAGATGCGATGGATGACATATCGTGTACTCCGTACACACCACACGATTTGGTGAACGACCGCACAATGTAATTTCCCTCCGCATCCAAATGCATGGGTTCGCCAGTCACATCTTGAGATTGAGCAACATGTAAGGCAGATATGAAGATTTCGATTGACGACGCGATGGGAGAGCGCATAGTGTGTACACACTAGACCATTTCAACGATTTGTCATACCGATCCATCCGAAAACAACAAATTGTGGGTCTAGTGTGTACCAAGCTTAACAGTCTAGTTTTTAAGGATATCCATGGCTGAGCACAGAAGGTTAAATAAAAAATGACCTAGGTACGATTTAATTCACCTTTGTTCAACCATGGACCGTTTGGGTGCCTTGAGGACCAAGTTTTAGGAACCACTGCATTAGTGTGTGTGTGTGTGTGTGGCATTCAGCTCCAATTTAGGGCCTGATTCAGAGCCGCTCGTAAGTGGCCGCTCGTTCGTTCCGAGTGATGTTTGCCCAACTGCGCATGCGTACGGATCGTAATAAGCATGCGCGAACCAGTCAGTGCGGCCGAAAATCGTTTGTTCGCTAAATAGCAAATGCCTGCTAATATGAGTGACGGGAGGAGGCGTATGTGGGTGGTAACGGGAAGGTGCTTGAAAACAGGGAGTGGAGATCAGAACGCAGGCGTGCTTAAAGGTCAAAACGGGCGTTTTATGGGTGTGCATAATTAATACAACAGCGTCACTGACCATGTCACTGGGTTATTTTATAGTCAGAACTGCTCGCTAATTTGTGGTAGCAAAAACCAACCACAAGAATAGCGAGCAGTTCATACGCTGGTCGATGTACTCGATTAATCTAATCTAATAAATAGCGGACATGACGTAGGATCCGAGCGGCCAGGGGGCGTAGTTATCCAAAAAACGACCGAAAGTTTTGTTCGCTTGTTCAGACATAGAGGCGTGAACAGACCGCAAAGAGCGAACGGTTCATTTGAGTAGCCATCCCTTTTTATGGAACGAACGACCGCAAATAGCGACCGGCTCTGAATCAGGCCCTTAGTCTCATCAAACCACAAAAACTTTTGCCATTTTTACAGCACCTTGATGGAGTCATGAAAACTCTGTGGGCAAGGACATTTTTTTTTATTTTTATTTTTATTTTTTTTTATTTTTGCTCTGCTTTCTTCAGCCAGCTGCTCTTTTGTAACCCGCTTATTGACCCTTTATTATCTTTCATCTAACTCGCTTAATGAGACACTTGGTCTAGTTCCTGTGACAACTGTCACCATGTTCAGGTGGGAGGCCTAATCTAAACTGTGCACCAATAGTTTCATGCTACTTCCACTTCTGTACCATGGTGCTCATTCATAGCTTTCCAAAAAGATTTTCGCTTATCTGTATAAATATAACTGACTTGACTGGAATTTCCTTTCGCGTTCATTTTTTTTAAATGGATTTATTTCTGTTTGGAAGCTTGTCCCATACTGTAGGTCTAGTAATGTATTTTACAGGTGGAACCCATAACAAATTGACTTTTCAAATAATGTATTTCACCTCTATAAATTTGAGCTCACACTTTCATGTCTTATGAATAATTTTTATTAATGTAATTTCTTTTTTTCTTCCTTGTTGTACTAAAAGCTGTTGTCATTCAATCTGGGGGACACTGCTAACATGTGGATGTATAGCATTGCTTCTTAAATCCAGTCCTCGGGACACATTAAAAGTGCAGGTTTTCCAGGTCTCTTAACAGAATCACATGTGAAATGAGTAGAACTCCCTGTAGATCTTTTAAAAGTGTCAGTCAGTAATGAGATACGGAAAACATGCACTGTTAGTGTGACCCGAGGACTGGAGGGGAGAAGCATTTTTGTGGGAGCTACTCAGGAGTTGGGCACTTTTGGACTAGTTTGGTTAACTACTAAAGAAAATCAAACTCCTCCCCTCTATAAACTTCTCTCACTAATTTCTCCTCGCCTAAAAGTAAAGGGTATATATATACTGTGTTTATATATAAAAAAGGGCTATTACATATTCTCTAAAATGTTTTAAAAGGCTGTCCATGGAGAAATCTATCAGCTTGTGGAAATAACTCCGCTGCTAGCTAACGATGGCGGCACTTACTAAGCAACGATAAGCTGATTATCGAAGGATGGCGCTGTACGTACTAACCAGTCCCGCCACAATCGAATGAGCCTGCACAAATCTGTGCCTAATGAGATGTTTTTTTTTCACAATCTCGTGCATTGGGGGTTGCCAGGAGCAATGACATAGCGCATCAGTAAAAGGCAGACTTGCTACGGGTTTTGCAGAGATCGTCGGAGGGGTGGAGTTTTTTTTTCTCATTACAGCAGCTGTAATGTTAATTCATCTTGGTTCTATAGCTTCCTACTTAACCTCGATAAACGATGAAGCAGGAACTACTTTTATAGCATGATTTGTGTGGTAACGATACATCTCTCCTTAGGTTCCTCAAGGATTTGGTGCTTCTGTCCTGGGCTTCTTGTGGCTGCCATTTAATTTTACTTCTTTTGACTTTTTAGTTTGTTTCATATCACTTTGATTTATTGTATTTTACCTAATTTTACCTTTATTTAATTTGACTACAGTTTACTATATTTTGTGTGTTCTGCTTTGCACTTTCTGTTATTGCTATTTTGTCATGTCTCATCTTGTATTGGGGTTTTACTGATGCAATTACTTGTTCTCTTATCCCTATATGCGTGTAAAATGTAATTGTAAAATGTGTTCTGTGGTGTCTGTTGCTGACTATATGGAGTGGTCAAGTCTGACACCTCATAAATAAACATTGATGATAAGATATATAAATATGATGTTTGCCCTGGAATATTACAGAAAAAGTTTATATAGTTAGTAAAAGCCCTAGAAGGGCTTGTTTGTGCAAGCGAATAGATTACCATTTTCTAATGGGATAAAACACCCATTGTGTAAAATGTAAGCTTCCCATAATAGCTAGCAACAACTTCTACAGGGATAGTGCACGGAGTATATAGCTTAAATATAGACACTTATCCACAATGAATATACATTAAGTCAGTGGTTCCCAAACTTTCTTGCATCACGGCGTCCTAGAGTATCAGCATTTTTTTCCATGGCACCCCCTAGGCCAAAAGTTTTTTGTTGAAAAACTGAGCAAAAATTATTAAATGAAGTAAATAGTGCTTATGTCATCCTTAGGGTCCGTTATGTGGTAGTGGATAGGGTTGTGCTTCTGTTTGTCCACATAATTTATGATGGGCAAAACTACTTCTGGTGGCAGCCAATCATATTGACCCACAATTATTTTATTTGTTTCTGGAACACCCCTGCAAGTCCCCTGCAGCACCCTACGTTACCACGGCTCCCAGTTTGGGAAACACTGCATTAAGTGGTCTCCATATATCTTGAAACTGTTCTAATCCGTTACAATAATTAACCACCAGCCCACATAGGAATCGACATTGATTTGTCATCTACTCATTTCTTCAGACTTAGAGAATTCTATTGGCGATATTAGGAAGAGAATTGAAGATATTTATGATGATCCTGATCTTCTACAGGTAATGAATGTGGATTAAACCAAATGTGTTGCTAATATGTGATGGTTTTTGTCATAGCAAAATTAACCTTACAATATTTTTTTAGGAGGAATATTTGTTAGGAAAAAATTCTGAATGTACAAAAGAAACTTTCAATACCATTATACACAAGACAATGTTATAGTAAGCACATTAACAAAATTATTTAATTGTTGTCTACTATGTAGCAAGTATGAATAATGTCCAGTGACCTTTCGCTAAACATTAGTTTCCATAAACTAGCACATTACTTACTGTATATCCACCAAATGCATTGTGTCATAAACTAGCACATTGCCTGTATCCACCAAATGCCCCGTGTCAGAGACTAGCACAGATCCTGTATGCACCAACTGCCTGGGAGTCGGGAGCTAGCACATTGCCTATATCCACCAACTGCCCATTGTCAGAAACTAGCCCACAGCCTATATCCACCAACTGCCCATTGTCAGAAACTAGCCCACAGCCTATATCCACCAAATGCCGCTTGTCAGGAGCTAGCACATTGCCTATATCCACCAACTGCCCATTATCAGAAACTAGCCCACAACCTATATCCACCAAATGCCCATTGTCAGAAACTAGCCCACAGCCTATATCCACCAAATGCCCATTGTCAGAAACTAGCCCACAGCCTGTATCCACCAACTGCCCATTGTCAGAAACTAGCCCACAGCCTGTATCCACCAACTGTCCATTGTCAGAAACTAGCCCACAGCCTGTATCCACCAACTGCCCATTGTCAGAAACTAGCCCACAGCCTATATCCACCAACTGCCCATTGTCAGAAACTAGCCCACAGCCTATATCCACCAACTGCCCATTGTAAGAAACTAGCCCACAGCCTATATCCACCAAATGCCGCTTATCAGGAGCTAGCACATTGCCTCTATCCACCAACTGCCCATTGTCAGAAACTAGCCCACAGCCTATATCCACCAAATGCCGCTTGTCAGGAGCTAGCACATTGCCTCTATCCACCAACTGCACATTGTCAGAAACTAGCCCACAGCCTGTATCCACCAACTGTCCATTGTCAGAGAACTAGCCCACAGCCTGTATCCACCAACTGTCCATTGTCAGAAACTAGCCCACAGCCTGTATCCACCAAATGCCGCTTGTCAGGAGCTAGCACATTGCCTATATCCACCAACTGCCCATTGTCAGAAACTAGCCCACAGCCTATATCCACCAAATGCCCATTGTCAGAAACTAGCCCACAGCCTATATCCACCAACTGTCCATTGTCAGAAACTAGCCCACAGCCTGTATCCACCAACTGTCCATTGTCAGAAACTAGCCCACAGCCTATATCCACCAAATTTCCATTGTCAGAAACTAGCCCACAGCCTATATCCACCAAATGCCGCTTATCAGGAGCTAGCACATTGCCTCTATCCACCAACTGCCCATTGTCAGAAACTAGCCCACAGCCTATATCCACCAAATGCCGCTTGTCAGGAGCTAGCACATTGCCTCTATCCACCAACTGCACATTGTCAGAAACTAGCCCACAGCCTATATCCACCAACTGTCCATTGTCAGAAACTAGCCACAGCCTGTATCCACCAACTGTCCATTGTCAGAAACTAGCCCACAGCCTGTATCCACCAACTGTCCATTGTCCGAAACTAGCCCACAGCCTATATCCACCAAATGGCCCGCTTGTCAGGAGCTAGCACATTGCCTATATCCACCAACTGCCCATTGTCAGAAACTAGCCCACAGCCTATATCCACCAACTGTCCATTGTCAGAAACTAGCCCACAGTCTATATCCACCAAATGCCCCATGTCAGAAACTAGCCCACAGCCCTATATCCACCAAATGCTATGTGTCAGGAGCTAGCACATTGCCTCTATCCACCAACTGCCCATTGTCAGAAACAACTGTAGCAAATTGCTTATGTCCACCATCTGTCCAGTGTGAGTAACTAGCACATTGCCTGCTCTATTAACTGCTAATAGTCAGGAACTAGCACAGATCCTGGTTGTGGTGTATTTTGTCAACATGGTCATAATGTCAACATGCAGCGCATTGACATTCACTGTGTGTAGACAGTGATAGTGACAGTATTAGAATGTCTCCAAAAAGTTCCTGGTGGCTCAGCTGGGCTGGCAGCTTAAGCTTTGTCTTCCGGGTTTAGCAGTGACATAATGATGAATTCTGGCTTCTCCTGCAGCGTCTCCGACAGTAACACCCCTAATCCTAAACTTGGCGCCTAACCCTGTACCTACCCCTAGTGCTGAACCCAAACCTTCCGCTCCCACAGCTTAACCCTAACCCTGTACGCTCTGCAGAATGTCCACATTTCTCACATTGACATGATGAACAGATCGACATGTTCCAGATCAACATTTTAACAATGCCGACAAATGAAATGTCGACATTATAGGGGAAATATAGTAGAGAAGTTGCCCAAAGCAACCAAACTGCTTTTAACTGTCATTTGCACAGTCTCTGAACTGACAGTCAAGCTGGGTACACACACGTCCAATCCACGGCAGATCAGACTGTTTATACAATCCTGCTGCAGACCTCTTCGCAGATTCTACATCCAATCCTCGCTACTCACTTGTCCTATCTGAGCCAGCTGAAACAGTTAACTGAAAAAATTACATTTGGCTGTGCAGGAAAGGGAATTTATTAATGAGGAATTTAATTATATTGGTGAAGAGGGGGATGTTGAGATTTAATAACCTGATTATTGGATGGGGACAGGATTTCAGGTTACCAAAAAAACAAAATACAATGGCACATGGTTCCCCCCACAGAGGCATAACCAGCCCCTGGCTTTTTGAGCTGCCCCTGGTTAAAAAATACAGGGACCAAAACATGTAGTGGTCCTCCATATTTGATGAACCAGCACCAGGCTCATGGAGATGGCATTGGTTCTAAAAATACCAAGAATAAAACAAGTCGGGATCCCCCGTATTTCCAGAACCAGCACCGGGCTTCACTAGCAGGGGGGATAATTCCACATCCAGGGGACACACTTGACTGGGTCCTCTGACCAAAGCATTCATCCCCCCTAACTATTCAGCCCAGGCCGAGGATTCCTGGGGAAGTGGAGTCCCTCCTCTCCAGGGCACCCAAGGCCAGGGCTGAAGCCTGAGGCTATCCCTGGCACCCCTGGGCTGTGGGTGCTGAGTTGATAGTCCATTAGTAAAAGTTTAATATTGTCTTTTACAGGTGGAACTACAGGTCCCAGCAAGTGGCCCCCACATGCTGGTACTTGGAGAACCACAAGTACCAGCTGGCAGGGCATTAAGGGCCCGCTGGTAAATATGTAAAAGAAATATTAAAATAACAACAACACCTGAATGTTTTAATAATTTAAGCTCTTTTACATGTCTGCCACCTTCCCCAGGACTTCTACGGCATCTTCACATGGAGGATGGCGGCATTTAAGCTCTTTTACATGGCCGTCGACCATCCTGGACTTCCCCCGCCGTCGGACTGACTTATATAAGACTGCATAAAGGGGGTGGGGCAATGACACGGCTCACTGTGGCCATCTTGAATTTCAATAATGGTGCCGCGACGCAAGTTTTTAAATGGGAAGCCGCTCCGTCGGCCGCTGCCGAACTCTGAATAGGTAATTATACCTAGCCATCTCCCGCATCATCCTGCTGCTGCCTCCTGCCGCCATGCCCTCCGCATCCCACGGTAGTAGCCACACTGATGGTTTGTTGAGCTGCTGGTATCGGAAATCGGTCACCAGCTCCGGTCTCCGCAGCCTACACACTACAAAATCGGTCACTTAGTCGGTGGTTGGGTCTCTAGTTTCTAAGCATGATTAAAAACCACTAGATCCGATAGGCAACTAGGATCGGGTGTGCGGGTTGGTCAGCAGAGGGGGTACACACCTGTCCAATGTCGGGTTGAACGGTCAGTCAGGAGTCTGATCTCCAGAAGATTGGACAAGTGTGTACCCAGCTTTAGAAGCTGATTGATCGATTGCTTTAGGCAATATCTCACTTTCTCTCTCTCCAGGGCTTGATACATCTCTCACTATGGGGGGAATCCAATTACACGCGAAGGGAGCGAGTAGCCATTGCGTCTCACACCACCCAGCACCTTCTCATGCTGGACTCGCACATTTTTGCATGCAGCCCTACAGGCCTGCTAACAAGATACTGCACGTCTTGACACTCGATTCACATCTATGTTTGTTGACATTTTGAATGTTGACATGGTGACTGCATCCCCAGTGCCTGTCTCTCAGCTAAATCCAGAGACTATTTTGGCCCTATGCCCGTATCCACCAGAGTCAGGAACTCACAAAGTCCCTGTATTTTGCATCTACCAAGCACCCACCAGAACCAGGAACTAGCACTGTGCCTGTTTGCATGAATATACATCCTTCTCAACATCTCCAATTGTTCTGCTACTTTTATATATGTAGTGTGAACCATACATCTTAAATTGTAAGTTTGTTTAGGCCGTGACATCTTTCTGTTGTATATACTGTACATACAGCACTGTATAATGTTGTTTATCTGAATAGATGGTAAATTGTTCCTTGTGCAGGGCAAGGTGTATATTATTACTGGGTTTAGAATCTTTCTGTGCAGGTAATGGGTAATATGGGTTTCTACTTCAGGGTCCATAGGGGGTCCACAGGGTTGACCTTGGGGTATAGCTGGATCTGGATCCACGGGCACCACGCAGTTAAAGCTTTGCTGCTCCCAGGATGCACTTGGGTCCGTCCTCCTCTATACCCCGCCCCCGGCCACAGGCATCTCAGTTTTAGTTGGTGCCCGGCCGGAGTCGGGTCACCCTGTCGCAGCCCCTAAGCTTTATTTTAAAAGATAAATTTTTTATTTTTTTCTACTTTTTTTACACTTTTAGAGCGGCAGCATCAGACTGTTCTTTAGGACGTCCACGCTGCCGCTCCTTCTCCCCGCTGGCGCCGCGACACCAGTACAGCTCTGGGGATCGCGCCTGTACTAGCCGGGCTCTGGGGACTCCCTTGACTGCTGCCGGACGCGACGGGGATCAGGTAAGCCGCGGGTCGCCGCGTGCGCCGGCCCGCGGATACTTTCTATGCAGTCAGAAGCCTCCGGTCTCTGGGGACAGACCGGAGGCGCTAGCGGCGGCGGCGGGCTCCCCCTCTATAGCGGAATACCTCGCGTGTCCGCTAGACCACCAGGGTAACAGGCTGGTAGCGGGACCGGCAACCCGGGGGTTAATTGCTAGCCAGGGGAGGCAGCCTTCCCTGTCTAGCGGCTCCTCCCCTCAGCTCAGCGCGCCTTTCAACTAGCAGTCTGGCGTCGCTGAGCTGCTCTTATCTCTCGGCCACTCCTCCTCTGAGGTCTCCGGCGGCCATCTTTACTGGCAGGCATCGCAGACTCCCAGGCGGTATCAAGTGGACCGGTCCCCCTGTGTACCTCTCCCCTGCTAAAGGACAGTGTACACAGCGCTATAGCCCTCCCAGACACTGAATCTGGGCGGTTGATTGTAGCGGAAGGTGCAGTGAGTACTAACTTTTCTGCATTGTATGTGACTATTGCTAGTGCTGCCTGTCTGTGACTTATTCTCCTTACTGTCAGCTTATAACTATCCCTTTCCTTCTCCTATGGCCCGGCAGGTGTGTGGGGGAAGGGCGTTTTTCTGAGACCCTCACTTATATAAATCACGTATTTGTGGGGTCAGTCACATACTGTTGTGTGCTACACAGTACCATATCTGGGCTGTTGTGTCGCATACTGGTGAGTGCGCGGGTGTTAAAACCTTAATTCCTCGGGTGATACGTATTTCTGGTGTATTTACAGTATCATGGCTGATGAGGACACTGAGTGCTCTGTGGCTCCTGTGCTATTTTCCTGCAGACGCTGTGCTGCTGGAGTTGATGGGGAGGATTTATCTCAGGATGGTCTGTGCGGGCGGTGCCAGCTGGTACCGGGCCCCTCCAACCCCCCTGTGTCACAGGACCCTCCTTGGGCGATGTTTTCACAGGTGCTGGCGTCTATTGCGGACCGGTAATCGGTCCCATCAACTGTCCCTTCTAGGGCGTTGCCTCAGCCCACCATCCCCCATTCCCCGGGTGTTCCGCAAATATTGCGGTCTCCCCCCGGGGCCCAGACTGTGGGTCCTTACTCGGGACTGCCTGTGTATGTGCAGTCTCTCCCAGTGACGCGTCAGTTTGTAGTGCCTTTGCAGAGTTTTGCTCCGACGGCTCCTCCGCCTTGTGTGGATGTACTCTCCAGCTCCGTACAGGGTCTGGCGGCTTCATCCTCGGCGTTTCAGTCGATGTTGCAAAGTGATGTGCCACCAAGGGTGTCTAAACGTCCGGTTGTGAGTTCACTAGCTGCGCAGTTGTCAGACTCAGAAGTGTCCTCAGATGATGGAGAAATCCATGAGGACTCTGACTCTGATGCCATGGGGCAGGAGGTGGAAGCTAAGTCCTTCATTAATGTTCCAGCCTTAGTTAGGGCGGTGCGGGCTATCCTATTTGTTGAGGATGATGCGCCGGCTCCTAGGTCGAAGTTTCCTAATTTTAAAAAGGCCATGGTGACTTCAACTGTGTTCCCCCTGTCTGATCAATTAACGGATCATATGGCGGCGGCCTGGCAATTACCCAGTAAGAGGTTCCATCCATTGGCGGCGAACTATCCTTTTCCTGAAGCTCATTGTAGGAAATGGGAGACTCCGCCGGCGGTGGATTCCCACGTTACCCGCTTGATCAAAAGCGCGACGCTGCCATTGCCGTCTATCTCCTCTTTGAAGGATCCCACGGACAGGAAGGTGGAGACTTGTTTAAAGTCCATTTATTCTCTTTCTGGGGCGGTGGCTCACCCGTCCATGACTATCTCCTGGGTGGCTAAAGCCATTGAGGCCTGGGCCAATGCCTTGGAGGATACCTTTCCTGATGAGGCTCCGGATATCCAGAGAGCGTTAGTGGGACAGATGCGGGATGCAGCTTCCTATATCGGGGAAGCGTCTTTGGATGCCAGCCTGCTCACTTCTAGGGTGTCGGCTGCAGCGGTGTCTGCTCGGCGCTCCCTGTGGCTGAGGTCCTGGAGGGCTGATGCAGATTCAAAAAAGGGTCTGGAGGCCTTGCCTTTTAATGGTGATTTACTATTTGGTCCGGATTTGGACAAAATAGTGGATACTTTGGCTAAGTCCAAGTCGGCTTTCCTCCCTTCGGCCTCTGCGCCCGCTAAAGTGAGGAGCTCTACCTTTCGGGTTCAGGGTAAGGCCAAGGGCCAGTCTTTCCCGAGACATTCGGCGACCAAGGCCGCACCCAAGCCCAAGAAGCAGGCATGGAGTGCTCGGCGTCCTTCTTCCAAGCAGGAGGATAAGCCTGCTGCCTGATGGGACGGGCCTCTCTCTGGGGGACCCCAGAGTGGGAGGCCGACTTCTCCAATTCGCCCAGTGTTGGCACAATACCACCACGGATGCCTGGGTTCGAGAAGTAGTCTCTCAGGGGTACGCCCTGTCTTTTCGGTTCAGGCCGCCCCACCAGTTTTTCTGCACGAGTCCTTCTCTGGACAAGACCAAAGCTGGCCAGATTCAGGTAGCTATAGAATCCTTGCTACAAGCAGGGGTCATTGTTCCCGTTCTGCAGTCTCAGCGCGGGACGGGGTACTATTCTACTCTGTTTCTGGTACAGAAACCCAATGGTTCTCATCGCCCTATCCTGAATTTGAAGTTTCTGAACAGATACCTCAGAGTTCCCAAGTTCAGGATGGAAACGTTACGTTCCATCATTCTGGCGATGGAACCCGGGGATTATATGGTCTCCCTCGATATCCAGGACGCCTATCTCCATGTGCCCATAGCATCGGCACATCAGCGGTATCTGATGTTTGCTATCCTGAACCATCACTACCAATTTCGGGCGTTGCCTTTCCACGGCTCCGAGGGTGTTCACCAAGGTGATGGCAGTTATGGCTGCCCACCTTCGGGGTCAGGGTCTACGTCTATTGCCGTACCTGGACGATCTTCTGCTGCTGGCGAGCTCCCCGGAGGTGCTTCTTCGACATCTCCACCTGACCATTGCTTGTCTTCAAGCACACTGGTGGTTGATAAATTGGAAGAAGTCCTCCCTGATTCCATCACAGCGGATGGTTCATTTGGGAGCCCTGCTGGATTCTCGTCAGCAACGGATTTTCCTGACTCCGAAGAAGGTCTCCTCCCTGCAGCTGCGGATACACAGTTGCCTGAGCAGTTGCCGCCTGTCGGTGCATTCGGCTATGAGAGTTCTGGGGTCCATGGTGTCGACATTCGACATGGTGGAATTTGCCCAGTTCCATTCCCGGCCCCTGCAGGGGCTGATTCTATCGGAATGGAACGGGTTACCTCACCGGATCCGCTCTCAGATGCTGGTGTTGTCCCCGGAGGTTCGGCAGTCTTTGGCTTGGTGGCTTCAGACAGCGCATCTGGTCGAGGGGCGCCCCTTTTGGATCCCGGACTGGGTCCTGCTCACGACGGATGCCAGTCTCCGGGGTTGGGGGGCAGTGACCGGCTCATTATCGCTTCAGGGTCGTTGGTCCGCGGAAGAAGCACTTCTCCCTATCAACATCCTGGAACTGCGGGCGGTATACAGGGCCCTGCAGTCGTCCGGCCCCACTCTTCACGGAAGGGCGGTTCAGGTGCAGTCCGACAACGCCACCACCGTGGCGTACATCAACCACCAAGGGGGAACTCGCAGTCGGGCAGCAATGTCGGAGGTGTCTCGCATTCTTGCTTGGGCGGAGTGTCACATTCCAGCGATCTCGGCAGTCTTCATTCCCGGAGTCCTCAATTGGGAGGCGGACTTCCTCAGCCGTCACGACGTGCATCCCGGGGAATGGTCGCTTCACCCAGAGGTGTTTCAGCTACTCGTGGACAGGTGGGGGCTGCCGGAGCTGGACTTGATGGCCTCCCGTCACAATCACAAGTTGCCCGTTTACGGGTCAAGGACAAGAGACGCAGGCGCCTGTCTGGTAGACACACTGTTGGTGAAATGGAAGTTTCACCTGGCGTATCTGTTTCCTCCGATATCCCTGCTTCCTCGGGTTCTACGGAAATTCAAGCAGGACGGCGGCACGCCCTTGGTACTCCGATCTGAGGTGCCTCTCCATCAACGCTCCGTACCTTCTCCCTCAGCATCGGGACCTGTTGTCTCAAGGGCCCTGCCTTTACCCGGATCTGGGTCGGCTGTCTTTGATGGCGTGGCTCTTGAGACAGCCGTCTTGAGGTCTAGGGGTTTCTCCAGTTCGGTCATTGGTACCATGCTTAGGGCACGCAAGCCTGCTTCCGCGCGGATTTACCACAGGGTGTGGCGCACTTATTTTCAGTGGTGTGAATCCAGAAACTATGATCCGCAGGTGTTCCGGGTTTCCAGAATCTTGGCGTTTCTTCAATCGGGTTTGGACCTCGGCTTACGCCTGGCCTCTCTGAAGGTTCATGTGTCTGCTTTGTCCGTGTGGTTTCAGCGACGGATTGCTACACTGCCAGATGTTCACACCTTTTTCCAAGGTGTTCTCAGGATCCAGCCTCCCTTCGTGCCTCCGGTGGCTCTTTGGGACTTGGCGGTGGTACTGCGGGTCTTGCAGGGTCCTCCTTTTGAGCCGCTTGAGTCGGTGGAGCTCAAGTGGCTGACGTTTAAGACCATTTTTCTCCTGGCAATTGCTTCTGCCAGTAGGGTGTCAGAATTGGGGGCGCTTTCCTGTCGCCCTCCTTTTCTGATTTTTCACCAGGACAGGGCGGTGCTCCGCACGCGTCCTGAGTTTTTGCCCAAAGTGCTCTCAAAGTTCCACATTAATCAGGAACTTGTTGTGCCAGCTTTTCAGTCACCTGATCTTTCAGCTGGTGAGGCTTCCTTAGATGTAGTCCGGGCACTTAGAATCTATGTGGACCGGACTGCTTCGGTTAGGAAGTCGGATTCTTTGTTTGTCCTCTTCGGTTTTCACAAGAGGGGTTGGCCTGCCAACAAGCAAACGTTAGCCCGTTGGCTTCGTTCCGTTATTTGTGAGGCTTATGCACAGGAGGGTTTACCTGTGCCAGCCTCTGTTAAGGCTCATTCCACTCGTTCTGTGGGTCCCTCTTGGGCTGCTAGACGTGGCGCCTCCGCTGTTCAGCTGTGTAAGGCGGCCACTTGGTCTTCAGTTCTATGCGTTTGACACCTTCGCCTCTCAGGATGCATCCTTTGGGCGCCGGGTACTCCTTTCAGCACAGGAGCGTCCCCGCCCTTAGTTGAACTTCTTTGGGACATCCCCAAGGTCAACCCTGTGGACCCCCTATGGACCCTGAAGTAGAAAACAAGAGATATGGTAAGAACTTACCTTTGTTATCTCTGTTTCTACGAAGTCCATAGGGTCCACAGGGCGCCTGCCCTGACGCACCTGGCTTCAAATGGGCTGTGTGGCTGGTCACCGGTTTTCCGTCTCCCATTTCTGTGAGTATGGTTTCTTGTGTTTTCCAGTCTTCCTTCTCTCTGTTTAGTCTCCTCCTCCGGCCTTAGCTGCTTACCAACTGAGGTGCCTGTGGCCGGGGGCGGGGTATAGAGGAGGACGGACCCAAGGGAGCAGCAAAGCTTTAACTGCGTGGTGCCCGTGGATCCAGATCCAGCTATACCCCAAGGTCAACCCTGTGGACCCTATGGACTTCGTAGAAACAGAGATAACAAAGGTAAGTTCTTACCATATCTCGTTTTATGACAACCTCCCATTTACCGTCTCTGTCACTGTCTTATGACTTGTATGACTCAAAGACATTATGCCATTACCATAATGTGGACTATTCCCTGCCACTAAACCAAATTAGGTTAGGTCAGGTCAGTCTTATACATTGTGGTAAGCCGGAAGGTGTAAAAGGTGTTGGTCATATATTGTCTTTTTCAGTAGTCTCATTTGCAGCTTTATGCTAATCTAGTATAAGCCCTTCCCTTATGTGCGTCTGAATGTGCAAGGACTGGGACGCCTACTTTGCGCAACTTTAGTCATACCTTTGGACACAACCATTGCAACTTGCACCCCATACTAGGTGCAGACTTTCCATCAGAGTAAGGTCTCCTTTGTACGTGATTAACCGCCTGAGATCGCAATCAGTTATGTGACACACCCTCAATGCTCCCATAACATACCCATAAAACAGTTCTGCAATTCTGAACGCACAAACCATAGGACACGTGCTCTTAATATATTAGCAGACACGCACACAAAACAAGAAGACGCACATAAGGTTATTTTTTTTTTATTTTTTTAAGATACCAAAAGCACAAGTTAGATGTAATAAAGCTCCATATCTTCATTGAAGATCTGTATATTGAAATTGTAATGAACTTGAATTGTGCAAAATGATTTTATGGGCAGTGTACTGTACTGTTCATTCTAGCACCCTTCACCTGTCACAACCCAGGCAGTTCCTCTTTCCTGCCTGGGGTGTCACTGTCTGCTCTGGTGCCTAGCACACTCTGCTAATGCAACAAACTGCTGAGATACAGACTAGAGTGTGCTAGAAGCACCAGAGTAGAGCGTGTCACCACAGGCGGGGAAAGAGGAACTGCACGGGCTGTGCCATGTGCAGGGTGCTAGAATGAACACTAAACTGGATAATCTCCTAAAATAGCAAACTCTTAGTGTGCACTGTAACATCAGCCTTATTTTAGGACTGAAATAGTCTGTGTCATGTTTCAGCTGCTTGTACTGGAGCACACAGCTAATGACTGCAGCATGGGAGGTGTGGTGGAGTCAGGAATACATGAATGAAGCATAGCCTCGTGTCAGCAGCTGAGAATTCTCTCTTAGTAACACCTGAACTTGTGCTCATGGAGGCTGCCAAATCTGCGCCTCCTGTTGTCTTGTTGAAATGAGCTCATGAATCTATGAATAAAAAGACTATTCCAAAACTGTGGCAGTACTGGTAATGGTGTTTTTAAAGTTTACTTTACTTCATACATGCCTACCCTCCCGATTTTCGCGGGAGGCTCACGATTTTTCGGGTAACCCCCCGCACCCACTGAAGGGTAGGCACTTCTCCCGCATTCTGCCCACTTCCTAGTGAAGTGGGCAGAATTAGGAGAATTTCCACGGCGATCGTGGGTGTCCGTGCAGGGGGCGGGGCTTAATGACGCTATTCGCGTCATTTGGCTCCGCCTCCTATTTACATTTAAGCCAATCATGGGCATTTTACCGCAAGGGGCAGGGCTTAATGACGCAAATCGTCAGGCCCCGTCGCCACGCACCTGCCTCTCCTCCCAGGGGCTTCTCTCGGGGGAAGAGACAAGCCATCTCTGCTTTACAGCTTAAGTCATGCCCAGGCACTGATCATCCCCATGCCCCAATAATCCCCCATGGACTGCTTTTACCAAACTTTCCATTTGCTGGATGGACTGTAACCGTATATACACCAATAGCTGCTCAATCTGGATGTAACTTCAATAAATTAATATTCAACATCAAACAGGGCACATGATTTCCTGTCCTTATCAGGCCCCTCTCATCAGAAACCTTGGCAGTGTCATGTGCTGTGGTTACAGTTGTAATTGTTTCGGGTGTTTATTTTTCTTTATTGATTAGATTATTATTTAAATTTTATATATATATTTTTTTTTTATATCCTTTCTCAGCTTCCATACAGGCTTCATGCAGTACTGGTTCATGAAGGCCAGGCTAATGCTGGACATTACTGGGCTTATATATACAGCAATACCAGACAGTGCTGGCTTAAGTATAATGATATATCTGTGACGGAAGCTACCTGGGAAGAGCTGGAAAGAGATTCTTATGGAGGAATGAGGAATGCCAGCGCTTACTGTCTTATGTACATAAATTATAAGCTCCCGTACCTTATCGCGGGTAAGATTAGTCTTTGGCATATTGTTCAGCATTTTGTCCTACATTCTTGCTTTGTTCTTTAGCTTTTCTCAATCTAGATCACTATTCTAATCAAACAAGGCTCTCCGAAAACCATGCTCCTCTAGTCAGAACCTAAAACAACGGTTTCTTTTGATCTGTACACAGACCATGAAACCGGACAGCTGGAGGATAAAATCAACACACTACCACTTGGCTTTGTGCATTATGTTAGAGATGACAACCTAAGGTTTGAACATGAAGTGGAAGAATGGGAAGAGGCTCATTCCTGCAAGATCCCCCAGATGGAGCCTGTTGTTACTTCAACAGACGAGGCCGCTTCTCATTGTGAAGGTAAACGGTGTACAGATATGTCCTTACACATCTTTGCTGCATTTGTGCTAAAAATCCCTTCTTGGCGTGCCTGGTCCCATCAGACTCTGCTAGCGCCCTAGTCAAGTCGCATCGCATTGGGACTTAGACGCAGTATTTAAAAAAAAAAAAAGATGCAAAAAAAAGACTCCCGATGCTAGCAAAGGAGATTGGGAACTGATGTCTCACGCCAGGTAAGTCGCGCTGCGTGGAGTATTGAGGCTAGATGTATGAGGACACATCTGTATTCACTACAGTGCATAATCTGGAAAAAGTGCATTATACCACATTTAATACATATATTTACCCCCAACCACCTACTGTCTGGGACTGGTGCAGAAGGTTGGATTTTTATATGGTTGACATATTTCACATGATCCCGGAGAAACAATCTGATTTCACTGCACGGTGGTTTAGCTGGCTAGATTTTAAACTCACCCCATCATATAAAGATTTGGTTCCACAAGACCTAGGCTGTATTACCCTCCTGTAGTCTGTCTATTTGCTGATCTTATTGGTTTTGTGCAATGTTGCTCCACTATTAATCTAGTAAGTGCTCGGTGCCCTGTCTGTAATCATCCTATTCTGCGTGCATCTTCTTTATCCCTCTCGCTCTGATGTCAGATAAGTTTTAGAAGTTGAAGCTTCCCATTTGTTTATAATACGAGATATCATATTATTTATTGTGAATTTATGTATTGATAAACGATCTTTGAGTAATATTTTACTTGTTTTTTTATGACTGTGGTCACAATATTTTTGTTTTGATGTGAAAAATTTAAATAAAGAATTGATAATTATATATATATTTATAGAGGGGCCCAGACCATGCACTGTAGTATCCATGATGCCTTTCTAATGGTTGGCCAAGCCTCTGCGGTGGATGGCCACACCCCTTAAGCATGGTCCCCCTACCGCTGCATTCCCCTGGTGGGGCTTTTCATGCCCCAGTCTGACACTGGACGAATTTGTCCCATGTTTCACAAGGAACACGATATCAAAATATTTCTGCTGAAAAGTGCTTATGCCAAGAAATGTCCTTTGATGTGCTGACAAGCAGGTGCACGTGCCTTTCACTGTAAATAAATCAACCTCTTCAGTTTGGTCTAGCCTTGCCTTCCTTGTCCTAATTAGAACATAGTACAACTGGTTTCTTAAGCTCTTTGCCAATTTTTCAGCCGCCCCTCTGTGCTGTGAGCATTGTACCAGATCCCTGTCATCAGAACATGCCATGATTGCCAAAGAACAAACTGCACTGGCCATTACCAAGACTGCTGGCTCATATGAAAAAAATGGCGTGGAGGCTGCACTGAATGAGGTAAGTGGGGAGACGTTTCTGATACCTTAGCTTTCATATACAGCTGTGCCAAAGAAACGTTTACTCCGAACTAGTCAGTCTTTCTGCTTTACCTGGTGGTACCTCTTGTGAGAACATTAATAACACTTTCATCTTTCACCTATTTAAATGAAAAATGTCTTCAAATTGCTCAAAATACCCTTATGTATAAATAATTTGTATTTTACATGTTACACCCTCCTTCATGGAGGCTGGGGGCAGCCGTGGGGCCTGTACATGTGGCCTGGGAAACTGATACTGGTTTCTTACTACTGCAGAGAGTAGGAAGATGTAGCGGTGTATAAACGTAACAACGTCACGCAAGTGATTGGTTACTTCACACGGTATGCAGTCAGGGAGCAGACGGTCGAAATGCCGACCGCCGGCTTCCCGACTGTGCAATCCCGACAGGGGACAAATGATAATCCCGACGCCCATCGTTATCCCAACGCCGGGAGCCCAACGCCCGGTATACAGAACGAAGGTAAGCCGGGCGGGGGCCGTGGGGGGGGGCGGGTATAGGTTAGGTGTTCCTGTGGGGAATTAGGGTTAGGCTAGGGGACGGAGATGTTAGGGTTAGGCACCCCTGGTGGGAGGTTAGGGTTACGCACCCCCCGGGGGGCATTAGATTTAGACTGCGGGGATGGAGAAGGCACTAGGGGGGGAGGTTAGGGTTAGGCTCCACTAAGGGAGGGTTAGGGGGGGAGGGGCGGTTAGGTATAGTTAGGGTACTTACTGGTCAGAATTTTCATTCGTACCGGGCTTTCAGCGTCTGGATTTGAACCGCCAGCCATAAGGCCAGCGGTCATTCATACCGGTCCCTGTGACACACCAGGGTTTAACTACAATAACCTGGAAACATTCACCACTTTATTACATTTCATAAATAAACCTCTCCTGTGTGTAACTCATTCAATTTGTGCAACTCTACTAATCTTTGCAAAATGTAATTAACTGCTTACCTTAGGTGCACAGATATAAAATGTGTTCTTTAGCAAAGAGTTGATGTCCATGTACAACTAGAAAAAGGGTAGGCTTTGGTTTTATTTTAAGTTGATCTTAAATTGTCATCTGTACCACCACTTCATACCTCCTATATACAGGTGGTAGGCAGAGCAGCAGATGGCACTAGTATCGCTCACCACTACCCTGAATCATTGATAGGCTGTGAATATTAGTGATGTCATTGGAGCACCTTTCTCCAAGCCAATCAGTGATGCCGAATAGCAGCTAGGAATATCCCACCCCTATCTTCTGCTTGGACAGATGTCTCCAAATACATCTATCCTCCGTACACTACGAGTCACATTACACAGAACGCGCAAGCGCCCTGCTACTCTGTAGCGCCGAGTGCATTTCTGTGCAACTTTTTCCCCTAAAATGGGTCTTATCCACAAAGGGATGTGAATAGAACGCACAAGCAGCTTTTGCATTATTTTTAATCAGCGGAAGCTGCTTGTGCGTTCTATTCTCATCCCTTTGCGAATAAGACCCATTTTAGGGGAAAGTCGCATGAAAATACGCTCGGCGCTACTGAATTGCGTAACTAGGAGGGCTGTTTAACGTGTTAAGGAGGCTAGATTAGATTTATGTGGACACACCTGTATATTATTTTAAAGCAGTGAGCAATAAAGAAGAATGGATTACAGTAGAATGGGGAACAGTAAGGACTACATGCAGGAAGGGGGATTTTTTTTTTCTTTTGTATTGACCTTCATGGAAGGCAGTAAATAGTTTACCCTGCAAGTCAAAGCATTCAGTTGGTCATTGGATGGTGGGCAGTATGTTTTGTCACTTTCTGCATGCATCTGTTACTGCTTCCTGAACCAGGGTCACCTGTGAAAGAAAAATCACCTCAGTTTCCTTTGAGCAGTATGTACAGCACCAGTTGAGCAGAAACAGAAGAAAATGGCTACACAATGGACCCCGGCTTGGGCTGGGTTTCACACTTCTAGCTTATAAATGTCTATCCTGAGAAATGGGGCTAATTGATGGCTGCCTCAAGCAACCTTGCTGTGGAAACTTTGCATACAGTGCTGTAAGTTGCATATATGCAGGTTGGGAAGTTTCTACAGTTTTCAAACACACCGTACTACTTTATCTTGGTGCATTGTATTACCTGAAGAAATATTGCCATCATTTATTCTGACTGAAGGATTTTATAATATTGCTCGGAGTTAGGGAGCCAGTGTTTTACTACCTACCCCTGCTCTCCTGTTGTAAAGCTGTGTGTCATTCTTCTACTGTCCTTACTGTCTTTCCTACCTGTCCATTCCATGCTTTCCTTTGCTGCTGTCACAGCCGACAAACCCAGAGCCAGAGGAAGCCTGCCAGCCTGAACCCAGCCGCACTGATGAGGCGGGGGAGAAGGAACAGCAGCCCATCTCCCAGCTTTCCGAGGTGGAGATCCCCAGTGTGGGGAAGATTCTTGTTAGATCCGATGCTGACGGATATAATGAGGAGGTACAGAGCTTGGGAGCTTGAACCCCAATTATGCTGAACACAGTAGGGTCAGCTTTGCAACACATACTTGGCACTCACGTTCTTTTTAATGGATAATTATGATACTTATTTCAATTACAGTCCTCTTCCTCACTGCAGTGACTGAGCCATAAAACATTGTTAAATTCTGTAACATAAGCTACTGGTTAGATAAACTCCCAGTGCCACCAGTGCTCTGTTTTTTTTTTTTTGTTTTTTTTTGTGTCATTTCCATATATTATTTCTTGTCTCTCATTGCATTGTATTTTATTCTTTTCCTTTTATTCATCTGTTATGTTAGACTATGCTGTGCCCTGCCATGCAAGGCGTAATCCTGGCAATACTCAAAGCCCGTCAGGTCTTTGATCGCGATGGCCCTGAAGCAGGGCTTGTCAAGGTATTTTATGGCTTATCATGCACTAACACTCTGACGGCTCTAACATATTGCTGTGCATACTAATTTATTGTCTGTGATTAATGCATTACACTAATCTGAACTGTAGATGCTTGGCTTTTATGACTTTTCACATGAATATATTAAGTGCATCTATCGTATACACAAAATGTAGGCAGCCATTTTTTGAGCTGAGGTAATATTTATTAGAATATGGCCTACAAGTCCACTAGGAAATGAATACGCGCCATTTTGGATCGGGTTACAAAATAGGACTTTCCTTACGTGAAGGCGACAGGATGATAAAGTATGAGGAAATGTTTCCTAAATGAAATATTACTTTTCCTGCTGTGGAAAATAGGGCCGCACCTATTCATGGCCGGCACTTTTGTAAACATGCAGGGAACGGGAATCAAAATGGAGTATAGACAATGGTACAAGTAGTCAGTAGTACCCGGTGTCATTTGTATCATCCAGTATGCGGAAATTCTCTTAATGTCCCCTTTAGTGGTTTGTATTGTAGGATATTTTATATGGTCATGACAATCAAGTATGACATAATTAACAATCCTCTAGTTCTCTTGTGTTTTCTGCCTTTCCTAGCATTGAGGTGCCTCTCTAATGCACAAGTTGTCTCTGAGAAGATTACTTGCACCTTGAGATGTGATGTGCTTCCTAAATGACCTCGTGGGCCATATTCAATTTGGAGCGAAAAGTCGTTTCGCCGATGACGTCATTTTCGCCGATTCCCCATATTCAATTTGTCCGACTTTTCGCCATTGCAAAAAATCTATGCATTAGGACCAGCGAAAAAATATCACCTATGAATGGCTGACAAGAACAAGTGCAGAATTGGGATTTTGGGGGTGCACCCCTTGGACAGTCCCCCAAAGTTATTCTGTGGCATAAAAATTTTAAAATTTTTAATCTTTTTTTTTTAAAGTACCACATGACACCCCAAAAAAGGTACTTTCATTTTGGGGGTGAAAAAAAACTATATTGGGGACAAACTTTTAAACTAGCGAAATAGACTCTGGTGGTGTCCTCAAGTATGCCCCAGTTGTTTTTTTGATTGCAGGTGGATTTGTCATGATTTTAACAAGTTCACTTTAGCCACTTTAAAATATGCTTGCACCCATTTTCAGGTAACCCAAATTTGATGGGACTACTTATTTTTTATTTTTTTTAAAAAGTAGCTAAATGCTATTCTTCACCACTGTCCCAAAGATGCTAAATAGCACCTATCGAGACCATTTAAAGATCCCAAATACCTTTTAGCAGGTCTATTCGGGGGTACCCATAGTGAACCCCCATGTCAGAGCAGATACTTTATTGCAGCCAAAACCTCCGATGACTGAGAAAAGTCTGGCAACGGACTTTTCGCTTCTAATTGAATATGTCCCTTAGTGTTAATTTATGAAGCTGTGAATTGCAAAGGAGGGTTTTCAGCCGGTTTGACCCTAAAATTTAAAACCGCATTGATATTAAAAGCAATATACGATGTCTGGTGTCGTCTTTGAACTCTACTAGATTGCTTTGTATAGTTCAAAGGTTTCCAAACTCCACCATTACAACCAGGTTTTAAGGATATCCATGCTTGAACACAGATGACTTTAATTAGCACCTCAGTCAATTTGATTTAACCATCTGGGCTCAAGCATGGATATCCTCAAAACCTGGACTGTAATGGCGGAGTTTGGGAACCTCTGGTATAGTAAAATCAATTATAGAGGTACCAGCTGAAGAGATAGGTGATAACTGGTTAGAAAATGCTCTACTTATTCATGATGAAGCAGGAGCACCTGGAATATTTAAGGCATAGTATCCCCTTCACGTACCATTTTACCATACTATTGCCAATGTAAAGCAATAGTTTTGTCTTTCTTTGTTGCTTTGTGATATATAGTTTTGAATTTTATACAATTTGTAGTAGGGACTATTTGCTATCTGCTTACATGATTTTCTTATTTTTTTTTCCTTTTTTCGTCTGATCTGGGGGACACTGGTACAGAGCCGGATTTAGACCTCATGGGGCCCTAGGCAAGATACCAGTTTGGGGCCCCCTCCCTCAAACAATATATATAGCACATTAGCAGACTGCAAACAACTGTAGTGTATAAAACGGAGTGCAATGGCACATAAAGGTTAATTTTAGAACAAAGCAATCCAGAGCCAGCACATCCGTATCAATAACTTTTTATGTATGTCCCTATAGGTATCAAACAAATGCATAGCAAATTGCATTGCATGGGGTGATGACAAAACCCAGACGAATCAACAGCATAAAAAATGGAGCAACGAAGTCCGTATGATACTCATCATTAATAAAGTGCAGTGCCAGAAGCCATCACCATATCGTCCTGACAAATGTGGTTATGGTACACCGAAACGGCCGTTGAGCCAACAATATGGTGATGGCTTCTGGCACTGCACTTTATTAATGATGAGTATCATACGGACTTCATTGCTCCATTTTTTATGCTGTTGATTCGTCTGTGTTTTGTTATCACCCCATGCAATGCAATTTGATATGCATTTGTTAGATACCTTTAGGGCTACTTATTAGGACATATATAAAATGTTTTTGATACGGATGTGCTTGCTTTGTGTGTGTGTGTGTATATGTATATACATATGTATGTGTATATACATATGTATGTGTATATACATATGTATGTGTATATACATATATGTGTATATACATATATATGTGTATATACATATATATGTGTATATACATATATATGTGTAGATACATATATATGTGTAGATACATATATATGTGTAGATACATATATATGTGTAGATACATATATATGTGTAGATATATATATGTGTAGATACATATATATGTGTAGATACATATATATGTGTAGATGCATATATATGTGTAGATGCATATATATGTGTAGATGCATATATATGTGTAGATGCATATATATGTGTACATGCATATATATGTGTATATGTATATATATGTGTATGTATATATATGTGTATGTATATATATATAATATATATATATATATTGCGATAGGATCACTGGTAAAGTGGTCTGTGACAGGGACATTTATCCCAGATTCCTGTCCTATGTGTTTAAAATCCCCAGGAGAAAGTCTGCAGTGTAGCAGGCTTGAGTTTCGGTTTTTTGAAAAGCCGGTTTGGGACCTGGGGGTTGTGGGTGAGAGGAGAGGGAGGGCTCCACCCACGGCCACTCCAGGTTTTGGTTCTCGCAGCCTGGTATCAGGCTTGTTGGTTTTCCACCTGAGAGTGGCCAATATAAGCCTATTGTGTTGTGGGCTGATTGTCTCACCTGGGAGAGCAGACAGGGAGTTTGCTCAGAGACACTTGGAAACCTAACTGTGAGTGTTGTGCTGTGCCTTGTTGCTGGCGAGGGCATTAGGCCCTACAAGGTTCTGGTAGTGAGGGAACTACCTGTGAAGTTAGTGCCCCGACAGGGCTAGGATTTATATTTGTTTTCTTTATGTTTCTGACATTGTACAATAAAGACTGGCGCCGACCAGCTTGTACTTCCATCCAGACTGGTGTGCTGCTTCCCTGCTGCTGTGTGTGTGTGTAAGGAAGGAGTCCTCTACCCAGGAGAGGAACCCCCTAACCTAACTGTGTCACAATATGGTGGAGGATGCGGGCAACCACACACACTGAAGTTGCAGCGAGAGGAAAACTTTCCGTTTAAAAATTAAAGGGACAGACACCCAATTTGTGAGTGTGGAAATAACACTGTGTCCTTGGAGTCCCATAGAGGAGGCGTCAGCCAATGCTCAGAGAGGCAAGGTTCAGCTTACAACCTACACCCCAGGACAAAATGGAGGACATTATTAAGGCCTTGCTCCAAGCTACAGCAGCTCAGCAGGAATCTACCAGGGCTCAGCAGGAATCTACCAGGGCTCAGCAGGAAGCTACAGGAGCTCAGCAGGAGACGAACAAACTTCAACAGGAATCTACCAGGGTGCAACTGTTGGCCTTGGAGACAGCCCAGAGGCAACAACAGGTCGCCATCGAGGAAACCCGCCAGGCCTTAGCGGAAAACAGCCAGGCCATAAAAGAGGTGGTACAGCACCTGGTCGCCCGGCCCAGAGATGTTAATACTGGTCCTCCCACCACCACTCACTCCGTACGCGCCAGTCACTTCCTCCAAAAGATGACTTCGGGCGATGATGTGGAGGCCTATCTCGCCGCATTTGAAAGAACGGCCGAAAGAGAGCGTTGGCCCAAGGAGCAGTGGGCAAGTCTGGTGGCACCTTTTTTGTCTGGGGAGCCACAAAAGGCCTATTTCGACTTATGCCTGGCTGATGCCAAGGACTATAAAAAACTAAAACAGGAGATCCTAACTCGCTTGGGAGTCACCACCTTTGTTCGTGCCCAACGGGTCCACCGCTGGGAGTTCCATATGGACAAGCCTCCACGTTCGCAGATGCATGACCTCGTCCATCTGTCCTCAAAATGGCTACAGCCCGAGATGCTGACAGGACCACAGATCGTGGAAAGGGTCGTGATGGACCGGTACCTGCGATCATTACCTGTGACTCTGCGCAAGTGGGTGAGCCATGCAGACCCTAAGTCCGCGGACCAGTTGGTCGAGCTGGTGGAGAGGTACGTGGCGGCTGAGGAGCTGATGAGTATGCCCCACCGAGCCCCGATGGCGCACCGGCGAACTCCCACAGACACTGGTAAGACTGTTCCAGGGGAGAAGGGTGCTGGGCGGTGGGATGTACCTAAGACTGAGGGTGTAGAACCTGGAGACAGGCCTGCCAGGCCAGGAAGGTTCTTGCCCCGTAAACGACCAGACATTAATATGATTCAGTGTTTCCGGTGTGGTGACTTCGGCCATATTTCCGCTAATTGTTCACTTACAACTGAACCTATGCAATGTGATACTGCTCATGTCTACCGCAGGGGGTCTTTCTTTGCACAGACAGCCTGTACGGCTGACCGGCAGGCTGAGACTGATAAGCACATGTGTGTACTCACTGTAGATGGCAACCGAGTAGAGGCACTGTTAGACTGTGGTAGCTTGGTGACATTTATAAAAGCTGAGCTGGTGAACCCCTCGAGGCATAAGAGGAAAACTGTTGATGTGACCTGCATACATGGGGATAATCGATATTATGTTACTGCCGAGGTGAACATCGAGACACCATGTGGCTCTGCTATAGTTTCTGTGGGTTTGGTGCCTGGTCTGATGTACGATGCAATATTGGGGAGAGACTTTGCCCACTTCTGGAAATTGTGGGAAAGCCGTTTTGTTCCAGAAGTGAACAACCCCGGCCCACTTGAGAAGTTTGTCGATATAGTGGAGGAGGGAGTATCTTCTGAGTCAGAGTTATTCCCTTTTCCTACTATGGTTGGCGAACTAGAAAATGCGGTGCGTGACGGTGGCCCGCCAACTGATGTGCCTCCCATTGAGGTGGGAAGTGTTGTTGGGCCAGTGGATCATCTGCCTGATTTAGAGGTCAGAAGAGAGGTCTTTGCCGTGGAGCAGTTGAATGACCCTACTTTGGTAAAAGCCAGGGAGAATGTAAAAGTAGTTGATGGTAAACCCATAGACCCTGATAGTCCTTTGTCCTATCCCCACATGGCAATGTGTCAGGATTGGTTATATCAGGTGACTAAGAAGGGGGAAGATGTTGTGGAACAACTAATAGTTCCCAAAGCCTACAGAAGAACAGTGTTGGATCTGGCCCATGGTCGTATAATGGCAGGTCATCTAGGGGTAGAGAAAACCACTGAGCGAATAATGCCGAGGTTTTTCTGGCCCTGGGCTTCATAAAGAGGTATCTGACTTTTGCGCATCCTGCCCTGAGTGTCAGTATCATGCTCCCAGACCACGTTTTAAGGGACCACTAGTTCCATTGCCTATTATAGAGGTGCCGATAGAGAGAGAGCACCTGGAACAGGCTCAACAGGCACAGCAGAGGGTATACAACCGCAATGCTCGGTTACGCAGCTTTGCTCCTGGGGACAGAGTGTTAGTGTTGGTTCCCACTGTGGAAAATAAACTTTTGGCTAAATGGCAAGGCCCCTTTGAAATCTTAGAAAGAGTGGGACAGGTCAATTACAAAGTTTACCAGCCGGGGAAAAGAAAGCCGGAACAGATATACCATATAAATCTGTTAAAGCCCTGGAAAGATAGAACGGTACTGTCGGCCGTCCGAGCCCCTCCAGTAAGTCCAGGGCCCTTAGTTCCCGAAGTGACAGTGGCAAAAACCCTGTCGGCAATTCAACAACGAGAGGTCAAGGAGTTTCTGGTTAGAAATAGGGTGCTGTTCTCTGACGTACCTGGGAAAACCTCGGTCGTTAAACATGACATCATCACTGACCAAGGGGTTAAAGTTAATCTAAAGCCCTATAGGTTACCAGTAGCACAAAGAGCATCGGTGTCGAAAGAAATTAAAAATATGCTAGAGTTAGGGGTTATTGAAGTATCACATAGTGAATGGTCAAGTCCCATTGTGTTGATTCCAAAGCCCGACGGGAGTGTGCGTTTCTGCAATGACTTCCGAAAGTTGAACAGTGTTTCAAAATTCGATGCCTACCCGGTGCCACAGTGGAGAAGGAGGCGTTGGCCATAAAGTGGGCGTTACAAACTTTTAAATTTTCGGTGGAACACAGGCCAGAGGGCCTGTTGTTTAAAGCAGACGCGTTTTCACGCGTTCATTGTTTGGGGGCTTCAGTTGTTCCGCCCCATAGGTCGAAACAAAGGGGGGGGGATATGTGATAGGATCACTGGTAAAGTGGTCTGTGACAGGGACATTTATCCCAGATTCCTGTCCTATGTGTTTAAAATCCCCAGGAGAAAGTCTGCAGTGTAGCAGGCTTGAGTTTCGGTTTTTTGAAAAGCCGGTTTGGGACCTGGGGGTTGTGGGTGAGAGGAGAGGGAGGGCTCCACCCACCGCCACTCCAGGTTTTGGTTCTCGCAGCCTGGTATCAGGCTTGTTAGTTTTCCACCTGAGAGTGGCCAATATAAGCCTAGTGTGTTGAGGGCTGATTGTCTCACCTGGGAGAGCAGACAGGGAGTTTGCTCAGAGACACTTGGAAACCTAACTGTGAGTGTTGTGCTGTGCTTTGTTGCTGGCGAGGGTATTAGGCCCTGCCAGGTTCTGGTAGTGAGGGAACTACCTGTGAAGTTAGTGCCCCGACAGGGCTAGGATTTATGTTTGTTTTCTTTATGTTTCTGACATTGTACAATAAAGACTGGCGCCAACCAGCTTGTACTTCCATCCAGACTGGTGTGCTGCTTCCCTGCTGCTGTGTGTGTAAGGAAGGAGTCCTCTACCCAGGAGAGGGACCCCCTAACTTAACTGTCACTATATATATATATATATATATATATATATATATATATATATATATATATGGGTCTAGGTGGCACTCACAGGTCTTAGTAGAAATAGTAGTACATAAGGAAACACTACTCCATATAGTTGATAAATTCTTATTTACTACTAATGCTACTAAGACCTGGGGAGGCAGGACAAGGAAGGCTGGTAGGTCTCAGAGGGAGACAGGGATGGCTGGCTGGACCAGGGGGGAAGCCCCGGGAAAGGAAGAATAGCTGGAACAGGGGAGGGAGCAGAGAGGGGCCGCTGGCTGTACAAGGGGGGGGGGGGAGTGAACAGGGCTAGGTCAGAATTAACTAAACGGTACCTGTTTTTCTTCAACTGGCTGCGCTAGTGCTGCACCCGGGCCTCCTTTCTTTCCCCTGTCTCAGGGCCCGGTGCTGGAGGCCCGCTAGTCCCTGCCTGATTGCAATTCTGTGCGCAGGCGGCACACTGACGGTTGCTGCCTGCACATACACTCCCCAAGAGAGCACCGTGTAGACAGCAGCACGGACTCTCTGGGAGTGGAGGGCGGGACCGCGTGACGTAATGACGTCACGCGGTACTTGCGCAGTGCTGCTCTGGGAGCACTGTGAAGGATGATTTCTCTGGGCAAAGGGGCCCGTCCACTGGCCCCTAGGTTCCTGCCGGACCCTAGGCGAGCGCCTAGGATGCATAGTGGGAAATCCGGCCCTGCACTGGTAGATAATGGGTTAAGTGGGAAGGCTGAGGAGTAGGCACTAAATATTTAACTGTATTGAGGCTTAATCCCCCCTCCCTGGCAGATCAGATTTTAATTTTTTTATGCCATTGGTCTAGGCATAAAGATGCTTGTTAGGAGGTTTCTTTGTTTAGTTTGTAGTCTTCTGTTTTGCTTAGTTTGTATATGCGCCTCCACCTCCTTATGGGACTCAGTGTGCCCTTGAAGCAGTGTTCCATGTCTGTAGCTGGCGTTGTTCCCTGCCTCAGCCCACTCCAGGGGGACACCAGACACTCATGGGTGTGCTGGCTTCCAACTTCTATGTCTGCACCAAAGACCATCCCAGGAGCCATGGCTGCAAGTTTCACATGCCAAAGCCTACTTATGGGGAGTATTACAGTCTGGACACAGAAAGGCTAAGGTCATGTACGGTATGCTGTGAGTCAACTGGTCCCCCTCCAGGTGCTTGTGAATGCTGCACATCTGCCACAGCCTACTGTGGGTAGTGCTATGCAGACTAGGAGGAGTTGATGTAGGCTGGAGCGGCCCTCTGGTTCTCCGGTCCTTGCTGATGTCCAAAACCTGCTGTTGGTGGTCTCTTCTAAATTGTATTCTATTTGTATGGTGCCATTGCTATGTATTGATGGCGCTATCTTGGTTGTGGCAGCGGACGGCTATAAGCCTTTAAAGGTACTCCTCCTCCTTTAATGTCCTGCGATTTAGTAGCTAATGCTGCACTCCTGTCCTGTGCTGGAAGTTTGCTAAGGCTGCAGTTTAGTTATATTACTACTTTAACTGACTGGAGGGTGTGATGCTGTTGCTGCCAATATTGCAGACTATATTGCTTTTGTTTTAAGCCACTTTAGTAGACCCTCGGTTAGACCCTCGGTTTCTGTTGCCACTGTGTGTGGCAGAGAGGTAAAGGATTTCTTTTGGCTTCTTCTGCTCTCCTATTGCTCCTGTGCTTTTGACTTTTTGAGTTTAGGCAGCGTTTGTATCCGTCCTCTCTGACCGTTCCTTCTTTGTCTCCACTCATGACTCCTCTCCCCCCCACTTCCACTTACAGTTGGTGTTCCCAAGGTTCTGTTCTGGACCTCTCCTATTCTCCCTCTATACGTCCTCTCTAGGTGAACTCATCAGCTCTTTTGACCTCCAATATAATCTCTATGCTGATAATACTCAGATCTACATTTCCTCCCCTGACCTCTCCCCTCTCTCGTATCTCCAACTGTCTCTCTGATACATCTTACTGGATGTCCCAGCGATTTCTTAAACTTAATATGTCTAAGACTGATCTGATCATCTTTCCACCCTCCAACATAAACTCACTTCCCACAATTTCCTTATCAAATGATGGCAAACTATATTCTCCTCTATTTCCAAAGTGTCTTGGGGGACCATTTATCGAGGATCGCTTATTCAGTGCGATCAGGGAATGCCAATAACGCCCATGATCGCATTGCAAAAAAGCGATCTCTTCGGCCGGATGCATCATACGGGATATTCAGGGACATGGGCCCGTCCCTACAATGTCTCCAGAGAGAGGCCGGCCAGTGCAGGGGTGGTGCGCATGCGCAGTCCCGTGGACTGCACATGCACATCCGCCATAATCGGGGACGCTTCCAGCGGATCCCTCTGCCGGCTAATAGTGCACGGTGTAGCCCATAGGCTACAGCGGCTAACGTCCTCTTCAGATGGCGTTAGCTGCGTGCGCCAATATCTGGATTGCATCGCATTCCGGATATTGGTAAATCTGGCAGCATCGCATCCCCCATAGAATCCTATGGGGGAGGTGGTTGCCAGCAGCAATGGAGGGATCACAGCAGGTATCCGAGATACCTGCTGCGGTCCCTCCTTAATACATATGGGGGATACTTAGTATTTGAGGAAAACCCCCGAAAACGGGTGTTTTCAGGGATTTGACCTCAAATACACTTTGATAAATGGGCCCCTTGGAGTTATATTGACTCCTTCCTCTCCTTCAAACCACACATTCAGCACCTCTAACAGTCCTGCCATTTCCATCTCAAAAATATTTCCAAGATCGGGCCCTTTCTCACCCAGGATGCTACTAAAACCCTCATCCACTCACCGGTGTTCTCCAGTTTGGACTACTGTAACCTCCTCCTATCTAACCTCCCTGACTCCCACCTCTCTCCACTCCAATCTGCCTCATTGCTGCTGCTCGGCTTATTTTCCTCTCAAAACATTCTACATCTGCCTCCCCTCTCCTACAAGCCCTCAACTGGTTCCCCTTCCCCTCCAGAACCCAATTCAAGGTTCTTACACTCACAAAGCCCTCACCCATTCCTCTCCCATTTATATATCTTTGCTCAACAACTGATTACTTCCTCCCACTCCCGTTTCCCAAGATTTTGCCCGTGATGCGCCCTACATCTGGAACTCTCTCCCTCTCCCCATCAGACTCTCCACCTCTCTACAAATATTCAAACAGGCTCTTAAGACCCACTACTTCATCAAAGCCTTCCAGATCTCATACTAACTCGCTGCTACATGCTCCTTCCTCTCTGTCTACCCCATCTGCGTCACGCCTGTTTGTATGCCCCTCTCCACTAGAATGTAAGCTCTCATGAGCAGGGCCCTCTATGCTCTTGTGCTTCTCCTAATACATTCATCTACTCCTTACTCCCCACTAGGGCACCTAACACGCCCTGTTGCATATTTGTGTGCTCTGAACGCTAATGCAGCAATGTATATAAACCTTGTCCTGCATTGTATTGTATTCTACTGTAAGTCACTGGTTTCTTGTTCACTTATGTACTATGTAAGGTGCTGCGGAACACTTGTGGCACTATATTAAAAATAATAATAATAATGTACCCCCACATTCATGCTGCCTTTAGCTCTCCACTTGTATTTAATACATAGGTGCATTAAGATTAGTTGTACATTTTTCCTAAATTATATTCCTTTTCTCTAGATCTACAGACCATATTTACTTCTGCAGTTATACACAACAATGTATAATATTACTTTGTGAACTATCTCTTAAAGCTTCAACTGTACAAAATCTAATCCACTTGCTGTAACCAACCGCCATGACAATGTGATATATTTATAACTGATATATGATCCCAGGTGCAGTATTTGAATTGCACAAAGTGATAATGTGGTTCTAACCAGAAGAAAGAACAATTTTTGAAAGCACCTGTTGAGTGTGTATAACATGAGTATTACCTAAAATTTGTGTTATACATTTTCTGGATTAAGGGCCTGATTCACTACGGATTGCAATAATGCGTACGCACGGTTTCACTACGAATTTGTTAATGCATAGCAATCACAGTGGCGCCGCAGCACTACAGAAGGATGACCACTTCACCTACATGCACATCCGTAATGTTAAGCAAGAGTGCGAAAACATTGGTACAATCGAGTACCATCGAAGCCTCACGCACATTGTACCATCGAAGCCTCACGCATTTTAAGGCGGGTCAGACCTTACTTAGGAATTGCTTACGTCAGCGCATGCTATGTGGCTTCAGGCTGCGTATGGTATAGCAGTGGCTAATTTATGCACGCCCCTGCAACGCCTTTGAAATGCACTGGCACGCCTACGTTCGGCCGACCACCCCCCCATAACCACCCACAAATGGCACTTCCTGTCAGTCACTCTGCGATGGGTCTGCGTAGTCACTGCGATCGCAATGACTGGTTTGCACACTGCAATGCATGCGTAGAACGCACCAATCAGCCAATTGCGTGCTTATATGCAACTGTGTTCCTTGCTGAATCAGGCCCTAAGTTTGCAAAGGCTGTCACCCATTAGTCCATGAGAGTCCTCTACTTATTCTGCTAAACATGTTTAGCAAAAGCAATACCACAATTGGCCTCAAATAAGATTCTACATGAGCTGCTGTTTAGCAGCACAGGCTGTCTGTGTACCTTAGGCAGGGCCGCAACTGGGGGGCTTTTAGGCGCATGTGCACCAGGTGCCCCACTGCACCCAGCACCAGTGTCCTCCAGCCTGGCACCGTAGGGAGGCTCCAAGACAGGAGCCCGCTGAGATGTTATTACCAGTGGGCGCCTGGCTCCTTCCCTGCAGCGCCGCGGTAGCCGGAGGCTGGAGTTCTCTCCTAAATTCCAGCTTCCTTCTCTCCCCACGGCCCAGGCACTACGAGAGAGACGTTATGACGTCTCTCCCATAGTTCCGAGGCACTGCCGGGCGCACCGGACGGTGGCGGATGCAGGAGCGGGGTTTAAGGTAAGTATTGTGGGTTTTTTTTGTGTGTGTGTGTAAATAGCGGCACTATAAGGGCACTGCAGGGGCATTACTATGGGGGCATTCCCAAATGGGAATTACTATGGGGGCACTACTACAGGGGCATTACTATATGGGCACTACTACAGGGGCATTACTATATGGGCACTACTACAGGGGCATTACCTCAGGGGGCATTACTAAAGGTGTACTGCTGAACGGGACATTACTTTGGGGGAATTACCAGGGAGGGTGCCAAATTACGGTCTTGCCACGGGTGACAAAAATCCTAGTCTCGGCCCTGCCTTAGGAATGTGCAGATGTGGTACAGATGGTGCACATTAATCTGGCAAGTGTGATGGGATTGGTCTTCTTCATATATTTATGATAAACTAGTTATTGACAAGCCATGTTTATGTACAGTCTTGATGCTTAGGGGTATATTTATTAAAGCATACATAGAACAAGGTTCCCAGTTGCGCTCAGCTGGTGTAATAGATTAAGTATTCACAAAAAACAACAGTATGCAACAAAATAACAAGCTTCTCCTTTAAAAGGATATTTTCTTTATAATAGGCAACAAATATCAAACATAATAACATGCAGGTAAATAGATTGCACGGCAGCAATATACGCATATATAATATGGGTTACTCACACAGTCTTTATGGCGCACATTCCATTATGCTCAGATATGGATCCAAGTCAATTACTCTCAGCATAGAGCCACTGGTGAATTAAAGTAAATAAATGTTAAATCTTTGAAGTCCACAGTTGGAGCACTCCACTGCGCATGTGTAATAGGTCTGCAGGTAGTCACAGCCACACTGTGTGTCAGAATGAAAAAGCAGCATCAGCCTCAGCAGCCCAAATAAAGCCAAAGCACAGGTGCTCCCGATCACCGGACGACCCCCCCCCCCTCTTTATCCGCTGCGGGATCCAATCTGGTGGCTTGTATGAGGTTCCATCCCAGAGCTGTTGGCCAACGTCTGGCTGATCTCTGTCTGCCAGGGCATACAAGAAAAAGCATGCATAGATACTATGATCTGTGCATGCTTCTTAAGGTTAAAATAGGCAAAAAATTTTAAAAAGAATGTAAACCCGCCTGCCTCAGTTGTTTGGGGTCTTTTAAAGTCGTTTGGAAGTCTATTTTTAGTCGATTTCCAATCTGACTGTTGGTAAATGAGGGGATCCTAGAGTGGGATGTGGGAAATTACCGATGTTAGGTCGATTTTGGTAGAAATTTAAGTTTAACAGTCTTTTTTATAGTCTATTTTACCTTTAGCAAATTCCTAAATTGCAGAATCTGCTTAAAATCACCTATAAATATACCAAAAAAACAAAATCGACCTTTAGTAAATATACCCCTTAAAATGCATTTGTAAATCTAATTAAATTGTATTATTTTCTTCATTAAAATGAACGTGCCTCTTGAAAAAGTGAGATAACTAAAATGTTATGCCCGTGCCATTGAGAATTTTATTAATACCAACATTTTTGGGTCCATTTGCATGAGTACCTTGCTGGAAGACCATGTCAGGGCTTAAATATGTGGAGGAAGTATTCCCCTAACATAATGGTTGTATTTCTGGGTAATAAAATACAGACTATTAATCACATAGTGCCCCCTGTGTACATCACATATAATTTAACATCTGAAAACTATGTAAAGGTCCATCTACTCTGCTGTTTTTGTATTTGTCTTATGTTTGGGCTTATTTTGGGGGAGGAAGTAATTGGAGTTTTTGTTAATACTTCTTCTTAAGGGGGAGGGGGATTATGTTTGTTTGTCTCATGATTTTTAGAATTGTCTTGTCAGGACCACAATTGCTGGGAGCTATCAATCTTTCTGTTGGGAAAATAAGGTCTTCCTTGTGTTACCATTCAGTCTTCCTTCCTCCAATATCCTCTAGACCTGTATATGGTGCTCACGGTGATTTCTTACCAAAGAGCCATAAAAGTGAATGTATGACCACTTTCCTCCTGCTACAGTACCACCAAGTTTTCTGGATTTTTACACTTCTTGGTTTTGCATTAATTTTCCTTCTATTGAGGTCGATGATAATGATTATTATATTCATCCATATTGTCTTTTTTGTGTTTTGAAACTACATGCACTGTTATTCAATCACCGGAAATTCCACCTATAAGTAGAGGTTGACTTGCCAAGGGTTCTTTCTTTTCTTCAGGCAGGCCACGAGCTGGGTCTTCGGTTAGGTTCCCTTAAGGTACAGGCATTAGATCTGTCTACCTATTTTCAAAAGAGACTGGCTTAGATACCAGAAGTAATGACCTTCCTTTAGGGCGTATTACATATATAGCCACCATATAGGCATAGCGGCCTGCGTGTGGGGACGGCACAAGGCGGCTATCCTTAGCGGGGCTCCGCTATAAGGGCAGGGTGCTTTTTGTCACTTTAAAATTGGACAGGGCGCGTCGCTCCGCTATAACAACCTAGCGTGAACACTATAGGCATCCCATATAGCCTTCAGATCTAAATCTTGTGGTATCTGTGCTTCAATTACCACCCTTTGGGCAAAATTTACTAAGCAGGGGGTTCTAAACCCTGGTGTTTTGGCGGAGGTTTTGCTATTCCCACATTTACTAGTCAAAACACATTTTAGAATAGAACAAGACTAGGGATAAAATTACTAGTGAGTGGTTTTGGTGTAATTTAGAAACCGCCATCAAACCACCAATAAACTACGGTGTTTAGAACCTTCCTGGAGGAAGGAGAAAATAAGATTTTTGGTGCTTACTATTCAATCTTTCTTCGAGTCCATCTGGAGGATGCTACGATCCCTTCCTTATTTGGCTGTGCATGTGAGAAGGATGTGATTGTCTTTAATTTTTTGTAACCTTTTCTTGGGACTTTCTAAAGGTGCCTACACACTTAGCAATATTTTACACGATTTGCCCGATTCCGACGCATCATGACGACAAATCGTGTGAAATATG
This sequence comes from Taudactylus pleione, assembly GCA_031769625.1. NCBI lineage: Eukaryota > Metazoa > Chordata > Amphibia > Anura > Myobatrachidae > Taudactylus > Taudactylus pleione. Next base: position 4,336,078 of record JAUIMM010000320.1, on the reverse strand, counting down.
CCCAAATCCTGAGTGTCCACCCATGATCATGATGCGCGTCCCTGCAGGTCGTATATCGCATCTTCAGATCTGCCGTGCTGTAGGGCAGATCTCTCTCACGATACACTGGAATAGTTAGGAGGCACAATAGATCGTTTGTCACATTGGACAGTTTTTAACACCAAATCGTGCCCACGTCTGCTGGGGAGAGCTCAAGGGGAAATCTGACACAATGTTGGATCATGAGCACATGGTAGGCACCTTAAGTTCAAATTTAGGAAGGGATTGTAGGGAAGGAGCTTATATACCACCAAAAATTTGACCTATTCAGTGCTAGCTCCTCAACCCTCACTAGCCCTATGATCAACAGTGTCCCCAGATGCACTCTGAGAAGGAGATTTAACAGTAACTACCCAAAAACTTATTTTTTGTGAAGTTTCTTAGTCCTTAAACAAGATATTTGCCAATTTTTGTACTCCACCCACTTTTAGAAATTCATGATTCATTGTACAGTAACATACTGTAGGAAACTGGTACTTTGAGGTGGAAAGGTATAGTAGAGTCTTTAAGTGATTGGGAACTTGCTATGTTCATGCTTTTAATGTTTCTTTTATGACATATTATAATAAGTGGAAACAAGAAATGTTGAGCTCTGCATAATGATGCACACATCTCTGGTCACTATTTGTGGTCAGTCACATGAGACCGCATGTATGTCTGCCTTTTTTTTTTATAATCTTTAACCATTGTTAAGGTCCGAGATTCCCAAATGCATTTCTTAAGGAACCCTAACAGTTCAGGTTTTAGAGAGATCCATGGTTGAGCACAGGCGGTTAAATCCAATTGACTGAGGTACTAATTAAGTTACCTGTGGTCAAGCATGGATATCCTTAAAACCAGGACTGTTAGGGTGCCTTGAGGACAGAGTTTGGGAACCTCTGGCTTAGGTGCGCGTCTGCTCAGTTACTGGCTATGTATCAAACCACAGTGTTGGGGTCATTAGACCTTAAATTCTGACTCTTCTCTCCTACTGATATTATATATACCAGACTGTAGGTAATCAATCATTTCTACCACCGGCTAAATGGCATGGTGATCTGTGTGTTTAGATCCTTCCAGAGTAAGAATGACTGATTGATTTAGAAGAAGGCACTTTATCCTTACAATTATTTATGGGCACTAACATGTAGGAAATATTCCTGGGTGTTCCAACAGCTATTTCTGCTATAACTTTACTATTCATTTCAGTTTATCTCAAACTTTTTGTTGTTGTCAATAACAGATTCAGTATGTCAGGGCCTCTTGGTGTAAAATGTGTACAAATGCAAACCGAAATCCTATTGCAGGATTCCAACATAGCAGAAACTGGGCTCTGTTCGGATGTCAGAAGGGGGCCAGTTAGAAAGATTTCCAGCTTGCGCAGGGGGGTAGAAAGCATGGTTTTTGTAGGCTGACACGTGTGTGGGCTGTATGCCACCTTACAGCCATTACATTTGCTTGGAATTTTTAGCTGCTCTTGTTCTGTGAAAAGCACTGTCAGCGCCACTATTGTTCCATCTGCAAAAACATGCAAATTTGTTTTGGAGCTTGTGGAACATCTATTTTTGTCACCACATGCAATGTGCAGAGAGCCGCTTGGGTTCTAACAAGATAATTTTAGGCTGTACCATGCAGAATCATCCCGCGCTTGACGTAAATTGGTTTTCAGTGCTGAAAAGGTAGCAGATGTCTGTAGCTTTTTCAAAGAAGCTTTCACTTTGAGGTTCAAAATCCATTTTCAAACAGACATATTCATTCCCGGATCCTGGTAATTAAGAAGCTACACCTCGAAGCTAAAACACTGAAATGTGCGTTTCTTGGATTATGCTTTGCTCACTGCACATCTTACATTAGTGCGTCACTGGGCGACTTTTGGACGGGAGAGGAGGAAAAATGATTAAGTACTATGTTGATTTTAAACCATTGAGCCACTTGGCAGCTTTCTGCTCTTGAAAAGCAACGCAGCGCAAAAAATTTAAAGTTACTTATTTTATTAAGCGTGAAGATAAAATACACTTTATACTTTTTACTTTGAACTTTCATTGCATTTCATTAAAGTGTTTGAGTACCCCACTCCATAAATGTGTGCTGAAACTTATATTAATAAATTAAAAGCGCATCAAATATAGAATTGGAATGGCATAGTCAGTGTTTTTATGACTACCTGTTAGCAGGCTAGACTACGTTACATATCATCACTGTTGTGATATCTTGAGGTATATTTTTACCTACAGTCTTTCTCCGCTGTATCATGAGTAGTGTAAAAAGTGGATAATCAGTAGTGAACGTAAATTTTATTCATTATTACTTTTTTATTTTTCAAAATGTTATTTCTAACACTATATTGTAATATATTATATCAGACATTATTTATAATAAGAATTGGCCCTTTGACATTGTCATCCCAAATAAGGACTATGTATGTATGTATTTAGTATCTGCATACAGATTAGTATTTTTACACTTTGATTCTTAATAGAGTAGTGCACTTAATTACAAGAAAATCCCTTTTTATATATAATCATTGAAAATTACATTTTGTTTATAATCCAGTGTAATTGTAAACCTGCTGTACAGTTTTAATGTCCTCTTCAAACTCTGCCTAAAGGACTATAATAAAAAAAGTATGTGTGCGTGTATATATATATATATATATATCTATCACACTTTTTTAATGCTTTATCTTCTTTTATTTTGCACTTGTCAAATTATGTGCAAACCTTTCACAATGTGATATGTAATAACCCTAGTACTAAATAGTTGTTTGTGCTGCAAAACTACCTGCCAGCTAAGTGCTATAAGAAGGATTTGGCGTTGCTCCTTTAAAAACTCTTCCTATTCTTTGTTCATTTATTATGACAAACCTCACAGATTAATTTCTTTTGTAGGCATTCCGTGAAGAATATTCCCGACTTTTCCAACTCTCTAAGGAGGAGCTGTCTCCATCCAGCGACCCTCGACTACAGCATGTGCTCGTCTACTTCTTTCAGAACAAGGCGCCAGAACGCGTCATTGAAAGAACATTATTGGAGCAGTTTGCAGATAAAAATCTCAGCTATGATGAGCGGTAAGCACCTTTAGGTTGAAGTGGTGTTCACTGTTTTGCTTGCATTGCAAGTCTATAACATGTGTGACCTTTTAACAAGTACATATGATGCAATTACATTGATAGTATAGATAGTGATAAGCCTGGTCATCCAGCAAACTAAAGCGCTTCCTCAACTTGTCTCCTTTCAACAACACTTCATTCCTTGAACCCATTTCCTTTCTATATATTAAGATACGCTTAGCAGAGAGCAAAAAAATGGTATATGTTAGATTATAGGCGACTGGTTTTGTTTTGAGTTTTTCATTTTCAGTTCCATTCATTGCTTGGTGGGAGAGCAGCCTCAGCTACATGGTTGATCCTGCTAGTAGCATGTGCTTATCGTGGAGATTAGGCCATAAGCTTTGTCCGTACATATGGCAGGTACTGTGTAACTTCAAATGGCTCATTAAACCAGTTATGATCCCTTACTGTTTGCTGTTCTCCAGTTTAATAAGTTAACCGCTAACTACTAGGTGCCCTTTAGAATCGAGCAAATACCTGCTGTGCCCTCATTTGTGACGGGGTCAGACCCAGTATGACTATATAGTATGTTCTGCAGGTATGATGCTGAACTCTTGTACAGCACAAAAACAGTTAGAAAATTATAGGATGTGAAAACAACAGAATATATCATATGAAGAGCTTTTCTGTGCCATCTAACCATTTACAGAAAATGCGCAGAGATCTGTTGTAGTAACCTTAAAATCTTAGTTCTAGATCAGGTTGGCACTTATCATGTAAGCACCAGACAGTCTGCATGGTCTACTACAGTGGTTCTCAAACACGGTCCTCAGGACCCCACACACGTCACGTTTTCAAGGTCACCCAGCAGGTGCACAGGTGTATTCATTACTCACTGACACTTTTTGAAAAATCCACAAGTGGAGCTGATTATTTCACTTGCGATTCTGTGAGGAGACCTGGAAAACATGCACTGTTTGGGGTCCTGAAGGCCGAGTTTGAGAACCTCAGGTCTACTACTGTAGATGCGTAGCTTATATTACCAGCACATGTGAGGGTGGCAATAGTTATTACTCCTTACTGCTCTGCAGCAGTCCAGCATCCCAGAGGAGACCATCTTGATGTTCTGGCAGACTGCCCCCCCCTGGGAAACATTATCTATATTTACACAGAAGCAACAGGTTTCTAACTGGCACGGAAGTCCTAATGCTTGTCATACTGTGTGGCTGATTTCACACCACTTCTTGAGGCATAAGAAATGCTGCCTCATGTATGGATTTACCTAAATATACTAGAAAGACCCACTGTTTATTTTTATAGGAACATTTTTTGCTTTCCTATGCACATACACACAAAGGGAAAATCATGTTTGCTTGGTAATATTAGGGAATGAATGACTGTTATATGCAAGCATCGCAAGTGCAGGAACAGGAACTTCTTTCTCCATAATGGCGCACACAAATCTGGACACAGAAAAGTGTGACAATGGATAAGTGCGAAAAAGTGTGGATATCTTAATTATGAACTTTGTTTAAAAAAAAACAAAAAACTGGTTGTTCTCTTGTCACAGTGTTTCTGTGTTGGTTATTTGAAACAAGTAATATTGAGTTCAAGTAGCTTTTGTTGTATACATTATCCAGAATACTTTTGGGGTATTTTCAATATTTTTGTTCTAATTATCATAAGTTGGCGCATCCTGAATAAATTTGCTAGAACATAGTTAGAAATGTATCCTTTTATTTCCACACACTACATTGGCGTTACCATACTGAAGCTATTGAGCAGAGTTTCTCGTACTTTGTGATTATGGGGGAGATGTATCAAACTTTTGGAGAGAGATAAAGTATCAACCAAACAGCTTCTAACTGTAATTTTACAGGCTGCATGTGAAAAATTATAGGAGCCGATTGGTTGGTACTTTGTCTCTCTCCCAGGCTTAGTACATCACCCGCTATATCTCATTACCCCCAAACTTTGAGCTGTATGATTGTGGGAGGTATGATGCCTGTGTATATGTCAAAGTCATGAAGCGGCAATGATTTCCTTTATTTTTCGTAACTGTCTGGACAAGAGGACCCAAATGTGTCATTCCAATGACTTCAAGATGGCTTTCTACATTTGTTAGTATTTCAATATTTTAAAATTAAATGCATCATTATACTGTTTTTGGGGCTATAAGCACATCTACAATTAATGAAAATAAACTCGGTCAGATACAGCTTCCTTGATCTATATTCCGTTGCAGAGTGACGGCTGTTAGTCCTTTTTACTAGCCAGTGTTACCTTTTGGGTGGTGATAGCTAGATAATTCTACTGTATATCACACCCTAAAGAGTGCACAAAAACAGGGGCTTAAGTAGAACTTTTGTAGCCCCATAGCTTCATATTGAAGGCGCTCCTGTCCAAATTGTTCTAGACACACTACTCTCAGGAGTGGTTGATCACTATTATTTCCCATAGTGGTGCCCTTGTTCACATTATGACACATTAGTGCTCCCAGTTCACAATATGCCACATTTGTAGTGCTCCCAGTTCACAATATGCCACATTGTAGTGCTCCCAGTTCACATTATGACACATTGTAGTGCTCCCAGTTCACATTATGACACACTGTAATGCCCCCAGTTCACATTATGACACACTGTAATGCCCCCAGTTCACATTATGACACACTGTAATGCCCCCAGTTCACATTATGACACACTGTAATGCCCCCAGTTCACATTTTACCATATATTATCCCAAAATCACATAAGCAGCTACTAGATTAACTAGTAGGAAATTAGTACCTTATATCTGTAGACTGTAAGCTCTCGCGAGCAGGGTCCTCTTCTCTCAAGTGCTTTGCCTTTCCTCACTTATACCATCATCTCCTCCCCACTGCCTACAGTGGTACCTTTCCCTTGGGTTTTATGACTGCTGATACAGTAATGTTCATAAATCACGTTCTGTAAGTGACTTTGTTCATACTGTTTTTGTCCGTTTTTGTGGCGCCATATAATTAAAGGATAATAAAATAATAATAATGTGAGAATAAGAAAATGTTTTTTGTGCTCTACGCATATATCAGTGACTTACCCTTTGCTGTTTTTTTGATTAGCACCTGTGGGGAGTGTGGTGAGCTCATAAAACAACATCCGTGTCAGATACTTGATACATCCGTCTACTTGGCACCCTTTCTCTGTAGATGCACACCAATTCAGGCAGAACTATAGAATGGTAGTGGATTGCATTTCGTGTATATATATATATATATATATATATATATATATATAAAGGTGTTAGGCCTGCCTCCGCTACCAGGAGTGATTGCACTCTTAAGTCTCCTGTCCCCCTAGCAATCCCACACACTAACACAGGAGGGATGGTGTGGAGGGTTTGTACAGACACAAAAAAGATTAAAAGGATGTTGCAGCTACATGTAGTAATAGTATTATTTTTTCATATTTTGCTTTTACAGATCAATAAGCATTATGAAGGTGGCGCGAGCTAAACTGAAAGAGATTGGGCCAAATGATATGGACATGAAAGAATATCAGGTTAAATTTCATACATATTTAAATAGATAGATATAAATATTTTTTGAGAAGTTTAAATTTATATACACTGTGTGTGTGTTTAAAATACAGATGTGTCCTCATACATCTAGCCTCAATGCGCCATATGGCGTGACGCCAGTTCTCCTGCGCCAAGCGTCTTTTTCACCCGAATTGCTCAGTCACAAACTGATGCAAGAATACACTGACTAATTTGGTATGTGACACGTGTATATCTGTGAGACTGAATCTGTATACGAAGCACAACAAAGCCTGGCGTAGGAAAAAGGTACGGCCTCTGCATGGTATCACTTTGTATACAGATTCAGACTCCGACGTACACTGATATACAAGTGTTGCATATCAAATTAATCAGCGTGGTCTCCAGAACTGGTTTGTTGCATCTGTTTGTGACTAAAACTGGGTACACACTAGGCTGACCCGCCGACCTATCTGACGATTTATTCACCACTCCAGCCAGTGTGTGCTATTGTGCATGGTGATCTGAGGTTTATGTGCAGCTGCTCAAACATGGAAGCCCAGTCTATGAAGCTTCCAAGGAACAGTTCTTGTGCAGATATTGCTTTCTGAGGTAGTTTGGAATTAAATTGTTGCAACCCATGATAGATGAGCGTCTTATCCGCTATATGCTTTAGGTTCCACTTTGAGATTATGTGGCCTGCCACTTCATGGCTAAGCTATTACTACACTATGGGGTCGATCCAATTGTCCGCGAAGGGTGCGAGTTGGAGTGGCCACAGCGTTAAGACAACTGCATCCCTTGCAGCCGTCTTTGAGCCCGAAATCGCCCTATGGGGCTGAGAGTACTTTTGTGCGAGTTCGGGCTGCCGTAAAGAGCGGCTTGCAACAATCACAGATAATTGGATTGACCCCTTAGATGTTTCCATTTCCCAATAACAGCTGACCATGGTAGCTGTAGCTGGGCAGAAATGTAACAATAGTAAACAGTTAACAGAGGTGACCTCTATGGTGCTGTCAAATTTAACTGACTAGTTATAAAGGGATCTCCTGACTGTGCCACATTGAAAGTCACTGAGCACCTCAGTAAATGGTTATGTTTGATAGTTCCCAAACTAGGGTCTTAAAGCACGCTAACAGTCCAGAGTTCAAGGGTATTCACGGTTGAGCACAGATGGTTAAATCAGATTCATCAAGGTAACATGCATTTAATGCACATTTAATGCATTAAGTCACGCGCTTATACATGGATAGCCTTAAAACCTGGACTGTTGGGGTTCCTTGAGGACGGAGTTCGGGAATCTGTGATCATGTCTGACTATGGCGATCACATGCACCTGTTAACAATGGTTGTGGTTGGAATGGCTGAGGACGCTAATTAAGCTGGCCATACACGCTACAATTATCGGGGCGATCCGCCCGATATCCACAGATCCGCCCCGATAATTGTAGCGTGTATGCAGGCGACTGAGAGTTAAATATTGCTCGGTCGGGCATGCCGGATTGTCCAGCATGTGCGTCCGATGCGATATTTAATAGGTAAACTGTCGGCCGCTTGGGCTGTGTATGCCCAGCCACGGCCGACAGACAGACATTTCCTGTGTTCATTCCCATGGAAGAACAGGGAAATGTCTCCTCCCCCGGGGGCGGAGCGCAGATGTCGGGCTGATACACTGAGAAATCTCAGTGTATGCCGCGGACATCTGCGGCTGGCAGGCTGCCAGATAAAATGTCTGTCGGTCTGACAGACATTTTATCTGGACCTGTATCCCAGCTTCAGAAGGCAGAAGGGGTGTTCACATACACCTGATCACCTGATTCTGAGTCGAGTGATTGTCTTTTCCTGTTACTGCGCGTGTGCGAAAATCCCTAGTGGCCCATGCGTTTCACTGTGTATGAACAGAGCCGCAGTTGCGATTGAAACACACGGTATTAGGAATGTAGTGGGAATGTGCTCATTGGTGACTGGGAGGTGGCTATTCAGACGCACAAAGATGGTCCGTTCTATGGGCGTGTCGCTGAACAAACGCGTAATGGCTCACACAGGAGGTAATGCTCAGGCGGGAAATTTGCACCAACCGTAGGCTGGTGCAAGTGCCGATGGTGCAACCAGTGATGGCGTCCAAAGCCGCACCAATCGGTATTACAGCGGCTGATAACACTCAAAGTGGGCACCTCAGCTAGCATTAGCATATTGTCACAGACGTGACTACTGCCACAGATGCTAGAGCCGCAGCAGCATTTGTGTGTGTGTCTGTGTTATACACTATACAGTATATAACTGTCAGTGTGCTGAGGACTTTTTTTCCCCTCTCAGCAGTGGCATGAAGATTACAGTCAGTTCCGTAAGGTGTCTGTTTACCTTCTGACTGGGTTGGAGCTATACCAGAATGGAAAGTAAGTGGCCGCTTTATAAAGGCTTGTTTTTATTTTGTAGATTAAATGTGCAAATAGACCCTGTGTCCTATCTGCTTTTGCTTTATAAGCCATTTAGTAGAAATGATTTTCTGACTTTGAACATACTTTGGTAGTGCAGTTCACCATCCATCCCCACAATTTAATGTATTATTGTAATAAAATAACGTTTAAGAAATTTTATATTTTACAACCTACCCTTGCTTAAGTCCATTAAGACATGAAGCACACATGCTCCATCCTCCTCCTTACCTTTATCTTTTTGTACCAAATGAAAATTATACCAAGTTCCATTTTCTACATGAATGTTAGTTGCTGCAATGCCTTCCGTATTTTCTGACACGTGATAAGGATATTGTGCAAATTAGCCATGTCTAATGTATGGGGCAGTGTTTGGGACTTCTTAGGGGTCTATAAGGTACCAGCCAATCAGCTCCTAACTGCCATTTTTCAAACACAGCCTATGACATGGCAGTTAGGAGCTGATTGGTTGGTACCTTATCACCATTCACTTGATCTCCTAACACAGCTTAGTATATAGACCCCTTAGACTTTTAATGATCCCAGTGCCACAGATAAATTCTTGTCAACACATTTCACTTATTTGCCATTACCTGACACACAGCCCGATTCAGAGATGGACAGAATTGCAGAGCCCTGTGCAATTCCATTCATCTCAAATGCAAATGCAGCAGGAGATGTCTTTAGGAAACCGACACTTTCTTGCTGCATCTGAGATCCCAGCGCTGCGACCAAGCTCACAGCCTGGAATCACTATCAGAACAATTGTGACAGATTCGTTGGCCCTTTGGCCAGGCTAAAGTAACTGAAGGTCACCGCAGCCTGACCGGGTCCTGGTGGCTTGCGAGGTCAGGAAGTCTGCGTTCATGGACGCAGACCCTGGCCTCAGCACTCCTAGATAATGGGGGCGACATGTCCCTGTTTCTGGGATCTCAGGCCTTCCCCGCACCACAACCAAATCGCTTCTGCCTGTCAGTCAGGCAGAGGCTTGGGGAAACTCCACATCTTGCTTGGGTTTGCACACATCTCCAGTTCTGAAACTGCTCCAATGGTTTTTATGTAGAAACAAACAGACTCTACAGAAGCTGTAATAACATTGACTTGTACTCTTATCAGATATCAAGAAGCCCTGACATACCTGGTGTATGCTTATCAAAGTAACAGTGCCCTTCTGAGTAGAGGAGCAAATCGGGGAGTGACTGAGAGACTGATAGAGCTGTATCGAAGAAAATGTCTTTTGGTATGTATTAATTACAAAGTATCATGCTCTATCTACTATACCCACTGTTCTATTATTATATACTAGATACGTGTGCGCACACACACACACACACACACACAGTCAGGTACATGAATATTGGGACATTGATAGAATTTTCATATTTTGGCCTCTATTCACCACCACAATGGCTTTGAAATGAAACAAACAAGATGTGCTTTAACTGCAGACTTTCAGATTTAATTTGAGGGTAATTACTTCCAAATCAGGTGAACGGTGTAGGAATTACAACGGTTTCTATATGTGCCTCCCACTTTTTAAGGGGCCAAAAGTAATGGGACTATCAACTCAAAAGCTATTTCATGGACAGGTGTGGGCTATTCCCTCGTTATTTCATTATCAATTAAGCAGGTAAAAGGTCTGGAGTTGATTCTAGGTGTGACATTTGCATTTGGACAGTTGCTGTCGACTCTCAATATGAGATCCAAAGAGCTGTCACTATCAGTGAAGCAAGCCATCATTAGGCTAAAAAATCAAAACAAACCCATCGGAGAGATAGCAAAAACATTAGGTGTGGCCAAATCAACTGTTTGGAAGATTCTTAAAAAGAAAGACCGGAGAGCTCAGCAACACCAAAAGGCCCGGAAGACCACGGAAAACAACTGTGGTGGATGACAGAAGAATTATTTCCCTGGTGAAGAAAAACCCCTTCACAACAGTTGGCCAAATCAAGAACACTCTCCAGGAGGTAGGTGTATATGTGTCAAAGTCAACAATCAAGAGAAGACTTCACAAGAGTGAATATAGAGGGTTCACCACAAGATGTAAACCATTGGTGAGCCACAAAAACAGGAAGACCAGATTAGAGTTTGCCAAACAACATCTAAAAAAGCCATTATAGTTCTGGAACAACATCCTATGGACAGATGAGACAAAGATCAACTTGTACCAGAGTGATGGGAAGAGAAGAGTATGGAGAAGGAAAGGAACTGCTCATGATCCAAAACATACCACCTCATCAATGAAGCATGGTGGTGGTAGTGTCATGGCGTGGGCATGTATGGCTGCCAATGGAACTGGTTCCCTTGTATTTATTGATGATGTGACTGCTGACAAAAGCAGCAGAATGAATTCTGAAGTGTTTCGGGCAATATTTTATGCTCATATTCAGTCAAATGCTTCAGAACTCATTGGACGGCGCTTCACAGTGCAGATGGACAATGACCCGAAACATACTGCAAAAGCAACCAAAGAGTTTTTTTAAGGCTAAAAAGTGGAATGTTATGCAATGGCCAAGTCAATCCCCTGACCTGAATCCGATTTGAGCATGCATTTCACTTGATGAAGACAAAACTGAAGGGAAAATGCCCCAAGAACAAGCAGGAACTGAAGACATTTGCAGTAGAGGCCTGGCAGAGCATCACCAGGGATGAAACCCAGCGTCTGGTGATGTCTATGCATTCCAGACTTCAGGCTGTAATTGCCTGCAAAGGATTTGCAACAAAGTATTAAAAAGTGAAAGTTAGATTTAGGATTGTTTAGTTTGTCCCATTACTTTTGGCCCTTTAAAAAGTGGGAGGCACATATAGAAACCATTTTAATTCCTACATCGTTCACCTGATTTGGATGTAATTACCCTCAAATTAAATCTGAAAGTCTGCAGTTAAATCACATCTTGTTTGTTTCATTTCAAAGCCATTGTGGTGGTGAATAGAGGCCAAAATATGAAAATTCTGTCAATGTCCCAATATTTATGCACCTGACTGTGTGTGTGTGTATATATATATATATGTATGTATATATATGTATGTGTGTGTATGTATAATATATATAAAATATATGAGCCTCTTCCATTTAGCGCTTCACCAGTGCTTCTATCACAATAATATAAGATGTGTCAGGGTTTGGCTTAGGGTCTCACACCTGGGGAGAGTAACAAGGCAGGCTTGTTCAGAGACATTGTGTTATACCTATTGTAAGTACTGTGCATATGACTATGTTTGTGGTAATATAGGTCCTACCATTGTGAGAGAAGGATTCTGTTGTGTAGTTAGTGCCCAGACAGGCTAGGATTTATCTTTATCAATTCTGTTTTTATACCGCACAATAAAAACTAGCTGCGGTTAGCTTGCATGAAAAACTTGGACAGGTGTGCTGTTTCCTGGCAGCTGTGTGCTTGGAGGTGTCAGTTGACCACAGGAGAGGGACCTCCTACCCCGATCTTATTACTCACATATATATTTTCTATATGAGAGAGTTTTTTATATATATGTATTTTGTGTGTGGCATGGTATAAAAAATATAAGAAATTAAAGTGACAATTGTGAATAATTGAGATTGTGGGATGAAATCAGAGTACACGGGGGAACCTACGCAAGCAAGGAGAGAACATACAAACTCCACAAGAGACTGTGCTGTGAGGCATTAATGCTAACCACTACTCCAACTGCTCTGCTCAAGGATTCTGTAGTTGTTGTGTAATGATAGTAGGGCACAGCAGATGTTTCCTGTTTTAGGCCATGGGGTCTTCAGACAAACCCAGAACAATAATGTAATTTTTGCATTGAGTACCCTTTTCTAGGGCAAGTACATTTTACCTAAAGACTAAGGGACAGCTACGTTTTCACTGTGGCATATGGGCTTCTTCATCTCACAGACTGCATCTCAGACATATGGTCCATTTAAGCATTTGTGTTTACAGTAGACGTGTTATTGCAATATTTCAACTTGCCACGCAAAACTGCAGTGTTTGGAAGGCAAATGAGATTAATCTACCACTGTGCAGGCTTTTTGGTGGTAAATGAGAATGTGATCATGCTTAGGGTAGAGACATAGGCCTAGTGACTCTTTCATCACTTGTTTGGGGAGCTGCCAATACTGCTGTCTGCTTGTGTACAACTTATTTTGTTTTTGTTGTGTTGCACAACAGATAGAGGAGCACATGGTGAATGCTGCTGATATAAATGCTAGTGAAGTTTCTTCTTCAGGGTCCATAGGACTCCACAGGGGAGACAATGGGGTGTAGGTAGGACTTGGAGGACTGGACACCAACAGCAAAACCTTTCAATCCCAGGATGCTCCGGTCTTTCCCCCTATACCCCGCCCACAGCCTGAGGGCAACTTCGTGTCGTTGGTGTCCGACAGGAGCTGGAGCACAGTTTTAACAGGGAGCTGCTATTAAACATCCCAAGCTTATTTTTATAATTTTATTTATTTTCATTTATTCTACTAATGAGCAGCAGCACGAGACAGTCCTTGGAACATCTCCACTGCTGCTCAATCACCCCTCCGCGGCGCCGTGACACCAGTCCTTGGCTAGGTACTCTCGGCGGGGCTCTGAGGGGGTCCTAGCTAGCAGAGGCTCCCGGATCCCAAACTGCAGCCGGGAATCAAGGGAACAGGTAAGGTGGATCCCCGCTCTTGGGCACCCACGTCTATGCGCAGTCTTACCTCCGATCTTAGGAGACAGACCGGGGGTGCTGACAATGACACCAGTTCGTCCGGGACTCCACTAGACCACCAGGGCATTACTAGCACTGGCGCAGGGCATATGTAAGGCCAGGGGACCCGGGGGTTAAAGTCAGCATAGGGGACAAGGCGCTCTCCCTGCTGCCCCTCCCCCAGCTCAGGGCGCCATTCCACTGCGGTCTTGCTGCTCCTCCCTCACTCCCCGCCCCCTCTGAGACTCACGACAGCCATTTTCTGCATTCAGGTCTCCATATCAGATGAATGGGTAAGAGAAGTGGGCTCCCACGGATATGCCATTTTCTTCCTGAGGTGACCCCTCCCAACCAGCAGTTTTTGCACAAGCAAGGCCCTGTTGCTCCAAAAGTCCATTCAATCCTTACTGCTCCCAGGAGTAATAATTCCGGTCCCCTCCGCACAGCGAGGGAAGGGCTATTATTCTACCCTTTTCTTAGTTCAGAAGCCCAACGGGTCTCATCGGCCTATCCTCAACCTCAAATCTCTGAACAAGTTTATCTGGGTGCCCAGGTTTCGTATGGAAACTCTCCACTCTATTATCCTGGCTATAGAGCCTGGGGACTTTATGGTGTCTCTGGACATTTCAGGAAGCTTACCTACATGTACCTATAGTGCCTTCTCATCAACAATATCTCCAGTTTGCTATACTACAGCAACATTAACAATTTCAGGCTCTGCCTCTTTCCCTTTTCAACGGCTCCTCGGGTCTTTACCAAGATCATGGCAGTTATTGCAGCCCATCTTCGTCAAGGGATCAGACTGCTCCCATATTTAGACAACCTCTTGCTGTTGGCCAGCTCTCCAGAAATTCTTCACTGGCATCTACAGATAACCATTGCCTGTAACCCTATGGCTGATCAACTGGAAAAAGTCTTTCTTGACACCTTCTCAAAGAATGGTACATCTGGGAGTCCTCCTGGATTCTCCGGTTCAGAGAATCTTCCTAGCAACAGACAAAATCTTGGTATTACAGCATCGGGTGTGCAGACTACTACACAGTCGCCGAGTGTCAATTAACTCTGCAATGCTGACCCTGGGATCCATGGTGTCCACCTTCAACATGGTGCAGTTTGCTCAGTTTAACTCCAGGCCCCTACAACACCTGATCCTCTCCAGGTGGAATGGGCTGCCTCCTCTGCTCAGATCCCAGATGACGAGCCTCTCCTCGGAGGTTCACCTGTCCCATGCCTGGTGGCTACAGACGTCCCACTTGAACAAGGGATGCCCCTTTTGGATCCCAGATTGGGTACTCCTAACAAGCCTCCGTGGATGGGACACGGTGACCTGCCAGCACTCCTTCCAGGGCCTCTGGACTCCGGTCGAGGCGGTCTTACCAATCAATGTCCTAGAACTCCTAGCCATCTACAGAGCTCTCACTCTGGCTCAGGACTTCCTTCAGAGCAGGCCAGTGCAAGTACAGTCTGACAACGCCACGGCAGTGGCCTACCTCAATCACCAAGTAGGAACTCGAAGTCAAGCAGCAATGGCAGAAGTGTCCCGCATTCTCACATGGACCGAACGCCTTCTCCCAGCCATCTCCGCAGTGTTCATCCCAGGAATTCTCAATTAGGAACCAGACTTCCTAAGCCGTCACGACGTGCATGCAGGAGAGTGGTCTCTACATTCAGAAGTATTTCAGCTTCTGATGGACAGATGGGGTCTACCAGATGTGGATCTCATGGCCTCAAGACACAACCACAAACTTCCAGTGTATGGAGCCAGGGCAGGGGACCCCAACGCAGCCTTTGTGGACGCATTATCTGTGAGGTGGACCTTCCATTTGGCGTACCTCTTCCCTCCAATATTCCTTCTTCCTCGAGTTCTTCAGATGTTCAAACAGAAAGGGGACACAGTCCTGTTGGTAGCTCCGGCTTGACCCAGATGCCATTGGTACTCTGACCTTCAAAGTCTCTCCATAGACGTTCCTCTTTAACTTCCTCTATGACCAGACCTGTTGTCTCAGGGTCCATGTCTACATCCGGGCCTGACCCATCTGTCTTTAACGGTTTGGCTCTTGAGACATCCCTCCTAAAGTCTAAGGGATTTTCTAGCTCTGTGGTCCAGACCATGATCAGAGCTCATAAGCCGGCCTCTGCCAGGATTTATTACTGAGTATGGAATACATATTTCCAGTGGTGTGCCCCTAGAAATGATGACTCTCAGGTTTTTAAGGTTTCTAGAATACTTGCCTGCCTTCAGGCTGGATTGTATCTTGGACTCCACCGGGCATCTCTGAAAGTGCACGTCTCTGCTCTGTCCACCTGGTTCCAGTGCAGAATTGCTCCTCTACTGGATGTTCACATCTTCCTACAGGGTGTGTTACGTATACAACCTCCCTTTGTCCCTCCTGTGGTTCGTGGGATTTGTCACTGGTTCTCCACGTACTTCAGGAACCTCCATTCAAACCCTTGGAATCAGTGGATGTCAAGTGGCTCACTGCAAAGACTGTTTCTTCTGGCTATAGCATCTGTTTGTAGGGTATCGAATTTAGGGGCGCTTTCGTGTTGCCCCCGCTTTTTTAATGTTTCTTCAGGACAGAGCAGTTCTTAGAACACGCCCAGGCTTCCTTCCCAAATTGGTTTCTCGTTTCCACATTAATGAGGAAATTGTGATTCCGGCCTTTCAATCACCAAACCTCTCGGCAGCTGAGGCTTCTTTGGATGTGGTCCATGCTCTGAAGGTCTAAGTGGACCGCACTACTTTCATCAGGAAATCAGACTCCCTCTTCATCTTATATGGATTCCACAAGAAGGGGTGGCCAGCTAACAAACAGACTCTGGCCAGATGGATTCGCATCACTATCTCACAGGCTTACATGCAGGCTGGGCTTCCCGTGCCAGTTACAGTATCTGCTCATTCTACTCGCTCTGAGGGTCCCTCGTGGGCAGCCTCTGCTGAACAACTATGCAAGGTGGCAACGTGGTGTTCTGTCCACACCTTTCTTAGGTTCTATGCCTGTGATACATTTGCGCATCAGGATGCTTCCTTCAGGTGCTGGGTTCTCCTCTCAGCTCAGGAGCGTCCCCGACCTTGAACAACTGCTTTGGGATATCCCTATTGTCTCCCCTGTGGAGCCCTATGGACCCTGAAGAATAAAAGGAGAGTTATGGTAAAAGTTACCCTTGTTGACTCTTTCGTCGAAGTCCATAGGGTCCACAGGGCACCCGCCCTGACACACCTGGCTTCTATGGGTGTCTTCTCTTGGTCATTTGTTTCCTTCTCTGTGAGAGAGTGTGATTCTTCAGTGTACTAGTCTTCCTTCTCTCCTATCCTGCTCCTGCCTTGGACTTGTTAATAAAACTGAGTTGCCCTCAGTCTGTGGGTGGGGGTATAGGGCGAAGGACTGGAGCATCCTTGGATTGAAAATCTTTGCTGTTGGTGTCCGGTCCTCCAAGTCCCACCTTACATTCCATTGTCTACCATGTGGACCCTATGGACTTCGAAGAAAGAGAATTAACAAAGGTAAGTTTTACTATAACACTCCTTTTTTCTTTAATAAGAGCAGTCAGACACTGATTATACTGTTGCCAATCATTAACCCTTTATTTTTTCCCCCAACTAAAAGGATTTAAATAATATGGCTGCCTGCATGTTTGAGAGCCAGGATGAGGAGCAGGTGTCTGAAGGAATCAGCATAATGAACGACCTAATCATCCCTTGCATGCATCTGATCTTCAACAACAAGATCTCAGAGGAAGACATGGCTGCTATTGAGGAAATGCGGGGTCGCTGGTGCTTGTACCTCGGTCAAGATATAGATGGTGAGTTGGTTCACTGCTGGCTTTCACCTCAAGTGTACACAAAGGGGCATTGTCTGACTTGCATGAAATATTATGCTAGCGGGCATGACTTTATTTGCTGCAAGCCTGAATGTTTTTTGTTTGCTTTTTAATTCCTCTAAATGAATGCATACACTGAGCATAACATACATAATACCCTCAGCATAACATACATAATACCCTCAGCATAACATACATAATACCCTCAGCATAACATACATAATACCCTCAGCATAACATACATAATACCCTCAGCATAACATACATAATACCCTCAGCATAACATACATAATACCCTCAGCATAACATACATAATACCCTCAGCATAACATACATAATACCCTCAGCATAACATACATAATACCCTCAGCATAACATACTGTAGCACATCACACCTAGCAAGTGTCTGCACAACATGTTTATAATATTGCTTGGCTAGGGATTATGTAACCTTTATGCTTCAGTCGCGCCAAATAGCCCCTCTCGATGCTCCAGATCCTGTGCCGCTCAGCCACTCCGAGTGTTTTTTTTTTTGATCAAAATATGCATCTTATTCAATTAAGCCATTGCTAGATTGCACTGATCAATGGGATGTGCGACATTTGTACATCTGTGTGCGAATGTGTCTGAATCTGTGTAAAAAAAAAAAAAAAAAACCTCAGATGCAGCGACCGCGGTTTCATCTGCGACTTTGTACGTGTGTAAAACCAATTCCTGTGCCGTTAAAGTCTCAGCCCGGCGTCTCATGTGCACTGTGACTTGTGTTTCTCTGTGTCTGTGATGCCAAATTTTAAGAAAAACACAATAAGCTGCACCTCTCGCAGCTTCTCAATCGTGTTGGGCGTCTCACACAGTGTGGCATATGAACGCCCAGTAAGTGAGTACACGTCTGTATATTGCAAACATAGGGCCTGATTCAGACCCACTCGCGAGCGGCTGTCCGCTCGCAAGTGGGTCGATGTTATGGACTGAGCATGCGCACGACGGAGGGAGCTCCGTCATGCGCATGCGCCAGACGCGACGAGCGAAGGAAAGTCCTTCGCTCGTTGTGTCCGATCAAAGGGGGCGTGCTGTCAATGTTGATTGACAGCACGCCCCCTTTGGTGGGCGTGCCGGGGGCACGCCCACCACGGGAACGCCTCCCATCAGAAGCTGGCCCACTGACATCACTAGTGATGTCAGGGGAGTGATTTTGGCTCTGATAGAGCCAAAATCACTCCGGAGCTTGCGGTTGAAAACCCCTGCTTGATATTACCACAATGATTGTTAGTCAGATATGTCTGACCAGGAAATAGAGCACGATACTGCACCCATTTTTGCTATCCTGCAAGTCATGTGTTGCAGGTATGAGTACGGAGGATTTGACCCAGGAAGGGTTATGTATTAGGTGCCATCAGGTGCTGGGCCCCTTACAGGACCTCCTTTGGCAGTTTGTTTCTCAAGACCCTTGCCTCCATTGCGGATCGCCTGCTGGCCCCCATAGTTGTAACCCACTTGGGATTACTTCAACATGCTACCTTTCCCTCTTAGGGTATCTCGCAGTTCTTGCGGTCTACCCCTGTGACACAGACTATCGATCCCTACCAGGGTTTTTCACAGTACTTGCAATTCCCTCAGGTACCACAACAGTCTGTTGTTTCCCTTGCAGGGATTACCACAACAGCCACCCTGGGTGGATGTCGTTTCTAAGAAACACAAGATGGCGTAATAAATGCCCTGTGGTTACTTCCCAGTCTGCACTGCTGTCTAACACAGTTCGTCAGCCAAGCATGACCTGGATGATGTATCGGACTCCTGTCCCTTTCACACGAGGGGGAGCCTAAATCAAGTAGTATTATCCCTGCTTGGGTGCTGGCGGTCAAGTCCCTTCTAGTTATAGAGGATGTCGAACCTGCACTTAAATCAAATCACCGTCAATTTAAGCATTAAAGTGTCTTTGGCTGTTTTCCCCCTCTCTGACCAGCGGGTGGATCACATGGCAGGGGTCTGGCAATCTCCAGATATGAGACCAAACGCTTTTGTGATACCTCTTATTTCCCATTCCCTGAGGGTCATTGCGAGTAATAGGAATTACCTCCTGCGGTGGATTCTCATGTTACTCATCTGATTAAGAGCGCTATTACACCTCCCATCCTTGCTCTGACGTATTCTACGGATACTTAGGTGGTAACTTGGCCTGAAATCTATATACTTGCTTTCAGGGGCTGTTGCCCATCCAACCATGGCTATCGCATGGGTGGCTAATGCTATTGAGTGCTGGGCCAATGTATTTGTAGACCTTTTTTCTTCAAAAACTTCTGGGGATCAGATGTCTTTTGCTGCTCACATTCAAAATGCAGTTTCATATGTTGGAGTAACAACATTGGATGCCAGTCTCCTAACTTTCAGGGTTTCGGCTGCGACTGTATCCACTGCCATACCCTATGGCTGTGCTCATAGAAGGCAGAGGTGAACTCCAAGATAGGCCTTTAAAATGGATTACCCTATATTGGGGAAATCTTGTTTGGTCCTTGACAAGATTGTAGCAATGTTGGCAGTATCACAAATGGCAAATTTTCGTCTTCAGCTACTCCTACTGCAAGGCCTCGGACTAAATCTGTTAAGTCTTTGTCCTCAGGGTCAGCCTAAAAACCAGTCATTTCGTAGGCTGTCGTTCTCCACGAGGGCCACCATACCCGGAACCAAGCAGACCTGGAACTCCAGACGTCCTGCTCCTACACCTGAGGATAAACTTTTAGCCTGACGGGACAGGCCTTCATCTGGGGGATCCCAGAGGGAGATACCGTCTTTTTCAGTTCGCCCAGTGCTGGTGTCAAGTTACCACGGATGCTTGGGTAAGAGATGGGGTCTCTCACGGGTACGCCCTCTCATTGCTCAGACGCCCGACCACCACATGTTTTGCTACACAGGCCCTTCTTCAGACCCGAACAAGGCCTTACAAATCCAGAAAGCTATACAGTCCTTGCGGTAGGCAGGGGTAATTATGCCAGCCCCACTATCTCAGCGAGGGACTGGTGGTTTTTTTACTTTTCTTTCTGGTTCAGGGCCGAATGGTTCTCATTGACCTATCCTCAACCTCAACCAATTTCTGAAAGGTGACTAGGTTCAGGAAGGAGCACCTACGCTCCATCATCCGAGCTATGGAACCTGGGGACTTATGGTATCGCTGGATATTCCGGACACGTACCTACATGGTACCTATTTAGCCCTATAAATAGCGTTATCTCAGGTTTGCTGTAACACAGCAACTCTTCCAATTTCAGTTTCTGTCCTTTGGACTGTCCACAGGCCCACCGGAGCTTACCAGATTTATGGCTTTTATGACAGGAGCAGTCTGATACTCTGAGCAGGTGGGCTGTCTCTGGACGGCCTCCGGCTCTTAGCAAGATTATCCAGAGTACTTCAAAGCCATTTCCAGTTAACCATTGCCCTCCTTCACAAGCACAAATGGTTAATCAATTGAGAAAAAGTCCTTCCTGAATCCCTCACAGGGTATGATTCATATAGGATCCTGCTGGATTCTCAGAATCGGAGAATCCTTCTGACATCAGACAAGATCTCCACTCTTCAACAACGAGTGTGCAGATGTCGCCACAATAGACAAATGTCCTTACATTCAGTAATGCAGCTTCTGGACTCCAGGGTGTCTACCTTCGGAATGGTGGAATATGCTCAGTTTCATTCCAGGCTTTGGCAAAAACTGATCCTCTACAGGTGGAACGGATTTCTCAATCGGATCAATGTTCAGACAATGATGCTCTCTCCGGAGGTGCGCCTGTCTCTATCTGGGTCTAACCAAGGGTCGCCCCTTTTTGGATCCCGGACTGGGTAATCCTTACAATGGACCCCAGTCTCTGGTGCTGGGGCGCAGTGACCGGTCCGCACTCCTTTCAGGGCCAATGGACATCTGTCACTTCTACTCTGCCAATCAACTTTTTGGAAACTTGAGTTGTCTTAAGGCCATCACTCTCTGGCCTAATACATGCTTTGCAGTAAACCTGTAATGGTTCAGTCCGATAAGGTCACAACAGTGGCTTACATCCAGGAGACTCTCTGAGTTGGGCAGCTATGACAGAAGTGTCACACATTCTGACATGGACTAAGGGTCACCTCCCGGCCATCTCTGCAGTGCTCATCACGGGAGTTCTCCATTGGGGAGCGGACTTCCTCAGCCGGCTCGACGTGCATCCCGGGGCTTCACCGTGAGATGTTTCAACTCCTAGTGAGCAGATGGGGCCTCCCAGAGGTGGTCCTCATGGCCTCCTGACACTATTACACTGCCGGTGTTAGGGTTCAGAACTAAAGATACCGAAGCAACCTTCGGTGACGCGTTGTCAGTGAGGTGGACCTTCCAATTTGCGTATCTGTTTCCTCTGGTCTCCCTTTTTCCTCGAGTTCTTCGGAAGTTCGATCGGGACAGAGGTACTGTACTGCTGGTGGCTAGAACTTGACCCAGACGTCACTGGTACTTAGATTTGCGGAGTCTCTTCATCGACACTCCGTTCCTGCTGCCTCAATGTCAGGACCTGTTGTCTCAGGGTCCTTGCTTTTCCCTGGACCTGGATCTTCTGTCTTTGACTTCGTCCCTACTGTGGTCCAAAGGATTCTCTGGCTTTGTCATAATCGGGATGCTTAGAGTGCGTAAACCAGCTTCGGATGGGATCATACCTATTTCTTATGGTATCGTACCAGTAGCTACGATCCTCAAGTGTTTAGGATTTCCAGAGTTCTGGCATTCCTTACAGCTGGATGGGGTCTAACTCTCCGCCTGGCCTCCCTGAATGTGCAGGTTTTTGCACTTTCAGTATAGTTCGCACGTTGAATTGCTCCACTACCGAGTATCCAGGCCTTCCTTCAGTGTGTCCACTGGATTCTAGCTCCCTTTATCCCCCTAGGGGCTCCTTGGGATTTGGCAGTAGTTCTTTGTTTTCTCCAGGGGCCTCCATTTGAACCACTGGTTTTGATAGCCCTTACGTGGTTTATAGCTTAGACTCTTTCTTATGGCGTTTGCATCTGCCAGGAGAGTGTCGGAATTGGGAGTGTTCTCAGGTGGCTCCCTTTTCTGGAGTTTTCACCTAGGCAGGGTTGTGTGTCACACTCGCCCCGGGGTTTCTTCCTACAGTGGTTTTAAGTTCCATATTATTCAGGATCTTCTTGTACCAACATTTCAGTCTCCAGTCCTCTCGGCTGGTGGGGCTTCCTTGACTGTGGTCCGGCCTCTCAGGATTTACGTGGTCCGTCCAAGTTCCTTCTGGAAGTCAGACTCATTATTTGTGCTTCTATGGATTTCACAGGAAAGGATGGCTGGCCAATAATCACACATTGGCTAGATGGCTTCGTATGACTATATCAGGGGCCTTTCTGTTTTGGTTTCTGTTGATGCTTATTCTACTTCGGCTGTGGGCCCCTCGTAGGCGGCTCGCTGTGGCTCCTCGGCTGTTCAGCCTTGCAAGGTGGCCACGTGGTCTTCTGTCCAGTCCTTTCTAAGGTTCTCTGCATTGGATTCCTTTGCCTCTCAGGATGCTTCCTTTGGGCGACTGATTCTCCTCTCAGCGCAGGAGCATCCCCACTCTTAAAAGGACTGCTTTGGGACATCCCCAAGGTCAACCCTGTGGACCCCCTATGGACCCTGAAGAAGAAAATGAGATATGCTAAGAACTTACCTTTATCTCTTTCTTCGAAGTCCATAGGGTCCACAGGGCACCCACCCTGACGCACGTGGCTTCATATGGGCTGTGTTACTGGTCACCAGTTTCCCATCTCCTTCTCTGTGAGTATGGTTCTTGAGTGTTCCAGTCTTCTCTCTTTCTTTCCTCCTCCGGCCTTTGGCTACTTCCAAATTGAGGTGCCTCTGGCTTGGGGGCGGGGTTATAGGGAGAGTGGACCCAGTGCATTCTGGGAGCTGAAAGCTTTTAACTGCGTGATGCCCAGATTTGGTTCCCAACCTATACCCCAAGGTCAACCCTGTGGACCCTATGGCCTTCGAAGAAAGAGATAACAAAGGTAAGTTCTTACCATATCTTTCATTTTAGCTTATGATATTTCACTATAATGTAATGTGCTTTGTATATTTTGGTTTTTTAAGTTTTAAATTACAGTAAAGGTTCTTTTTTAAAGGTTATTTTTTGGATTTGCAGAATACATAAACATTGTGATGTAAGTAGGAATAAGATACCCTCACCCATCCCGTTTGTTCACTTGTTTACTTGAGAAGCATTTATTTTTTGTCATATTCCAAAATCAAGCATTTGTAGACAGCCCACCCCTTCCTCTAAACATGCTGCATTTTCCTACGATCGCCCTACTACAAGTCCTATATTACAGAGGAAATACCCACATTCTAATGTATAGTGGGGGTATCTCCCCAATATATGCCTGGAAATGGTGATATGTCTGTGCATTGTATGACTGCTGGTGAGCGGTAACTGTGTAGCACGTGGATGGCTGGTACAGTCGCCAACTATTTATGGTGCAGTGATCTCTCCCTCCCCTAAAGCCCTCCCCTCCATCCTATCCACCTACCTATGAAGTGAGTCCTATACAGATCCTCCTGCAACTTCCAAATCACAATGCCCTATTGATCCAAGGCTGTGAGTGACCACGGAAACAGAATGCCATAGAAGAATCGGGAAGAGGCGTCATTGGTTCAATCTGACCTTTGACCTTCGAGGTATAAATGGCTGATGCGCGTGTACTGACTTTAGATAGAAGCCACTTATTGAATTCTTATAATCTGTCACTCTATCAGAAGCTTCCACACACAGCCCTCAATGTGAAAGTATTTTAAATGTAAAGCATGCATCTGTGTATTAGAATAACGCATAGATATGTGGATCACTTCATCCATGCACCCTAACCTCCATTAACGTGTCTCTAGCACATCTGTAACATCATCAGCACATTTTAATTTTTGTAAAAGACTTGCACATCAGGTCACGGATACAGAGTTGATACAGTCCATCCTACCTGGAGATCAGATATAGGTCATTCACCTATATGCATCAGCATCCCAGGAATTCTAAGACAATAGAAGGTTTGAAATCTGCTATAGTTTCCCTATATTCGTCTAAGTTGTGATTAAACCAGCATAGAACATAACAAGGCTGGTGGAGACAAAAGTTTGACCTTTGCTTGTTTGACTTTCACGCAGCATCATTTCCCTCCACCATCACCCCTTTTTAAGCTGCACGAGCAGTTGACGCAGTAATAACCCGTGTCACTTTTAACATCCCTGCATATTTATTGACTGGCGGCCCCCACTCCTCTCTTCCTAAGGAAGATTAAAGCATAACGATTTCAGTTTATGGCACATTAGAATACACATTGTCCCTCCAAGCCCGTGCGAAGCGAGATTAATGGGCTGTCAGAAATCTGTCTCTGCCGGCAATGAATTCCAGACATAAGAGTCTCAGGCATGCTGGGTAGGATACAAATTAGCACTGAGCAGTACTTATTAGACAGTGAAGAATTCATATGTATTATTTTATTGTTGGACTATGCCAGTTACATTCACAGCACCCCTACACAATGCATACAGGAAAATCAGCATGTTTATTGCTAGACAATGTAATACGTGTACTTCTAATCTTTAAATAGTAATGTATTACGATGTAGCAGAAAAATGACTTCAAGTTCAAAATACATTTTCCCGGTGACACCCAACAAAAATGAGACTGTTATGCATTAAATTGTACTAGATGCACGAAACACCCACCCTCTCCCAATTAATTTCCTTTTAAGGTCACATCATCATTAAAATTGTTTAAATTAACCTCTAAAAAGCAGCGTTCATTCAGTTTTGCAGTCTTAGAGGCTGATTCAGTCGTGGGCAATGTGCCGCCTTCGGCTCCATACATAAGTGGACGTTATGGTATCCCCAAACATCTACATTTCTTCTATGCGAGGAAAACCGGGCAATATTAGTTGACTTTGTGCCGTTCCAGAGTGGTACATCACGGCCATAGTCAACAATTCAGCTGCTCCCTTCATTTTTACAGTTTAACTGTTGAAGTTGCAGCTGTGTTTTTTACTGTTTATCTGCATTGGTCTCTTTGAACTGTCACTTTCTCTGCGCTACAAACAGGTACTTTGTAGTATAGCTAATTAAATGCTAATATGTTCTGTAGCCGGAGACCAGCCATGTGAGTGAATAGTGCAACTGATGTTCCAGAGAAAATCCTTATTTAAAAAGTTGGGGACACACCTGCATATAAATTCTGCAGGTCCGATAAACGCTGTATCCCAAAAGAGTGATTACCGGATCAGTGTGCACACTGAGCAATTTATAGCTTAGTGTATATATCCATCAGATGTGTTCAACAGTATCGGGGGGTCGGGAACGAGATAGCATGTGCGGCATATCAGATCCTGACCTCCCAATCTCATCGTTGCAGGAGCATTTATCGGCTAACTCTCCTGCTTACATGCTATACAATTATCAGCTGATCTGCTCATTAATTGTATAGTGTGTACCCGGCGCTACACTTTATTTTAGTAACCGATAAAAGGACAGCAACCTTCATTCAAATATGTATTTTAAAATTGAATACATCCTAAAAT
This sequence comes from Taudactylus pleione, assembly GCA_031769625.1. Taxonomy (NCBI): domain Eukaryota; kingdom Metazoa; phylum Chordata; class Amphibia; order Anura; family Myobatrachidae; genus Taudactylus; species Taudactylus pleione. Next base: position 4,310,020 of record JAUIMM010000320.1, on the reverse strand, counting down.
TGCATACTGTATAATTCCTTAAAGTTATTTCTTTCCACTGTAACACAGAGAATCTGCAGCTAAAACTTGGACAGTTTCTTCCACGACTTCTGGACTGTTCCAGTGATGTCATCGTATTAAAGGAGCCCCCAAAGATCCGGCCTCACTCCCCATATGACCTGTGCAATCGCTTTACAGCCATTATGGAGTCCATCCATAGTGCTTCCACTGTGACTGTGACCTAGAACAGGCCAGACTATCCTCGAGGTCATCAAATGAAATCACTACAAACTGACAGACCAGGTCACGCTGCCTCGTGTCTTGCACACAGCATATTTTTATTTTAAAGCCATAAAAACAAATTGGAAGAAGCCACTGATGCCTTAGGAAGAGCTGTGAATTAACACAAAGAAGACAACACTGGACTTTGGGAGAGAAACTCGTCACAACTGTTTTGGGCAGCACTAAAATACTATATGTGTATAAAAATAAACATGCTTAGTAACACACTGGAGTTAGGCGTTATTGTTTAATTTCTGCTGTTGATAGATTTTTTTTTCTCTTCATTTGTGTTGCTTTATACTAGTTTTCACTGATTTTATTTTTTTTTTTTTAGATTTAGTTTTTTTTATGTTTTTTATTTTACGGTTATCAAATGCATCATTCTCCGTCAGTGATTATAAAAATATATGGTACAACGTTCTTTGCCCTATATAAGATGGCAGTGAAGCCACTGTGGTGGTATTATTTGTATGCAGGCATAATAAGTGTTATATATCCGTATAATGTGTCCATCACAAAAGAATGTGATATGAACTTATTACATAAACCTTAAGCACCTTTAATTTAATGCGCCCAAAACATGGCTTCACAGGAGGGTAATAGTAAGGAGCGCTTTCCTTCCGCAGATAAAGACGAGCAAACGAGCCAGTTTACCTTTTCAGATTACTCTGCCTTAAATAACTCCAGCATCCATATCTCTTGCCAAGCAACTGACAGAAAGTGACTGGGTAATGGAGAATTTTTAGCCTGTGGGTGTGGGTTTTTCTCAACAATCACATAAGCAGCTGCACGATTCCGTTTCAGCAGGAAAGAGCGGGTGGGGGAAATGTCTAGTGTAAAAGCCAAACACCATTGGGATTTGGCAAGTGAGGGATCTTGGCTTGCTTATTTTAGGAACTGAGAGAACAAGAGAATATAAGGGAAATTTGACACTGGCATAAACAATGTTCACCCATTACCAGGAGCAGAAAATAAAACTGGGACTTTTTTTCTTTCTTCTTAATTGCTTTTTACTCTTTTGTAAATACTTCCATTTCTGTTTTTAGAGATGTGGGTGCAAGCTCCATGAAATATATAAAACAGTATTGCCGTGCCTTGAAAAATGCACATGTGTTTTTGCCAATGTTGACACCAGCTGTGCCAAAACCAGTCGCCTAAAATGCACACGTGTGAGCCGTACAGAGCTCTACCTCTGTTGCTCCTAATACGGGTGACACTTTTTCTGAAGTTGTGTGACATTATGATTGACAAGAAGTGCATTCTGTTTGTTAATTGTGTTTTTTTTATGTGCAATAAAATATTTATGTTTTTATCTTAGTGTGTGTGTCCTTTGGAGCTGGTAAGCTTGGTACATTTACATAGATCATTCCTCCGTGGTCCGATGTCATTCTCTTGGCATGTAGTCGCAAATAACTTATGGTAAAATTATACTCTTTCTCACTCCCTCTCCCTTTCCCGTCTTTGGATAAATTCATCTATGTGGACCAGGGAGTTTATTATTCAGCTATTAGCCCCATTCTAAATATAATAACACTGCACAACAATGAAAATGTTTCCGATGTGAAAATAGTTACTTCTAATTGATTTCAGCATGCAAAGAATGAATATGACATTTAAAACTCTCAGCTCTGAGTTCCGAGATATAGCCCATTTATGACGATGTAGGGGTATTCCTAGTGAAGTGGGCAGAATGAAGAGAATCTTACCAGCAATCTGCGTTCCGCGCAGAGGGGGCGAGGCCTAATGACCCAATTAAATTAATCATTAATTGGCCCCTCCCCTATTCAAATATATGCGATTCATGGGATTACCCACACAAGATAACTGTGGTGCACTGAGTGACAAGCATAGTGAGCGATTCCACCAAGACATTTCAGCAATGGAACAAAGATATCGGGGTAGGTGAATCACTACTGTTGGACAGTGACAAGAGATGCCCCAGAAGAGGAGTACAAGCGACAAGCAAAGACAAAGCACCCCATGAATAGGCCACTATATTAGATAGTACTTTTGTATGCTGTATGTTTGTTTCGTATGCTGTATGTTTGTTTCGTTTTGTGTTCTTATTTCTGATGATTGAATTAAAACAACTGTTATTTATTTTCAATCAAGAAAATAACAGATTATTTTAAAATAGCTTTTCACTATGACTACTTGCACTATACTGTATGTACATTAGTAATATAGTGTAGCTCAAAAAATAGAGCTAGTAAAAACATTCTGAAATCATTTTAGTTTTTCTTGACCTCAAATTAGTAATGTATGACTATTTTTAGAAAGGAAACAAATTAAAAGTATTTGTTGGACAGTGTAATTGGTTATATACATTATATAACAGAAGGGCAGGCATACACAGTCCTTTGTCTTCCACTGAATCTAACAGAAGTGTACTGTAAGGTTTTTTGGGGGAAGGATCTTGTGCCTGTTCACACTGTGCATGCTCGGATCTGCGGGTGATAAGTACACAACTCCGATGCACTGCCACATGCCGCTGAAGGGGCATATATGGGTTGCACTGGGGCATTTGAACAGAATAAGTCTAGCCAGGTTGTGTAGTCAGCAATGCGAATATCTGCATTTTTTTTCATGAATGAGATGCAGGAGCAATTACTGCTGACGTGCGTTTTAACTCTGCGTCAACTCTGGGATCCATGACCATGTACAATACCGCCAAACTACATTTTATTGTCAATTTTAGACTAGTTTTTGCTATATTTGCTTTTTGTTCTTTATACAGATTTGTCCACATACATTTTACCCCCATGCACTGTAAGTCATGTTAAATATAACGGGTGAGCGCCGTACGACGCCGAGCTTGTTTTCATGCAACTTTGTACGTTCAAATGCCTATTATTTGCAAAGTGATGTAAATAGGATGCACAAGCAGCTTCTGCTGATTAAAATGATATGCGGCATGCCTATATTCTGTATGCAGCGGTGGGTGTATGTGCATGCAAAATGCTATGTTACAGTGTCAGCCAGACAATGCAACGTAGCATTTCACATGCAGATACACCCGAAGCTGCACACAGAATATAGGCATGCCGCATATCATTTTAATCAGCAGAAGCTGCTTGTGCATCCTATTTGCATCATTTTACAAATAAGACATATTTAAAGTTAAAAATCACACAGAAAGATGCTCAGGAGCTACAGAGTCACGGCATGGAGCGACTAAAACCGCTGTTTAATGCGCAAGGACGTAAGATGTATGTTGACACATCTGAATGTAGTTATTTTCTATGTTCATGCAGAGTTGGATGCAAATAAAATAGTGTGTTTTCTTGAGGGTCCATAGGGATCCACAGGGATGCCTTGGGGTTTAGGTGGAGGTTACGCCAGACACCAGACAGTTAAAGCTGTTGTCTCCCAAGAGGCACTGGTTCTTCCCCCCCCTATACCCCGCCCCTAAGCCAGAGACACTTCAGTTTGACCTGGTGTCTGGCAGGAGTCAAACCGCCATTGTAGACAGTGGTCTGCATCAGGCAGCCCATAAGCTTTATTTCTTTAATTTATTATTTTTTATTCATTTGACAAGCTGAGTGTTCAGCATCAGACTGTCTATGACACGTCTGTGCTGACACTCCATCACCCCTCCGGGCGTCGCAACTCCAGTTCCATCTGGTACTCTTGACGGGCTCCCTGGGGACCTTGCTAGCCGGCCCTGCAGGATGACTATTGACTGGAACACGGGACAGGTAAAGCTGGTTGCCGCTTGCGGTAACCTGCACGGGGGGCAGTCTTTTCTCCGGTCTCAGGGGATAGACCGGAGGACGCTGAGTGTGTACACCGGGGAAGTCCGCGTGCTTCACTAAGACCTAGGGTACATATGGTATGGGAAACCAGCATCCCTGGGGTCAATAATCAGCCAGGGGAGGCCAGCTTTCCCTGTTTAAGCAGCCTCTCCCCCAGCTCAGGGCACCATTCCGCAAAGGTCTACACTGCTCTGAGCTGCATTTACTCTACGGTCACGCCCCCTTATATATCCGGCGGCCATCTTCTCCTAGGCTCAGCCACAGCTCTCTGGGATCGCAGGGTCCGGGTCCCCCTTACATACTTCTCCCTGGAGCCAGATTATGTAGCGCTATAGCCTACCAGACATTAGTGTCTGAGTAGTTGAATATAGTGCCAATTGTGCAGTTATTTTTCTGCATTGTATGCGATCTGCTAGCACTTTGGGTCTGTTTGATATTTCCTATACTGTCAAACTTTGCCTATCACTTTCTTTCTCTCTGAGTCCCTTACAATACTGGTGTATTCAGGGGCCATATATGCTTCATTTCTCACTAGCGTTGTGAAGTTTTCAAATACTGGGGCAGTTGCACTATACATAGTGCCATAAACGTGCTACAGTTCTACAGCTTTAAACAAGCTTAAACTAGTTATTTACTTTACTAACCTCCCTTGTTTTAAAACACAATGGTGATATTCTGCTATTTTACTCTGCAATATGTCTCAAACAGGCAAGAGTACCAGAATAGCTGCTGCACTAATATTACTCTCATGTAAGTCATGTGCTGCAGGATTGGATGAGGAAGATTTAATCCAAGAGGGACTTTGTTCCATTTGTTATAACACACCTGGCCCATCTGCTCCCCCAGCCCCTGTCCAAGAGCCCCCCTGGGCTTTCTTTACTCAGGTGCTGTATTCCCTTGTGGACCGCCTAACAGTCCCGGCAGTAATGACTCCTTTGGGGTTGCCACAGCAGCTTCAGGCTGTAATTCCCCCTATGGGGTTGCCACAGCAGGTACAGGCTATACCAGTACCTCCTCTGCCCGCTACCATGGAAAAGATGGTATCCACGGCTGTTAAATATATATTACAGGGTGATAAATCCATATCCAGTAAAAATAAATGTCCCCTGGTTTCCTCTAAGTCTACACTTCATTCAGATTCTGAGGTGTCCTCTGACGAGGCTGGAGAGGCGGATTTGTCTACTACTGAATCTCCCTCAGGGAAGGAGGAACTACAGGCAAAGATTAATATCCCTGCCCTAGTACGAGCGGTTAGAGATATACTTCACCTAGAAGATGCTGAACCCACTCCAAAGTCTAAGCACCCTCTGTTACAGAAACAAAAGATTAACTCTACAGAGTTTCCTGTTTCTGATCAGCTAGTTAAACATGTGATGGCTGCCTGGCAGACGCCCGGTAAAAGTTTCAAGAGACTGACCCATTGGTATTCTTTTTCAGCTGATCATTGTACGAAGTGGGAGACCCCCCCTGTGGACTCTCATATCACATAGTTGATCAAAAGTTCTACCTTGCCTATTCAGTCAGCTTCCTCGCTGAAGGATCCCACAGATAAAAAGCTAGAAGCTGTTCTGAAATGTATGTATTCCTTTTCAGGAGCTTCTGCTCGCCCATCCATGGCTATTGCCTGGGTGGCCAAAGCAATTGAAGGCTGGACAGATGCCCTTGAGGAGCTCCTCCCTGAGGACGCCTCTCAGGACAGGATTTCATTTGTGGCTCACAATAGAGATAAGGCCTCCTCCATAGGGTATGTTACGCTTGATGTGTCTTTTAACCTCCAGAATATCGTACATGTTAGTGTCTGCCCGTCGCTCTGTGTGTGGCTGTGGTCCTGGAAGGCGGATGCAGACTCTAAAAAAAAAAAAAAAGCCCTAGAATCACTTCCTTGCAATGGGGATATTCTTTTTGGCCCTAATTTGGACAAGATTGTCGCTTCTTGGGTGGCCTCTAAGACTGCGTTTCTACCTTCTGCTTCCACTGCAAAAAGGACAATGTCCTTTTAGAATGTTTCACATCCAAGGAAATCCTAGGGGCAAGTCCTTTCCTAGACAGCAGGCTTTCTCTTAAGCCAGCCAAGCCTAGACCCAAGCAGGCCTGGGCCACCCGCTGCTAAATCAGAGGATATACCGTCTGCCTGATGGGACGGGCCTCCCTCGGGGGGATGCCAGGGTAGGAGGCAGACTTCTCTTTGCCCAGTTCTGGTATCAAATCGCCTCAGACACTTGAGTACAGGAAGTGGTCTCTTACAGGTGCGCCCTTTTTCCTAAGATGACCACCCCACCAGTTTTTCCGCCCTGCTTATACAATAGGCTATTCAGTCCTTACTGCAGGCGGGAGTGATAGTTCCGGTCCCTCTATCTCAGAGAGGGACAGGTTATTATTCCACCTTGTTTCTGGTTCAGAAGCCAAATGAGTCTTGCCCTCCTATTCTCAACCTCCAAATCCCTGAACAAATTCATCAGGGTGCCCAGATTTAGGATGGAAACCAAGGGCTCTATAGTACTAGCTATGGAACCGAGAGACTTTATGGCATCACTGGACATTCAGGACACTTACCTACATATACCTATAGCGCCTTCTCACCAAAGATTTCTCAGGTTTGCTGGTCAACGGGAACATTATCAGTTCCAGGCTCTGCCCTTTTGGACTTTCTACATTCCCACAGGTCTTTTACCAAAATTATGGCGGTAATGGCAGCTCACCTCTGTTGTCATGGAGTCAGACTGCTACCATACCTGGACGACCTCTTGGTATTCGCAAACTCTCCAGAGGTTCTTCAGCAACACCTTCAGGTTACCATTGCCTTTCTGCAGAATCACGGCTGGTTAATCAATTGGAAGAAATCCTCCCTGGTTCCTTCCCAAAGAATGGTACATCTAGGGGACCTCCTAGATGCTCAGGTTCAAAGAATCTTCCTGACAGCAGACACGATCTCCACACTGCAACAATGAGTGCTCAGACTACTCCACAGTTACCGAGTGTCCATTCACTCAGCAATGCAGGTCCTGGTACCCATGGTCTCCACCTTCGACATGGAAGGTGGAGACCATGCAACTCTTGATCCTCTCCAGATGGAACGGATCGCCTCTTTGTGTGAAATCTCAGACGATGGTTCTCTCTCCAAAGGTTTGTATGTCCCTCTCATGGTGGTTACAGATGTCTCCCACAACCAAGGGTTGCCCCATCTGGATCCCGGACTGGGCGATCCTACAGATGGATGCCGGTTTCCGGGGTTGGGGCACGGTGACCGGCCTGCACTCCTTCCAGGGCGTTTGGGGCAACGATCGAAGCTACTCTGCCAATAAACGTGTTGGAACTCCGAGCAATATACAGAGCCCTCACTCAGGCACAACAGGTTCTTCAAGGAAGACCTGTGCAAATACAATCCAACAATGCCATGGCATTAGCCTACATCAATCACCAGGGAGGCACTCGAAGTCGGGCAGCCATGTCAGAAGTGGCTCACATTCTCACATGGGCAGAAAAATACCTTGCGGCAATTTCAGCCATGTTCATTTCCGGAGTTCTGAATTGGGAAGCGGACTTCCCAAGCCGTCACGATGTACAGGCTGGGGAATGGTCTCTCCACCCAGATGTGTGTCAACTTCTTGTGGACAAGTGGGGTCTACCAGAGGTGGACCTCATGGCCTCTCGAAACAATCATAAACTGATGTTGTATGTATCAAGAACAAGGGATGCCACGGCAGCCTTTGTAGATGCATTGTCCATAAAGTGGGCCTTTCGGTTGGCGTAATGGTTTCCTCCAGTCTCCCTCCTTCCTCGAGGTCTTGGGAAGTTCAAACAAGATGGGGCACTGTCCTGCTGGTGGCTCCAGCATGGCCCAGACAACATTGATGGAGAGACTCTGAAGGTCTGAGTACCAATGTTCCTCTTCTACTTCCTCAATGGCCGGATTTGTTGTCTCGGGGTCCTTTTCTACACCCGGACTTGGGTCACCTGTCTTTGATGGTGTGGCTCTTAAGACATCCTTCTTAAGATCTAAGGGTTTCTCAAGCAGTAGTTCAGACTATGCTCCAGGCACGTAAACCAGCTTCTGCCCGGATACATCAGAGTGTGGCATACTTATTTTCAGTGGTGTAGCGCCAGAGGTTATGACCTGCAAGTTTTTAGGGTCTCTAGGATCCTTACCTTCCTTCAGGCTGGACCAGACCTTGGCCTTCACCTGGCCTCTCTTACAGTTCATGTCTCTGCTTTGTCTATATGGTTCCAACGCAAAATTGCTACACTACCGGATGTTCACACCTTTGTACAGGGTGTTCTCCACATTAAACCTCCCTTTGTCCCTCCTGTGGCTCCTTGGGATTTGTCTGTGGTTCTTCAGGCTCTGCAGGGCCCTCCGTTTGATCCCCTGGAATCAGTGGATCTCAAAACAGCAAAGACTATCTTTCTTCTGGCTATTGCCTCGGCCTGTAGGGTGTCAGACCTGGGGGCACTGTCATGTCGCTCCCCATTTCTGATTTTTAATTCAGATAGGGCGGTTCTTTGTACTCTCCATGATTTTCTTCCCAAGGTGGTCTATAAATTCCATATTGTTTGCCCGATCTTTCGGCTGGTGAGACTTCCTTGGATGTGGTCCGTGCTCTCCGGATCTATGTGGACCGTACCAGTTCCTTTATAAAAACAGATTCTATATGTGTCATCTATGGATTCTATAACAAGGGCTGGCCTGCTAACAAACAGACCCTGATGGATTTCTATGACTATCTCCTCAGGCTTACTTGCACTCGGGTCTTCCTGTGCCAGCTACCATCACTGCTCATTCCACGCGATCTGTGGGACATTCGTGGGCAGCTCGCCGTGGCACCTAAGCTGAACCGCTTTGTAAGGCAGCCACGTGGTCCTCTGTCCACACCTTTCTGCGCTTCTATGCGTTTGACACGTTTGCCTCTCAGGATGCTTCCTTTGGGCACCGGATTCTCCTGTCAGCTCAGGAGCATCCCTGCCCTTGAATACTGCTTTGGGACATCCCCAATGTATCCCTGTGGAACCCTATGGAACCTGAAGAAGAAAATGAGTTATGTTAAAGCTTACCTTTGTTAACTCTTTCTTCGAAGTCCATAGGGTCCACAGGGTGCCGCCCTGACGCCCCTGGCTTCTCTGGGTTGGTATTCCTGGTCACTGATCTCCATCTCTTGTGTGAGAGTGTTTCTTCTGTTTACCAGTCTTCCTTCTCTCCTGTCCTCCTCCTGCCATTGGCTTGTTAACTAACTGAGGTGCCTCTGTGTTAGGGGCAGGGTATAGGGGTAAGGACACGCGCATCCTGAGAGTCAACAGCTTTCACTATCTGGAGTCTGGCACTAACCTCCACCTAAACACCAAGGTATACCTGTGGACCCTATGGACTTCGAAGAAAGAGAGTTAACAAAGGTAAGCTTTACCATAACTAATTTTTTTTTCCCTGCAAGGTACTTTTTTTTTTTTTTTTTTTAACTGTTCTTGTGCACCAAAAATGTGTCCATAGTCATACCGCCTTAGATGCATTTTGCAGCTATGACCCCTTGTGCTAAGGAGGACAGTGGTTGGAGAATGTGTTTGTGCAAAATGTGTCCCAAGCTGACCAGAAGAAAGGTGCATGTGATCCTGCTTAGAGGCTCATCTAATGTAGGTGCTCAACCCCTGGGGGAAATTATGAACTGATGGCAATAGCAATATGCAGCCACTTCTGATTGGCTGAATCCCTCCCATTTATGCAAATACTGTAGTAATGTTGCTGCAATTTTTTAATTCTTCAGCAATAAAGCATTTAGCAAAATATCCATTTAATCTTTTAAAGTGCAAGGCAATGGATTTCACTATTTTGAAATAAATAAAAACTTTAATTTTGTCTTTGCATTTAGCCTAATTTACTCTGACATAGTGAATGCCACCATCAGTTATTAATTCCAGTCATGTACTAATTTATATTGTGTTCTGTGAAGCCACATTCCCTGGTGTAAATCAGGTACATATACTGCTGTTCCCTCCTGCTGTATCCCAGGTACATATACTGCTGTTCCCTCCTGGTGTAACCCAGGTATATATACTGCTGTTCCCTCCTGGTGTAACCCAGGTACATATACTGCTGTTCTCACCAGGAGTAAATGAGCTGCATCCTTGCCATGCAGGGTACTGTACATCATTGGTATATGGTTAGCTCTGAAAACTAAGTGAAAAGTACCCTTTTTTGAGCTGTGTTATTGCACTTCGTCCACCTCAGCATAGCCCCCATATGTCTATTAGCAGGTACGCTCCAACTGGCCTGAATTCCGCACATGGATTCAACGAAGTGTTGAAATGAGAGCACAAAGATGCTGGCCTGCGTTCACTGATACATCTGCGATGGATTGCCCTAATTCCCCGTTCTGCCGACATCGGGGATGCCATCGTGTTTGAAATCCTTGATTTGCTGTTCCCAACCAAAAACTTATCGTGATCCGCAAGATGGGGAATTTTAACATCTTGTTTTTTCCTGATCCACTGACTGATGGCCAACAGGCAATCATGGTCGTAGATGTATGGCCCGTCTTATTCCTGTCAAGGGGCCCAAAGTCAGCAAAAAAAATAAATAAATAAAAATCATTGTGCCACCACAACACCTGCACTGCCAACGTCTGATCATCTGTTTGGGTAAAGCCACAAGGAGTATGATTGGTTAGACCAGATGATGATCCGCCAGTCCTCACCTATGACCTCACTGGCCCTGCAGCTGTGTATGAGTCACCCAGGCCGCCCACTGCGTTCCTGCAATGTAAATCTCTTGAGATGTCAATCAGGGTTTACCTGCCGAGCTAGAAAAACAATCCCCTCCCATTATGGCAAACCCCAGCAGAGGAGTGAAAGAAAGCATGTTGAACATATTAAATATAAACCCTCCGCTCCATCAAATACAGTTTGTCATATGTGTTTGCCATTTCCCTTTCGTTACATCTTCCCATGTGCACTGTTTACTTAACGAAACAATTCTGATCACCTGCAAGTTAGCCAGTAATATAGCGATCTCCAGCTGTGTGGTATGGAGGGTCCTGACCTGAGAAGGAGCATAGAGTAATAATGAGCGATAGTAAATGTGATTCCCTGCAAATAGGGTCATGTAGGAACTTTGTTAATGTATTAAAGCAATAAAAGGTCATTGAGAACCTGTTTGATGGGATCTTATGACGCACAAAAGGAAAATCTAGGACATCACTACAGCATGAAACACGGGCAAACTGTTAGGGCAAGCTACCCTCTCTCAGGGCACCAAGCACACTGCTCCTCTCCTACCCTGATTGCAAATCCTAGCGCCATCATCATATACCGAAGCAATGTTTGTTTCATCAGTTAAAATACCGTCTTTATTGTTTAATACAAATCTACACCCTCCCCAATCCATGACATGTTGAAACCTACTGTAAATCACAATAATGTGTTATCATCCATAATAACTTCATGTACTATCATAAATATGTAAACATTGCATTTGATTGAACATCCGACTTTCTGATTAAATTTAAAACCTATACTTTTGTAAATGTAGCCTGTAGCCCAATGGTCAGGGAACAGGGGTAAATTATCCCACATGGGGTAAAAATGAAATTCCTGGGGGTAATGGATGGATATAATATAGAATGATTCATATGCATGCCCGGCTGTGCCGCAGGGAGGCTCTAGGCCGCTGAGATGTTATTACCAGCGGGCACCCGGCTCCTTCTCTGCAGCGCCGCGTTAGCCGGAGGCTGGAGTTCTCTTCTGAACTCCAGCTTCCTGCTCTCTCCATGCGCACTATGGGAGAGACGTCATGATGTCATCTCTCCCATAGTTCCGAGGAGCAGCCGGGCGGACAGGACGGCGGCGGATGCAGGAGCGGGGATTAAGTAAGTGGTTTTTTTTGTTTTTGGGGTTTTTTTTGTACAAGCGGCACTACTATATGATTTCCTTCCTTTCAAATCAAGGGGGTAGCATCGGCTTATCTAAATATATTTTGGGGTAAAAGGTAAAAAAGTTCCCTGACCCCTGCTGTAGCCACATTTACAAGTGACATATTAAGAAGAAAATATTTAACAGAAGCAAATTATGAACGGAAGGGTTTGTTTTAAGAACATGACAGCCAAATTAAATAATATAACATTTCTTCAGTTCAGGAAATATGCAGTTAATTAAATGATTATTTGTGTTATACTGTATCTAGGCTGCATGGAAACCTCTTGAATGGCCAACTTGTTTTGTTGTGAATTCATAAGATTTTTTTGTTCTTAAAAATTGTCACTAATATAGCTCAGCAGACCAAATACTCATCCAAACTATTTTTTGTGAATTAGGTTGATAGTTTTAATATCATCGAGAGAGTCCTATCTTGCACAAGGTTTTGCAGACTAATTATATTTTTCTTAAAAGTTCTCTTTAAAGCAAATATATTGACTATAACCTGCAGTAAACTGACATTTTCACTGTTCTATTTGAAGCTGCGTTTTGAGTGATCTTCTAATGCCACCTATTGGCTAACAAAGTAACTACCAATATACCTAACAAAACCGTAGATTTGCACACTCCTAACTGTTGTAATTAACACTTACCGGTGTTCTAAAGCACAGATTCTCAAGCTCGGTCCTCAGGACCCCACACAGTGCATGTTTTCTAGGTCTTCTCACAGAGGGGCCTATTCATCATCACTTCATATTTGCAAAAGCAGGCTAAAATGCACATTTTCACCTGCAATTGTAAAAATTATCGGGCCATTTATCAAGAAGGTAAAGCAGGAGATATCACCGATCTCTCCTATTTACCTTCCTTTGCGGCCAACTGTCCCCATACACTAGTATGGGTCCAGTATTCACCAAGCTCCGAAAATATAATCTTTTCGGAGCTTGACTATGGGAGCATTCGCCATCTTAAGATGGCGAATGCTCCTGCTCCGGGCTCCCAATCCGCTTCTTGCCTATGGGAAGGAGGTCCGGTTTGCGAAGAGGCTCTTGTGCGCATGTGTGAAAAGGAGCAGTGAAGCCGCTTGTGGAGACAGCTGATTTTGCAGCCACTGTCACCGTGCCGGAGCAATGATAAATTGCCCCAGCAGACGTGGCAAGTTAGAATGTTACTAATCGGGGTCCGTTTGGATCTCGATAATTAACATCATGAATAGGCCCCAGAATCACAAGTGAAATAATTATCTCCACCTGTGGATCTTTTAAAATGTCAGAGAGTAATGATTACACCTGTGCACCTGTCGCTTTAAAATGTTATATTTATTTATGCTATGCAATCTCTATTTTATCAATCTGTGTATATGACTTTATTTTGCTATTTATTACAAATATTACCATGTGATATACAGGGGGATTTTAAAGCCTATATTCAGGGCAATTGCCAGCAATGGGGACCCAGTGCTGCCTCTCTGGCTTCAGCAGAGCCTTCCAGGCACGGCCGGGTCCCCGTAGGGTTACAGTGTCACGCTCATGCGTGTTGCACAGAAGCCCGTCGCTAGCAGCGTTAGGCTGCCAGCAGCTGAGCAGAGGACCTTGCAGACGAGGAGGACCTTGCTGGAGGGGTAAATATTGATAAATATAAACAAAAATGCCACCAGTATCACAGTGATACTAAATGAAAAATGCCGCTGGTATTAAGCTTCGTTCTTAAATGGGGCCCAGAGTATCGGGCTGACTGATGCTGTGACTGACAGCAGTGTATTGTATGCATGAGACTAACTCCTGGCTCCAGGCCGTAGCTGCAGTTTTGTTTTTGTTTGTTTTTTATTAATTTAAAGGGAAGGAGGGATATATAGTATGGGATTAGTAAATGATAAGTGTTTATTGTGTGGAAGCCTGATCATGAGGCGCACCACTCTGATGTTTAATGATGGGAGCATGCTGCGGCCCTTTGAGGAAAGGGAAGGTGCGGTCTTGGCCAGTGTTCTTCGTTTTCAAGGCAGATTGAAAATACTGGCCATCCTGCATAACCCGAGGGTTCCTCAGATGGCCGATGTTTTCGCAGATGATACGATGATGTTTCTTCAGATGCAGCAGTGGATCACAGAAGCTGGCAGGAGGCGTCTATTCACGGGACGCCTCCTGTGTCGTTAGCATATTTACACACAGCAGCTGCGTCCAAAGACGCAACTGTTGTGTGTACAGCATACAAGTCTGAATCGGGTCCTGTGTCTCTATTGTCTTAATGAATGTTAAGTATCATTACATAGACTTGTGGTTCCAGGACTTGAGACAACTGGTGTCCATTTGTTTAGTTAAGTAGATGCACCTTCCTCATAATGCTACTCCAAAGGTGCCAGCTTTCATCCCTCATTCTCCTATGGTTGAGGATCTCATGTTCATTTGTGGCACTGCCAGGTTGGCGGTTGCCAAAGGAAGTTTTTCACCCTGGGCTCCACATGGTCTAGAACCTGCCCAGTCTATATGGGTTGTACATCTTTACTTTTGGAAACGTTAATTCCTATTTTCCATTGGATATGGAGGGACTGGATGGTCGGCGCCTTGACAAAATCTATCTGTGCTATTTGCAATTCTTTAAATTTCAAGATGTGTACATTCAAGGAACATACTTGTATTTTCTGCTATTTATGATCTATATAGTTTTCAGTATAATCCAATGGGTACTGTACCGATAATGAGTTATTCATAGTGATCAGTCATTTCTATTTCAGATTACAGTGCTGGCACATTTGTGGCTGTACCAAGTTCTGGCTCAAAGCATCCCAAAAGCATAAAGTGCAATTTGAACTCAGCTTTTCTTTAAGTAGTTTCTCTAGGCAAGCTCCAGTATCCGAGTCTTCCGACCCCTATTGTCATCATTTTCAGGCCAGTAACATTCATGTGTCCCAGTTTTGGAATACTGAACATACTCATGTGTTGTGCAGGAACCCTTTGATCGGAAAGCATGGATATACATATAAAAAACACACGGGCATTTTTGATATACTGTGGAAGACATTATTGTTCTGTCATTAGATAGAATGCAGTCCTATAACAACCACCCCACCTACACTCTAGAAGTTTTTTTTCCCCTCAGTTTATGAGCATTGTTACTTATAGAGACATTTGCATGTTGTGCCTTATTTACAAACTGACTTCAAGCAACTGCAACTTTTTTTCTTCTGTTAAATGGATATCACGTTACCACTTTGGAAAGTTCCTTATAAATATGCAACACAGAACATCAGGGCCTCCATTGTGAAGCACCAATGTCCCCAGACGTGACCTCAGAACATAGAAGGTAGAGAGCCCTTGCCCTCCACCACAATCCTAATAAGGGTTCTGAGCAGCCCAATGCTTATGTGGACATGTCCAATGATGCACACAAAAGTAAATCATTAATACAGACAGGCAATTAACCGTTTGCAAAAATTCCCATTTTCTGTTTGAATTCCTTACGTCACCATGAGCATAAGTAACTTTAATAGATAGCATGATGCATAGCAGGGGTGTCCACTCACTGTGTTTTACAACTGATTGCCTACTAAAACTGCTGCCATAAAGAGCCTCTTTAATATCCATTCATATAGCCACTGCGTCAGTGATCAGATCACAGTCCCTGGTTCTCTATATTTATAACAAGTCACAGCCAGAAGGAATTAACCAATCCTGCCAGTCAGAGAACAACATGTTTAATGGGAATGTTTATGTCTCTCTGCAGAGTTAAATCACTCGTGACAGCAGTATATTATAAAAATAATAATAGCTTTTTAGTTATCAAGCACCTTATGAGTAAAGAACCCCGAGGGAATAAAAGAAAGCCAAATTCAGCTATAAAAAAGCAAAATGTGCTATTAAAGCCTAGCCTGTTAACGTATGCAAATTGAAACAATGCTCGGAGATTTATTTAGCTGTTATTTGAAATGAAATTGTGTGTATGTGTGAGGAGAGAATGTCTGGTTGTATCACGTCCCTAGTATACTAAACAAGTTACGGCTAATACCTTTTTATTTTTTTCATATATTACACTAAATCATTACGAGTGTAAAGGGCAACTTGTGGCTTGCTAGTTGCTGTGGAACTACAAGTACCAGTATCTGGGGGGACCACAGGTTGCCAAAGGTCACATATTTAAAAACTTACGCGGACTCATCCTGCGCCAAGCGGTATGGTAGGAACCAATTTTAACCTTGCAAAAGCCCCAGTGTGCTTGCACACCGCCCTAATAGGTAACCTTATTAACGGATAGGGTGGTGTGCTGGCACTACTCCTATCCCTGACCTTGTTACCAATTTTTATGGTTTGCAAGTACAACTCCTATCCCTGACATTATTACCGGATAGGGTGGTGTGCGAGCACTACTCCTATCCCTGACATCATTACCGGATAGGGTGGTGTGCGAGTACTACTCCTATCCCTGACATCATTACCAGATAGGGTGGTGTGCGAGTACTACTCCTATCCCTGACATCATTACCAGATAGGGTGGTGTGCGAGTACTACTCCTATCCCTGACATCATTACCGGATTGGTGGTGTGCGAGTACTACTCCTATCCGTGACATCATTACTGTATAGGGTGGTGTGCGAGCACTTCTCCTATCCCTGACATCATTACCGGATAGGGTGGTGTGCGAGCATTACTCCTATCCCTGACATCATTACCGGATAGGGTGGTGTGCGAGCATTACTCCTATCCCTGACATCATTACCGGATAGGGTGGTGTGCGAGTACTACTCCTATCCCTGACATCATTACCGTATAGGGTGGTGTGCGAGCATTACTCCTATCCGTGACATCATTACCGTATAGGGTGGTGTGCGAGTACTACTCCTATCCCTGACATCATTACTGGATAGGGTGGTGTGCGAGCATTACTCCTATCCCTGACATCATTACCGTATAGGGTGGTGTGCGAGTACTACTCCTATCCCTGACATCATTACTGGATAGGGTGGTGTGTGAGCACTTCTCCTATCCCTGACATCATTACCGGATAGGGTGGTGTGCGAGCACTACTCCTATCCCTGACATCATTACCGGATAGGGTGGTGTGCGAGCATTACTCCTATCCCTGACATTATTACCAGATAGGGTGGTGTGTGAGTACTACTCCTATCCCTGACATCATTACCGGATAGGGTGGTGTGCGAGTACTACTCCTATCCCTGACATCATTACCGGATAGGGTGGTGTGCGAGTACTACTCCTATCCCTGACATCATTACCGTATAGGGTGGTGTGCGAGTACTACTCCTATCCGTGACATCATTACCATATAGGGTGGTGTGTGAGCACTTCTCCTATCCCTGACATCATTACCAGATGTGGTGTGCGAGCACTACTCCTATCCCTGACATCATTACCGGATAGGGTGGTGTGCGAGCATTACTCCTATCCCTGACATTATTACCGGATAGGGTGGTGGCGAGAACTACTCCTATCCCTGACATCATTACCGGATAGGGTGGTGTGTGAGCACTACTCCTATCCCTGACATCATTACCGGATAGGGTGGTGTGCGAGCCTTACTCCTAGCCCTGACATCATTACTGGATAGGGTGGTGTGCGAGTACTACTCCTATCCCTGACATCATTACCGGATAGGGTGGTGTGCGAGCATTACTCCTATCCCTGACATCATTACCGGATAGGGTGGTGTGCGAGCATTACTCCTATCCGTGACATTATTACCGGATAGGATGGTGGGCGAGTACTACTCCTATCCCTGACATCATTACCGGATAGGGTGGTGTGCGAGCACTACTCCTAGCCCTGACATCATTACCGGATAGGGTGGTGTGCGAGCATTACTCCTATCCCTGACATTATTACCGGATAGGGTGGTGGCGAGAACTACTCCTATCCCTGACATCATTACCGGATAGGGTGGTGTGTGAGCACTACTCCTATCCCTGACATCATTACCGGATAGGGTGGTGTGCGAGCATTACTCCTAGCCCTGGCATCATTACCGGATAGGGTGGTGTGCGAACATTACTCCTGGCCCTGACATCATTACTGGATAGGGTGGTGTGCGAGTACTACTCCTATCCCTGACATCATTACCGGATAGGGTGGTGTGCGAGCATTACTCCTATCCCTGACATCATTACCGGATAGGGTGGTGTGCGAGCATTACTCCTAGCCCTGACATTATTACCGGATAGGGTGGTGGGCGAGTACTACTCCTATCCCTGACATCATTACCGGATAGGGTGGTGTGCGAGCACTACTCCTAGCCCTGACATCATTACCGGATAGGGTGGTGTGCGAGCATTACTCCTAGCCCTGACATCATTACCGGATAGGGTGGTGTGCGAGCATTACTCCTAGCCCTGACATCATTACTGGATAGGGTGGTGTGCGAGTACTACTCCTATCCCTGACATCATTACCGGATAGGGTGGTGTGCGAGCATTACTCCTATCCCTGACATCATTACCGGATAGGGTGGTGTGCGAGCATTACTCCTAGCCCTGACATTATTACCGGATAGGGTGGTGGGCGAGTACTACTCCTATCCCTGACATCATTACCGGATAGGGTGGTGTGCGAGCACTACTCCTAGCCCTGACATCATTACCGGATAGGGTGGTGTGCGAGCATTACTCCTAGCCCTGACATCATTACCGGATAGGGTGGTGTGCGAGCATTACTCCTAGCCCTGACATCATTACCGGATAGGGTGGTGTGTGAGTACTAATCCTATCCCTGACATTGTTACCATAAAGGGTGGTGTGTGAGCACTACTCCTACTCTAGACCTTGTTACCGGTTTTTATGGTGTGCGAGCACTACTCCTATCCCTAACATTGTTACTGGTTAGGGTGGTGGGTGAGCACTACTCCTATCCCTGACCTTCTTACCGGATAGGGTGGTGTGCTAGCACTACTCCTATCACTGACCTTGTTACCGGATAGGGGGGTGTGTGAGCACTACTCCTATCCCTGACCTTGTTACCGTATAGGGTTGTGTGTGAGCACTACTCCTACCCCTGATCTTGTTACCGGTTTTTATGGTGTGCTAGCACTACTCCTATCCCTGACCTTGTTACCAGTTAGGATGGTGTGTTAGCACTACTCCTATCCCTGACCTTGTTACCGGTTAGAGTGGTGTGCCTCTATTAGCTATCTTTCTGTGCAGCTTACTGCCTGTGGTGTGGCCCCGACCCCAGCTCTGCAAGCAGTGTCTGACTATATAGAAGTGAGGCTGAGCTGTTGCTGCCTCGTCTCTCGTCTCCCTACAGTCCCAGGGAGCTTCACAAAGCTGGTGAGTGTTAACTATAAAAATGATTACAATAAACAAAGATGATGTTTATAAGTTATAAATATCTTCTTTGTATTATTCTAATAATTTTTATTCAAATCTCAGGAGAATGATTGCCTGCCCTAACTGCACGTCCATAATGCCACCATTATTCCCTACTTAAATATTGGTGTTCTGATTGCCAAGTGAAATGTAAATTGTGAGATCACTGCCTGTTTTGTAATTTATAAATAAACTATGCCAACAAATAGATCTCAGGGACCAGGTTAAGTGTACTGTACGTCATACTTGCCAACTCTCCCTGATTGTCAGGGAGACTCCTTTAAATAGTAACAATCTCCCCAACTCCCTGAAGAGTACAGCAATCTCCCTGATTGCACCTTACCCCCTTGATGATACTCATACTCATACCAGACCTAGAGAAAGGGCACTCTGGCGAGCGCGTGTCCAAAAAAGGTGATGTGGTACAAGAAAGGGGACTTGGCTTTAAGACGCGCCCCCTTTTCATCACTCTTGTGAGCATACCTGGGCCTGCCCCCAATCTCACCCTTGTCTGTGAATAGATGCCGGTTGGTGATCGCTACACCGCAGTTTTCCCCACCCGCGGGACACTGCGTCCTGTGGGTGAAGAAGGCATCCACAGGCTGTTTTCGCGGGTTGCTGCCAAAAGGGCTGCCCTTTTGAAATCAAGCAAGATGCAGTGCCCCGCTAAAACAGCCTAGTGGGAATGCTGTATATGTGTATATGTATTAGGGATGTGCAGGCTCGGTTCTACTCGGTTCCGTTCGGTTCTTTTTACCGGATCTTATTGGGTTTCAGCTGTCACGAGTTTTGGATAGCCAATAAGATTCGGTAAAAAGAACCGAACGGAACCGAGTAGAACCGAGCCTGCACATCCCTAATATGTATAATATATATATATATATATATATATATATATATATATTGGTGAGAGGGAGGCTGGAGTGAAACCTGTGCATTCTGAATTAGCAGTGGAGGTGTGGAATTCCTGGTTTTCACATTTACACAGACCCAGCTGGAATAATCACTGGAGCACAGGAAGAGTTTAAAACTCCCACACATCTGATGCTCCTTGCTCCTGATGCCAGGCAAACTGGCCAGACCATAGGCCAGGGGTTGTGGTTAGAATTAGGGTGCCAGGAACTGGAGTGTCCACAGACATTAGCACAAGGAGTGCTGAGACATTTTCTGTTATGTGCCTGTGTGTGTCCAGGCCTACCAAGTACCTGCCTGTCTGGAGTCCTCATTTCAATACCCTGTATTTCATATGGTGGCCCATACGGGGACTCAGCACTGCTGTGTTGCAGCGCAATTGCTAGATGCCCACGGCGTAGCGAAGGATCTGACAAGGCAAAACGTATGGTATACGTGAGTATGGTTGGAAAACTAGAAAAAATTTAGTTATATTAAGGACACTAACTTACCATGCATTGTGCAAAAGCTGTTTATGTGTACTGAGAAAAAAAAAGTTACTTTGCTTTGTTTTTACTAAGGTGCTTGAGAGATAACAAATGCTGATTAGTATCTTTACCTGCTAATATGCTATCTAATTAAGTGCACCTGTTGACTGAACAAGAGCAAGAGATACATATTACTGAGGTCTAATTAAGCACTGCAGTGCTGGAAGAGAAAAAGCCATTTTTTTTCTTCCTGTGTTCTGTTTAACCCCTGCATTGCTGGAGAAAAAAGCACTGTTTTCTTTTTCTGTGTTAAACGTGAATTACAAGTGCTTTTCTGAAAGAAAGAGATATATTTAATTGTGTAAACTGGCTTGTTATTTAAAAGCACCTAAACTTGTACATACCCCTCCCACTATAAAATTGGAGAACGTTTTTTGCACTCTATCTTTTGGTGACAGGCCAACAAATTTACTAGAGGAACAAATGTTACAGTTAGTGACCAAGTCAAAGGGCACAACAGGTGCTGGGCATCTGAAAAAAATGTCTGCCTCAGATGACCCAGAGGCATATTTGAGACAGTGGCACAGCATTTAAAATGGCCAGCAGATACTTGGGCTGACAGACTTGCCCCCTATCTCACTGGTGAGGCTAAGAAAGCCTTTGCTGATTTGTCCTCTGCTGATGCAGAGAAATATCACCTAGTCAAAAGTGCTATTCTGGTCAGGTCTCACTCCTTCTGGGAAAGAGCAGCATTTCCATGAGTGGGCCCAATTACCAGGGGTCCCTATTCAGAAGCAGGTTGCAGAACTCGCCAGACAGGAGCGGAGTTGGCTCCAGCCAGAAGACCGCACTGCCGCTCAGATTGTAGAGACGGTGGTTGTTGACCAGTGTATATGAACCCTAGGGTGGAATATGCAACACTGGGTCATACATGCTGGTCCTCAAAATTTAGAGGAATTAAGTACAGTATTGGAGCGGTATGAGAACGCAGGAAATATGACAAAATGCCAGAAAAGAAACCAGGGAATGAGCGACCCATTAAAATGGCACCCCATTGACCTGTGACCCCAACTGTCACCCCTCCTCAAGGAAATGCCACTAGAGATGCCAGAGTAGTTTGCTATGAGTACAAGGAGCCAAGTCATACAAAACGTGACTGTCCCAGAAAAACAGCCTATGGAGTGTGGGGGTTGCTAGTATGGGCGCTACATACCCCGCTTTTTGCGGGATGGTACCCCTGGATTCCAGACCCGTTATTGTGGAAAACTGTGTTACTGAATGGCCGAGAACTCCCAGCTATTATAGACTCAGGGAGTGAGCTAACCCTAATCTCAGAGGCTGTCCTGCCCAGGCCAGTGGAAAAGGTGCCTGGGTTAGTTGAAGTACTCTGCGTTCATGGATATATAGGAAATTTTCCCGAGTGCGAGTGAGCCTCACCATAAAGGGGCACGCTTATGAGGTGGTTGCCGCGGTTGGTCTTAAGCTCCCATATCCAATCATATTGGGACACAATTTCCCAGGATTTGTTGTGCTCTTAAAGGAACCACAGAGACAACACCAATGTAAATTCTCTAAGACCCTACCACCGAAAAGGGAGAAGAGTGGAAAAGCATGGGCAGTCCTCTTTGAGGAGGGAACCTCTGCGCAATTAATGTCTAAGAAAAGTAATATGCAACACTTTGCCCAGTTATGGCCAGAAAAAAATATTGTCAGATGTCATACCCAATACAGATGTTGCAATGGATGTGCTGGAAAATGCCACCGCTCAGGTTGCTGGGGGCCGCTCTATTTCGCTTTGCCTTACATAAGTTCCGCTGGCGCACACTGTGTCAACAAAACAGCAAAAAGAAGCGGAAGCCTTAGTTCGCAATAATCAGGAAGTGTTTTTAGTTCGCAATAATCAGGAAGTGTTTTTAGTTCGCAATAATCAGGAAGTGTTTTCTTCCTTGCCCTGCCTGTAAAGCATATCGCATCCCTGAGGTGAAAGAGATGCTCCAATTTGGGGTCATTGAGGAGTCCAGCAGTAACTGGTCAAGTCCTATTGTGTTGGTCCTAAAGCCATCAGGAGCCATACGTTTTTGCAACGACTTTAAGCGGCTGAATCAGTTTTCCAGGTTTGACGCATACCGGCTACCATAGGTAGATGAATTAGTAGAAAATTTGGAAAGTAGCCGGTATCTTATGACCCTGGACCTCATAAAGGGATATTGGCAAATTCCCCTGAGACCGCCAAGAAGGAGACTGCCTTCTTGAACCCTGATGCCTATTTCAATATAAAATGTTACCTTTTTGGCCCTCATGGGCGCCAGAAACATTTCAGCGTGCCACTGATCGCCGGCTGAGGCCACACCCCCTGCTATAGCCTATCTAGACAACATTGTCATCTATACAGAAAATTGGGAAAATCACTTGCCCAAAGTGCAAGAAGTCCTAAACAACTTACGACAGCACGGGTTTATGGCTAATCCAGCCAAGTGTACCATTGGACTTTCAGAGGCCAATTACCTCAGGTATGTGATTGGTAATGGGCAAGTGAAACCCCAACTGCAGTTCAGTCCTGGCCAAGACCTTCCACCAAGAAACAAATGAGAACTTTCATTGGGCTGCTAGGCTATTACCGCTATGTCAGTCCAAATTTTGCATCCAGAGCTTTACCCCTGACTGAGACTCTTAAGAAGGCTCAACCGGAAAAGATTATCTGGACCAAAACAATTCAAACAGCCTGGGAAAATATGAGGATGGCTCTGTGTTCCAAACTGATTCTGCAGGCACTGGATTTCAAAAAACCCTTTGTCTTGCAAACTGACGCCTCCACGACAGGCTTAGGAGCTGTTTTGTCACAGTCCATTGTGGGCGAAGAAAAGCCAATCCTCTGCTTAAGTGGAAGCTATTACCACGAGACACAAAATACGCCATAGTTGAGCTAGAATGCTCGGCGATAAAGTGGGTACTAGAAGCCCTGAAGCATTATCTCCTGGGAAGAGAATTTGTCTTGGTCATGAATAACGCACCTCTGAGGTGGATGCACCTCAACAAAGAAGTTAACCCCAGAGTGACGCACTGGTTATTGACCATCCAGCAGTACAAGTTTATCATACAGCATCGGCCGGGAGCGCAACATAGACACGTGGATGCATTGTCGCGGAAGTTTGAGAAAGCTGAGTGGAGTCGGGTGTCACGAAAGAAGATGTTCGATTCCCCAAGCTTGAAAAAGCGATAGGGGGGATGTGTGGTGAGAGGGATTGTCTCTCACCTGAATTACCCACATTATGGTGGAATCAGCTCCCTCTGGTGGAATCAGCTGGAGTGAAACCTGTGCGTTCTGCATTAGCAGTGGAGGTGTGGAATTCCAGGTTTTCACATTTACACAGACCCAGCTGGAATAATTACTGGAGCACAGGAAAGCTGCATACAGACACACAACGATTTTTTGAACAATTATCGTTACACTATATCGTTTAACGATAATCATTTGAAAAAATCATTCACTTTCTGAGTCAAACGATGAACGATAATCGTTCATGTGCGTTCACGTTTGTAGTTCAGTCAGACTGACCAACTCAACGATTTTCATTAAGGGAATATGCAAAAATCGTTTGTAGCTCAAAAAAAATCGTTCATTACACTTTAGAAAATCTGACAGCAAATCGTTCAGAAAATCGTTGGTAACAAAATCGTTGTGTGTGTATGCAGCTGAAGGGTTTAAAACTCGCACACACCTGATGCTCCTTGCTCTACTTATGCTAGACAAACTGGCCAGGGGTGGTGGTTAGCATTAGGGTGCTAGGACCTGGAGGGTCCATAGACATTAGCACAAGGAGAGCTGAGACATTTACTTTTATGTTGCTTGCTTATTTTCTGTTATGTGCCCGCGTGTGTCCAGGCCTATCCTCATGTATGCTAAGGTGCAGTGCCTGCTACCATTAAAAAGACACTGCTTTACCAAGTACCTGCCTGTCTGTAGTCCTCATTTCAATACCCCATGTTACTATGTATGTGTGTGTGTGTGTGTGTGTGTGTGTGTGTGTGTATATATATATATATATATATATATATATATATATATAATTATTATACAGTCAGGTGCATAAATATTGGGACATTGACAGAATTTTCATATTTTGGCCTCTATTCACCACCACAATGGCTTTGAAATGAAACAAACAAGATGTGCTTTAACTGCAGACTTTCAGATTTAATTTGAGGGTAATTACATCCAAATCAGGTGAACGGTGTAGGAATTACAACGGTTTCTATATGTGCCTCCCACTTTTTAAGGTGCCAAAAGTAATGGGACTATCAACTAAAAAGCTATTTCATGGACAGGTGTGGGCTATTCTCTCGTTATTTCATTATCAATTAAGCAGGTAAAAGGTCTGGAGTTGATTCTAGGTGTGACATTTGCATTTGGAATCAGTTGCTGTCGACTCTCAATATGAGATCCAAAGAGCTGTCACTATCAGTGAAGCAAGCCATCATTAGGCTAAAAAATCAAAACAAACCCATCAGAGAGATAGCAAAAACATTAGGTGTGGCCAAATCAACTGTTTGGAACATTCTTAAAAAGAAAGAATGCATCGGAGAGCTCAGCAACACCAAAAGACCCGGAAGACCATGGAAAACAGCTGTGGTGGATGACAGAAGAATTATTTCCCTGGTGAAGAAATACCCCTTCACAACAGTTGGCCAAATCAAAAACACTCTCCAGGAGGTAGGTGTATATGTGTCAAAGTCAACAATCAAGAGAAGACTTCACAAGAGTGAATATAGAGGGTTCACCACAAGATGTAAACCATTGGTGAGCCACAAAAACAGGAAGACCAGATTAGAGTTTGCCAAACAACATCTAAAAAAGCTATTACAGTTCTGGAACAACATCCTATGGACAGATGAGACAAAGATCAACTTGTACCAGAGTGATGGGAAGAGAAGAGTATGGAGAAGGAAAGGAACTGTTCATGATCCAAAACATACCACCTCATCAGTGAAGCATGGTGGTGGTAGTGTCATGGCGTGGGCATGTATGGCTGCCAATGGAACAGGTTCCCTTGTATTTATTGATGATGTCACTGTTGACAAAAGCAGCAGAATGAATTCTGAAGTGTTTCGGGCAATATTATATGCTCATATTCAGTCAAATGCTTCAGAACTCATTGGACGGCGCTTCACAGTGCAGATGGACAAGGACCCGAAGCATACTGCAAAAGCAACCAAAGAGTTTTTTAAGGCTAAAAAGTGGAATGTTATGCAATGGCCAAGTCAATCTCCTGACCTGAATCCGATTGAGCATGCATTTCACTTAATGAAGACAAAACTGAAGGGAAAATGCCCCAAGAACAAACAGGAACTGAAGACATTTGCAGTAGAGGCCTGGCAGAGCATCACCAGGGATGAAACCCAGCGTCTGGTGATGTCTATGCGTTCCAGACTTCAGGCTGTAATTGCCTGCAAAGGATTTGCAACAAAGTATTAAAAAGTGAAAGTTAGATTTAGGATTGTTTAGTTTGTCCCATTACTTTTGGCCCCTTTAAAAAGTGGGAGGCACATATAGAAACCGTTGTAATTCCTACACCGTTCACCTGATTTGGATGTAATTACCCTCAAATTAAATCTGGAAGTCTGCAGTTAAAGCACATCTTGTTTATTTAATGTCAAAGCCATTGTGGTGGTGAATAGAGGCCACAATATGAAAATTCTGTCAATGTCCCAATATTTATGCACCTGACTGTGTGTGTGTGTGTGTGTGTGTGTGTGTGTGTGTGTGTGTATATATGTATATATATATATATATATATATATATAAATAAATAAAACAGAGATATATACATTCAAAAGGGATCATTAGTATAATTTTCCTGCATGAACAAGCCAAGAAACGTGTGTTTCATCAACACGTAGATCATACTAACTGACGCTCATTTACATTTGGATATAAATCAATTTCATGACACGCCTCTAAGATGTAGCATTACACGCCCGCTTTACCATCGTGCTCATAGGTGTTGCTTTCACAATCTCCCTGAAATGCTTTTCCAAAAGTAGGCAAGTATGGTGTGAGTCAAAATGTCACCCCTCATCCTCCAGAGGAAGCATCCTGTGTAGACATGAATCACGTGTCGGGAACATATCTCCACATATGGACCATGTGATGTTAGCACTCTCTGTTTAGTACGCAGCACTTATTTCATTTCAACATCTCATCTCCGGATATAAAGACTGCCCTGACTCCAGTGGTGCATTTGTTCTGTTATTTAAAGTGTTCATTTACATTTATAATTCAGTTATTTTTTCCACTCAATAACGATCAGCCATATTTGGCTCATTTTGTCATTTCCACTATTAATCTTTATTCACATTTATTTAAATGCTCCATTATTATGAATCAATTAATGTTTTACATTTATTTTAAAGCACTATAGCAAATTTCTGTTTATTTCTGTGAAGTTTGGCTTAAAATTAAATTAAACATTCCTGATTTCTATAAATGAAATAATTCAGTGATTAGACACTCGTCATTAGTTATCACATTATTTTTTTCCATTTTATACATAGGTATTATTTAATATGGATTACAAACTATTGCTCTGGTGGAAATTACATGAGATTTAAAGGCTTTAAAATCGTCACCAGTTTACACCCATACACGCCAAACCAATGCATAATAACTCTCATAGTTTTAATGACAAATTCACTGTTACCGCTTTCATTAGTGTGCAGTATTCTTTAATATGCTCTAATAACCTTATTTATCTGTATATCTACTTATACATGGGCAGCACAGAAGGTCTAATGGTTAGCGGTACTGCCTTACAACACTGAGGTCGTAGGTTCGATTCCCACTACGGCACTGTGTGGAGTTTGTATATTCTCCCTGTGGTTGGGTGGGTTTCCTCCAGGGAACTCCGGTTTCCTCCCACACTACAAAAATATACTGGTAGGTTAATTGGCTCCAAACATGTGGTGAGCATGTGGTAAGGAATATAGATTGTAAGCTCCACTGCGACAGGGACTGATGTGAATGGACAAATATTTTATGTAAAAGCACTGCAGAATATGTGTGCGCTATATAAATAACCGGTAACAAATAATAATTCAAATATTTATATTACTATAAATGAAATCTACCATATTCTTTGTTATGTAGGTAAATAATATATCATCCACAGAAACTGATAGAATGCTGCCACCAAGTGGACATATTGTGAATGATACTTCACTAGCGTTCCTGAAAAAAAAAAATCAATTGAGTTAAGTAAAAGATCAGGTAAGACTAATGCCAGAGCAAATATTCTTAACAAAAAAAAAAGATTGTTCACCTTCATGTTTGGAAAATAAAGATAACTACATGGACATCACGGCATTGTGCTGAATGCTGAGTAAAACACAATGCTCCAGCTGGATGACACTAGTACATTCCAAAGCCCCAGTATAACTGCCCCAGCATAATACATAACCCCCTATAGTGACCCCAGTACAACACAGATCTCCATGCAGCCTTATTGCAGCAATCGGGGCGTTATGGGAGAGAGTTATCAAAGTTTAGAGAGAGATAAAGAACTGACTAGTCAGCTTCTAACAAACAGTTTGCAGGCTGTGTTTGAAAAATCACAGTCAGGAGCTGATTGGTTGGTACGTTATCTCTCTCCGCTTCATCTCTCTTCAAGCTTTGATAAATCTTGAGCTTTGCACCTGATCAGAGCTAGCTGTGTTTGGGTCTCATTGTATGATTTCTATTTGATTTAATTCTGTGCCTCAACGTTGCTCTGATATTTCTAGATGCCCTTTGACACACACACACAAATATGTCACTTGTAACTAGGATAGTCCCTATGGTCCCTCACTCTACTGATTAATTTTGCACAGTACACTTCTTGTAGTGCATCGGTTACCAAACCAGAGAACTTGCAGGAGTGCCACAAGTTGGTGATTCAGGCCAAAATCAAATTATTTATGGTCCATATTATAAGTCAAATCAATATGTAGATGAACAGATCCGGCCCTAGGCATTATAAGCAAATGCCTAGGGGCGACTCAGAATGCTAGGGGCATCCCAGGGCTCTGCCACTGCCCCCTCTTTTCAATATAAAATGCAGCATATAACTTGGACAGGAGCGGAGTTACAGAGCGCACTACAGTTCCCCCACCCCTACTCAATTCATCCTGTTAAACAAGATTCTAATCGAATCGGTGATGGGCTGCTGCTGAATGGCAATGTGGGTGGGGCCTGCTGCTGCTCGGGAATGTGGGCGGGGCATGCACTGTGATTGACATAACATGCCCCAGGCTAAACTGAAGCTGCAGTGTAAATCTGCGATTCCCCAGTGATGACATCACACAGCACACGCTGTCTGTGTGCGTCTGTGTCAAAGCCTGCCTGAGGAGCAGGCAGCGTGCATTTAACTGGCTGCCATGGGCCATGGCTGGAGCAGCAGGACACCGAACTGCCTCAAAGGAGGAGCAGTCCGGCTGCCAAAATTAAGGTAAAGACTTCAATAAAAGAGATGGTGGCTGCAATGATGGGGGCTGGTGGGGATACAGCGTGTGTGTATCTGTATCAGCGCGGGTGCATCTGTGTCAGCGTGTGTCTGTGTCAGCGCGGGTGTGTCTGTGTCAGCGCGGGTGTGTCTGTGTCAGCGCGGGTGTGTCTGTGTCAGCGCGGGAGTGTCTGTGTCAGCGCGGGAGTGTCTGTGTTAGCGCGGGAGCGTCTGTGTCAGCGTGGGTGCGTCTGTGTCAGCGTGGGTGCGTCTGTGTCAGCGTGGGTGCGTCTGTGTCAGCGTGGGTGTGTCTGTGTCAGCGCGTGTGTGTCTGTGTCAGCGCGTGTGTGTCTGTGTCAGCGCGTGTGTGTCTGTGTCAGCGCGGGAGTGTCTGTGTCAGCGCGGGTGTGTGTGTCAGCGTGGGTGCGTCTGTGCGTCTTTGTCAGCGTGTGTATCTGTGTCAGCACAGGTGCGTCAGTCAGCGTGTGTGTCTGTGTGTCAGCGTAGGTGCGTCTGTCAGCGTGTGTGTCTGTGTGTCAGCGTGTGAGTATATGTGTCAGCGCAGGTGCATCTGTCAGTGTGTGTGTCTATGTGTCAGCGTGGGTGCGTCTGTGCATCTTTGTCAGCGTGTGTGTATATGTCAGCGCAGGTGCGTCTGTTAGCGTGTGTGTATATGTGTCAGCGTGTGTGTCTGTGTCAGTGTGGGTGCGCCTGTGTCAGCGTGGTTGCATCTGTGTCAGCGTGTGTACATATATATCAGAGTGTGTGCGTATGTCAGCATGGGTGCTTCTGTGTCAGCGTGTGTGCGTCTGTGTCAGCGCGTGTGTATCTGTGTCAGCGTGTGTACGTATATGTCAGAGTGTGTGCGTATGTCAGCGTGGGTGCGTCTGTGTCAGCGTGTGTACGTATATGTCAGAGTGTGTGCTGACAATCGGGACCTAGCCTCAAACAGACCGGACCAAGCAACCAACTGGGTAATATTGCACCAGAGAGAGGAGAAACCAACAGCACGAATACCACAGAAACACCAGCAATTCAGTAGCTGAGTGTGGAAGGGGTAAGAGGACTGAGCGCCTTATCGGTAAGGTAACTAATACCCCTTTCAAACAGAGAAAACAACCCAGTAATTTCCCGGCTCTAGCCAGGTCGACCCGGGTTCTTTTTCTGTCTGTAAGGGTCAACCCGGGTCCAAATTCCAGGGACTACGACCCAGGTATTTACCTGGGTTTTTCCCAGGTCCTACATGGGTTGCCGGCTGTCTGAAATGCTCCGACCCTGGTTTTCCGACTCGGCTCACAGTAAACAGCGCTTATTGACTGAGAGGCAGGGTCTCCTTGATTGGCTGAGCGGGCGGGGCAGTGGTGCTGCAGAAAAGGAGAGAGAGAGAGATAAGCATGGCGCACTGGAAGGAAGAGGAGATCCATGAGCTGCTGAGGAGGAGATCCGCAAACAGATCACTGGCACAGTGAAGGACATGACAGTCTACACAAACATTGCCAAGATACTCCCCTCAAGGGGCTTTGTGCGGACCCAACAGCAGGTAGTGAACAAACTGAAAGCTCTACGCAAATACTACAACAAAGTTCATGACCATAACCAGCGGAAAAGTGGTGCTGCCAGAATGGAATGGGTTTACTACAATCAGTTTAATGAAGTCTTTGGCAATTCTGCACTGGTTAATCCCATTGCCATATCATCGTCTAGTTGTGCATCTTCACGAAGCGATACCCCGGAGAACAGCCAATCAAGCCCACTGATGCCACCAATGCTTTTTGATGACATCACATAGATCAGTGACACCAATTCAATGGCTGCCATGGGGGTCCCAATCACCCATACAATTGAGGGTGTAGTCGAGGTGAGTAGAAGCAGCACAGGGACACCGATTGGGACACCAACCGATTGGGACCATTGGGGCACAGACTGAAACTGCCGATGTTGCATAGGAACAGTATGTTTTTTTTAAATTTACTATACTACCTGATCAGCTGAAGAGTTCCAGGTAGCAGCCTGAGTCAGGTATCCCTGCACCGGCAGTATCAATTGGCTCCCGCAGTCTTCTGATGGTCCGGCTGTGTAATGTGACCAAGACTGATGGTGTGTGTGGCTGTGAGCGGCATGAGTCCGGTCCATCTATCCATATTGTGGATAGATGGACCGGACTAACACACCAGTGTGTAAATCACGGATTTAGGTGCTTGTTATCCAGAAACCCTACTGACGCGTTTCGCCCTTGCATATGAGGGTTTTATGAAAGAGTGGTACTGACTCGGGCTGCTACCTGGAACTATTCAGCTGATCAGGTACTTATAACGCGGCTGTTTGCTGTGACACTGCAGGAGACTTCACTTAACCAAAACACTAGTCTCTTAACCTGTGGAGACGGACATTACTTAATGAGATACTAAATCTGTGTGCATACCATTCATCACAGATTCATCAATTTATTCAATTGAAAGTTTTAAACAGCAAATCAATGAACTTTTATGTATCCTAAGGAGATCAAATATACATTTTCCTTTGTATGATATGTTCTTGCGGGACAATATTTTATATTGATTATTTGAATGATAACCTGGATTGACATCCAGATACTTGTCAATCAGCAGTTCATTTATCAGTAATTAGCATGCTATGTATTTTCATTGTTTTACTATATATATTTATATGACTTTTCATATGTGATTAAAACCAAAGATTCTTGGTAGATTCTGACTGCTATATAGTATTTCTGCCATCTCACAATTTGGGTATCTAGAGCGCAGTCCCGTCTGTCTGTTGTTTATTGAGGCCACCATTTATGACTAATAACGATCGCTAATAACAGCATTGGCCGAATACATACCTGCATGCTAATAGCACCAATGGTCTGTGATGAAGGGATTTCGACGTGACCATAGTGCTGTTTGCCTGTCATTATAGTGTGTACCCGGACTCACTATACTGAAATCCAAACTGTTAATGTATCTGTTGCAATGTCCAGCTACTGTGCAGGAGGGAGAAGGCCTCAAGCACATATATTGCTGACATCACTGCTATTTGATTTGTACATTTTTTTTTCCTCTATTTCTAGACTTTGATGTACCTGCACAGAAGAGAAAAACTTCAAAGATGGAGCTAGCAACGTGCACAATGACAAGTATCCTGGTCAATCAGGTGCGAGATTCCGATGCTTCAATCTGGGCACAGGAAGATGTCCAACCCAGGGCTTCTTGGCAATGAGAGAGAGTTACAAAATTCCTTTGTCATGCAGCTTGTGGGTATGCATGAACGAATTTCGAGGGAAAACAGAGGCACAGATGTCCTTCCTTAACGGTCTGGTGTCTAGATTACACAATCCGCATCCTTATCTAATGTATCCTCCTCAGTACTCTGAGGGTCATTTCAGAAATTACCAGCAGCATAGCAGAGGCCTACCGTTTATGCAAACAAACCCCTCAAATCCACCCATACTACTCCATTATGGCACAGTGCATAGTTATCCAGATGGCACAGGGAATAATATTCCACATATCACTGTGTGTAGCAGTCCACATGCCAATACCAGTCCAGAGGGCACAGTACATGCAGTCCACATGCCACTGTGCATAATAGTCCAGATGGCACAGGACATACTAATTAATATGGCACTGTGCATAGTTATGCAGATGGCACAGGGAATAATACTCCACATGGCACAGTGCATACTTATTCAGATGGCACTAATCATAACAGTCCACTTAGCACTATTGTCAGCACTGCCTACAGACAGTTGTAGACTTGTTTTCTATTTCATGTTTGCAGTACAGTTTATAAATTATTTTATTTAAGGCCTATTTTTTAACTCCTTCATGTGTATCCTGCACTTAACAGGCCTGTCAAGAGCTTAGGGTAGGGGTGGGCAATAAAAGATCCCCCAGATGTTGTAGTACTACACATCCCAGCATGCCTTGCAACAGTTTTGCTATTTGGCCATGATAAAACTGTTGCAAGGCATGCTGGGATTTGTAGTTCAACAACAGCTGGAGGGCAGCTTATTGCCCACCCCTGGCTTAGGGCCATGTGTGGCCTCTATATAACCACCATGTGTTACTATCACTGCCGGTTTAAAAGGTGGGGCTGCGGCACAGTTCTAAGAGCAGCACAACCTCTTGACCCGCCACTGATACTGTAGCTATACTATTTTCCAAATTTCTGTATATACGTTTCAATTGTTGAATGCATATATGTGTAAAGGTTATGTTGTGAAAGGCTTATGCCTATTTATGTCCAATATTAAAAGAAGCATTTTAAACTGAAACGTGTTATATTTAAGGTGTTACATGTGAGGTAACATGTACATGACATTTGCAACAGAACCCCGGTGTCCTCTACTGTGTCATAGTAGGTAAGTTAGCAGTGAGGGTGTTACGGATGACCTCAGCACTGGCACTAGTTGTCTCACCCTCGTAGGCTGCTGCGTTTACCGGAGTATCAGACAGGTCACCGTCCACAACATTCCACCACTCCAGTGAAAAGTGTTGTTTCTGTAGCTCTCAGACGTTGTGCAGAATGCAGCAAGCAGCAACCACATTTGGCACCAGGATGATGGCATTGTCATTCCACTTCAGTAGACACCTCCAACGCCCCTTCAGTCTACCAAAGGCATTTTCCACCACCATCCTGGCTGTGCTGAGAGTGTGGGTGAACAGTACTTGGTTCGGAGACAATGGTGTCATCCAGCCGATTACCTTGTGGTAAGGAAATTAGGCGGTGGTAAAGGGTCTCCAACAATACCTGTGTCACTTCCCACACTAGCACACACACCATTGAAATGCCAACACCGAACAAACAGGAGATAGTACGGTATTCCCCCGGGGTTGCGTACCACCACAACACAATCCCCAGTCTCCTGCATGGCTCGATGGTCTTGCAGTAGTTGGTGCATCCCCTGGTGAGTGCTGGGATGAGAAGTACCAGTAGGTAGTTGAAGGTACCATGCGACATACGAAAATGTGCCATCCACTGCTCTGGTGCAAAATCTTTCACGGTCGCCCAGAAAGCTTCTCCATCCCTGCAGTTACTGTTCCACAACGATCGATTTGTTGCACTGGTAAACCTCAGTATGGACATAATGCTGCCCAGAATCAGGGCTCTCCTCCTGCGCAAATACTTCTGTGGAGTAGAGGCCCTCTCTGCCAGAAATTGCTCCCTTCTCCTCCTGGCATAAGACTGTGCCAGGTAGCACAGTGGAAGTACCTGCATCAGGCTCTCATTTGCTGTGTAAAACAGCAATAACCAAGGAAGTCCGGGCTGCTCAGTAGTAATTTGTCGGCCATGGTTAATGCAATTCAGTAAGTAGTCACCACCCACTTTTCATGACCTCATCTCTGTGTGCCATAAAAGCAGTCCATTTATTATGACACACAGTATATTGCAGGGCTGACCTGGGTTCAGTGTGAAAGGGGTCGACCCGGAAATTACCCGGGTCTAATGTGCTGTGTGAAAGGGGGTTAGGAGCAAATACCCGGGTTTTAGAGATTTTTCTGTCTGAAAGTGGTATAAAAAGCGGGAGGCCACTCGATTACAATACTGTACTTGTGACTTTTTTAGCAGTAATACAGGGCCACCACTGCAAAGTACTTTTGTGAAATGTATGCACTATTTGACACTTTGCTCACTTAAGAGACTGCATTTGTGACTTTGTTACAGTTATACAGAAAAACTACATCTCCTATCCATGCGAGACACATGCTTATCAACAAAGTGTCCAAGACAGGAGCTGCCTATGAATTTAGCTACAAGTTTAAAGTAATTGAACCAGTAAAAAATCAATCAAACCCATAAGAATTCTAAGGGTTTCACCCACAGCGCTGTGGGTTTTACATATTGACTACTTTTATATGTCTATGGATTGTCTCAAGCTATCTGATTCAATATATATTATACACAGCGACACCACACTGGACATGCCCAAACTAGTCTGATCTTGGAAGCTATGCACTGTTGGGCCTGGTTAGTACTTGGATGGGGGAATACCAGGTTCTGTAACCATATTTCTGATTTTCGTGACTACATTTTAATTCTATTGTGTTTTATTTTTCTACTACCTTTTTATTCTTTAATATCAAAAATATATCCTATATGATGTTTCTACCTGGGGTATTGATAGTCTATACTGGTAACAGGTTGTGTGTATGTTTTAAGTATATGTACAGAGGCCCTGATTCAGAGCCGGACCCTCTGACAGAGCACTCGCTCTGAATCAGGGCCGGGCTATTTTTTTTTTTAGAACGGCCTCCTGGCCACTCGCATAGCTGTGGCTGACCACCCACAGCTATAGCGAGTGGCGAGGAAGATGGTCACGATGGTCAAGACCATCGCGACCATCGGGCTTGCGACGAGACCTTTGTGGTACGGTCTCCTTGCTGCAAGCCCCAGAGAGATTTCGGCTCTAACAGAGGTGAAATCTCTCCCACTGACATCACTCACGATGTCAGTGGGGCCGCCCCCAAACGGAGGTGTTCACATGGGAACACCTCCGTTTGGGCAGCCACTCCCCCGGCCCGCCCACCAAAGGGGGCATGCTGTCACTCAACATCGACAGCACGCCCCCTTTGTTACGAGACCCGAAGCGACGGAGTGCCCATCACTAACCGGGTCTCGCACATGCGCACGACGGAGCCGGCTCCGTCATGCGCATGCGCACTGGCCCACCATCGACCCGGTTGCGACCGCACAGCGCTTGCGACCGGGTCTGAATCAGGCCCTGAGTTCTACGTATAAGTATACACTCCATTCAGCATCATTACTACTTTTTTCTGCTTTTTACATTTAAATCAGTGGGATAGGGGACCCTCCCCAAAATCGAAGTGGGCAGCAGAATCACCTGTTAGAGAACAATGCAGCTATACTGCCCTTCTTTTCTTTTGAGAAACGTAACCCTGTCCACCAGCCCATTGCTGAACCTAATGATGACAGGTGGGCACAATTTACTTATATAATATTTTATACATTTCTCAATGAGAAACCTTTGGCCTAAGGGTGCTGTAAAGAAAATACAGATACTCTAGTGAGCAGTGATTCAAGAAAGTTTGGGAATCACTGTTGTAGTGTTACCGCATCTACATAAATCTACATAAACCTAAGTGCACTGCTAGCTTGCAGAGGCCTTCCCTAAGCAAACGGTAGGTCTACACCTTGATATGTGTAAGTCGTTTCCTGATGTGCATTGATCGTATTTCATAAATGAGGCCCCATGTGTATTGTATGAGTGTTGTGATGTGCTTGTAGCTATGTATACTATGGTGTTTTATAATCACACTTCCCTACTTTTACAAGGGTGGATCCAAAAGTCAGTGTCCTAACCATGAATAACAGAGAAACATGTTCAAATGACATTTACTTTTCGACATAGTCTTGATTTACTTCAATACACTTCTCCCATCGATGCTCCAACCTCTTGCTTCTGTTCAGAAAAAAGTCCGGTGATTGGTCCTTAAACCAGTTCTGTACAGCAGTCATAACATCGTCATCAGATGCTAAAATCTTCCCACCAATGTGTTCTTTGAGCTTGAGTATAAATTTTACTAGGCGTCATCTTCTTCATTTGCAGATATTTAATGACGGCTCCAAGTTCAGTTTTCCCAATTTTTCAGTATTCTTCATATCTCAACTCGTAGTGATGTTGTTCCCAATGTTTACTGATGTTGTTTCCAGCATTTAGTGATGTTGTTCTGTTTATTATTCAATATCTGCAAAAATAAGAATTGTGCTATAATTTTCCACAGTGTTCTACGAACACCTTTAGTACATAGTACAGAAAATCAATACTGGGCAACATCTACTACAACGTCAGGACGTTTTGCATTCACCCTAATAATTCCTCCTCTCCAA
The DNA here is from genome assembly GCA_031769625.1 of Taudactylus pleione. Taxonomy (NCBI): domain Eukaryota; kingdom Metazoa; phylum Chordata; class Amphibia; order Anura; family Myobatrachidae; genus Taudactylus; species Taudactylus pleione. The sequence goes on along the minus strand of JAUIMM010000320.1, from coordinate 4,273,092 downwards.
AAGTTCATAATGGGGAGGTAAAAGTGGGAGACTGGGGAGAGGTGTGGCATTTCAGATTGTGTCATTGTGGCTCCACCCCTGCTGTGCAAAACCAGGACCAGATTAAGAGTCACATGGGCCTGGGGCTGAAAATGTTCAACGCCTTTGCTGAGAAGGGGAGGAGCTGTGACCAGTGCTGTGTGGGTGTGACCAGAGCTACATTGGTGTGTACACCCCCTACATTATCAGCACCAATTTGTCCCTAAATACATAAAAATAGAAACATTTCATAATTTTGTGAGAAAACTAGAAATACAATTTCAATACTAATGATTTATGTCCGACTGTGTGACCAGCACGACAGTTGGTCATCATCATGCTGGCATGATGATGGGGCTATGTTTATGTGGAGACCTGGAGCTGTAGCTCCATCTGCCGCGTTGTTAATCTGGCCCTGAGCAAAGCCATGATTTGTGACATTGGGCAACATGATGATGCCACTGAAATACACACTATACTGGAGAGTTGGGCAGGATCCAAGAGGCTAGTCTACTCTCCTGCTAGTGTGGGAAAACTCCCCAAGATTTGAGAGTCTCCTAGACATTCCAGTAGGGTAAGTAAGAGTGTATATAATTTAGATCCAAATGATACAGTACATACATTTGTCTACCAACACAGCAATTATGCATCTGATAAAACTAGTCCAATCTCCCCATAATCTGGAGCAATATACATAATGTGTTTTTTTGTGTAGCTTTTTTAGGCCGAAGCTGAATTTATAACAGATGCATTTCTTTAATGTTTCATTTGACATATAATTTATCTATAGGATACGACTATGTAACCTGAATGAAATAATTAGTTGCTGGCCAGCATAGCATCGTGGGAGATGTAGTTCCTGAGGTGTCAAAAGTTGCCTGTATTTCCTTATCACTCCTACAATGGAGGATTCTAGGTGATCAAGCCCACCCGGCAAAACGCACGTCCTGCCTTTCCCCGCTACTTATGCCCTACATGCAGGGACAGCGTTCACTTGGAGCAATAGGAGAATTCACTTGGCACAAACTTTCAGGTATTTCCATTCTGTGCAGATAGCCCTCACACAGCGAATTTGGTCTCTGCAATGTCCTTGTGATATCAGGGACCATCTAACACCTGGCATGTGAGTTTGACTATCTTCACGTCACTGTGGTTTCTTTCAGCACAGCTACTGGCACCTCTCTCATCCTGCGTCCTCTCTCTGTAAGACGCTGGAAAGCAGAAGGTATCAGAACATCTATGTGCTGTACTATTCACAACTTTACTATCTATATTATTATTATTTTTTTATGCTCAATGTTGCAACAGTTTTTTTTTGTATATATGAGATATTGCTTATATTTTGCATAGGAGATTTGGTATACATTGACCTGCTTTAGATACTATGATCAAGGGCAGTTACTTTTCTCCTTGAAGTCTGCTATTGTTTATATGTCAATACCCATGGAATTAAGAGGTTATGAATCACATAATATTATTGCATGGAATTGAGCAGTTTTATAAATGATACAGACTTGAAATACTTCTGAACACTATTAACGATTAGTTTTGAACCATATATGCTCAAAAAGTCTCTCTATTGCTACTAAGTGCCTACATAATAACAATAATAATTATATATAACGCTGAAATGAAACTTTGCCGATAATCAACTAAGATATAGCAAAAGATGCATATCTGTTACAATTATTGTTGATGAATTGTAAAGCTTTTTCAGTAACTAAGGTCTAATTGACACTTGGGTGGACTCACGATGCTTTAAGAGTCCTTATGCCCTACAATTTTAGATGAAACAATAATAAAAGGTACATTTTAAATTATACCATATGTCCACACATCTTTGTTAATTAACACATCTAACCAAAGAGTGCTCCCCAGAAAAGGAATTCTTGACTGTTTAGCCCTTGCTAAAATATTTTTGAGCACTCCTATAATGTGACTGTACCATTGTCTGATGAGAATGGAGCCTGTCGTTGCTTGTGCTGAGTGCTTTGTGAGGCAGATTTCCCCTTCGTGTGCTCGGAAACACAAAGGCTGCATAAATAGGAGCTTTCAGAAAGTCATCTTTATGGGGAGATTAAAACTGTAAGCTTTCAGTTATCTGGCCTCATTGTTACCCAAGAGGATATTAAGCATGCTATTCCAGGATACAGTTACTCATATACAGTTATTCTACCTCCTCACACTCTGCATGTGTTTTTAAATGATGAGTATAACCCAGACAGTCATGTTATAAATGACGCATTCAAAACGTAACATTCAATATTGTCCCACACTCATGTCCAGCCATATAAAATGCAGCAGGCAAATAACAGTAGATATTATCAGGATGTTCTATAAAGAAGAGCCTAATAGTGCATACAGTATAATACTGATTGTATTACATTGATTTAGTCAAAATATGTTGAGCAACCCTGATGCTGATCAGTATTTAGGGACTCATATGCCACGCTATACCGGCTGTGCACTAATGCTTGAAGCACCCTCTCACACACTGAGGCACAGCCTGAGCTCAGACATTATTTACTGACTCCTATACCTTCTTCTACATCAGGGTTTGAGCTTGTGTCTGTGCTTTGAGAAGCATTGCTGCACTAAGCCATGATTAGTTTTTCATGTATTTTACACATATTTGCCTATTTTTTTTTTCTGTCCCATTCTGGAAAATTTCCAATGAGATGCAGATGGCCATTGTGGGTTGGGTGTGTGTAAAGAATCACAGCAGTGATATAAGGTGCAATCACGCAGAAGGGAGCGGGGCAAGAGGAAGTGATTTGCTGAGAATTACATCATCACACAGGAGCAGATGTACTAAGCTGTGAAAAGTGATAAATTAGTAAATTACCAACCAATCAATCAGCTCCTAACTGTCATTTTTCAAACATAGCCTGTAATATGGCAGTTAGGAGCGGAGTGGCTGGTCATCATTTCATCATTGCTCTGGCGTGGAGACAGCTGATCTGAAAATCAGCTATCTCCGCAAGTGGCTTCACTGCTCCTCTCGGAGTGGTTAATCTTTTCACTCCTTTCTGAGCAGTGGGACAAGTGTGCATGCATGACGCATAGGTCATGCATGTGGACAAGAGCCCCGACGTCTGGCTGAAGGGACCAGAAAGGGGCGGAGGGGCAGAGGGATCTGAAAAGGATCCCTCTTCCCATAGGAGAATGCTCCAGCAGTCAAGCTCCGAAAATATAATATTTTCGGAGCTTGATGAATTCTGTCCCCATTCTAGTGTATGGGGACAGCGGGCCATTCCGCGAGAGAAAGGTAAGCAGGAGATATCTGTGATACTAGTGTATTGGGACAGCCGGCCATTCCGTGAGAGAAAGGTAAGCAGGATATATCTGTGATCCTAGTGTATGGGGACAGCGGGCCATTCCGTGAGAGGAAGGTAAGCAGGAGATATCTGTGTTACTAGTGTATGGGGACAGCAGGCCATTCCGTGAGAGAAAGGTAAGCAGGAGATATCTGTGATCCTAGTGTATGGGGACAGCAGGCCATTCCGTGAAAGAAAGGTAAGCAGGAGATATCTGTGATCCTAGTGTATGGGGAGCGCGGGCCATTCCATGAGAGAAAGGTAAGCAGGAGATATCTGTGATACTAGTGTATTGGGACAGCGGGCCATTCCGTGAGAGAAAAGTAAGCAGGAGATATCTGTGATCCTAGTGTATGGGGACAGCAGGCCATTCCGTGAGAGAAAGGTAAGCAGGAGATATCTGTGATACTAGTGTATGGGGACAGCGGGCCATTCCGCGAGAGAAAGGGAAGCAGGAGATATCTGTGATACTAGTGTATGGGGACAGCCGGCCATTCCGTGAGAGGAAGGTAAGCAGGAGATATCTGTGTTACTAGTGTATGGGGACAGCAGGCCATTCCGCGAGAGAAAGGTAAGCAGGAGATATCTGTGATCCTAGTGTATGGGGACAGCAGGCCATTCCGTGAGAGGAAGGTAAGCAGGAGATATCTGTGTTACTAGTGTATGGGGACAGCAGGCCATTCCGCGAGAGAAAGGTAAGCAGGAGATATCTGTGATCCTAGTGTATGGGGACAGCAGGCCATTCCGTGAGAGAAAGGTAAGCAGGAGATATCTGTGATCCTAGTGTATGGGGACAGCAGGCCATTCCGTGAGAGAAAGGTAAGCAGGAGATATCTGTGATACTAGTGTATGTAAAATATAATGTTTTTTTATAAACTAAGCTTTCACAGATTATATTTTGTTATAAATATAACAATAGTAGTTGGATAATTAAATTTCATAATGCTCTCACAATGATTCTAGGGGACCTATTTAACAGGCACTTTTTCACAAAATTATGTAGAAACTACATTTTCTGTATAATTTTATGTATCACCATGTACTAATAGCCTATTGCAGGAGTTTTCACAGAAATTTCATGGACAAGGTTAACTATCAGTGCAGATCGCAGTCCCCATTATTATCAATAAGGGCTACGATCTGCCCCTATGTGCCAAACTTCAAAAAGCTAAGGTTTTTTCAGCGTTTAGCTCCATTGGTTTAGGCCATCCTCAGATGGTGTAAACCACTTTATGCCTATGGAGACATTTTCGCAGGAGCTGAATCTTCAGTTAACTTTAGTACATAGCAGGACATTTTCATTCAAAATTAAAATATCGAATGAGATGCAGATGGCCATTGTGGGTTGGGTGTGTGTAAAGAATCACAGCAGTGATATAAGGTGCAATCACGCAGATGGGAGCGGGGCAAGAGGAAGTGATTTGCTGAGAATTACATCATCACACAGGAGCAGATGTACTAAGCTGTGAAAAGTGATAAATTACCAACCAATGAATCAGCTCCTAACTGTCATTTCTCAAACATAGCCTGTAATATGGCAGTTAGGAGCGGAGTGGCTGGTCATCATTTCATCATTGCTCTGGCGTGGAGACAGCTGATCTGAAAATCAGCTATCTCCGCGAGTGGCTTCACTGCTCCTCTCGGAGTGGTTAATCTTTTCACTCCTTTCTGAGCAGTGGGACAAGTGTGCATGCATGACGCATAGGTCATGCATGTGGACAAGAGCCCCGACGTCTGGATGAAGGGACCAGAAAGGGGCGGAGGGGCAGAGGGATCTGAAAAGGATCCCTCTTCCCATAGGAGAATGCTCCAGCAGTCAAGCTCTGAAAATATCATATTTTCGGAGCTGGATGAATTCTGTCCCCATTCTAGTGTATGGGGACAGCGGGCCATTCCGCGAGAGAAAGGTAAGCAGGAGATATCTGTGATCCTAGTGTATGGGGACAGCGGGCCATTCCACGAGAGAAGGGTAAGCTGGAGATATCTGTGATACTAGTGTATGGGGACAGCGGGCCATTCCGCGAGAGAAAGGTAAGCAGGAGATATCTGTGATACTAGTGTATGGGGACAGCCGGCCATTCCGTGAGAGAAAGGTAAGCAGGAGATATCTGTGATACTAGTGTATGGGGACAGTGGGCCATTCCGCGAGAGAAAGGTAAGCAGGAGATATCTGTGATACTAGTGTATTGGGACAGCGGGCCATTCTGCGAGAGAAAGGTAAGCAGGAGATATCTGTGATCCTAGTGTATGGGGACAGCGGGCCATTCCGTGAGAGGAAGGTAAGCAGGAGATATCTGTGTTACTAGTGTATGGGGACAGCAGGCCATTCCGCGAGAGAAAGGTAAGCAGGAGATATCTGTGATCCTAGTGTATGGGGACAGCAGGCCATTCCGTGAGAGAAAGGTAAGCAGGAGATATCTGTGATCCTAGTGTATGGAGACAGCAGGCCATTCCGTGAGAGAAAGGTAAGCAGGAGATATCTGTGATACTAGTGTATGGGGACAGCCGGCCATTCTGTGAGAGAAAGGTATCACACTGCAAATGTGGGAGTGGCCATTGCCATGTTTTCCAAAATGTAGCCCTTCAATGGCCAATGACATCTTGAGATGGCGTTAGCTACCGAGGCCAAGCTCTGGAGCTTGGTAAATTTGGCATTTTAGCAGCCCCCATAGAAACCTTTGAGGGTTGGCCTTGCAGTCAAAAATGGGGGAACACCCGCACCCGTTTTCTGAATTTTTAAGGTTTTTGCATTGAACAATGATTATTTTTGTTTATTGTTTTTAAGTTTATATTTGCTATTGCTGTAATTTTGTTTGCTGTAGGCCTCCATGCGATTATGTACCCTTCCGACCTCGTCTCCCTGTTAGTCTTTTCTTTACTCCAATCCTTATGTTTGCAAATCTTTGCAATAAAAAAATTGATGAGGAACAAAATGGGGGATCGTAGCAAATATTGGAGAAATCTGCTGCATATATACATTCAGGAGGTTCTTAGTATTTGCAGGTAGCCCCCAAAACACCTGCAAACACTTTTTGATAAATATACCCTTATATATGGGAAATCTCTCTATTTCTAGTCATAATGTGGGTATTCTTACACCTCTGAATAACTGGGCTAATGCCCCCTTTCAGTTGGCATTTCATCCCTCCCTCCTAATATATATGGGCTCTTTGCACCTGCTTGTCTGGTATTTCCCGCTCACAAATGAGGTGACTCCCCATCTCTACAACACTATAGGGCATCGGGGAACCCCAGTAACTCCTTCCCTTCTCTCCGTGACTCTGGCTGAGATGCCACCTCTCCTGAGACCGGGTGGTGGTTACCTGTCCCGGCTTTCGTTATCCACTGTGCACGCTCCAAAGCATCAAGTGATCCACCTCTACTCCATCATCACAGGACACAGCCAACATGCACCATTGGCAGACACCAGTTTCTTCACTTTAACAGCGGCAACTCCATTGGAGCATGCACACTGGATAACGAGAACCGGGGGCAGGTACCCACGGCGGTGGGTGCAGTACCCACTGCCCGGTCTCAGGAAAGACCTCTCCAGCACACAGCTGTGTGCCTTTTCACTGGGATATTGACCGTGACTAATACCCACAAGTATTCTCCACTCATTGTGGTTACTTTCCCGCACTCCACAAGGTATACAGGTAGACTTTCATGTGAATGCCAAGTTGATCTATTATTCCACCATGCTGATGATCACATTTCTATAGTTTCAAGTATCTTGCTTTTGGCTCCGTGTATTTTTGCTATAAAATGTATATTAAAACTGCACATGTGAGTGTAAACTAATGGGGCGAAACTCGAGTTTGGTACATTGGGGTCAGATCGTAGTCATCATTGATAATAAAGAGGACTGTGATTTGCAGCGCTAATGAGCCTACTGCAAAATCTCAGCAACAATTCATAATATTATGCAGAAATTGTAGTTTCTATAAAAAATTTTGAAAAAAAAATGCTTGATAAATCGGCCCCTTAATCTTTATAGAACTGTATTTTTCTGATGCTAAAGTTAATAATTAACCTTTATATAATATTATTTGTTTTAGAAAATCTCAGTAAGGTAGTATAAGTATTAGTACACTACAGTATGGGAGTAGTAAGTATGTACCACTTGTTCTGGTGTCAATAAAGGGTACAGGATAGATCAGACAAAATTGGTAAACTCTTCTTTATGCACCAAAACAACAGCAGAGACTGAATATTTGCCTTAAGTGACATTAACCCTGCAGTGCCTAAATGCCTCTGGTTGCTTGTCCACTGATTAAATCATCTGGCAGTAATTCTGCCTGACATTGAGACAGATTACTGAGTGACCTCCTTCCGAAGGGGATTGGAGCTTCAGTGACACTGCTACACATTTACACAGCATCACGTCCATCAGTCATGTATGGGGTCTAGGACCCTTGCTGTTTCTAAATGAACCTTCCTGCAGTCACTCCAACAGGCACCTATTAATAGAGGACTGTCAGCTTGTAAGACCCTCACAGACATCAGAATGAGGTAGGATATTGCACTTGATTGTGTCCAACAAGTCATAATACGAATAGTCCCTTCAAAATACAGGTGCTCTAGAACAAAACAGGGACTATCCAGACTATTATAAAAGAACTCCACATAATATATTTACAGATTAGTGAAATGTTTGAAATTATTACAAGAATATGTCTACAGGAAAATGTGAATGTGTCAGAAAAAATTAAGAAAACAAAAACCCTGTATGTGTCTCCAAGCCAAAGTAAAGTTTATGCCTTGCAGTCGTGTCGCAGCTTCCAGTGACTAGAACGTTACTATTATTATTACAGGATTTATCTGACAGATATGAACCTACTGTACATTTGAATGCAACACTGTTATATTTACATTTAAGTTGCTATTCTTTATTATTGGAGTTATATAAGAATGTACTCATATCTATGACCATAGGTGAACGTAAGAACAAACACTGTATCATCCAGCTTTGTTATGTCAATGTATAATAAAAACCTTTATTTTGAAGGGATTATTGATTCTCATTGATACTTTATAGATAAATCATTACCTCAGTTTAGGCAGTTTACTGTATATAAGCTACATCATAAGATGGATAGTTAATTGCAAAAGATAGTGACAGTACATGTTGGTAGCTGCTGAATCACGTCAGTAAAGTCACTCAGGTGCGTAAAAGGGAGGAAATGTTCTATACGAGAAACAGCAAAAGGTATTCCCCAGCACTCGGAATGATATCAGCAATAAGATTTGAAAAACTACGTAGTGGTAGATAATTCAGAGATCTCAGTGCATAAATATGGCTAAGCCTCCAGGCCACTTCACGGCGTCTCTGTTTACTGGAAGTCCCAAATACTTAGCCAAAGTCTGGGGTGGATAATGACAGCAATATAGTAGTATCATTTTTTTTTTTAAATCCTCATTTCCCAATATTGCAATAATGCTACAACAGTACTGACATGTAAAGTTAGGAATGTCCACTGTATTGTGTGCCATATGCAGATGCTGAGAGATATAGGCTGAAATCTATATTGTATGCTAGTGTCTGCCATGCTGTGCGTTATTGCATAATCATTGTGTACATGAAGTTATTGGGACTTGCTACATAATGGATCTAGTTGACAGAATTAATAGAAATATCAGCAAAATATACTGTGTTTGATTTGTGCAACATATATTTAGCCTTAGTTTAGTTAAAGTATATAATTTTCTAGATTCCTGTTAGTTTTAATGGCATTCAGTTACCCAACCATTCTACAGTCTCTGGGACATTACATTAATAATCCCCGCATTACCTGATGCGTTACTTACTTCCTGCATACATGAAGGGAAATCTATGGAAGTAAAGAAGAAGAAAGTACAGAAATTTTAAAAAAAGCAAAATAATGAATGTATATTAACTCTGGTTTTATATATTTTGCTTTCACATACAAGAGCGGCACATTCTGGGTGTGATACTAACTAGAACAGAAACGTAGATGATCCTGCACAGAATTAATATAACATTTGTGTATATTCAGCCATAGGCAGAGCTGTACGCATCTTTACAGTGCACCCTCCCCCATCTGATTGGTTTGTTACTTGTCATTATAGTCAGGGCGCACTTGCACTCGTCTAAGCTAAGTGCAAATGATACACCTGGAAATGGCAGTATTTATTATTGTGTCCCACTGTGCATAACCCACAGTTCCATCAACACGTCCTCACTGATATTTGCATAAGTTACTGAGCAGTTACACCTCTTAAACCAGGGCCGGTGCTAGGATTCTCTCCGCCCAGCTCCGTCCTGTGCTGTACTGTTACCCCTTCCCTCCCCTGCTCCATCCCCCTCTACGTACACTAATAATACCAGCGGGTGGGTGGAGGGTGGGTTTTTCTGCAGCCGGGTGGTGGTGAGATGTTCAGGCAGGGTGCAAGGCTGTGCCCTTCAGGCTATGGCGTCCAGGCGACGGCCCTCCTAGCCCATGCCTTGAGCCGGCATTTCTTTCGCCACAAGTGGAGATGCTCTTGAAATAGATACTACTCTGGATTGTCTGTACTTGCGTGTGCTAGGCTCCAAAGAATGTGCAGTGCAAAAGAATGCAACATGCGTTCCACAAACAGGCTCACCCTCTGGGATAAATGTAATAGACTGTAAGCCGGCGCCCCTGCGGGAATACCTGGAAGTATGCCTGAATTTTTAAAGCAGCAAGCATGTTAAAAGGTATACCAGCTTGGTTTAGCCTTTAACATGCTTGCTGCTTTAAAAAAACAGGCATACTCTCATGTATTCCTGCTGCAGCGCCGGCTCGCAGTCTATTACATTTAGCCCTCTGACTACAATTATTATTGACAATTCAGAGATTTAGGGGTCTATTTACCAAGCAGTGTTAGGAGAAGTGAAAAGTGAAGAGTGAAAAGTGATAAGGTACCAGCCAATCAGCTCCCAACTGTCATCTCACAGGCTGTGTTTGAAAAATGACAGTTGGGAGCTGATTGGCTGGCACCTTATCACTTTTCACTCTTCACTTTTCTCTTCTCCTAACACTGCTTAGTAAATAGACCCCTTAATTCCATACTTGTCTACATTCCCGAATTGGCCCAGGGGAGTGGGCGGTCTGGGTGTTTGTTGGCACAATTTGTGGGCAATTGCACCTCTCCATGATGCTATAATGCACATAATTTCTTGCAGCATGGTGGGGTCTCACTTGGATCTTTCCTCTAGAGAGGCAGACTATGTAGGCATGTATATGTAATTTAAATCTATATGTAAGTTTTGAAACATAACATATAAGACATATACTTAAATACTTAAGACACCCATGTAAATCGGTGTTCGAACTGCCTTCTATTTAATAGTCTAAATGCTTATTACCCATAATTCACACTCAAATTAACAGAATAACCAAGCATTAGGTTGCTATAAATAATATAGAGCATGAGATACTAGTGCTCCTGAACTTGTGCTTACAAAAAATCAATTAATCACGTTCCCCTAATATTACAGGTGCAATATTCAGCCAAAATACTTATATTTACATATCCAAATATAAGATGTGGTAATTTGAATTATGTGATGGAAATCCACTCCAGATCTATGGACATCAAAAGTAAAAAGATCAAAAATATAATATGTAGTGTATTACTAACCATAATCAGATTTAAACACCATTTGCTATTAAATAAATATTTTTTTCAACACCAAACATGATTGTAAAATTAATATTTTTTTTCCACAGAGCCCCTTTCTGATCGCACTCATGTGATTTCCACCTTTCCGTTTTATCAATCACTCTTTTTGTCAACCAAGGGGTCTTTGGAAATTTGTTTGGTGTTGAAAATATATTTATTTAATTATAAGTGCTGTTTAAAGATGATTATTGAATAATACTATACATATATTAAATCTTGTGTCTTTTACCTTATTGTATCCCAGGATCGGGAGCAGATTTCCATATTACATAATTTAAAGCAAACAAAGGGCCTGATTCAGACCCACTCGCGAGCGGCTGTCCGCTCGCAAGTGGGTCGATGGTCTGCACTGAGCATGCGCACGACGGAGGGAGCTCCGTCGTGCGCATGCGCCAGACACGACGAGCGAAGGACTTTCCTTCGCTCGTTGTGTCCGATCAAAGGGGGCGTGCTGTCAATGTTGATTGACAGCACACCCCCTTTGGTGGGCGTGCCGGGGGCGTGCCTCCCTGACGGGGGCGTTCCCACGGGAACGCCTCCCGTCAGAAGCCGGCCCACTGACATCACTAGTGATGTCAGTGGGAGTGATTTTGGCTCTGATAGAGCCAAAATCACTCCGGAGCTTGCGGTTGAAAACCTCAACCGCAGGCTCCGGCTCGCAATTTCGATGGTCGCGATGGTCATGACCATCGCGGCCATCAAAATGCACGCTCGTATAGCCTGTGGGTGGTGACCCACAGCTATACGAGCGTCCAGGAGGACGCTCCATGAAAATGGAGCCCGGCCCTCATGCAGAGCGTGCGCTCTGCTCAGAGCGTACAGCTCTGAATGAGGGCCAAAGTTTTTTTAGACTTTCTTATACTGTACTTAGATATGAAAACATTTTGTTTGAATATTGCACCTGTAATATAAACAGTAGTGTTTAAATTGTTGTTAGTAAACACAAGTTCAGAAGCACCAGTTGCTCATACTATAGTTAAATATTATTTTTTGAAGTGTAGTGGTGCTATATGTATGAATAGAGCTGCAGAAGTAACTATTAATAGATGTAGGTTGTTATAGTTATTCTATTTTGCACCCCCAAAAAAATTAATATTCAATTTATGGTCTATGGAAATTCAGGCTACATATCTTTATTAAATTTTATGATTATATGAACTGTACACAAGTGACGTTAAGCAGGTATTACTTGCACATATACAGTAGTCATTGAAAGGCCAGCCATGCAAATCTGGATACATACGTGCACATATATTTGTGGATTTTCAGGCAGTATGGGGAAACGCACATAAGGGGAACAGTAAAACATCACTATAAAGTGCAACCTACATCTACAGTGCTTTAGGGGAGCTCTTTTCATATATTGAAATCGTTCAATTGTTGTTATAAAAGACAGCAGATTTTAGCCTAGTTAAGGCTGTAATCATGAGAGTACATTGGAACTGTCTTTATTACCTGTGTGGTTTTGTGTGTTTTAATGTTTTTTTTTTTTTTATACTGCTTGGTGCTCGCTGAGAAATGCACCTTTCTGCAGAAAGGCACAAAATGCATCCCATTAAATGATAGGGACTAGGTTTTTCACTCTGTGCTGCAGTGAGGTCTATCGGACCACATTACTAAAGGTGTCACCAAGGTTGTGGGGAGCCACCTCTGGACTGCCTGAAGAAGCGGACTGGCGCTGTGAAATACGCAGCAGGTTTTAGTGAGACTTTTAAATTTTATTTCATTATTTATTTTTGTTCATATGCATTTTACTTTTACTATTTAATATTGCAATCGTATTTCATTTTATTGTTTTTTTATTTATGTGATTTTATGCAATGTATTGTCTATAATAGGGAGAATAGTGTGTATTACTATATATATATATATATATATATTAGGGGTGTGCACCGGACACTTTTCGTATTTTGTGTTTTGGTTTTGGATCTGGATCTTTCTTCGTGTTTTGGATCTGGATTGGTTTTGCCAAAACCACCCTTCCGTGTTTTGGGTTCTGGGTTTTGTGTTTTGGATCTGGATTTTTTCTTAAAAAATAAAAAAAACCCGCTAAAATCACATAAATGGGCCTTTTTTTGTTCCTACGCTATTAATAACCCCAATAACATTAATTTCCACTCATTTCCACTCTATTCTGAACACCTCACACCTCACAATATTGTTTTTAGGCCAAAAGGTTGTACCGAGGAAGCTGGATGACTATGCTAAGCGACACAAGGGGGCGGCACAAACACGTGGCCCATCTAGGAGTGGCACTGCAGTGGCAGACAGGAAGCCAATCAGCGTTATGGTGCCCATTTGCATGTAGCACGAACCCGGGAGATCCGTGCTACATGCATCTGTGTGATTGGCACAGAGCAATGACAGGTCCGTGAGACCCGTCTGTGCTGCTGTGGTAAAAAAAAAAAAAAAAACCTGTGTAAAAAAAGAAAAAAATGGCGTGCACCCCCCCAAAAAAGAGCAACCAGCCCCGGGCATTAGTAACCCAGTGCTGGGTGTGCTTAAATACAGGGGACAAACGACGTAGGGGTCCCCTGTACTTAAGCACAACCAGCACCGGGCTAGTCAGAACCAGCGCTGGTTGCCAAAATACGGGGGACAAACGACGTAGGGGTCCCCTGTATTCTGCGCAACCAGCTCTGGGCTCTGATCCGGTCCTGGTTCTGGAAATATAGGGGACAAAAAATGAGTAGGGTTCCCCTGTATGTTCCAGAACCAGCACTGGACTTTTTCTAGCGGGGGGCTGATGCCACAGCCAGGGGAGCCCTTTCACCGGGCCCCCCAGCCGCAGCATCAACCCTGACCGCTAGTCAGCCCAGGCCGGGGATCCCTGGAGAGCTGGGGACCCCCCCAATAAAGGGGTCACCCTCTCCAGGGCACCCCAGGCCCAGGCTGATAGCCCGGGGCTATCCCCGCCACCCCTGGTGGCGGTGGGTGGCGGGTTGATTGTGTGGTGTGGTGTAAATAAAGAATATCAAACATTGTCTTTACAAGTAGAACTGCAAGTCCCAGCTAGCCTGCCCCGCATGCTGGTACTTGGAGAACCACAAGTACCAGCATGCAGGGCATTAAGGGCCCACTAGTACCTGTAGTTCACCTGTAAAAAAAATGTTTAAAAAAACACAGGACACACACACCGTGACAGTATAAGTTTATTAAACATACATACACACACACACATGTACACATACTCACCTATGTAACCTGTAGCATCGGTCCACTTGTCCGGTAAAGTATCCCTAGGGGACCTGTGAAAAAAAACATACTCACCATCTCCTATGCGAGGTTCTGTCCTCTTCGTTCCAAAGTAGGCATCCCCGGACTTGGCAAAAAAAAAAAAACGAAAACGCGATCCACGAACTTAGTACCGTTCTATAGAACGGTACTTCCCGAATGAGAGCTTAGCGACGGGGTATCACCATGGAAACCCCGCTGCTAAGCGTTCATTGGCTGAGAGAGGTCATCTCCCGTCTCTCAGCCAATGAACGGCTCCCTCCATTGTAGTCAATGGTGGGAACCGCAGGGTAAACTTTAATAACCTTGCGGCTCCCAGCATTGACTACAATGGAGGGAGCCGTTCATTGGCTGAGAGAGACGGGAGATGGCCTCTCTCAGCCAATGAACGCTTAGCAGCGGGGTTTCCATGGTGATACCCCGCCGCTAAGCTCTCATTCGGGAAGTACCGTTATATAGAACGGTACTAAGTTCGTGGATCGCGTTTTCGTTTTTTTTTTTTTGCCAAGTCCGGGGATGCCTACTTTGGAACGAAGAGGACAGAACCTCGCATAGGAGATGGTGAGTATGTTTTTTTTCACAGGTCCCCTATGGATACTTTACCGGACAAGTGGACCGATGCTACAGGGTTACATAGGTGAGTATGTGTACATGTGTGTGTGTGTGTGTGTGTGTATGTATGTTTAATAAACTTATACTGTCACGGTGTGTGTGTCCTGTGTTTTTTTTAAACATTTTTTTACAGGTGAACTACAGGTACTAGTGGGCCCTTAATGCCCTGCATGCTGGTACTTGTGGTTCTCCAAGTACCAGCATGCGGGGCAGGCTTGCTGGGACTTGCAGTTCTACTTGTAAAGACAATGTTTGATATTCTTTATTTACACCACACCACACAATCAACCCGCCACCCACCGCCACCAGGGGTGGCGGGGATAGCCCCGGGCTATCAGCCTGGGCCTGGGGTGCCCTGGAGAGGGTGACCCCTTTATTGGGGGGGTCCCCAGCTCTCCAGGGATCCCCGGCCTGGGCTGACTAGCGGTCAGGGCTGATGCTGCGGCTGGGGGGCCCGGTGAAAGGGCTCCCCTGGCTGTGGCATCAGCCCCCCGCTAGAAAAAGTCCAGTGCTGGTTCTGGAACATACAGGGGAACCCTACTCATTTTTTTCCCCTGTATTTCCAGAACCAGGACCGGATCAGAGCCCAGAGCTGGTTGCGCAGAATACGGGGGACCCCTACGTCGTTTGTCCCCCGTATTTTGGCAACCAGCTCTGGTTCTGACTAGCCCGGTGCTGGTTGTGTTTAAGTACAGGGGACCCCTATGTCGTTTGTCCCCTGTATTTAAGCACACCCAGCACTGGGTCACTAATGCCCGGGGCTGGTTGCTCTTTTTTTGGGGGGGAGGACGCCATTTTTTTCTCTTTTTACACAGGTTTTTTTTTTTTTATTTACCACAGCAGCACAGACGGGTCTCACGGACCCGTTAGTGCTCTGTGTCAATGACACAGATGCAAGTAGCACGGATCTCCTGGTCCGTGCGTGCATCTGTGTCATTGAAATACACAGCAGCACAGACGGGTCTCACTGACCCATCTGTGCTCTGTGTCACTGTCAATCACACAGATGCATGTAGCACGGATCTCACGAGTCCGTGCTACATGCAAATGAGCACCATAATGCTGATTGGCTGAGAGCCGTGACAGACGGCTCTGTCAGCCAATCAGCACTTTGCCCATTAAAGGCAAAGGCATTTTTTTTTAAATGGCCGCTCGAGGCAAAACCTCGAGATCCGACAGCAGATCTCGAGGTTTTGCCTCGGGAGAGGGATCCGGGGCAGACAGGGAGATCCGAGCTTGGGCTCGGATCGCCCCGGATCCCCGAAGTTCGGGTGGGTTCGGTTCTCAGGGAACCGAACCCGCTCATCCCTAATATATATATATATATATATATTGTGATAGGATCACTGGTAAAGTGGTCTGTGGCAGGTACATTTGTCCCAGATTCCTGTCTTATGTGTTTTAAATCCCCAGGAGAAAGTCTGCAGTGTAGCAGGCTTGAGTCTCGGCTTTTTGAAAAGCCGGTTTGGGACCTGGGGGTTGTGGGTGAGAGGAGATGGAGGGCTCCACCCACGGCCACTCCAGGTTTTGGTTCTCGCAGCATGGTAACAGGTTGTTAGGGTTTCCACCTGAGAGTGGCCAATATAAGCCTAGTGTGTTGAGGGCTGATTGTCTCACCTGGGAGAGCAGACAGGGAGTTTGCTCAGAGACACTTGAAAACCTAACTGTAAGTGTTGTGCTGTGCTTTTGTTGCTGGTGAGGGCATTAAGCCCTGCCAGGTTCTGGTAGTGAGGGAACTACCTGTGAAGTTAGTACCCCGACAGGGCTAGGATTTACGTTTATGTTTTCTTTGTGTTATTTCTGATATTGCACAATAAAGACTGGCGCCGACCAGCTTGTACTTGCATCCAGTCTGGCATACTGTTTCCCAGCTGCTGTGTGTGAAAGGAAGGAGTCCTCTACCCAGGAGAGGGACCCCCTAACCTAACTGTGTCACAATATGGTGGAGAATGCGGGCACCCACACACACTGAAGTTGCAGCGAGAGGAAAACTTTCAGTTTAAAAATTAAAGGGACAGACACCCAATTTGTGAGTGTGGAAATAACACTGTGTCCTTGGAGTCCCATAGAGGAGGCGTCAGCCAATGCTCAGAGAGGCAAGGTTCAGCTTCCAACCTACACCCCAGGACAAAATGGAGGACATTATTAAGGCCTTGCTTCAAGCTACAGCAGCTCAGCAGGAGACTAACAGACTTCAACAGGTCGCCATTGAGGAAACCCGCCAGGCCTTAGCGGAAAACAGCCAGGCCATAAGAGAGGTGGTACAGCACCTGGTCGCCCGGCCCAGAGATGTTAATACTGGTCCTCTCACCACCACTCACTCCGTACGAGCCAGTCACTTCCTCCAAAAGATGACTTCGGGTGATGATGTGGAGGCCTATCTCGCCGCATTTGAAAGAACGGCCGAAAGGGAGAGTTGGCCCCAGGAGCAGTGGGCAAGTCTGGTGGCACCTTTTTTGTCTGGGGAGCCACAAAAAGCATATTTCGACTTATGCCTGGCTGATGCCAAGGACTATAAAAAACTAAAACAGGAGATCCTAACTTGCTTGGGAGTCACCACCTTTGTTCGTGCCCAACGGGTCCACCGCTGGGAGTTCCATATGGACAAGCCTCCACGTTCACAGATGCATGACCTCGTCCATCTGTTCTCAAAATGGCTACGGCCCGAGACGCTGACGGGACCACAGATCGTGGAAAGGTTCGTGATGGACCGGTACCTGCGATCATTACCCGCGACTCTGCGCAAGTGGGTGAGCCATGCAGACCCTAAGACCGCGGACCAGTTGGTCGAGCTAGTGGAGAGGTACGTGGCGGCTGAGGAGTATGCCCCACCAAGCCCCGATGGCGCACCGGCGAACTCCCACAGATACTGGTAAGACTGTTCCAGGGGAGAAGGGTGCTGGGCGGTGGAATGTACCTAAGACTGACGGTGTAGAACCTGGAGACAGGCCTGCCAGGCCAGGAAGGTTCTTGCCCCGTAAACGACTAGACATTAATATGATTCAGTGTTTCCGGTGTGGTGACTTCGGCCATATTTCCGCTAATTGTTCACTTTCAACTGAACCTATGCAATGTGATACTGCTCATGTCTACCGCAGGGGGTCTTTCTTTGCACAGACAGCCTGTACGGCTGACTGGCAGGCTGAGACTGATAAGCACATGTGTGTACTCACTGTAGATGGCAACCGAGTAGAGGCTCTGTTAGACTCTGGTAGCTTGGTGACACTTATAAAAGCTGAGCTGGTGAACCCCTTGAGGCATAAGGGGAAAACTGTTGGTGTGACCTGCATACATGGGGAAAATCGATATTATGTTACTGTCGAGGTGAACATCGAGACACCATGTGGCTTTGCTATAGTTTCTGTGGGTTTGGTGCCTGGTCTGATGTATGATGCAAAATTGGGGAGAGACTTTGCTCACTTCTGGAAATTGTGGGAAAGCCGTTTTGTTCCAGAAGTGAACAACCCCGGTCCACTTGAGAAGGTTGTCGATATAGTGGAGGAGGGAGTTTCTTCTGAGTCAGAGTTATTCCCTTTTCCTACTATGGTTGGCGAACTAGAGAATGCGGCGCGTGACGGTGGCCCGCCAACTGATGTGCCTCCCATTGAGGTGGGAAGTGTTGTTGGGCCAGTGGATCATCTGCCTGATTTAGAGGTCAGAAGAGAGGTCTTTGCCGTGGAGCAGTTGAATGACCCTACTTTGGTAAAAGCCAGGGAGAATGTAAAAGTAGTTGATGGTAAACCCATAGACCCTGATAGTCCTTTGTCCCATCCCCACATGGCAATGTGTCAGGATTGGTTATATCAGGTGACTAAGAAGGGGGAAGATATTGTGGAACAACTAATAGTTCACAAAGCCTACAGAAGAACAGTGTTGGATCTGGCCCATGGTCGTATAACGGCAGGTCATCTAGGGGTAGAGAAAACCACTGAGCGAATAATGCCGAGGTTTTTCTGGCCCGGGCTTCATAAAGAGGTATCTGACTTTTGCGCATCCTGCCCTGAGTGTCAGTATCATGCTATCAGACCACGTTTTAAGGGACCACTAGTTCCATTGCCTATTATAGAGGTGCCAATAGTGAGAGAGCACCTGAAACAGGCTCAACAGGCACAGCAGAGGGTATACAACCGCAATGCTCGGTTACGCAGCTTTGCTCCTGGGGACAGATTGTTAGTGTTGGTTCCCACTGTGGAAAATAAACTTTTGGCTAAATGGCAAGGGCCCTTTGAAAACTTAGAAAGAGTGGGACAGGTCAATTACAAAGTTTACCAGCCAGGGAAAAGAAAGCCGGAACAGATATACCATATAAATCTGTTAAAGCCCTGGAAAGATAGAACGGTACTGTCGGCCATCCGAGCCCTTCCAGTAAGTCCTGGGCCCTTAGTTCCCGAAGTGACAGTGGCAAAAACCCTGTCGGCAATTCAACAACGAGAGGTCAAGGAGTTTCTGGTCAGAAATAGGGTGCTGTTCTCTGACGTACCTGGGAAAACCTCGGTCGTTAAACATGACATCATCACTGACCCAGGGGTTAAAGTTAATCTAAAGCCCTATAGGTTACCAGAAGCACCAAGAGCATCGGTGTCGAAAGAAATTAAAAATATGCTAGAGTTAGGGGTTATTGAAATATCACATAGTGAATGGTTAAGTCCCATTGTGTTGATTCCAAAGCCCGACGGGAGTGTGCGTTTCTGCAATGACTTCCGAAAGTTGAACAGTGTTTCAAAATTCGATGCCTACCCGATGCCACAGTGGAGAAGGAGGCGTTGGCCATAAAGTGGGCGTTACAAACTTTTAAATTTTCGGTGGAACACAGGCCAGGGGGACTGTTGTTTAATGCAGACGCGTTGTCACGCGTTCATTGTTTGGGGGCTTCAGTTGTTCCGCCCCATAGGTCGAAACAAAGGGGGGGATATGTGATAGGATCACTGGTAAAGTGGTCTGTGGCAGGTACATTTGTCCCAGATTCCTGTCTTATGTGTTTTAAATCCCCAGGAGAAAGTCTGCAGTGTAGCAGGCTTGAGTCTCGGCTTTTTGAAAAGCCGGTTTGGGACCTGGGGGTTGTGAGTGAGAGGAGAGGGAGGGCTCCACCCACGGCCACTCCAGGTTTTGGTTCTCGCAGCATGGTAACAGGTTTTTAGGGTTTCCACCTGAGAGTGGCCAATATAAGCCTAGTGTGTTGAGGGCTGATTGTCTCACCTGGGAGAGCAGACAGGGAGTTTGCTCAGAGACACTTGAAAACCTAACTGTAAGTGTTGTGCTGTGCTTTTGTTGCTGGTGAGGGCATTAGGCCCTGCCAGGTTCTGGTAGTGAGGGAACTACCTGTGAAGTTAGTGCCCCGACAGGGCTAGGATTTACGTTTATGTTTTCTTTGTGTTATTTCTGATATTGCACAATAAAGACTGGCGCCGACCAGCTTGTACTTGCATCCAGTCTGGCATACTGTTTCCCAGCTGCTGTGTGTGAAAGGAAGGAGTCCTCTACCCAGGAGAGGGACCCCCTAACCTAACTGTGTCACAATATATATATATATATATATATATATATATATATATACAGCTCATAGGTCCGGCACTCAATGTAGTAATGGTTACTTAGCTGGTTGCCCCCACAAAATCCAATGATATAAAGTCCATCCGGTGTGGCACTCCACGCTTATAGAAATAAATCAATCACACAGCTTGAGGTGTCAACATTTCAATGCCAATAAAATAGCATTTTCATCAGGACGAATGCCTGATGAAAATGCTATTTTATTGGCATTGAAACGTTGACACCTCAAGCTGTGTGATTGATTTATTTCTATAAGCGTGGAGTGCCACACCGGATGGACTTTATATATATATATATATATATATATATATTTCTCCATGACAATTTGCTCTAAGGGTTATGCTCCATCCCCTTAACTCTTATTACAAATAAGATTTTGATATATTTTTAATTTGTTTGGACATTGCTGACTTATATAGTATATCTCTCTTTTTTAAGTGAGTAAGGGATGTGCTCAAATATTAATCATAATGTCGTAAACAACACAACCCTCATATTGTAGCTCACATCAACATGAGTAACTGGCTACCACCACAAATACAATTACAGCATCATAGACACTTTGGGGGAGATGAATTAAGCCGTGGAGAGAGATAAAGTACCAACCAATAAGCTCCTGTCACTTTACAGGTTGTGTTTAAAAAAAAATTAGTTAGTAGCTGATTGGTTGGTACTTTATCTCTCTCCACTTTATATATCTCTAATGCTGGGTCTTTATATATCTCTAATGCTGGGTAAACACTTAACTATATGAAGCCAGCCAATGTGTCGAGCAGCGGGTCCCGGTGGGGGTGCAGGCATCGGCAAGTGTGTACAGACTTGCCAATTCCAGGAGCGACGTCGCAACAGCGGGGGCCATGCTGCATTCGGCAGCATGGCCCCCACTGATGATATTGCCCATTGGACCGCACGCAGGTCCGACGGACGATGCCACTGACAACGCGTGGGAGCACGCATCATCAGAGAAATAGCGGGTACACACTGCTCGATGTGGACGATATGTTGTATACCATAGTGGGGGGTGGGGCTATGATGGCACAATTGCATTGTCACACCCCCAGACCTGCCCACTGCTAACAAGCCCCGACCCTGACCCACCACCTTCACTAAGCCCTGCACCCCGCAGTGCCGACCTTGCTGCCTCTTCCCAAACGAGTCAGCTAAATGGTCAGCAAGTATGTTTATATCACTTATTCACAAATTCACTTTCATCGTACTTCAAACTTTTATTGGAGAGAGAGAAAGTGGATAAACTGTGCTTGAATAAATGACAGAAGCTGATTGGTTGCTTTGCACAACTTCTCAACTTTGTCTTCAAGACTTAATACATCTTCCATTCTCTTATATATAGTTACTTTACATGCATGCTAATTTGCTATATAACAGCATCGTAAAAGCCTTATGCATACATCTACAGCCCCAATTCTCCAAATGGCCGACCTGCAATCTGACTCCCCGATCGGAAGCCATCGATGATCGGCAATCCGTCGGCGGATCTGGGAAAAACAGCATGTTAAAAATCCTGACTCTCCGATCCCGATCAATTTATGGTTGGGATTGGCGAATCAAGGATTTCCAACATGTTGAATTTTCCCAATTCCCCGACCCTGGTATCGACAGAACAGGGAATTGGGGCAATCCATTGGAGATGTATGGGCCCCATTAGGTAAACTGCAGTGTAGCCATTCATAGACTGCATTCGTCTATGGTACTTGAACCACAGGGAAAAGTGATTGTGGCTTTTATTGACAGTACCCCAGAAATCGCTTCTGTCATTGCTTTGGTTCTAACTTCTAGAGCTCTTATTTGGGCAGCAAGATGCGGAATGCCCTGGGCCATCCCAATATAAACAAAAAAAACAGCCTGAAGTTTCTCACTGGTTCTGGTGAAGAATTAGTATAATTATTGCCTTGTGGTGGAGTTTTAAGAACTGTTGAGTTATAAAACTGGAGCATAGTGCCACCAACTACAAATGCTACTAATATTTCTCTCAGAAAGTAATTCATTAAAATTAACCCAAAGACGGACAAGTTTCAGAACCTTTAAATCTGGCCAATTCACGTTGGCCTCTACCGAACTGACATTTTTGAGTAGAAGATTCCGACTGTATGTGTCAACAAAGCAAAGTCAGAAAGTAGCAGTATTCTCGTCATAGGGACATTTTCCCTGGTACAGTTCATGGAGAACAACTTGAGCATTTTTAATATGTAAAACTATTGTGAACAAATCTTAATGACTGAAATCATTGTATGATCTTTGTAGCCAGGGACCTGAGCCTCGCGGATAACATCGCCGGCATGGCACTGAAAAAGTTAAACTTTCCATGCTGCAGTCCCATCAAGGAAAAACGTCTATGCTAAGCGCCAACTGTACGTGTAATTAATGTTGTATAAAGTATGTCTCCATATGTACATCTTTAGTAACTGTCACAGTTAGCTGTGGTGCTGAAACAGTCCAATCACCGCAGCACCAATGGAGTTAAGGAGCTGATTCAGAGCCGCTGGCTAGATGCGATCGCTCGCACGATGTGTATGCAAATTGCATAGGTAGTGCAATCGCACAGCAATGCATTAGCATGCCCAGTATTTCTTAGAGAGCGATCACCTAGTATATGCAGACACCCACCAGCCTGTCTTAATACGCCCACTTGTGCATGGCATGTCCAAGAAGTGTATGCAACCATCGGTACATCGGGTAACATCGGATGAGATCGCAGCACTTGAGGTTGACCATAAGTACCCTGCTGCAAGCACTGCGAGCACTTCAGTGTAAAAACAAGCCAGGTGACGTGTGCTATGATGCTGTCCTATAATTATGCACACCTCTAAAACGCCATTGAGATGCTCAGGCACGCCTGCGTTTGCAAATCCACTCACCCGTTTATAATGGCCAGCCCGTTACCACCCACAAATGGCTTCTCCTGTCACTCACTCTGCTGGGCTGTCTATGCGCAGCAAGCTAATTCATTGTGAACTTTCGCTAATGCATACACAATGCATACCATTGGCAGCAGCGAGTGTTGGCATCTTAGCGAGTGGGTCTGAATGAGCTCCAATGTCCCAACTCTGGGTGCCGGCCCGTGACATTTAGTTTTAAAAGTAATTTAGATTTTCGGCAATGTTTTAATGTATTTAACATGTTATATTTTATGTCTGGCACTGTTAATGTCCGGAGCTGAAGGGGATCATGGACCTCATTCAGAGGCGGTCGCACGGAGCGATTGGTCGTAGCGAGCAATGTTTTTTTCAACTGCGCATGCGTGTACATGGCAGTGCGCGTGCGCAAGCCTGTCTTTCCGACTGCAATCCTCTTGCTCGCTAGTCACTATGAGGTCGTAGCTGTGATTGACATTTCGTGCCGTTTGTGGGTGGTTACAGGGGAAGGTGCTTGTGAACGGGGGTGTGGTGGTGCGCACGCAGGCGTGGTTGACCTTTAAAAAGGGCGTTTTAAGGGCGTGCATATATTACTGAGCGAGTCATCACACACGTCATCTCGTTGCAATAACGACGCTACTGTTCGCAGAGCTAAGGGTAGCCCAGGGTCTACCTTAAGCATTGCGAGTGCAGGCGATGATTTCTGCCTCAACCGATGTCTGTAGGCAATTAACAATGTAACAGGTGTTAATTGTGCTGACGTAGGTTGCCGCTTGCGACCGACTCTGAATTAGGCCGTAGAGATAGGAGGTGGGCTTTCATTTTTGTGGGTGTTTCCACGCTTACGATGTGCGTTGCGATTGAGCGCTCGTTTTGCATATTCTCGATCACTTTGGGTGCGACCGATCGCTCCCTTGCGACCGCCTCTGATTGAGGTCCTAAGTCCAAAGTGCTGTTGTAGGAATGTGCTTTTAAATGTATTGAATGTTCATTTTAGTCAGATAATAGTATTGTTTGAGACAGTAGGGGGCTGTATTGCCTTTTCAAAGGCACAGGCAATTACATGCTCACATAGTGTCCCGGCTAGGCTGTTTTAGCGGGACGCCGTGCCCTGCCTGATTTTAAAAGGGCAAAATGTGCTCTGCCCTTATAGTGGCGCCCCGCTAAAACAACCTGCTTTGAGCCTGAGCCCGCGGGTGGGGAAGCTGCGGTGACCGATCACTGCCGGGTGAATAGACGCCATGTGCATGTGCACGGAATCTATTCACCGTGAGGAGAGAGCTTGGGGGAAGCCCAGCACCTCTGTAAGTGCTGGACATGCCCATGTGTGACGAATTGGAGTGTTCCGCGAGGACACGCCCCCTCCCGATCGGCCACGCTCTCCCTTTTACGCCTCTGGAACACCAAATACATTTTCAACATAAACTTCTATGTGCATAGATCCAAAATCGCTACTGTGACTCTGGGCCTGATTCAGCAAGGATCGCACGGCTGTGTTTGCACGCAACCGGTAGGTGTTTGCAATCTGCACATGACTATGCATCGCAGTGCGTGTGCACAAACCGGCTGCTGCAATTGGGAAGCGACCGCAGTGAGCACGTGGAGTCTTCACACAGTGATTGGCAGGAAGTGTCTGTTTGGGGGTGGTGACGGGCGGAGTGGTCAGAGAAACGCAGGCGTGCCTGTGCATTTAAATGCCGTTACAGGGGCGTGCATAATTAAGCCCCTGCGATTGTATACGCTGGCAGAGGTCTGATGGCGACAGGAAGTTTAGCAGTTTGTGCGGTAGGGTCAGGTCAACCACAACTGTGCGACTGGTTCCGATGTTACCGATGTTTTAGCTGACTTGCAGTGGCATGTAATGGGAAGTGGGCATCTTGGTATAGTGCTGCAGTTGCCGTGCGATTGCATTCATTAGCATATTTTCACAGTTAGCGGGTCCATGCAAATGCAGCCAATCAGGCCCTCTGAACACAATTGGGAAGCAAGCGCAGTGCGACTTAGATGCATGGGCAGTAAAGAAAATTCATGTGTCCGACATCGATATAGTGTGCAACTCAGAATCAGCCCCAATGTGTGATTAAAGGGAGATAAGGAACTCATCTACTTAACAAGACAGCAAGTAAATTGGGAAATCACAGCTTACTGTAATTGCGTTTTCAATTTCCTGTGGAAATGACCCAAATAGGGATAAACTCAATCGGCATATTGCTGTCAATTGAATTTAAATCCGGTTTTGGAATGCATTGCTCCCCGAAGCTAAATATTAATTGTGAATTGATGCTATATGAATTGGTTGAAGAGACACGGGCTGGATGATATCCTGTCACTGTGCAGAGAAACTGTATAAGAAGGGCTGCTGTAGGCATTATAATTGTATATAAAGTACCATCTTGAACTCTTGGGGGTCTATTCATTATGTTAATTATCGGGGTCTGAGCGAACTCTGATAATTAACAACCTTACTGGCGACGAGCACCGGAGCAATTCATCATTGCTCCAGCGTGGAGACAGCTGATCGGAAAATCCTTTCGGAGCAGCGAAATTTAGCACTGCCGAGTCTGACTAGAGTTCACGTAAGCGCACAAGGCCCCGGCGTTCAGCGGAAGGAGCCAGACAGGGGCGCAGGGATCCAAAAGGATCCCTCTTCACAGCCCGGGACTCTTTCCCATAGGGAAGGGGCCATGTGAGCACCGAGTGCAGGAGCACATGAGATCTGACGATGGCGAATGCTCCCACAGTCAAGCTTCGAAAATAGAGTATTTTCGGATCTTGATGAATTTAGGCCCCCATACAGTAGGGGACAGAGGGCCACAACGGAAGTGAAAGGTAAGCAGGAAATATCTGTGATATGAAAGGCCCCAAAACTTAATTTCTACAAAAGCAGGTGAAAATTTTCATTTTCACCTGCTTTTGTAGAAATTAGGTGATAATGAATAGAACCCTTGCTACGTACAGCCAAGTATTGGTTTTCACAAGGTTTGCTGCTTCATTGTTTTTAGACCTTTTTGTCAGATGTTACTATGGAATACTGAAGTAAATTTACAAGCATTTCATAAGTGTCAAAGGATTTTATTGACAATTACATCAAGTTTATGCAAAGAGTCAATATTTGCAGTGTTGACCCTTCTTTTTCAAGACCTCTGCAATTCGCCCTGGCATGCTGTCAATCAACTTCTTAGCCACATACTGACTGATGGTTGTCCATTCTTACCTAATCAATGCTTGGAGTTTGTCAGAATTTGTCAGAATTTTGGGGTTTTAGTTTGTCCACCCGCCTCTTGAGGATTGACCACAAGTTCTCAATGGGATTAAGGTCTGGGGAGCTTCCTGGCCATGGACCCAAAATTTCTAATTTTTGTTCCCCAAGCCACTTAGTTATCACTTTTGCCTAATGGCAAGGTGCTCCATCATGCTGGAAAAGGCATTGTTCGTCACCAAACTGTTCTTGGATAGTTGGGAGAAGTTGCTCTTGGAGGATGTTTTGGTACCATTCTCTATTCATGGCTGTGTTCTTAGGCAAAATTGTGAGTGAGCCCACTCCCTTGGCAGAGAAGCAACCCCACGCATGAATGGTCTCAGGATGCTGTACTGTTGACATGACACAGCACTGATGGTAACGCTCACCTTTCCTTCTCCGGACAAGCGTTTTTCCAGATGCCCCAAACAATCTGAAAGGGGATTCATCAGAGAAAATAACTTTACCGCAGTCCTCAGCAGTCCAATCCCTGTACATTTTGCAGAATATCAGTCTGTCCCTGACATTTTTTTCTGGAGAGAAGTGACTTCTTTGCTGCCCTTCTTGATACCAGGCCTTCCTTCAAAAGTCTTCGCCTCACTGTGCATGAAGATGCACTCACACCTGCCTGCTGCCATTCCTGAGCAAGCTCTGCACTGGTGGTTCCCCGATTCCGCAGCTGAATCAACTTTAGGAGACAGTCCTGGGGCTTACTGAACATTCTCGGGTGCCCTGAAGCCTTCTTCACAACTATTGAACCATTCTCCTTGACGTTCTTGATGATCCGATAAATGGTTGATTTAGGTGCAATCTTACTAGTAGCAATATCCCTGCCTGTGAAGCCCTTTTTGTGCAAAGCAATGATGACCGCAGGTGTTTCCTTGCAGGTAACCATGGTTAACAGAGGAAGAACAATGATTTCAAGCTCCACCCTCCTTTTAAAGCTTCCAGTCTGTAATTCTAACTCAATCAGCATGACAGAGTGATCTCCAGCCTTATCCTCGTCAAAACACTCTCACCTGTGTTAACGAGAGAATCACTGACATGATGTCGTTATGGGTCTCGCACCAAAGGGGGCATGCTGTCGATGGTGAGTTACAGCACGCCCCCTTTGGTGGGTGTGCCGGGGGCGTGGCTGCCCAGACGGAGGCGTTCCCATGGGAACACCTACCGTCTGGGTCCGGCCCCACTGACATCACTAGTGCCAAAAGCACTCCAGGGCTTGCGGCAGACGAGACATTACCGCAAGTTTCTCGTCGCAAGCCCGATGGTTGCGGTGGTCTTGACCATCGCGACCATCTTTTTGGCTGCTCGCATAAGCTGTGGGTGGTAACCCACAGCTATGCGAGCAGCCAGGAGGCCGCTCCAATATTAGGTAGGATGGCCCTGATTCAGAGCGAGCGCTCTTGTGAGAGCGTCCAGCTCTGAATCAGGCCCATAGTTCATTGTCATGGCAAAGAGGGACTTTGCAATTAATTGCAATCCATCTGATCACTCTTCATGACATTCTGGAGTGTATGCAAATTGCAACCATAAAAACTGAAGCTGCAGACTTTGTGAAAACCAATAATTGTGTCATTCTCAAAACTTTTGGCCATGGCTGTATGTTGTATGAGTGCTCTTTGTACTTTTAATTGATGGTACTGTTCATTGGAGCTAATAAACATCTACTTGTTTCCAAGACGCCTGCATCCTGTGACCACCAGACGAATGAAAATGCTTAACTATTTGACAGCTGCTCTCAGCTAAGCCCAGTGTCTTTGAGGACACCAAAGCAATCCCAATCCATAGTAAGCTTTCAAGGGTACAGTACACAGCCATCACCATCCAGGAGGTGCTGCAGCTGCATCACTACAAAAACCCCAAAATGTAAGCTGCCCCCCTTCACTACTCTAAGGGCCTGAATCAGACCTGTACGCTATGTTGATCTTTCCACAAATGGAGCAATATTTTGCTAATGCGCATGCGTCTGAGTCTAACTGCACATGCATCAAGGTACATTACCGTAGTCGCATGCTGCAAGTCTTTATTCGTAGTGTGATTGACAGTCAGGGAGCGTTTGGAGGTGGCAACGGGGAGAGTCGGCTAAAAATGCGGGCATGTCCCGACCATTTCAGGGGCGTGTCACATACCACGTCTGCGATCTTGTACACAGGAAACATTGCTCCTGTGTCTCCATTCTGAGTAACCATAGTCTCACTCAGGAAGTTGATGTTTTTTCCTGATCTGCATCCAATATTGCACATGTGTACGCAGTTGCAGTTGGCTCAGGTGGGTGTCTTAGTACAAGTCCTGGCCGCTGTTGCATTAGCATATCTTCCAATATCCACAGCTACGAAAATCACAGCTGTGGGAGCATTCACTTACAACTCTAAATCAGGCCATAAATTAGTTTGTGCATTGTACATTCACTCTCCCTTGCTGTAGCACACAATGGCATTTGCTGGTGCAAATTCTGCACCTAGTAGATGGATTTCCTCCTATCACTATATCACCTCTATAAAGCTTCCAAATGGCACAACAGCCTTATATACTGTACATAGACATGTACCAAGAGAAAATATAGACTTGGTATAGGAAAAAATATCACAAAAACTAAAACAAGTAAGAAAAAAGTGATGTCAATGTACACAATGAGAAAACTACAGAATTACAGTCAAAAGGGCTATTTTATAACAAGAAATTCAATAATGAACTAATCCTTTTTTATAATTTAACAGCTATCATAAAGTATTAACAATACAAATTCATTTCCACAATAGTGTGTTTTTAAATAAAATTTGACTGTGTCAGAGTGCAGATTGTATTCATTCTTCAAAACTGGTGACACACCTTCAATCTGTGCAGAATAGTTCACACAATAATCTCCTGTGAGCCCATGTTTAAGCAATAAGCAAGTTAACTTGTGAGGGACTAGTCCAAAATGTAGCCAATCTAAAGTTTAACATCTTCAGATGATGTTGGCTACAGGGTTCAAGCTCAGAAACGCTTTGCCCTCCGGAGCTTGGTAAATCCGACTGCATAGTGCTCCCCTGGGAAACTATGGGGGTTGTTTTATGGTCGGTAACGGAGGGACCGCGGCAGTTATCAGAAATATATTCTCTTGTCCCTCCATGGTAAATACCAGGGATCCTTAATATTTGGAGGTTCCACCTGAAAACATCCGCAAATATTAATTGAAAAATAGGCCCCTTACTCACTTTGTCTACAAATTGCAGATTTTCACCAGGGTTCCGGCAGACTTGCTGTGTGATTTAAAGCAGTGATTTTTTTTTTAAAGGCAGAATCCATTGAAAATCTGCAGATTGTAAAAGAGCTGTTTAGTCAATGTTCTCTAGAGAGTGAATGTGGATGCAGTGGTGTATCTAGGGGTCCGAGCGCCCCTGGCAAACCAAGGGACTGGCGCCCCCCTCCAATGACTGTTTCTACTGGTACAAAAAAAACTAAGAAACACTGGGGGTAGTTTAATTCACACACCTGTAGAAATAGGGAGAATATATATATATATTTTATAGAACTTACTCTATTGCAACCCACTATTTATTAATTTATTTATGCAAAAAACACACTGGAAAAGATTGAAAACACTGCGTCAAAAACAAACAAAATGCATTATGGGTAAAATAATTTACATATATTCAAATACGGCTATGTATACTGCATTATGCTTTTTAATAACTCCACCTTATAATTCAGTAGGATGACAGCCCACAATGGTCCTTTCCTATAACCCACATAAGAATAAAAACTGTCCATAAGGATCCTATCCTATTCCCCAACATGGAAGTATCCACAACCTACAAGGATCATGGCAAGTTCCTCAACTTAAGAAAAATAAATTTACTGTACTTACACTGGGGGTAGTTCAATTTACACGCCTGCAGAAATAGGGAGACAAAATATATATATATATATATATATATATATATATGTATATATATATTTAGATTTTTTTCAGTTATAACACTACATGCAATGCACTGTTTATTAATTTCTATATGTCAGCAACACAGGAAAAGGGGGCATCAATAACAAACTAGATGCATTGTGAGCAAGATAATTTGCATATATGCAAATTATCTTGTGAATAGAGCCTTGTGATTGATATGGCACTCTTCTCCTGCATGATTGACATATGGGAATCAGTGAGTGGTGATTGGTATATGGTGGGTATTGTGGGGGAAGAGATATATTAAGTAAAAAAAAAAAAATTAGTCTCTCTAATTTTAAATGTTTCTGATATGAAGGGACATATAAGAAGCCTAATACACATTAGTAGTCAATGGAGGACAGAGCAGAGCAGAACGTAGGAGACAAAAAGAAGGCTGACTGCGGGACACTGGTTAGAGGAGACAGGAGACCAGAGATCATAAATGACGGCGCCCCCTCCTCAGCCGGCACTCCTGGCGAGAGCCATCAAGGCCAATAGGAAGATATGCGGGTGCACATCTGTATGATACCAATGAATAGTATAGAAGTGTGCTCTCTTGAATTTCCACTTGGGTTTTTTTTACATGGTGCTAACATTGCCCATTTTACTGGATGCCTACTGAACGAGCCACACTTACTGTATAAGATATTATATTGGCAAGCATGGGTTTACTACCATAACATCACCTTGCTTGCTGCAAATTAGCAATCTGCTTATGCTCATCACTTTTGGCTTGTCCTGTGTTAATGACAGTTGATATATTTTGCTGTGGTTGATAAGCATGTTTATGCAGCCCAAACTGTCATGGATAGTTGAGGATGTATGTGCTTCTAGTGATTGGCATTAGCTGGATCTGAGTCAAATGGAAACACCACTTTTCACCAGAGGCCAGCAGGCAGTGATGGGCTTTCCTTTGGTGAAAACACAAGTCCTAGCTCAAAAATATGATCCTCTGTTGACTACATACAGCATTGGTTGTACAACTGTTTTTGGGACAATGTACTAATTTTATTTTGTCACAATAAAACGTAACATGCTTAAACATGTAAAATGAACATGTTGAACCTTTTTGCATTTATGCTATACAATCATTATATATGTGAAACACCTCATCATTGTTATAGCAGTTGTGCCTAAGGGGATATAGCAATGGCAAGTAGTAAATGTGGCTATATCACATAGGAAGCAAGCTATGCCCCGCCCCCTTAAAAATTCCCTTACCTCTGTAGTGGTCACTGGTGCCATCAGTGCTTCACATCAATGGCATGAAACCATAGACGGTAAACTGCCGATAGGAAGCCATTAATGTTTTCATCCGCTGTTGGTCATCCTTACTGTGGGCGCAGAAGCAACTGGGGAAGGAGGCCGGGACTAAATGAAGACAGGACTAACTGGCGGGCCAATCGGAGAAGGGGGCCGGATTGATCAGGGCAGAGGTAAGCTCAGTGACACTGCGTGGAAAAAAAACAGTTTCCATCTTTTCTGACTTTGATGATTGAGAACCATCGGATATCCATCAATGATGTAAAAATCATTGTTCATTGGTGGCAAGCCATCAATGGTCGTTAACCATCGATGTTCGATGGACATCCCTATTCTGTAGTAACATTCCTCCTTTACACTGTAGTCACATATCCCTCCCCTGACCTCTGCTGTAACACATTTCCCCCTTTCACCTCTGTAGTAACCCATCGCCCTTAACTCTGTCAGACACAGTAAAACATCCCCACCTTCGCCCCTATAGAACCACATTTCTACCCCTCACCTATTCCCTCTAACACCTCACTGTACAAATATCCCCATCAGTTCTGTAGTAACACATTGCCCCCCCTCACCTCTGTATAAACACACTCCCTTCACCCAATAGTAATATAATTCCCCTGATGTGGTGGCGCAGACCAGCACAGAAAACATGAATGTTCAAATTGCATTTGTTTTGAATATGAATGCATATACGGGATGTTGTCAGCATCGCAGCGTGCAGGATGTCGACGGTCTAAATACTGGCACCGGAATCCCGAAGGTAATTATCGGGGGTTAGGGGAGGGTTAGGTTTAGGGGTTAAGCACTAGGTGAGGGTTAGGCCCTAAGGGGGAGGTTAGGTTTAGGCACTAGGGGAGAGGTTAGGTTCAGGCATCGGGAAGGGAGGGTTAGGGGTGGAGTAGATGTAAGCATTAGGAGTACTTACCTACGGGTGTCGGGATGCTGCTGTCTATATTCTGACTGGCGGTATCCCGACCGCCAGGATCCCATACCAAAACCGCGTATACAGATACCTGACTTACAGTTAATCATTAAAATGAAGCCAGAAAGTGGCAGCAAAACTATGTTTTCTTACAAATCTAATGTTATACATCAATTAAATATAGCAACAAGATGCAGCCAAAGCAGATATGTGATAGACATCAGCATCAACAAGTAAACTTACACCTGGCCTATGAGACTTGTAAAGCTGGATCCCTTAAAAAACATGTTAGTGAAAATTAGATGCATTGCAAACCACATGCTGCTGGGCTACCCCCAACCTCTGTCAGCAGTGTATGGATGTCCAGAGAGAGCTCCTACCTAACCTTTCCACCACACTGAACACTGCGGACCACGGGAGAGACTGCATGACAGTGCTCAAAAAGCGGAATTGTCCTGCCCAAATAGGGATAGTTGGGAGGCATGCAGCAGGACTCAGGAGCAAATGGTTGTTGCATGATGTTTGGTTTGCAAACTAGCGGCTTCTTCTATTCTGTATGTGATTTGTGTCTTTTAAAACCACCACAGATCGGATGCTATTTTATGCAAACCGCAGAAGAATCTGGTTTGTGTTTAAATACTTGTCTGATTCATGGCAGTTTTAAAATCACATGAGAAACCACTTTTTGACACATCTCACTCTCCTTAATCTCCATAGTGAAACTAAGAACTGCAGACTGTTCACCATAGACAGTCTGGCAATGGCAACACATTGATTCTAGTTCATTGCTAGACTGAGCTTCCTAACAAATGATCTGGTCTCACTGCGGCTGCACGGTGAAGTCTCACAGCCACAATGAGAACCAGTACAATGCGGGACAGATACAGATGGACTGGACACTGCAACAGATATATTACTTTGGTGTTTCTGATCTGTTCCATGTACTTGGTCCTCCTGTATAAGTCCTTCTTCACATATGCTTCTAAAGTCACTCAAATGGCCGAATTACACGCAAGTGATCCAATGACTGCGTTCTCGAACACAGCAGCGTATCACAGAAGCCCACCTGTGTTCATCCCTGCTCTATTACTTACAAGACAGTGAGCCAAACAGAGGTGGGGGTGGGTCTTTGTGAGTTGCACCAGGGGGCGGAGCTACGCTACATATCCAGGGAGAAAAAAGAGCATAGTGGGGCACTGTGCAATGAATGGCGGAGAACCAGTGGATCTCCGCCATTGATGGCAAAACCATCGGACATGATGTTTAACTATCGATGGTTGATGGCTACCCTAGAACAAGCTGGCTTGTTATCGGGAGATCAGACATCCGAGTGCTTAACACAAGGAGAGTAAGCACAACATTTTGCTCACTCAAAGAACACACACGCGGTTGGGTCAGCATGGATGCGCAGTGGCTTTTATTACTGCCTCACAGCATTGAGGTCTAGCATTCAATTCCCAGTCATGGCCCATCTGTGTGGAGTTTATATGTTCTACCAATGTTTGCTTGGCTTCTGAAAAATATGAACCCTAGTGTGTAGGTGTGTCTATGTGATAGGGACAGTAGAGACTGTAAGTTTCATTGTAGCAGGGACTGATTTAAATAGCCAGAGTCAATTGTGCCATGCATAAGATTGCATTCTAAACCGTCAACACTGCGTTTACAAAAATGTTATAGCACAGCATGACCTATTTTTCAGGTATTAATACACACATGTGTTTTACCTATTTCCCCAGCACATTAGTGTGAACGAGCCTTAATAGCATCACAGGAAAGCGCCAGGTAGCTTAGTCTGAGAGAGGTACTCATTTTCCATTACATCTGAACACCCCAGAAACACACTGATAACTGCTGCTGAATAAGAACAGATTTACACTAAGAAATTATTTAAAAAGACATTTATGGCCAGATGCAAAGTTTTGCCTTTTGATGGCTGTTTCTGGTGGGTACAGATTAAAGGCAGATGGAAAAGAATTACTACACAGTAGCAAGCGCTTGATCTGAAGATAAAAATAAACTAGAATTAGGCGGTGGGGTTTAGTAATTTTGTGCTGTGTTTAGCTTATTTGGGATGTGAGCAGTGCATTCCTGAGCATCATGCTCCCCTCTGATCATGCTAAAGATTGCTTTCCATTTATCCTCATTGGATATGTTTAGACGGATAACAAAATAAAAGCCTCTAAAATCCATGCCAAATAATTATTCCTGTGATTTTTTTTTTTCTGTTTCTTAAATCCGGCTAAATCCGGCAGAGCTCTTGGATGTTACAATTCTTCTCCCCGACTTTGAGCTTAAATGAACTGTGGAGTAATCTGCAATTTAATTTTCTTTCTTCGTTGGGAGTCTTGGAGAGATGAAAACTAAGATTTAACTCTGTATGTGCAAGAAAAGGGAACCATGCACAGTATGATAATAATTACAACTTATTACAGCAGTTGGCTTCGTGTGAGATAGAAGCTTAGAATTCTTCATATTACAGCCTAAGGTGCATAGACTTGGGAACAAAACAGCCTATATGAAGATTATTGAAACTGTCGTTCACCACAAAAACGTCAATTTTAATATTCATTAAAAGGGATCCATAATGCAATTTAATATAGTAGCAATGTAAACGGCCATCTAAATAAGAAGAGTGCAAGGTAATAGTGTATAGCGGAAGTCAGAAGACATCGGGCTGAAAATTGTATAAGGGATAGAGGATTCCCTGAGTGATCAGGCATAGAACCTTCAGTTTTAGGAATTGATGGCCATACTTTGCATTCAAGGGGACCAAAGTGATTAAACAAACATAAGTGAAACAAAACTAGGGGTATTATCAAAACAGATTAGATCAAGGGTGATTTACTTTTCTGTTACCAGATCACTTTTCATGGCTTGGTTGTCCGTTTTGAATGCAATTACAGACACGTCCTTTTGATAACA
Source organism: Taudactylus pleione (assembly GCA_031769625.1). Classification (NCBI taxonomy): domain Eukaryota; kingdom Metazoa; phylum Chordata; class Amphibia; order Anura; family Myobatrachidae; genus Taudactylus; species Taudactylus pleione. Next base: position 4,237,544 of record JAUIMM010000320.1, on the reverse strand, counting down.
ACATAAAGTAATCACACATTGAAAATATTACAAAAGAAATTATATTGAGATGTATCTGGCTAATTCTTCTAAATGCTATAGTAATATGTAGACTTTAATGAAATTCTAAGGACATTGTGGAGACTTAAATAGTTTAACTTTTTTTAAATTTTCATGTTATTGTTCAATTTTGTATTTTAACCAGATTCCCGTAGGTCTGTTTTGGAAGTAGCCAGTTTTATTAATAATAAATCCAATGGAAAATGGATCTGTAAGCAATTGCACTGGCAGTTGCTATTTCCGTCATTGTATTATAGGCAACTAGCTGGAGTACCCGGCGTTGCCTGGGATTTTAAGAATGGTTGTTTACAAATTATCCTCCAACCAACCTCTCCTTAGGCAGGCTTCATGAAAAGTGTGACAAACTTCCCCATCAACAGTCCTAAGGTCTTCAAAGGAAGTAACACCTGTAATGGTGTAAAGCAAACCTCGGAGATAGAAGCATTCAAAATTTGTAGGATCTACAATGTAAACAAGGCCAAGAGCTTCTGTTGCTCTGAAACCAGGATGACCATCTACAGTGACTCCCTGTTTTCTGCGCATAAAAACTTTTCGTGAAGCATTCCAGGTGTAATATTTTGGCAGCTCACAGTACAGCAGGGTCCTTGCAAAGTCATCATTTTAATGCAGTTGGAAGAAAGAAGTGAATGTTGTTGCGTAATTTGGTATAGTCAGAGAGCTGAGAATGCTGGCAAAGCCTGCTAAAGCTCTCTTCGATAATAAACATTGATCATGACAAAACATGACAACACGAAATGCTTGCCCCGAGGCCCTACCCATATGCCGTGAGGCCCCACAATGAGCGTCCAGACAAAATTGTGGTTGTAAATTAATAAAAAATTAACAGTAATTAATTTCCATTTAACATTTTTTTTAGTTGCCTCCGCCGTGTTTAAATACGCTTGTATGTAAAATGTCACGATCTTCGCTTGTAATCTGTGGATTTGCATAGAAAGACAGAAGTACAGAAGGACAAATTTTCACTTTTATATAGTAGAGAAGATAGAAAAGAAAAAATAGTAGATAAGCTAAATCCTTTTGCAATTCCGTACCTTATCTGTAGAGGGCGAATCCTATGCAAAAATGGTGTTTTTTCATTAATTAAAACTTAACAGTAATTTCGATTTAAAAATTTTTTTGTTGCCCCCACCGTGTTTAAATACGCTAGTATGTAAAATTTCACGATCATGGCTTGTAAACTTTGGATTTGTATAGAAAGACAGAAGGACAAATTTTCACTTTTATATAGTAGATATAAATGTGTATTACAAATTGAATGGATGTTATTAATTACAATATAAGTTACTACTAAACCTTTTATGGACCTAATATTAACACCTTGCATGTGATAGCTGATTCAGCTCTCCCTATTAAGGACTCTGGGCTGCAAATTTGAAGGAAATCCCAAATGCTCTTGGCCAGATTTACTGGGATTTCCTCTGACCATGAAATAGCAATGTGTGTACATATTACAGAGTCAGGAACTGAACTGATCCTGTGCCTCTGTCACTGCTTCTAAATGTCATTAACAGCCATGATCAGATGATGGAGAGAGGGGATATTTGAATCAGGAAATCGATCAATAACATCTCTTTGATGAAAATGTCAATCTGTAATATAGCTAGATATAACTTTTGTAAACATAATTTTGCAATAGGGGTTTAAAATGTGATCCTACATATACAGTCAATGCAAGGGGCGTTGTTTTCTAATGTCAGGAAACATACCAAAATTTAGGGGGGCCAGCCTATCATAGTGAAGCAAAAAAACAGCGCTAGAGAAAAATTTTAAATGATGGACGGTTTAAAATTGACCAACTAGTTTTTCATTCAATTAACTAAAATCTGCACTTTGTGAAAAGGCAGCTCTTAAAATAAAAATACACACTAGTATATACACAATACAATAAATAGTAGACTCCACTTAAATCTGCTCCTATAATAGTTGTTGTATTGGAGTTAAGGGCTCTCTCCTCTATGTCCTAATCAAAATATATTTAGCAGCAATAAAAACTTTACCAATGTATGGCTGAGGTAGCTTTTTTCTTTTGGCATCCAGCAAGTCCAAGATAAGGGCTGATGTAGAACTGAACAAAAGTGAACAGTAATTGCTGCCACCTGGAGTGCGCTAAACTACAGTATTTGCATACATTTGTATGTAGCTCTGCAGCCGGACCACTCCAATACATATGCTTGTTTTCATAGCCATTATCATCATTATCAGTACACACTTACACTAACTCTATACTAGGAACCAGAGATCCGTCTGAAAATAGGTGTAATAATTATATATACATACAAGCCTGCAATTCAGTTGACGCACCATCACTGCACTAAGCCTATGCGAGAACGCCCTGTTACTTACTAACCAGATGCAGTCGCAAGCGGAGATGGGATGACTTTGCACATGACTTTGCTCACGCTTGGTTGCAAAGCATGCTCAGCGCAAAAAAACACGCATTGCTGGTGAATTAAATTCTATTAGCTGGTATGGACAATCCGCAAGCATCCAATCAGAAATGGCTAGATAGTACCTGCTGGTGACTTGATCATCGATATGTATCTTTACACTATGCCTCGAGTACCCCATAGGAGTGCCTCCTACAAAGATGTTTCCAAGGGATGTGCTATACTTACATAAACATGCCAATACTATAATTCAGCTTACACTTTCCCACCTTGTTTTCATATCTCCAAGTGTAGGGATAGGCCACCATTTTAAGAAACACTGAAATATAAATATGGACACATTTTAGTACATATGCAGTTCAGAAATGTGTCCTTTTACTGTAAACGAGGCTCATTATCTCTAGGCTATTCCAAGTTTTTCAAAAAGTGCAATTGATGATGAATATTTGACAAATGGTGTATATACACATGGACCTGAGGTAATTAAGATGTCTGCTTGGGGAGTTGCTCCATGTGACTGATGTTGATAGGAGAACTCCCTACATTAACTCTAATCAAGTGAAGTGGAGATTTATCTGATCACAAAACAAAGCATTTCATTTGGCACAGCTGGCTGTGTGTGAAGAGGGTGACTGAGGGATAATGTGGGTCAGCAAAAAGGCCATGGATAGAGCTGAGTGGAAGTCCTGGACAGGAATAGAAAGGATTATTTTAGTAACACATCACTTACACTATGGTAAACTGTAGGATAATGATTAAGTATGTGTCCTCTTTTCAGGTATAGCCATCATTTATGAAGACATTTATTTAATTAAATATCAATCCTCAGTTCTATTTACTTAGTTACTTTTTATTTCATTTACTTATGTTAAATGTTAAAATGTTTATAAATGTTAAAGAGAAATGATAGTCTAAAAAAAGTGGACTCTGAAACAACCTGATATAGAATGCATATGATTCTAAAATAAATATTGCATTGCTGAAATATTTACTAATTCAGCTACCAATTATTCTGTATGTATATAGAAATTTCTTAATGCTGCACTACCACATACACATAAAATTTTAATAATATCCCCCATACTTTCCATCCATGCAGCCATTTTCCCAGGGCTGTTTTTTAAAACAAAACTGGCAAATGAATTCAGTTTGTCACTTTAATACGGCTGTTGAGGGCTGTAGGGGACCAATCAGAAATTGTAATATCTTGATTGCTGCTTTTGATTGGTCATCTCGCTGTCACACCCCCTCTACATCAACACACAGTCCCAGTATTCATCCGAGGCTGTAAGAAATATAAGCACTGTAAAAAAGGGTTGCAACTTACAGCAGACCTGGTTAGTGTTAGGTGGCAATTAGTAAAATGCAATGTGCAAATGAGGGTTCATGGATTTGGTTCCAACCAGGATCATATCTGTGTGGAGTTTGCATTTTCTACCCATGTATGTGTGGATTTCCTCCGGGTACTCCCACACAGTCAAAAACATACTGGTTGGTTAATTGACTACTGTAAAAAAAATATATATGTGTGTGTTAGGGAATTTATACTTCAAATTAAATGTGGCAGAGAATGGTGTGAATGGTTAAATAAAATAGCATCTGAGTATACCCAAGATGGCTGCCTCACCCTCTGCTAAATGTAAAGTGATTTGAGTGTCATTAAATAAAGGCATATTGGTATACATTAAGGGGGTTTCCTGTTGCCCAGAAACACTCTCCATTCTATACAATCTAGTAACCTATCAGTTAGTACCTGCATTGACAGTTTTATGTATTGGTATAACCCATTGGTAGAACCTATTTGGTCACAATAGTTGTCAGTGGAATGCAAAATTAAGGTTAGTCCATGCAGATGTCCTTACCCAGGCTGGATGGTCTATTTGGTAACAGATGGTATATACAGGATTAACAGCGGTGGTAGCGGTAACACAGCAGTAAGGTCAGGGTTAACAGCGGTTACAGTAATGGCTTTGGCAGCAGTAATATAGCTCTCACTAACAGGAGGTAAGTACTGCCCGTCCGTGAGGTACTGCAACACTCTACAAAGTGGCGCGAACAGAACCCAGTGCTGATGTCATCCCAGCAGCGCATCACATCAGAGTTGGAGACAGCGCAGGAGCGCACTCCCCTCTAACATTATGACTTTGGGGGAGATGTACTAAGAAAGTACCAACCAATCAGCCCCTAACTGCCATCTTACAGTTTGTAAAATGACAGTTAGGAGCTGATTGGTTGATACTTTACCTATCTCCACTTTATATCTCTCCAAGGCTTAGTACATCTACCCCAACAGTTCTGGCAATTTTAGTGAATGTTTGCTTCAAAACAATGGCCATAGCTATTGTTATTACTTATTATATGGTTGTAGTATATGATTGTTATGTTGTGGCTCTAGTGTTTCAGTGATTTTAGGGGAAAAAGGGAGTACAAGTAAGTTACTTGTGATATTATGCAGTTTTTGTTACTGAGCGTGATGTGAAGCATTGGATGAGTAACTGTAACACTAATGGTATTTATTTTATTATTATGATTTAATTGGATGTGAGGAAAGACTTGTATTCATTTTGTAGAGTTGTATTAATTTACAAGGTATTATATTCATTTCCTAAGAAGTTCTAGAATGATTTATTTAAAGGAGGTTAATATTAATGTGGGTTTTAATGTACAGCATTCTTACCTGTTCTCCTGGAACACACCCGAGTAAAGCTGGGCATCCACTATACAATTTTCTGTCAGATATCTGTCCAATCTGGCTGGTTGGAATGAAAACCTGGTAATATATGGGAGCAAATGACAATCGTCCATTTGCTCACAAACACTGGAAAATAGCCCAATATGGTTGTTCAGACAAATTGGTTAAAACACACGAATGTAACCAATTTGAACAATTGTTTTTTGTCCGTTTTCCAGTGTTTAAAACCATATGATCGACTGTCATTTGCTCCCATACATTACCAGGTTTTCATTCCAACCAGCCAGATTGGACAGATATCGGACAGAAAATTGTATAGTGTATGCCCAGCTTAAGAGTAAGTGGATTGACCGCATCCTGCCCAATTCCTAGTAAAGTAGGCAGGATGGGGAGAGTAATACCAGGAATCGCGGGTCAGTAGGGAGGGTGCAGGAAAAAGATGACGTGTCATTTTGGCCCTGTCTCCTTTTCTTAGACTCACAATTTGCGAAATAATGATGCATTGATGGTGGGGCTTAATTACACAAAACGCCAGTCCCCTCAGTGGCCATCTGCAACTCTTCTCTGGGCTTCTCCTGTAGAGGAGTTAAAAAAGTAGGCAAGTACGACTTACTTTATATCCCCCGTTATTTCCTGTTTTTAATCTGTAACATAGAATGTTATAGTTACATACATTGTACTTTTCTAATTTTATTATTATTGCAGCAAGTTTTTTTTTTTTTTTGCTTTGAAAGGAAGCATTTGTATAAATCCCTCTAAAAATACTGCGTTTGCCCCTAAGGCATATTATTAATTATTATTATTATTATTATTATTATTATTATTATTATTATTATTATTATTATTATTATTATGTCGGGTTTGGGAGCCTCATAAAAAAGTTGCTTAAATACTACTAACAATCATTTTATGAACAAACGAATATGTACAATTTGTAATCTCCTTTCGACAGGGCCATCTTTGCCTCCTTCTATGTCATTGTATGTGATTTGTGTGTAATGATCCCCTCAGTGTACAGCACTGCATAATAATAATATACACAACACCCATTAGGGATATTATAAAGGCCAAAGATGAGTCTAGGAAGGGCAATCCACTCTAAATTATACAGTATGAGATTTACTATGAAGGAAGGGACTGGATAATGTACAGTACAGCGTACAGTAAATGATAAGGGTATAATACTGTAAATCACCATGGAATTATGTAGCTTTAAAAATGTACGTGTTCGTAGGTCAGTAGATCATCTAGCTAACTTCTTATATGAGTAATGATTTAAATTAGGGGTTGTATTATTCCTTGCCATGCACAAGTGTTATTAATAATTATTGAATTGATGATAACTGAACTCACCAACATCAAGCATTGAGATCAGAACTGACTGTTTATAAAGGTATTATTTACAGGTGTTTATTCACTTTTGTATTATATAATGTTTAAACAATTGTATTTATATACCCAGGAAAATTCTGTATTATATCAGATATTTACAGATTATGGGCACTAATACGGGTTGATAATAAAAAGTAGTTTGTAACTGTATCCCAGAAATAACCTCTTACAAGTGATACTCTATAAGTAGCAAAATGCACTTCTAGCTAAAAATGTGGTAACTTATAGTAAATCCTTCAGGAATGTACAGAAGGCAATGACCGTGATTCTGAAAGGACTGTCATTGATAAGCAATGGTTTGCCTCTCTTATCTACAAAGTAATCTTAGCTTTTGATGAGCTTCAGGCCTCATTTGTTGAGGATTACAGACCTTCATAATCCAGGCCCTAAACCTGTTCTCTTTCTGCATAGATTATTCATGCGTCATTTACAGAGTGCTATCCTGTGTTAATGAAGAACCTCTCTCCAGTAAAATGCGGCTTAGACATTGTAGGACAGATGTTGGGCATTATTATGTGGGCTATTATTTTAACAACAAAAAGGCTTTTATGAATATTATGTGCTCCCTCGTCTAGTTTGTCTTCATAAATGAATAGTTATGTATCCATATCCAGTACCATGTGTTTTACATTATCTGTGATCTTCTTCTGTACAACGTGATATTTTAGAACAACGTGTATACTTTAACCATGCAGGCTGTGTTAAGGAGACGGCTGCAAAGTGAGGGACATAAGTAATAATGATGTTTGCATCCACATTGAAGATTTCATTCATGTTTATCCAAGTGAACATAGAGGGCTTGATTCTGAGGTGGACGTGGCCATGTCTTTTACCAGTCATGGCTGCATCTTTACACTAATACCGCATCCGATTTTCAAACAACTGAGATGCCCTCTTGCAGAGTATTAGGACAGTGGAGTTCTGTCAAAGTTCTTTAGATGCCACCATCAGCTACACCATCGAAACCTGCACCAGCCCTATAGCAGGAGCAGTTCCTCTATCTTTATATTGCCTATTGTGGAAATGGGTATGATATCAATGGGTATGATATCTATGGGGGACTAGCGAAGGCGAAGATGCTTTGCAAGATCCCATTCGTGTCAAAGTTAAATGTGCATGCTCTGGCAACGCAAACACACGTGCACATGGCATGAGCTCCTTACCAGCTGTGTAAAGCTGATGGTAAAAGTAAAAAGCTTTTGCATGGGAGCGGGAACTGAACCCCAGAATGATGAATTGCAATCTGTATTGTCACGATAAGCTGTAATAGAGATTTTTAATAAATAGACAGCTTCAACTGGAAAGTGTCTTACTAAACTGGACTGTATTAATACTGTGGTTAATGTGTTTGTTGTTGTTTTTTTTAGTCAAAGTTGATAAAAATTAGTCAAGAGAAAAACACAAATATATTTTTTGCTGAAGTCTGATGTTTGTGATCTTGTATAATTATGAGTTGGGTGTGGTCCAGAGTCTGTGCAAAGTAAGGCATATTTTTCAAGAAGAAATAAAGAGAAAGTTAAGCTGGGTAGCTTGGGTATACACATTAAGATTTTCTGTCCAACCATCCAACTAGTTGATTGGTTGGAATGAAAACCTGGTAACGTATGAAAGCAAATGACAATCAGCAATTTGCTACCAAACGCCGGAAAATGAACAAAAACTGTTGTTTGAACAAATTGTTTAGATCAAACATTTAACAAACTTGTCTGACCGACCATTTTTATCTGTTTTCTTGGATTTAGGAGCAAATTGCTGATCATCATTTACTCCCATACGTTACCAGATTTTCATTCCAACCAATCAACTAGTTGGATGGTTGGACAGAAAATCTTTAAGTGTGTATGCAGCATTACTGTGGCAAATGTTGGTAATTGTATTGCTGCACCTCCTCCTCTGTTAAGTAGTCTTTGCTGCATAAAAGTGCTTGATTTGAATGGCAGAAGCCAGATTTACTACCTTATGCTAATGCAAGAGTCAGTAGGACTAATGCAGGGGTTTGTGCATCTGAAATTGTAAACCCATGCTGCCCATTGACTTTATATAACCATCATCATTAGTATCAGCACGTGCACCAGCCCCAAGCCAGGTGGAAGAAATCCATCAGTTAAGGAGCCTATCCATTACACGACTTTGTGAACAATCTGACCAAAACCAGGAAGTTTTGGTCGCATTGTTCACAAAGTCATGTAATGGATAGCCGGCAACGACCAGCGATGCACCTGCACGCTGGGTCCTTGCCGACCCTGACTATCTACTGAACACGCTCGTCAGGTTCGGTATGTTCAGAGATAGGAGGTAAGGACTCCTGCACTGAATGACGTTCAGTGAACGCTGTTCAGTGCGGGCACCTCACCTCGGCGACCTGAAGGTCTGAATGCTAGACGTTCAGTCTTTGAGGTCGCCTAGTGGATAGGCCCCTTAACTAACAGCCTTTCCTTCTATGTACACACAACTCAGAAACGCACTGCGCATTAGAAACATTTCCATGTCACTCACACAAGTCAGGGCGGATCCGTTTGCCCACAATGATGCTGCCCAGTTGCACTCCTGAAAATACAGAGTAGCCTAACTTCTGTATGACTCGAAATTGGATGGAGAAATGCAATAATGTGTACAATGGCTTCTGCGCATGCGCTATGTTCAAAAACTTACCATTTGCATCTGTGCACAGAAATCATCTGACTCACAACCAGCACCATAGTTTCCTACATTTTACCATCAATCAAGTAGTTACCTGTACTTATTGTGTTTAATACACAAAAAATCTGAGAAGAGAAAAGAGAACATTAATGTTTGCAAGATAGAAAGATTGCGTAGGGATGTGTCAAATTATCAATACGTATAGCTACAAAATCACACCTGTAGTCTGAAAATAAAGCCAATTTTTCTGCTTCAGTATCCATAGAAGGTCCACAGGGTGACCTTGGAGGTATAGGTGATGCAGAGTCATCCGGGCACCTTACACAGTAAATTCTTCTCCCAGGATGCAACGGGTCTCCCACTATACCCCGCCCCTGGGCGGGAGGCTCCACAGTTTCGTTGGGTGCCCGGCCGGAGTCGGGTCACTGAACATGCAGTGGGGCTTTTACTTGATTGAATTTGATTCTTCTAAGTGCAGTCAGCGTGAACAGTCCAGTGGAATTTCGCACTGCCGCATCATCACCCCGCTGGTGCTGTGACACCGGTACTGATCTGGGGATCTCGGCAAGCCTCTGGGGTCTTGGCTAGCAGAGACCCCGTAGGATCCCTAGACTGCAGCTGGACGCTACAGGGATGCAGGTAAGGGACACGGACCACGGTGGTGCGTGCTAAGTCGCAGTCTTTTTCCTCCAGGGCTGGGGGACACCCTGGGGATGACAGCAAGTGTGGCCAGGCACTGAGTCCTGCGTCCACACTAAGCCACTTGGGACTGGAGTTCTGGAACACTCCAGCGTCCCAGGGTTTAAGCGCTGGGCAGGGGAGGCAGCCTTCCAGTCTTTGGGGTTGGGGCGCAGTGCTAGGTGAACCGCAGAGGAATCTGCACTACCAATCAATATATTGGAACTGCGGGCAGTTTTCACGGCTCTGCAGCAAGCCAGGCTGGTGCTTCATGGAAAACCCGTGCAGATGCAGTCAGACAAGGCCACGACAGTGGCTTACCTAAACCGTCAAGGGGGAACTCGAAGTCAGGCAGCTATGACAGAGGTGTCACTCATCTTGACATGGGTGGAAGTCCATCTACCAGCCATTTTGGCGGTATTCATTCCAGGAGTGCTAAATTGGGAAGCGGACTTCCTCAGCTGTCATGACGTGCATCCCAGGGAATGGTCTCTTCACCAAGAAGTGTTTCAGCTCTTAGTGGACAAGTGGGCCCTTCCAGATGTGCACCTCATGGCCTCTCGACAAAATCACAAACTGCCACTGTACGGGTCCCGGGCATGGAATGCCAAGGCTTTCCTGGTGAATGCTCTGTCAGTCAAGTGGTCCTTCTGGTTTGTGTACCTGTTTCCCCCATTAACACTTCTTCCTCGCGTTCTTCAAAACGTCAAACAAGAGGGAGACATAATCCTGCTGGTGGCTCCAGCTTGGCCCCGGCGCCCCTGGTACTCAGATCTTCAGTCTCTCCATCAACACTCCGTTGCTGTTACCTCAACATCTGGACCTGTTGTCTCAAGGTCCTTGCCTCCACCTGGATTTAGGTTGCCTGTCTTTGACGGCATGTCTCTTGAGACATCCCTTCTAAGGTCCAAGGGGTTTTCCAGCTCTGTGGTTAATGCCATGCTCAGAGCAAAATTTACCACAGGGTGTGGCATACCTACTTTGAATGGTGTCATCCTAGAAGTTATGACCAACAGGTGGTAAGGATAGCCAGAGTGTTGGTCTCCGCATTGCTACACTGAAGGTCCATATTTCGACCCTTTCAGTGTGGTTCCAGCGAAGGATTGCTCCTCTTCCTGTCATCTGCACTTTTCTGCAGGGGGTTCCTTCGTATCCAGCCTCCAATTGTCTCTCCTGCGGCACCTTGGGATTTGGCTGCTGTCCTTAAATCTCTCCAGAGCCCTCCCTTTGAACCACTGGGCTCAGTGGATCTCAAATGGCTTACTGCCAAGACTGTTTTTCTTCTGGCCATTGCTTCCGCCAGAAGAATTTCCGATTTAGGGGCTCTCTCTTGTCATTCCCAAATTCTAGTTTTTCACAGGGACAGGGCAGTGCTTCAAACTCACCCAGGGTTCCTTCCTAATGTGGTCTCTAGTTTCCACATTAATTAATAAATTATTGTGCCAGCCTTTAATTCCCCAGACCTCTCAGCAGGGGAGGCCTCATTGGATGTGGTACGTGCCCTCAGGATTTATGTGGATCGTACCAGTTCTCTCCGGAAATCGGACTCCTTGTTTGTTCTTTATGATTTCCACAAGAGAGGATGGCCAGCCAATAAACAAACTTTGGATAGATGGCTTTAAATGACTATCTCTGAGGCTTAAATTCATGAGGGCCACCAGTCCTGCCCTCTGTTACTGCTCATTCTACTTTGTCTGTGAGCCCTTCGTGGGCAACTCGTTGTGGTGCCTCAGCTGTACAGCTTTGTAAGACATCCACGTGGTCTTCTATTCAGACCTTTTTGAGGTATTACTCTTTTGATACCTTTGCCACTCAGGATGCTTCCTTTTGGCGGCGGATTCTCCTTTCTGCACAGGATTGTCCCCTCCCCTGAGGATACTGCTTTGGGAATCCCCAAGGTTACCCTGTGGACTTTCTATGTATCTTGAAGTAGAAAGGTAGAGATATGGTAAGAACTTACCCTTGTTATCTCTTTTTCTACGAGGTCCATAAGGTCCACAAGGCACCCCGCCCTGATGCACCTGTGCTTCAGTTGGGCTTCGCTCTGGTCACCGGCTTTCCATCTCCTTCTGTGTGAGAATATGATTCTAGTGTGTTCCAGACTTTCTTCTCTCTCTTTTATCATCCTCCGGCCTTTGGCTTGATACGTAACTGAGGAGCCTTCGCCCCGGGGGCGGTGTATAGAGGGAGACCCGTTGCATCCTGGGAGAAGAATTTACTGTGTAAGGTGCCCGGATGACTCTGCATCACCTATACCCCCAAGATCACCCTGTGGACCCTATGGACCTCGTAGAAAAATAGTTACTTTTTTTATAGGGAGATTTCAAATGTACGGAGTATCTCTGTGCTATGGTGGGGTATTACCTTTTACAGTCACAAAATGATGTTTCAGAGAAATTTAATGTACAAACGGAAAATAACTCCTAAAAAGATTTGGTGCTGGGTTTATATGGAGTGGACTATGTGACAACGGAAGAGCTTTTGCATGAAGGGATTTTGTGTTATTTGGCTGGAAAACACATGCATGAAAAATAAATGTGTGCTTTAAAACATAAGTTTGTCGAAGAGAAAACAGTGCAACAGTCAATATTGAGAGATTACGGTATGAACTCACGTTTTGTCTGAAACTTGCAGACGACTTCATGGATTGCGAAACGCATTAGGGCTCACACCACTGAGACATACCACCTGGATACACACTCATTGCCTGACACCCCCTGGATTTCCTTTTGGCCAAAGAGACTCCATTGTACAATAGCTGTGTTCTCATGAAGATCTCGGATAAGCGATATATTCTCTTTTTTTATGTAAAGGTATAATGTAATAATTTTATGTAACTATTGTTAGGCCTTTCTGTTTGAGGTTTACATCATCTGCTGAAAACAGTGGAATAGTCCCATGTTATCCTTTCTATGAATCATCAAAATGTTCTTATATGCTTGTGAAAACATCAAACAGGCTGATTGTTCAGTTTCATTATTTTACCTGTTCCTGAACATATTGTGCTGCTTTGTTCTATTGTTGATCGATATTCGAATAATACCTTTAGACCTTGACAGTGAAAGACCATCCTGAACATTACATCACCACATATTCACATTGATGGACAAACATAGTCCAAATAAGGCACTAATAAACATACAATTAACAGATGCAGTATCTTAGAATCAACCCGGATGAGTTCACTCTGAGCTCATTGGCTCCCAGACCTCCAGCTGTTTGGGCGGGAACCTGTCAGCCCGGAGGCATGGCAGGCAGCCCTGTCACATAGCATACTGGCTAACAGCATAACAAGAACAAACATCATGTGACTTTGGCGTGGCAGCCATCATTGGGGCAGAAGTATGAAGCTCTGGAAAGTGATAAAGTGCAGAGTGATAAACGGCCAACCAATCAGCTCACAACTGTCATGTTACTAGCTGTGTTTGAAAAATGACAGGTGGGAGCGGATTGGTTGGTCGTTTATCACTCTGCACTTTATCACTTACCACAGCTTCATACATCTGCCCCATTGTGGTTGAACAGACCAGTAAGCAAATACCACCCAGCGGTGACAAAACAAGATGCCCAAAATGAAAAATAAAGGTGCAAATGAAAACACAATAACAAACACCAGTAGATCTATTTACAAATAATTAGTACTTCACATGGCATTGAATAAGCAGTTAATGTTCAGCACATAGCACAATATTTTAGCAGAAGGCTATGGAATGATCTGAAACCAACAACTAGCATAAACGGAAAATAATATGAAACAACACAAAACTCCACACAACAATGTATATCACATGGCAGTGATTAAATGTATAAGTTAAAGAAAACAACCCATCTTGAAATCTTCATTTAATCAAGCCAGGCTACTAATGGGGCTCATACACCTGTAATGAATTGCTCAAATTCCTCGTTATGCTGGGGTCGGGGACCAGAAAAATCCAACATGTTGGTCAATCGCAGTTCCCGATTTCTGACCCAAAAAGTAGAGAATTTTTAACATGTTGAATTTCCCAGATTCCCTGATGGATCACTGATCATCAGTGTCTGCGGGTTGGTGTTTTTGATCGCTGACTGGTGGATTGTTTGGCGCTTGGGAATCGGGGATTAGCGGTGCTGATATATGGTCCACATATATCTGCGAATGCATCTAAATTCCCGTTGCCTTCTCTCATGAGGTGTGTAGTGTGGTAGATCATAAAGTATTTGAGATGCCCAACGGATACTTAATCTCTGAAAAATGTCTTGCCGCCTTAGACTTTGTAGATCCATTGTGCACAAAGCTTTCTTAATAGAAGATCTATGCTGACTCAACCTTTCTTTCATCATAGTGCTGTTTTTTCCTACATTAAGTAAACAGCAGGGACATCTGAGAATATAAATCACAAATTTACTATTATAGTCCAGTCTGTATTTGACACTATTAGGGGTATTCAATATGAAGCGAAAACTCAGATTTTGCGATGTTTTCGCACCGATGACGTCATTTTAGGAGGTTTTGGTTTTACACCATATTCAATTTCAAAGACTTTTCGCAGGTTCGAAAAGTCTTTGAAAAAAAAAAACGTGGATAACTTTTCACCACTGAATAAGTGGCGAAAAAAAGTGGAGAATTGGGGTTTAGGGGTGCAGGCTTAAAAAAATTGCCTGCACCCCTGGGAATGACATTTTAAAAATAACTGTGTCAAAAAAAGTTTTTAAAAAAAAATAGGGACACCCCAAAAAATGTATTTAAAAATTGGGGTGAAAAAAAAAAATGGGAAAAAAGTGTTTAACAATAGGGAAATAGGTTCAGGGCTATTCTGCAAGTATGCGGCAGGTGTATTCTAGAATAGGCTATTAGCGGCAGGTGCATAGTTGCAGAATTTTTTAAAACTTACTTTAGGGACATAAAAATATGCTAGTACCCATTTTCATGTACCCCAAATTTGATGGGACCACTTAAATGAAATGAAAAAAATAACCTAAGTGCTCTTCTGCAACACTTCTTCAATGTCGGGAAAAAACACTTTCATTTGCAGGCTAAAACGGGGGTGCCCTTAGTGATCCCCCATGTTTTTACAACTTTAGGGGGGTACTACAATTTATTCCAGAAAAAAAAATTTTTTTTACGCAGATCCCACTTCGCACCTTCCCGCTTTCGTAGGTTTCATACTGAATACGGGGATAAAGCGGGCGTGCGCCCTATACTTTATCCCAGGAAAATCTCCGATGTGGAGCGAAAAGTCCAGCACGGACTTTTCGCTCCCATATTTAATACCCCTCTATATTTCTTATTATCATGAGGGTTTGCAAAGGTATTGCCTACCAGAAGGAATGGGCAATTAGTGCATATACTATAAACTTAAACACAACCTGTTTGTCGGTCAACCACTGATGCTTAGTGGTTAAGGGTCTACTAGACCTAACAGTCACGGGTTGGGTACATGATCCCGTGGCACACAATGCCGGCGGTCAGAATCCCAGCACCGGAATCTCAATGGTGTAAATCCAGAAGCATGCAGGTGAGTAATTTAACCCTTCCACTAACCCTACCCTTCACCCACCTTTCCCGCAGTCTAACCCTAACTCTCCCCCCCGCATCCTAACCCTAACCCTCCCCCCCAAATCCTAACCCTCCCTCTAGTGCCTGACCATAAACCTGACCCTAATACTTACCGTCGGGATCGAAGCCCCTGGGATTCTGACTCCTTTTGGGATTCCAGTGCAGTATTCTGAGCACTAGAACTCTGTGTGCCGGGATGCGACTACATGCCTTAGTCACAACTAGATCTTTAAAATCAGGGCTTCATCTGTAAGCAAATTTTGGAGCATCCCCATTCATTCTAGATAGCCCATGGTTGCTGAAATTTGGTGCCTGATTCAGAGATGTATGCAATGCATTACTTACACAGTTGAGTGATTATCACTAAACTGCGCATGCATTATAGTCGTACGTTGCATGTGTAAAGGTACATTACCATAGTCGCTCTCAGAGACTCTTTACGCACAGTGTGATTGACAGTCATGGAGCATTTGGTCAGTTCCCACGGCCATTCTGAGTAGCCATAGGGTTATTTAGAATTGCGATAATCAAATGATCTGTGACCGATGCTGCGTCTTTGTATGATGCTTGGATTTGCAAAGCCACAGGTGGGCGCCTCAATACAATCCTCGGTGTCTGCAACACTTGCATATTTTTTTGCGCAATATCTGCGTATGAGATCGCAGTTCCCGACTTTGGAGTTCCCTCATCAGCATTACAGACGTGATATGTCATGTGATGCCGATGAGGGGACTCGGGAGCTGCTCTGCGCTATGTATGCAATACACAGAGCTGTGGCAGCCTCCGTCCGGGAACAGAAGACACTGTTCTTGGCAATTGCAGGGTCAGACCACCCCTGTTGGGGTGGGAGGGGCGGGGAGCTTGGCAAGCACCCCTGTCATCTCCCCCTTAATCCGGCCTTGCATATGTGTATGTAACATCCTTAAAAATGTCATGAATAATTGATTTATTTAACACCAAATAAAAACAAAGTAGATTATATTAACTTAAAACTAATAAGAGGTTTGAACAGTCATCAAACTAGTTCATACTGTATATGCAAGGGGGTTGCAGTCAGGAAGCCGGCGGTCGAAATGTCGATTGCCGGCTTCCCGACTGTCAAATCCCAGCAGGGTACAGGTTTTCGAAATCCCGATGCCTGTCATTAGACCTACACCGGGAGCCCGATGCCCGGCATACCGAACGAAGGTAAGCCAGGCGCCGGGCGCGGACAGCCGCCGGGGGGAGGGTTAGGTGTCAGGGCTCCTGGGGGGACTTAAGGTTAGGCACCCCACGGGAGGGTTAGGATAAGGCTAGGGGAAGGGGGAGTTAGGGTTAGGCACCCCTGGGGGGAGGTTAGTGTTAGGCACCCCCCCAGAGTTTTAGGTTTAGGCTGCGGGGACAGGGGGGTTAGGTTTAGGCACTAGGGGGGAGGTTAGGGTTAGGCACCCCTAAGGGAGGGTTAGGGTTAGGGGGGCAGGGTTAGTAATACTTACCAAAAACCCCTGTCAGGATCTTCACCCCTGCTGTGCTACTTGCTTCGGGATTTGAACCGCCGACCATGTGGCCAGAGGTAATATATACCGATTCCATGCAAGGGAACTGATAATACCTAAAAATCAACCAATTTACAATTAAACATACTCTCTCTTAATAAACATGTACAAAACAGCCTGAAGTAGAAACTAAGTAGTAACATAATCCGTAGAGACAAATCTGAACAAAAGCACGAGGGACTAAATGAGCCAAAGTAAATTTCTCTTTCAGGAATATTATCCTATTTATACAAATCGGTAACCAAACTCCTAAATCCAAGAAATATGAGAGTGTGAGAGTTATTATCGGTGTTAGCAGTAAATCGCCATCTTACCTATTCACCAAATTACAACTAGTTGCATTTAGAGTTTCTGGTTAAAGTTCTAAAAAGAAAAAAGAGGAAAGAAGATAACTCCCATGGAAGGGACACACTCTGGGCCTGATTCAGAGCGCTCGCTCTGAATCAGGGCCCTCCTACCTTTTTTTGGAGCGTCCTCATGGACGCGAGCGTCCATGATGATGGTCGCGATGGTCTTGACCCTCGCGACCATCGGGCTTGCGACGGAGACCCTGCGGTAGGGTCTCGCTGCAGCAAGCCCTGGAGTGATTTTGGCTCTATCAGAGCCAAAATCAATCACTCCCACTGACATCACTAGTGATTTCAGTGGGGCCGGCTTGAGACGGTAGGCGTTCCCATGGGAACGCCTCCGTCTGGCAGGCACGCCCCCGGCATGCCCACCAAAGGGGGCGTGCTGTCTATCAACATCGACAGCACGCCCCCTTTGGTGTGAGACCCGGAGCGATGGAGAGCCCGTCGCTCGCCGGGTCTCGCACATGCGCACGACGGAGCTCCCTCCGTCGTGCGCATGCGCAGTGGGGGAACATCGACCCGCTTGCGAGCAGGTCTGAATGACCCCCTCTGTCACAAGATAGTTAAAAATATACTTTTATTATTACATCTATAAAATTGTTAATGAAATAGGGCAAAAAAATGTTGAAACTCATAATACATATATATACACACATATACAAATCCTTGAAAAAAATAGAGAATTCAAAATTAGCTTGTCTCATGGGATCATGAGAAATTATCTACCGTGTTCCATGGATTTAATCCAGAAAAGGTAACACTATTGTCACTGAGAGTCAATAGCAATAGGTAAAAAGATTATCAAACAGATAAATGTATATCTGAAAAGCACAAGAGTCAATCACCATAACCCCTCCATTTTCCTTATTAGCGTATATGTATGATCAGATCCATTTATATACTGTATATGATTAACCCATTATTTGTTACCCTTGTATTCTGTCAACAGATAGAATTTTTTGCTGTTTTATGTGTTTGCACTTAGCATTTGAGAATTAACATACCTGAGGGGTTATGATGATTGACTCTTGTGCTTTTCAGATATACATTTATCTGTTTGATAATCTTTTTACCTATTGCTATTGATTCTCAGTGACAATAGTGTTACCTTTTCTGGATTAATCCATGGAACACGGTAGATAATTTCTCATGATCCCATGAGACATGCTAATTTTGAATTTTGAATTCTCCATTTTTTTCAAGGATTTGTATATGTGTGTATATATATATGTATTATGAGTTTCAACATTTTTTTCCCTATTTCATTAACAATTTTATAGATGTAATAATAAAAGTATATTTTTAACAATCTTGTGACAGAGGGCCTGATTCAGAGCCGGACGCTATTTCGCTCGCTCGTTCAGAAAAAGGGGCTGGCTATTTAAATTGACCGTTCGCTCTTTGCGGTCTGTTGACGCCTCTATGTCTGATCGGGCGAACAAAACATGCGGACGTTTTTTTGTAAAAAACGCCCCCTGGCCGCTCGCATCATACGTCATCTCCGCTATTTATTAGATTAATCGAGTACATCGAAAGGCGAATGAACTGCTCGCTATTCATGTGGTTGCATTTTAATACCGCAATCATGCGAGCAGTTCTGGCTCAAAGACACCCAACTGACGTGGTCGATGACGCTGCTTTGTTAATTATGCACACCCTTAAAACGCCCGTTTTGACCTTTTGGCACGCCTGCTTTCGGATCTCCACTCCCCGTTTTCAAGCACCTTCCCCTGTTACCACCCACAGACGCCTCATTCTGTCACTCATATTAGCAGGCATTCGCTATTTTGCAAGCACACGATTTTCGGCCGCACTGACTGGTTCGCGCATGCGTACTAAAACCCATACGTGTGCGAACATCGCTCGGAGCGAACGAGCTGCCGCTTACGAGCGGCTCTGAATCAGGCCCAGAGTGTGCCCCTTCCATGGGAGCTATCTTCTTTCCTCTTTTTTCTTTTCATTGACACCAGACTCCTCTGTTTTATGTTTATTAATTGAATTAGGGTCCACGCAATTAGTATAAACCATTTATTTTACTTCTCCAATTAAGAGTTTGATTGTCATTCCCTGTGCTGCGTCCACCCCCCCCCTTTTTCCCCGTTCCCTTGTCTACTTAAAGTTCTAAAAAGTCTACTGTAGATAAAGGGGCCACACAAAATGGCTTTATTGATGGGCAGCCGCTAAAGTGAAATTCCAGTCAGCTATGTGAAAGCTATGTCGTCAATTGATTTTGCACGAACCGCCATCATTAGTACCGTCACTTGCACCATGCTAGGTACAAGAGATTCCATCGGAAATAGTTTTCCCTTCCCTGTACACGCATTCGCACAGAGCTATAGATATACGCCCCTGACACTCCCACAAGTCAAACTGCTCTGTGCATCGTATGGTCACCTCCAAGTTCCTTTACCGAAATGCACAGTTTCACAGAAATACAGATCCAGCCAAGTTCCGTCTGACTCAGTACAGGAAAGAAAAAATATTCATCTGCGCATGCACTGTATGCAAAATCTCGCTGTTTGCGTCCATCCACAGAGACTCAGCCCCAGAGTGTCTCCTTCTGTTCACCACCTGACACATTTCATCATAACACTTTTTTGAAAGATAAACAAATAGCTCTAACATGCTCAAAACCCTGAAATCGGATAAATATTTCGATATATTTTTTACATTTTTATACAGTACTATCACTCTAAACTGTATCAATGCACAAGGGGATTTCTAATTAAGGATAGGGGACACCAATTGGAAACTATGATGTACGGTAACATATACAAGTACCAATAAAACTGTTCATTTATTATTATTATTATTATCGTTCATTTATATGGCGCCACAAGTGTTCCGCATCACCTTACAAAGTACATAAACAAATAGATTGATTTACAGTGACTTACAGTACAGGACAGTACAGTACAATACAATACATTACAGGACATGGCTAATATACATTGCTACATTCACGACCATAACACCCAGATAAGCAACAATGCAAAGCAACCAAGTGCCCTGGTAGAGAGTAAGAAGTAGATGAAGGTAGAGTAAGGAGAAGCACAAGAGGGTAGAGGGCCCTGCTCATAGGAGCTTACATTCTAATACTAACACATTCTGATTATTCAAATATAGTGGGTTCTAGATAGTTCTAAAGCCATTCACTTCAAACTTACATATGGACTAGAAAGTGAAAAACACAATATAAAAAGTAACTAATTACACACACACAAAAAAATCTAGACTTAGGTAAATCATGACACCATCATAAGGCTCCTATGATTGGCAGAACTAGATCTACAATATCAGCTGAAAAGAATAGACCAGAGAAAGGGACTCACTTAGAGGTGGACGCATGTTCTCTCAGAATGTACATAGGGAAAATAAACACTTTAAAAAATGTATATAAATACATTTGTGCAGCTTGCTGAGGTTATAGGTCAGAGCTACAATCAGGGACCTATCTGTGTGGAGATTGTATGTTCTACCTATGTTAGCGTGGGTTTCCTCTAAGTGTTCTATGGGCCTTATCAGGTTGAATCGCAAGGCTGCGTTCTGCGCATGTGTATATGACGCGGTGTTCGTGAACCAGGCACTGCAATCGGGAATGCGATTGCAGGCAGTAGGCAGACTCGGTAATCAGTGATTGACCGTAAGTGCTGTTTGTGGGTGGTGACGGGGGTGGTCGTGAGAATGCAGGCATGTCAGTGCGTTCGAACGCCGTTGCAGGGATGTGCATAAATTATCCACAACGAACCCATACGCAGCCTGAGTACTCACTGTGTGCAGGAAGTTTAGCAATTCCTGCTGGAGGGTCAGGTCAACCACTATTCTGCGTCTTGGTCCGATAGTTCTCGATTGTACCGATGTTTTCTCAATCTTGCATATTATGATGGATGCGAGTGAAGGTAAGGGGGTGTCTTTATGAAGTACTTGGCGTCTTCATAATATGGTGTGGTGGCAGTGCGTATGCATTCATGAGCATATTTCCACAGCTAGTGGGTGCGTGCGAACGCAGCCGTGCGATCCATGCTGAATCAGGCCCTATGTTCAAACCACAGTCTAAAACATACAGGTATGATAATTGGCTTCTGACAAAATTACCCGTATTGTGTGTATTTGTGAGTGGTAATGAATATAGATGGTATGCTCCAATGGTGCAGGAACTGATGTGAAAGCGTAACATTTTCTGGGTTGTGCTGCATAATATATAGATGCTAAATAATAAAATAAGGGTCTCATTCAGACCCGCTCGCGAGCGCAGGACGCTCGCAAGCGGGTCGATGGTACCCAAATGCGCATGCGCATGACGGAGGGAGCACTAAAGGGGGCTCGCACTAAAGGGGCCCCTTTAGTGGGCGTGCCGTGGGCGTGGTTGCCAGACGGAGGCGTTCCCATGGGAACTCCTACCGTCTGGGTCCGACCCCACTGACATCAGTAGTGATGTCAGTGGGAGTGATTTTGGCTCTGAGAGAGCCAAAATCACTCCTGGGCTTGAGGCAGCGAGACCCTACCGCAGGGTCTCGTCGCAAGCCCGATGGTCACGCTGGTCTTGACCATCGCGACCATCATCATGGACACTCGCATAAGCTGTGGGTGGTCACCCACAGCTATGCGAGCGTCCAAGAGGCTGCTCCATTTTCGGGTAGGAGGGCCCTGATTCAGAGCGAGCGCTCTGGTCAGAGCGTCTGGCTCTGAATCAGGCCCTAAGTGCGGTATAAACTTGTGTGTTTAGAGTCAGATGCATCTCAAAATACGTCCCATTCAAAAACAGTGATATTTGTGCCAGTCATACGTCGGGCATAACTAGAGTTTTGGCTGGACAGTGCTATTAATAAATATGAAAGTCACATTTCTAATATAAATAGTAATTAAATGCAAGTTAAATGAAATACAAACATCTGTTGTGTTCCATTTTAATAATCCAATGGGAATCATCTTTTATGCAGTAGTGCTAATAGAAATATCAGTTAGGTAATGCAAATTGATGGAAGAAACTCTATCATATATAGCCATGATGATTAATTATTACCATACACTTGTGGGAAAGGTGATGTCAGCTTTCTTTCTTCCTCCAGGTGCCAACATTCTACTTGCAGCTCTGTATCTATAACACAACAGTTCTACCAAATGATGGATGCACTGCAGAACTGCTATATGTAAAGCATGAAATAAATGCAGTAGCAAATGCAGGAGTTTAAAAGGGGGGTTTCCAAATCCTTGGTTACCGAACCAATGAAAAGACACCTAGCCACAAATAAATAGACAGACAAACACTGACTGACACAGACACACAGAGACAGACACACACACCCCTATCGCTAAAAATCATGAATGCAGCAGGCAAATAAATACAGCCAGCATGATTTATTAAATACCTCCCTCCCCCCAGTAGTGGTTCCCCCTTTGCAGTGCCCCCAGTAGTAGTGCCCATTATGCAGTGGCCCCAGAAGTACCCCTTATATAGTGCCCCCAGTAGTAATCCCTCCTATGCAGTACCCCTTATATAGTGCCCCCAGTAGTAGTCCCCCCTTTGCAGTGCCCCCAGTAATAGTCCCCCTATGCAGGGCCCTCAAGAGTAGTCCCTCCTATGCAGTGCCCCTTATATAGTGCCCCCAGTAGTAGCCCCCCCAGTAGGGCCCCATATGTAGTGCCCTCAGTAGTAGTCCCCCCCATAGTGCCCCTTATATAGTGCCCCAAGTAGTAGTCCTCCTATTCAGTGCCCCCAGAACGGGCTACCTCCCTATTCAGTGCCCCCAGTAGCAACCACCCCTATACAGTGCCCCCAGTAGCGGCCACCCTATACAGTGCCCCCAGTCATGGCCCTTTATACAGTGCCCCTAGTAGCAGCCACCCCCCCATACAGTGCCCCCAGTAGCGTCCCCCCTAAACAGTGCCAGTGTCAGTGCCCATGCCTCTTACACACAAAAAAATACAACTTACCTGACTCTCCGCTCCTGCTGCGACTGCCGCTGTCTGCTCCTCCCAGCCTGTTCTGCACAATGGCAGAGACGTCCGGAAGGCGGAGCTCATGAGTGAGCTCCAGCCAACTCCCTCTGTGGATGCAGCAGCCAATGAGAGTCTGTCTGACTCTCATTGGCTGCTAAAATAAAGAATAAACACACCGCCGCTGGGTAGTACGAGCGTACTACCTGGTGCCGGCGGCAGTGTGTTTGTTAGTGTGTAGTGCGGGCCGCACTCACTGCGGTCCTCACTACACTTAGTGATCGGCGAGCAGGGGGGGGTTTCTGGGTACTCAGAAACCCCCCCTTCGTGTGCGCCTGAAGTGATACGTGAGACTGTTCTAAAAAATTACGTTATTTTGTAAATTAGATTTTCATTCTCCAACACAGCATAACCATTGAACATGATCATAATACTATGTTATTCTATTTCAAATATGCTTTTTCAATAACTACAGTAGGTGTGA
The DNA here is from genome assembly GCA_031769625.1 of Taudactylus pleione. Lineage (NCBI taxonomy): Eukaryota > Metazoa > Chordata > Amphibia > Anura > Myobatrachidae > Taudactylus > Taudactylus pleione. Next base: position 4,213,853 of record JAUIMM010000320.1, on the reverse strand, counting down.
CTTTGTCAGTGGTAGAAAGTCACAGAGTTTCATGTGAAAACAGGTTAAATAACATAAACTTATTCCCTTTGTTATTGCACCGTCAGTATTAAGTATGACATACAGCTCCTAACTAAGCGGGATGTACAGTAGTCACTATCCTGGCTGTCAGGATGCTGGCACCAGAATTCCGACGGTAAGTAGTGGAGTTAGGGGGAGGCTGTTAGGATATAGGGGGAGGTTTAGGTTTAGGCTGCAGGAGAGAGGTTTGGTTTAGGTTGCCGGGAGGGGGGGTTAGGTTTAGGCTGCTTCCAATGATCAATGTTGGCACTATAGCACCTATTTCCTTATATGGTATTTCTTCACTGGGATCTTTCTTCCCCGGTTCCGTGAAACTGCACGGTTATATACCAAATGTTACATGGTATGACCAGTCCATACTTATAGACTTTTATTACATGTCTTTATTGAACTTTGAGATTTAACCTTAAAGAAATCCACCCAAATTTAAACTTTTGTGTTCACAAAGTTCAAAGATTTAATACAGAAAACAATATTATACTTACTTACCCATGCCATTACTGAAGATAGTTGTATGTCCTCTTTAGTATGTACAGTATAGGTATGGATTATCTAGTGCATAAAACATCTAGATTGTAGAATGAGTCTCTTTCTGTGACTCTGATTATCTTCTCACTAATCACTATTATTGTCTGTCATTATAGGATCCAAGAGAGAATGTGCTATGTTCTTGAATAAATCCAGATGGTCATCATCTGAACTACAATGGCACTGGCTGCTCCTAGCAGCAGCATGGACCTGCAGCAGGATAATGGGCCCTGTGTGCTGAATCATGTCAATGAGAACAGGCTGAAAGTAGATGATCAACGAATCAGGAGAAACTCCATTCCTCCAGTTCAGACTCCAACAGCAAAGCATATGCTAGCCTACCTACCCAGGCCACCTACAGACACCAGCAAATATGGGACATTCCCCCAAAAAGTAAAGGGTCTTTTTTTCCTGTTAGATGTTAAAGTATACATTATTATTTGACAAACAGTATAATTATTACTTCTTAAAAGTTAATGAGCTTTGAATACCCTTTTTAAGTTCGGATTTTCCCGCCATGTTCAGATTTTTCCCGCCAAAAATCGGGTCTCAGAAAGAGGCAAAACATCATCTTTCATGGAGAAACACCATCATTCCTGGACAAATGGAGAAACACCATCATTCCTGAGACCCGATTTTTGGCGGGAAAATCCAAACTTAACCGAATCCGCTCATCTCTATTTTAAAGTGAATGCATCACCATTAAGCACATTACAATAGATTGTGTACATACAGTATGACAGATGTGGACCACAAGTTTGTTGTGGTGTAAAAGTGGAACTCAATCATAGATGTTGACTATGGGGTTTATGTATCAAGCATTGAAAAGCATGGAGAAGTGGACCAGTGCAGAAGTTGCCCATATCAACCAATCAGCTTTGAAGTAACATTTATCAAGCACAGTCTATAAATTAATAGATAGGAGCTGATTGGTTGCTATGGGCAACTTCTCCACTGGTCCACTTCTCCACACTTTTCACTGCTTGATACATAAACCTGTAAAACTCTGTAGAAAAGCTAACCTTCCTAACAATCTAAACATAAACACATATCAAAATAACCTGTGGTATAGTGCTTTTTGCCCTACACCTACAATATATGTTATAACACTTCTTTTCTAAGATTCCAGTTGTGTAGGGGTCTATGGGCCTGATTCAGAGATGTGCGCTAATGCCATCGCAGCTGCAATCCTGTTCACAGCTGCAGTGTGAAAATATGCAGATGTTGCAGTCGCCGCAGATTGTATTAAGACGCCCACCTGCACTATGCAAATCCAAGTATCTTCCTACAAAGATGCAGCATTGGTCGCAAATCATTTGATTATCACAGTTCTGAGTAACCCTATAACTACTCAAAATGTCTGCAGGAACTGAGATGCCAGAGCCACTTTCACTGCGTACAGGATTGCAGACGCAGGCTGTGACACGACCAGTAGACGGTCACAACACGCCTGGGTTCCTTACCTCCCACAAACGCTCCCTGACTGTCAATCACACTGCAAATAGAAGTCGCAGCAAGAGACTATGAGAATGTTCCTTGATACATGCGCAGTGCTACTTAGACGCATGCGTGGTTTTCGATAATCGGTCAATTGCATAAATATCGGGATTACGCCCGTCTCGGAATCAGGCCTATATGTCTAAGGAACATATTTATCATGGGCCACAAAAAACGTGTGTTTTTGCCCTTTCCATTATGTAATCACCATTGGCTATAGCACTGCTATCAACGCCAATAAAATACAGAGTTTCTCATAAGCAGGTATCGTGATGGTGCAAGTATGGTCTTGTTAAAATAAAGTAGTTTTTCTGTGTTCATTGGTTGTTAAATATTTTTAATTTTTTGGACATTTTTAGCAGTTTCATTTATATTTTTGTCTACCAAGATGAAATAAAAGCTGTAGTCTGAGCTGTCAGTACCTCTGTGCATAAATGAACTGGCAAGCTGGACAACACATGTTCAGATTCCCTCAGGCTGGCCTATCGAAGTGGCAAAGGTTAACACGGATCATTATCACTGAGGCAACGGACAACTGGTCAGCTGACCCAGTGAAATTTTATTGATAAATTGCAATGAAATTTGGTTTTTCATCATTCTTTTCACTGCATATATTAATATAATAAATAGACCCAAACTACTCAATTAGCTTGCACTGATTTCTCAAACTGGCCAAACAAGGGACTTCCATGATAACAGGGATTGTAAGGAGCCTTAACTAGTTGTGTCAAAATAATTTTCCTGATACAGTTTGTGTTATTCGGTTGACTCACAATGTGACTTCCTTTGGCCGATATAGGGCAGAATTCAGTTAGCCCTGTTAATTTAATGGGGGTGAAAAAAACGTGGTAGCCTCAGACTTTAACACCTGGGGCTATTCAATTCCAGCCCCTTATTCATCCGATACCCTTTTTAGCTCCTGTTAAATTAACGTGTTAACAGAAATAGAATCCGTGATAAGTTCCCAGACCTATGCACTAACAGGGTAGCAGCATCCGTTACCACGCTCTTTAGTTGGAATTTTTTTTCGGGTCTTATCAGCCATGAAAAAAATCCCTGTTAAGTGCAGCTTGCGGCCTGCATTCGGGGCTAATTGAATAGCCCTGAGGGATCAATAAGAGTGCAGTAAATTACCGTGGCTCCTTGAATTCCCCCACATAGTGTTATTTGAAGTGTATCTGTCACCAATAACAAAAGTACAATAAAACATTACGGAAAAACAGTACTAAAAAATCAATAAAGCTACAGCTGTGGGATGAACAACATGGCGTACAAAAAGCCACACCCAACATTCGACTATTGCAGGCCTGGCTGGTCACACTATAACAGGGTTGTGGCCACCTAGGAGAATCGGGCTTGCAAAACAATGCTCCACCACTAGGGCACTAGGAAAGGAATTCAGATGTTAACATTTTTTTCTATGCCGGCGATATAAATATTCTGTATTAACATTTATTATTATTCTCTTACAGCCTGAAACAATGGTTGTCTCTGTCACTTCCTGTGATGATTACCATCAGAAATTACAATTTCCTCCTCCTAAAAAAGGTGGTATCATCTCAAGCTTTATTCCAATGTCTTATACCAACAGTATCAGGGAAGCTCGTCATAGGAGATTCAGCGCTGTAGAACAAACAAATACAGTTGCTGAACCCCTAATTGCCAAGCATAGGCCTAGTGTGACCATTAACACAGAGGACTTACCCCGTTACCAACGAGCTGCCCAGCAGGAGACACCCATGCGAGAAGCCAGTTCAAAGTGGTATCCTAGTCATGCCCTCAGTGTTCCAAATATTCCCATGCGAAGCAAAACCCCAACCCGTAGTGTTGTCTCAGCTCCAGCCACCACAAAATCACACAGGATGCGTTGTAAGCTTATGTGCGATGACCGTCAGCTTTTCAATCTCACCAATCGTCAAACACGTCAGAGGTATGTCACCAAGGATGGAAAATGCAGGGTCAACCTTGGACGGATTGATGAAAAGAAAAGGTTTTTGTCAGATATTTTCACTACCGTTGTGGATCTAAAATATCGTTGGTTCATTTTTGTATTCATGTTGTGCTATATTCTCACCTGGGTTTCGTTCGGAGTTCTTTATTTTGTGGACGCCTTGATTAGAGATGACGTGAATCATATTGGGGACCCCGAGTGGAAGCCTTGTGTTGACAATGTTGACTCCTTTCTTTCTGCCTTACTCTTCTCTGTGGAAACTCAAAGGACAATTGGTTATGGCCACAGAATGGTAACTGCCTATTGCCCGGAGGGTGTAATATTGATTATGGCTCAGTCAATAATTGGATCAGTGATTGATGCACTCATGGTAGGCTGTATGTTTGTAAAGATTTCTCGGCCTAAAAAAAGAGCCCAGACGTTGATCTTCAGTAAGAAATGTGTGGTGTCGCACAGAGATGAAAAGCTATGCTTGATGTTCAGAATTGGAGATCTACGGGATAGTCACATGGTAGATGCTAAGATAAGAGCAAAACTTATCAAATCAAGACAGACAAAGGAAGGGGAATTCATCCCACTGGAGCAATCAGAGATCAACCTTGGTTATGATACTGGAGAGGACCGTCTTTTCCTGGTGGAACCTCAGATCATCTGTCATTTCATCAATGATCATAGTCCTTTCTGGGAGATGTCTGCAGAGTCACTGAAGCGAGAGCAGTTTGAAATTATTGTAATACTCGAGGGCATTGTTGAAGCCACAGGTAAGCACAAGCCAAAGATGTTTATCTTTTCTGCTTAAATGTATCCGTTTCCTTTCATTAGTCTATCGTATACTAGGCTGTTGTGTGTTAATTTGAATAATTAGTTTAGCACATTTGTGCCATTTTATTAAATATGCTTTCTGCTCTATATAGGGTACATATGTGTCCTGCTACATCGTTGCTGCGTTCGCACCCGCGCCTCCATAGGATTGCATGGTACGATCACAGTGCGCGCCATAGCGTGCCATATGCTGCTGCGGGTAATTTCATGGCACGCTGCGTGCGCACGTTTGTAGCACAATTGGTAAAGATGTAGCAGGACACTTCTGTATATACTAGTTATGTTTGTTTCCACAATCCATGCGGAAATGTTATGTAGTTGGATAGCAAGCTCTTTGGTGTAGCTTTCTTTATACCCATTTACCACCTTGGATTATATTTTAGGGCAAAATAAAGTAAAGCAAATGTATTTTTTGGTCTATTAGACCAGTTTTCTGAGTTCTTCCCATTGGTCTGCAGGAAACTCTAAATATATGAGTATCCTATGACTACTTCCTAGCATTGATCACATTTGTGAGTGCTGTCTCAGTAGAGTTTGAGGTTGGGAACACCATGGCAGAGAGTCGAAGAGAGAGTAACAGAGGGAGGGAGGGTTCCAGGGTTATGCATCTGAATGTGCAGTATGGAGAAAATAGTACGCCACAGGCGCCATAGAATTGGAGCAATCGACAAAAATATAGGGCATGCTTAAAATTTCGCAAGGCCTCCTCATTTATTAAAATGCCTCTGGTTGTTAATACTGTATATATGAATAGGTTAGGGGGACTGGATATTATGTGGAAATATTTTGTGGTTGAATGACAATTATCAGGAGATAGTAGGAATTCCAAAGGTCCATGGTTGGGAGAGATGTTGCACCTCTACACGCACAGAAAGCCATCTATAACCAAGAAACTAAGATCCTCCCTTCTGTATGTTTGTGAAAAAGTAGGCAACTGAAAAACAACATTTGCACTATGCTTTTGAATGTTTGTATGTAAGCCTTATTTAATTCAACTAATGAGACCTGAGAGTATCTGTTTCCACCTATTTTAACCTCGGTAAGGGTTTAGCATAGACAGGTAAAAGTGTGTAACAAACCTCCAGATGAATAGCAATATGAAAATGTGTCCAATGCACTAAATTCAGCTCAATGTTAAGTCTGACTACAGGATCTCTGCTCGCACCGTCCTGAGATACGAGCAGAAATCCGACTTAAGTGCTGGCCGCGATGCTGTTTTCAGACTTAGTGCAGCGCTAACAGCCTCACGGCCGATGCAGTGAATAAACACCCATCTTAAGGTGCAATAACCGGCATTCTCTAGGCCCGTTTTCAATTTGGGCGAAAAGCTGTTTTTGTGTGTTTTTGGCGAAAACTTTTTGCCAATGACATCATTTCGCCAGGCGGAAAGTCAATGCAATGTAATAGGCGAAAAAGTTTCGCCTATGAACAGCAGGCGGCAAAAAGTGCAGAATTGGGGTTTTGGGGTGCAACGTTGCGGGAACCTCCGTGCAGCTTTCATACAGTCCCCCAAAGGTAAATTGTGTCAAAAAATGTTAAAAAAACACTTAAGGACACCCCAAAAAATCACTTTGAATTTGGGGGCGAAAAAAAAAAAAGTTGGGGGACAAAGTTAAAAACTAGCGAACTTCACTCTGGGGGGTCCCCAAGAATGTCCCAGGTGTTTTTTTCATTGCAGGGGCTTGCGGCAGGTGGATTTTTCACGATTTATTCAACTTAACTTTAGCAACTTTAAAATGTGCTGACCCACATTTTCAAGTACCCCAAATTTGCTGGGATTAGTTATTTTCTGCAAAAAACCCTCCAGAATACTATTCTTCACCACTTATACGAAAACGCTATTTAGCAGCTATTGAGCCCGTTTAAAAACACCAAATACCTTCAGCAAGCCAAATTGGGGGGGTATCATAGGGAACCCCCATGTCAGAGCATCTTTTGGGGTGTGTCAGGCTGATTTCCCCAGATCTGTCAGTACTTTCCACTTGTTTCAGTTTCGCCGGGTCCCGTTTTCGCCTACTTTCAAACTGATTATGGGGATAAGCAGGCACGCGCGCGATACTTTTCCGCCTGCGATGTAGGCGAAAAGTCCGGGAGGTGAAAAAGTATCGCGGCTCAGCTCAAATTGAATACGGGCCTTAAGTGGTTGTAATTATTCAGCATCGCCCCCAATGAGACATCTACAGGAGATCCGTCATTACTATGGCATATGATTTGACTAAGCTATGAAAGTGAAACGCACAGTTTTGGAGTTTTTCTTGTTTCATCATGACTCATACAACTCAAATCAAACAAACTACTTTGCAATCACTGTCATTAATTATTTGTGTAAATTCATCACGTAAAATATGTTCCCCTTTGCTCTATTCAGCCCTCCTTTACCAGTCCTGCTTGATATACTAGAGTATGTAACCATATGACACTGGATTTCAAGGAAGAACTACATTTTACCATAGTTGTTCTTGGATATATACATTTTGCTATACAGTAACCTAGCTTATTTTTGCTTATTGTGTTTTCTTATTAAAAATGTTTAGGATTTATTATTTTCGAGTACTATTTGGTTTTATTTCCACAATTACCAACAGGTATAGTCGTCTTTAATAATATGATTTTTTTTTAACTGAGTCTGGGATTATCTGCTGAGGGCAGCAGCCAAAATCTTGCCCAGGGCACCTAATTGGTTAGGACCGGCTCTGACCCATCAACCTTTAAAACTAAATTATTGATGTTTGCTAAAAATTGCTGGTCAATGGCTAGTCCCAGCATGTGAGGTAATTAATTAATAGCGCTGCGGTGTAATATGGATGTTTGCAGCTGAGTGTCAGGGTAACAGTGAACAATGCATGTTACCATTTTATTTAATATCTGAACATGTAAATGTTCGGGGTTAGTGTTCCTTTTTAGTCTGACTGGACTAAATTACATATAATGACAATTGTATTGGTTGGGTAAAGCTGACACATCTGGTATATACATATGGAGCTTGGAGTGGCTAATAATGGTCCATTCCCCACAAAGCAAAACATCATTTCCACATAACATCGGCACATACTTACAGACTTTCTGGCTGCCAGGTCGGTGCAGCAGGGGGTGTGGCGGCGGCGTAAGTGGGCGGTGAGAGGGCATGGCGGTGGGATTGCGTTATCACGGCAGCGCCACCGCTTTTCAATGCCAATACTAATGGCATTTTAAAGCAGGGGGTGGGGCTACAAAGACACGATTAAGCGCAAATTACGTTATTGGCTCCACTTTCGCTTGTGTAGTGGGTGCAACGGGGGGTGGGGGTTGTGTGTGTGTAGGGTGGCATAAGCCAATCCAGGTGAGTTGCCTGCTCTTATGAGGGGCCGGGAGCTCCGCCGGATTTTCGGAGAGCTCCTGGCCGAGTCGGGATAGTAGGCAACCACGCATCAGGATTTCACTCTGCCACATAATGGACATTGTCATAGTCAGTGTGAAAGAAAATGCAACAATAATATAAAACTGGATTTAAAAAATAGCATTGAACATAGGGGTATATTTGCTAAAGTGCCGGTTTTTAGAAGTGGAGATTTTGCCCATAGCAACCAATCAGATTCTAGCTATTATCTTCTAGAAGGTGCTAGATAAATGTTAAGTAGAATCTGATTGGTTGCTATGGGCAACATCTCCATTTCTAAAAACCCGTACTTTAGTGCTGTAAATATACTCCTTAATGTGAGAAATGGATCGCAACAGTAAGATGCAACACATTATTTTCACTATTAACAAAAGGGTATTGATCAATGAATGTTAACTCGTGATATTGGTTATTGGCTAGAACTTGATTATTTACAGCAAAGAGAAAACACAGAAGTTTAATATTACATTCTCAAAAAATGATGGTCTATTAGTGGCAGAGGTAGATAGGCAAAATAAACCAAAGATTGCAATGTATAATAATATGCTATAAGAAAAATATATTTTTGAATTTTTTGTATAAATAAAGTTACTAGCATTTAGGGGGTAGACAAAAAATATACAGAAATGACATGTCAAGCAATTGGTTTGCAAGAAATGTCGGCGGTGGGGCTGCAGCACAGTCGAAAATTCAAATAGGGGAGACACACCAACTGCCAGTGCGTCCCAGCTGGAGAGGTTTGGCAGAGTTTGTGGTGACAGTTGGTGTGGCTACCCTATTTGAATTTTGGACTGGCCTCACCTCTGGAGCTGCCACTGCCTGTTGGTAAGTATCCTAACCCTACCGCTAAGCCTAATCCTCCCTGCAGCCTAAACCTAAACTCCCTCCTAGTGCCGAACCCATAACCCCACTACTTACTGTCGGAATGCCGGCGCCAGGATTCTGACTGGTGTCGGGATTTCGGCGCCGGCATTCTGAGAACCGGCGTCCCGACAGCCGGGATTTAAACTACATCCCATCTGGTGTATACAATCAGAAAAAAATCTGAATCTTTCCATATGTGTTGGTAGTTGCATAAATAATTCTATACTTTAGGAAGTGAACAACTATACTGTATAACATAAAGTAATTGGCTTGATGAAATAATAGTATTGTTCTATGGTGATATTAATGAAATAAATGCTAGTTAGTATACAATTGTTTCATAAGTAAATTCAACCAATATTATTATTTCAGCCAGACAACTTATTTAAATAAACAATATAAATGACAATATATAAAAATGACCAGTATGCAACAAGTTTTATTCTAATTCCTGAGGCTAATGCCACACTAAGCATTATTTCCAAATCTCTTAAGTGTAAACCATATTTGTGGGTTTGTTACATACCCCTTTAGTGCTACTGTAAAAGCAAACAGCTGGGCGTTTTAAATTCCTCTGTACTCTAATGTATTACACAAGCTAATTCTATTAAAGCATTGTTTTTTAATCACCTACATTTATGAAAATGTGCTACACTACTTATTACCATAATGTTACTGTATAAGTAGAACCATAACCAGAAATGTTCTGGCCTGAAGCAACAAGAAAAACTGACACCTGCTATTCTTCAATTGTAACCATATTAACTTAAAATATGAATTACCCTGTGCCCCTTCAGCTTTGCACCCTGGGTGGTTGCCTCTCTCGCACAGTACTGGGTATAAGCAATTAGCAAGGTGTTCCAACTCACTCCACACTGCATGATGATGATGATGATTATTTGTTTAGTCGACATCGACTTTCGGACACTCTATGGATCAGTGAACGCCACGCTTCTCTTTCTCTGACCGCTTCCTTCAGGTCATTTATGGGCATGTTCGTGTCAGCCTTTATTGTGTCCAGCCAACGAGTTCTTTGGCGTCCTCTTCTTCTGGACCCGCTGACGAATCGAAGTATTAGCGTCGTTTCTATTGAATTAGCCCACATGACATGTCCATAATACAAGAGTCGTTGTTTGGTGATCTTGCCTTCTAATGATATTTTTGGTTTGACCCGCTCTAGGACTGCCTTGTTCGTATTCATTGCTGTCCATGGTATGAGCAGCATTCGCCTCCAGCACCACAATTCAAAAAGCATCGATTCTCTTGCGATCTGCCTACTTGAGTGTCCGGGTTTCGCATGCATACATAAAGATAGGAAAAACAATTGCATTGACCATTGAGCTGCTGATATCTTGCTCTTCCATATCTTCATCATTCCTAGCATAGCATTGCGGCCAAGTGCAATTTGTCGCTTTATTTCAGTAGATGATTCTCCACTGCCATCAATCTTAGAACCCAGAAAGAGGAAGTCTCGTACCCATTCGACTCCTCATTATCGATTGCAATATGGACTGCATCGTCACTTGCCGTAGTCATTATCTTTGTTTTCTTGGGTACAGTCCCATGCTCTCGCTTTCTTCTTTGACTCTTCTGACCAGATATTTTAGGTCTTTTCTACTTTCAGCAAGCAGAGTCTTCTCATCGGCATATCGTAGATTGTTGATGTTGCTCCCTCCGATTTTTACTCCAATTGTAGACTTATCCAAACTGCATGGTCTCATGATCATTTTGGCGTAAAGATTGAATAAAGCTGGCGAGAGAATACAGCCTTGTCTAATGCCTTTTCCGATCTTGAACCAATCCGTGTTGCCAAAAGCTGTCCTGACTGTGGCTTCTTGGCTCTTGTAGATCGATTGCATAAGTTTCTCCAGGTGCTCCGGAATGCCCATCTGCCGTAAATATTTCCATAGCTTGTCGTGATCAACGCAATTGAATGCTTTGCTGTAGTCAATGAAGCAAATGTACACATCCTTTTGATACTCTCGTGTCTTTTCCATAGTCCATCGCAGGTTTGCTATTTGATCTCTGGTCCCCCGACCCCTGCGAAATCCAGCCTGTGTGTCTGGAAGCTCCTTCTCTACAAAGTAGGCCATGCGTCTTTGAATAATCTTCAGCAATATTTTGCTTGCGTGCGATATGAGTGCAATAGTCCGATAGTTGCCACATTCCTGTGCATCGCCCTTTGTTGGAAGCGGGACAAAGACTGATCTAGTCCAATTTTTGGGCCATGAGTTCATTCTCCATATCTGCTGGCAAAGTGCTGTTAGTGTTGAGACAGGTACCGGCTTGAGTAATTCGGCTTGTAAACCGTCGACGCCGGGGGCTTTTCTGTTTAAGTAGTTGTTTTAAAGCCCAGGCAACCGCCTCCTCTAGAACATCTGGTTCATACTCGCTTGGGGTTTCCTGGCCCATGGGCTGATTTGGTCGATTGCCTGCATATAATTCCATTGTGTATTCCTTCCACCTGTGCTTGATTTGGTCTTCATTCAGTAGGATTTTACCATTCCGGTCTTTGATGGTCGCTGTTTTGCGTGACGTAAATGATGCCCTTGCCTAATACACAAAAGCGAACAGTTCACAAATGTGGCCTTGCTTGTTTGACTCTTAAAATTTTGTGCACTGTTCATTCCAGTAACGTTCCTTATCTCGTCTCGCTTCTCTCTGAAATTCCGCATTTAGCAATTTGAATTCGCTACTATTACCAGAGGCCTTGGCAGTTCGTCTCTGTCTTGAAATTTCAATCGACGCATCTGATAAACCATTGCGATTTCCTTGCTGGTTCTTTGTACGAAACAAACTTTTTTGATTCATCCATTATGATTATCCACACTGTATACAAGGTATCAAAAAGCTAATTTTACCATACCATTAAATACTGTATTCCAAATGTCCTAAATGTAAGACTTGTGAGCAGGGGTGCCGAGAGGGGGGGGGGGCAGGTACAAATTACCCGGGCCCAGGCTTCCTGAGGGGCCCGGCGGGGCTCGGGTCCAACACTGCCCCCCTCCGTCACAGCAGCCCAGCACACAGCGTGTGCTGAGCTGCAGTGGGAGACTGCTCGTGGCTGCTGAGCAGCAGCCACAGCAGTTTCCTATGCCTGTGGGGATGGAGCGATCACACTGAGCGTGCCCCCCCTGGCCTTGCGCTGGGCTGAGGGGGCACAGAGCACCCCCTCGACAGCACGCAGCGCCGCTCCGCAGTGCTGAAAATCGTTTTTTTCTTTCCTGAAGGGGCATGGCCATGCCTCCCATGATTAGGCCACGCCCCGTTACCCGGGCCCGCCGCGGCTCTTGGCGGGCCTGCTTGTGAGTATACCTCTCATTACATTAGTTATAGTATGTAAGTATACATATTTCTTCTCTCCAATAACAGATAAACACATCTTGTACATGGCAATAAGTGAGTGTTCACTACAAGGGTTACAAAACCCAGGTAATATATGCAATCAGAGTTGCTCATTTTTGAATTTTTCATATTTGAAATTTGCACAATGGCAATTCTATATTCTCTCTCTTCATCATTATAAATATGCATTCACAGGTAGCGGCCTGCTGAGAGGGTATCTAGTGTGACAGGACTAGTAACCAAACCAAGTGTAGAAAGAGAAGTTAGACTTGCTTTTAGTCAGAACCAGATATGCCAGAGATTTACCAAAGGAGTGTCCAGATTATTCATCAAAATAAAAGTCATACACTAGAATCCACAGCAGAGGTACCCAATGAGAAAACAGAAATCAAAACCAGATAAAAGCTGGATCAGACCAAGGAGTGGCAAATCAGAAATCTGGAACAGTAACAGGAAAGTGAGCCTGACACTCCGGCGGTGTGTGACATTGGATACCTCTGGACACCTGTCAAAAGGTTTATGTGGAAATTTCTTATGGTAGACACAGAAAAGTTGAATAGGAGATCCATCAAAAGACCTGACACTACATCTTTCTTCTTGACCAAACCCTTTCCAATTGACTAAATATTGTAAATTTTCCCTAGCGACTCTAGAGAGATCAGGATTTGCGTCACCCTGTATTTCTCTTGATGATCTACAAAGACAGCTGAAGGAGAAGATTTAGTAGTGGAGAATCGGTTGATAACCAGAGGTTTAGAAGACATTCTGAATCTGAAGTGTAGATGGAAGCTTCAACCTGTAGGCCACAGGGTAGATTAATTGCAGAATCATGACTGGCAAATTTCATAGTTAGTCAGTCTCTTTTTATCTGGAAAGACTTTACTACTAGAGATGGCTCTAATAAGTTTTGTTTTTTGCTCCAAAATACCCAGAAAGTGTGGGACCAAATTTTGAACAGCAGGAAGTACATTGGATGAACAAGCTGGATTCTCTCACAGGGTGATAACAATACTGAATAAAGAATGGAAAATAGGATGTGGACTCAGGGAAAAGCTTATTATTACCCAATCAGCCTGGATGGTAATACATACTGCATTCTGATGGATTTTTTGTATTGATTTACTTCAGTTGCCCATTACTGTGAAGATGGCATGCAGAAGAAATATTTAGCTTAATGTCAAAACCTTTCCAAACAGCTCACCAGAATTTAGAAGTGAATTGTATACCATGATCTGAGACTGTACCTGAGGAAAATCGATGTAACCTGAACACTTTGACAAATAGGTTTGCTAATGTGTCGAAACCTTGACATAAAGGGAGATCGGTGATAAAGCTCATGGAAATGTGGGTGTACAAATGGTCAGGAGGAGTAAGCGACAGCAAAGGACCAAAAGGGGCTTGAGTCTAGTGTTTCACACACAGAAAGCAAGCAGCCACAAAATCTTTCACAGACCAAAATGTATATAGATACTACAGCGCACGTGTGATCAATGTATATGATACAAATTACAATTTAGGAAATAGCTAGATATAAAAAATTATATATTGTGTAAAAAGTATAAACATAGAGTCGTGTGGAAATCTTCATAAATAGCACAATTTAATAGGCATATGCAAAAATGAACATTAAAATAATATAATATAAAATAGTTTTATATAAACAGATATATAACAATGTAAATATATATCTGGAGTGTAGTATAGAATCCTTAATCAGAGGTACATCTCCCACATACGTATTCAATCATATGCTGATAGTGTAAAGTCCCGTATAGTAACCAGTACCTCTCTCTAGTGCAATCCTGCGGATTAGGTCCAAGTAGATCTGTGATTCTGCAGCCTGTGCAGTCCTGGTCTCTAATGGCCCGATAGGTGAAAGCGGATAACAGATAGCACAGTGTCACTCTCGAGTGTAGACAGCGTGGATATATCCAAGGAGGGTGTTAATATCCTGCAGCCTGTGCAGTCCCTTTCATCTTGGTCTCCAGTATCCCATAAGAAAAGGAGATGTCTATGGCACTGACCGTGATCTGTGATGATTCGTATCCTATAGTTGTAAAATGGCACAAGTTGTGAGTGTGGTTTTCTTTTATAGTCCAATATAATACTGGATAATCAGCAAAAGGGAAATCCAGTAGATCCAGTTTGGGGCAACCTCTGCTCTCAGGCTGACGCGTTTCTCTGTACCAGACAGCTTTATCAAAGGCAATGCCTATGATTGAATACTTATGTGGGAGATGTACCTCTGATTAAGGATTCTATACTACACTCCAGATATATATTTACATTGTTATATATCTGTTTATATACCACTATTTTATGTTATATTATTTTAATGTTCATTTTTGCATATGCCTATTAAATTGTGCTATTTATGAAGATTTCCACACGACTCTATGTTTATACTTTTTATACAATATATAATTTTTTATATCTAGCTATTTCCTAAATTGTAATTTGTATCATATACATTGATCACACGTGCGCTGTAGTATCTATATACATTTTGGTCTGTGGTTCTTTCCCAGAGAGACTACTCTGGTTTACGGCAGCAAGTATAAAGTGTGATATCATTTATTTCGAATTTAAATGAATTTTCTACATATATATTATTAATTAAGTTTTTTAAGTGGTTGACAAGACACACCCTAAGTACCTTTATTTTGCGCCTTGTATACACAGTACAAAATCTTTCACATTGGCCACCAGCAAACTCTTTGGATAAATTTCAAGTTTTTCCTAAGCCCAGCATGACCTGAAAATTGGGAAGCAGGAGCCCAGTTCAATAATTTAGGATGTAGCTCTGGAAAGACAAATGTTTTGCCTGAATCTTCTCTGGAATGGTGACTGACACAAAACAGGAAGGCTCAAGGATGGCTTTGATCTTGCATGAACCTCTTTATCCTAGTATTCAAACGATACAGAGAAAATATCTGCTTTCTTGTTCTTGATGCCTAGCTTTTAAGTGATCACTTATTAAAAAAATAGATGACTTAAAGATAAAAAAGATTCCTACGGTCTGAATACATTGTGCCTGGAAATTTTGCTCCCTCTAATAGGTGACACCTCTCCTGTAGGGCCAACTTAATAACAAGGATCTCTTTATCCACTGTATTTTTAGGAAAGTACAGCTCCAATCCCAACAGTGAAGGTATCAACTTCCAGGTAGCAGGAAGAATTGTCCTCCAGCTGTTTCAAGATAGAGACAGTCACAAAATGTTGTTTTAAGTGTGAAAAGGCAGATTCAGCTTCTTCAGGTCAAATTCTAGAATTTTGAGTGTTCTTAGTCAGACCTGTGATGGGAGCAACATAGTGGAACAGTTTTAAATGAATTGCTGGTAATAGTTATGGAATCCAACAGATCTTTGATATGGCCCCAGAGAGGGTGGAGATATGGCTCCAAATGAGAAATGTCTCCAAGTTTCTATATTTCAAAAAAAATATAGAAATTTGGAAATATTTCTATCCCCTGTATTATAAATAGAGATGTGGGCAGACCCCCATGTTTTGGTTCTAAATCATCATATTTTAGTTTTGGCTTTGACAAAATAGTACTCAAACATTTTAATTTTGGTAGTTTAAATATAGCACATTTATGAAACATAGTAGCACAGCAGTGGCAGACAGTATAGCAGGTTAATAAACTATACAACCTTACAGAATGTTTTCATTAATCAAGAACTAATAGCTCACAGGTAAAAGCCTAGTAGAAAATATATTACCAACACACTTCTCCAAACAGCAAATCACAGGCCTCAGGCTAGTAGAGGTGATTGCTGCCAAAGCAAAGTCTGTCAGAGTAAAGTGGTGCACAATGGAAATGTCCTTGAGCCATCCGACCCACCCTTATGGTGTATATTTAAAAACGACATACACAGTTTAACAAACCAAGCACTTCAGTGACACAGGCTGCTACTTTTGTGGCTGAAATGCTTGGTTTATTTGGGCCCCCACAAAATAAAATATTTTGGTGGTTTGGTTGAACCAACCTACCGATGGGCTTAAAGCTAACAGTGTTCATCATCTTCAAAATTGAAGATGTTATCATCCAAATCACTATTAATATCATCACCACACAATATTAGGTCATCCCCACTGGAATCCATCATTACATTCTGTTCGTAATGTGTAATTTATTTTGATGAACATCAATGTTTCCAAATTTTTAGAAGTATCCTTCTACGTTGATTACTCACAAGATTCCTGGCTGTGCTAAACATTCTTTCTGAGTACACATTGGAGGGTGGGCAGCTTAAGTACACCTTAACTAATTTGTACGAGGGCCTCCAAAATTATTTTTTTTCCTCCCAGTAGTCAAAGGGCAGTGTGAGATGCTAATTTGTACATTATCATTAAAGTAATCCTCCACCATTGATGCTTACTGTATCAGATTGAGTCACAGTAGAGGTATCAATATATACAGGCATTTCTTTTAAGCCTGTCCAGATGTCATAATATTTTGCTCTGGTGCACTAAGTGGACTCATAATCATCATTGGGCCTCTAGGAAATAGTAATTTTTTTCTGTTGCAGTAGTATTTGCAGGGGTAACTGAAACAGGAAACTGCATGTCATGTGCCACTGGAGCTAACAACTTGCTCGCAAGGAAATCTTTAGCTCTGTCTCAGTTGGAAATAAAGACATTACATAGGACTTAAACCTAGGATTAAGCCTGGTTGCCAAAATTTAATGATTCCATTTCAAGATGTTACAAACCCTTTGGTCCTAGTAAAGCAAATTAAGAACTTGATCTACAAGTCCAACATACTTAGCAGAATTGCTTAGTTTTATCTTCTCCTTCTTCTCTCTAGCTCCTTTTCCAGTACTTTAATAAAGAGTATGAACTAACTCAGACTGGCAGTGTCTGAACTAATTTCATAGGTTACAATATCAATTTATTTCAGTAGCTTGCATAAAACCGAGAGTATTCTCCAGTGTGCTGCAATAAGGTAACATGTCCCCCTCTCACTATATCATGGTTTGATATGTACGTCTTGATGGCTTGTTGCTGTTCATCCAGTCACTGAAGCATATAAAGGGTGACATTTCATCTGGTTACTACCTCTTTCTCCAGTTGGTGGCATGGCAAATTGAACTTTTCTTGCAGTTGCTGCAATGTTCTACATGCAGTTGCTGAATGCTGAAATGTCCAGAAATGTTATGGGCCACAGCCAGCATCTCCTGCATGGACCTCTCACTTTAAGAAATTCTGAACCACCAAGTTTATTGTGTATGTTTTAAAATTTACACAGTTATAATACTCATACAATGTTACTAGCATTATTGAAAATTACATATCCTGAAGAGAGTTCTAGCAGGGTAAGCTATTTGCTGTCACATACCTGAGTTTTTCCAATAGATTGACACCAGTATGCTTCCTAGTGAAATCAGTGATATAGAGAGTATTGTGCCTGTTAATGAGCTGGTGTTGTGTGTTGCTGAAGGCGATACATCCACCCAATGGGATGTTACAGTCATGTTATGTTTAGTTTGACCAGTACTATTTGTCCACATACTGTATATTTGTAGTTAAATGGATAGTTGGTTCAATGCCATTTTCTAGGCAATGAATAACTTTTTGTTTAATGTACAGGTACAGCTAAGGAAATGCTGTTCTTTTAAAATAGAATTAAGATGGAATTTGGTAGTGTGGACACATGACCTCAACTAATTGTCTAAAACCAGATGTATTGATGGTGGATATTGGACATAGATTTAATGCTAACATACTGTAGCTATCATGGCTTCAGTGATCCGCTGGATGGTGGCTGTAATACTTGCTTCCACTTGCAAATGATTGTTTCAGAGACAGTTGTTTTTTTAAGTTAATAGTCTACTTGGTCCCCTTCTGTGAAGAAGAATTACTCCCAGCAGCAGCCTTAGCATGCAAGGGTTATTCTTGGGATTTGTGAATTGCCTTAGGGGGTGTCAGTTTGCTTTTGCAAATTGGATGCAGGAGAACTACCTCTGTTTGCTAATGAGGATATTAATGATGAAGGTGTTGGCAGTGGAGATTGCATGTCCTGGGCTCTATACATGCTTCTGGTAGCTGATGCTAGAATGCTTGTATATTATTTTCCAGATTTTGATAAACTACTTGAATGAACTGGCTGCAAGTGCCGTATCAGGTAGGATGTGCTCAGATGGTTAACATCCCTACAGAGGTCCTCATACTGTACATCTAGCCTTGGTATGCCAGGCAGCGCAACTTGCTTGGTGTGAGTGAGCCGCCAGGTCCTGTGCTACTCTGATCACTTTGAGCATCTTCTTTTGCCAAAAATGCTACTAGGATGAACCAGCAGACTGTGCTGATTAATTTGATATGCAACACATATATCTGTGTGCACCTAAGTCTGTATATGAAGCACAATGGAATTTGGAATGAAAAAAGCTGCATCTGCTAAATTCTAGCACTTCGTATATAAAGTCAGAGACTCAGTCGCACACAAATATACAAGTGTTGCATAACAAAGTAATCAGTACAGTCTGCTGGTGTGTCCTAATTGCATCACATTGTCACAGATGCATTTTTGGTAAAAAAAAATTATGCAAAAAAGACCCCCGGAGGTAGCAGAGTCTCATGACCTGGCACGCCAAGAGGGCTTTTTAGCAACATTGCAGCATAGATGTGTAAGGACACATCTGTTCCTCTACTTACTTTGGCACTAGAAATGCTACAGATGTCTTGACAAATGTTGTCAGGATTTCGGTAAAAATATTTCCACATAGAAGAGGTGGATTTTCTGGTCTTTTGCGCAGGCATTACAATGTGCTTCTTATCACTGGCATGAAGTGCCTCCACTGGTGGCTGGCTTATTTGACAGAAACAACATAATCCTCCTGAATTTTATCAACTTGTCATTGTGCAACACAATCATCATCATCCTCATTAGTATCAGATACACTATGATCCCCCTCACCCTTTTGCACAGTTACAAGTTCCAAAGTAGCATTCACGATTTCTATGTCTAAACCGTCATTTCTTCTACGACTACTCATCCTCATATTTGCAGAGGGTTAAAAAATGGTGGAAGGTCACTTCTCTATGATTGCAGTGTTAGAAATGTCAGACTCACATACTGTAGCACTTGTGGATATCCTTAGACACTCCTCAGGAATTTGTGAAGTTTATGAACATGCAATCTGTTCTTCAAAGTTTATGAACATGCAATCTGTTCTTCAACCACAGTGTTATTTTTGTGCACTGATTTGTCTGTATTAGAGTTGACACATCTAGACTCTGAGTGAGACGGCTGTGTATGCAAGGTTACAAAACTGTGCCTGACTGTGTTTGTCCCTGTTTTTCGCAATAGGCATTCTAGTGCATAAAGAGCAGTACAGGTTGAGTCTCCCATATCCAAATATTCCGAAATACGGAATATTCAGAAATACTGAATATTTTTGGCTTGACTGAGATAGTGAAATCTTTGATTTTTGATGGTTCAACTTACAGAAACTTTGTCTAAGGCACAAATTATTAAAAATATTGTATAAAATTACCTTCAGGCTTTGTGTATAAGGTGTATATGAAACATAAATGAATTTCATGTATGTACACAAACTTTGTTTGAGCCACAAAAGTCTTGAAAATATTGTATAAAATTACCTGCAGGCTGTGTGTATAAGGTGTATATAACACATATATGTATTCTGTGTGTGCATATTTGGGTCCCATTCCCAACATATTTCATTATGGTATGAAATTATTCTAAAATACGTAATATTCCGTTATCCAAAATACCCCTGGTCCCAAGCATTTTGGATATCGGAGACTCAACCTGCAGTAGGATCAGAGGCCCTGATTCAGAGCCGGTCGCTCTGACAGAGCGCTCGCTCTGAATCAGGGCCGGACTATTTTTTTTTTAAGAACGGCCTCCTGGCCGATCGCATAGCTGTGGATGACCACCCACAGCTATAGCGAGCGGCCAGGAAGATGGTCGCGATGGTCAAGACCATAGCGACCATCGGGCTTGCGACGAGACCCTTGTGGTAGGTTTTCATTGCTGCAAGCCCCAGAGAGATTTCAGCTCTAACAGAGCCAAAATCTCTCCCACTGACATCACTCGTGATGTCAGTGGGGCCGCCCCCCAAACAGAGGCGTTCACATGGGAATGCCTCCATTTGGGCAGCCACTCCCCCGGCCCACCCACCAAAGGGGGCTTGCTGTCACTCAACATTGACAGCATGCCCCCTTTGGTACGAGACCAGGAGCGACGGATTGCCTATCGCTATCCGGGTCTCGCGCATGCGCACGATGGAGCTGGCTCCATCGTGCGCATGCGCTCTGGGCCACCATTGACCCGGTTGCGAGTGCTCAGTGCTTGCGACCGGGTCTGAATCAGGCCCAGAGCTCGCAAATAAAGGCAATGGTCTAAGGGCCTGATTCAGACCCACTCGCGAGCGGCTGTCCGCTCGCAAGTGGGTCGATGTTATGGACTGAGCATGCGCACGACGGAGGGAGCTCCGTCGTGCGCATGCGCCAGACGCGACGAGCGAAGGAAAGTCCTTCGCTCGTTGTGTCCGATCAAAGGGGGCGTGCTGTCAATGTTGATTGACAGCACGCCCCCTTTGGTGGGCGTGCCGGGGGCGTGCCTCCCTGCCGGGGGCGTTCCCACGGGAACGCCTCCCGTCAGAAGCCGGCCCACTGACATCACTAGTGATGTCAGTGGGAGTGATTTTGGCTCTGATAGAGCCAAAATCACTCCAAAGCTTGCGGTTGAAAACCTCAACCGCAGGCTCCGGCTCGCAAATTCGATGGTCGCGATGGTCTCGACCATCGCGACCATCACAATGCACGCTCGTATAGCCTGTGGGTGGTGACCCACAGCTATACGAGCGTCCAGGAGGATGCTCCATGAAAATGGAGCCCGGCCCTCATTCAGAGCGTGCGCTCTGCTCAGAGCGTACGGCTCTGAATGAGGGCCTAAGAGTCTTCTTGCCACTGCATGTGGTGTATGGCATGTTTGCAATTTTACGCTTTTTCAGCAGTAACTTTTCCCTTCATAGTTAGAGGTGATTTTTGTTTTCTTAAAGATTGCCAAACATTGTTTAGATTTGGAGTGACATTTCTTACACCTTCTTTAAAAGTAAATGTTGAAGTACTATGGGAATGACTCAGTTTATGATGGAATTTCAAAGCTGCAAACAAGCAGATTTGCAATTCCATCCTTGCTCATATGCAAATGCTGCAGGAGATGTATGACGCCACCTGCTGCTTTGCAATCCCAGCACTGTGACTGAGGTCGCAGGCTAGGGTCACCATCGCGACCATCGGCCACAGCTTACTCAGGCTGGTCGACTTGCGAGGTCAGGAAACTGCATCCGTGGATGCAGCCCCTGGCCTTGCCACTACTGGAATGCCAGCCACCCCCGCACTGCCCCTTAAATGCCTCTGCCTGTCAATCAGACAGAAGCATAGCAGGGGCTGCATGCGATCACACAGTACACATTCTGCACATTCGCAGACCGGGTCCTGTGCATGCGCAGATTCCCAATAAATGGGAATCTGCACTCAGCATTGCTGAATTAGCCCTTTCGGCAATTCTGAATTAGTCCCTATGACTGTCAGCACTAGTAGTGGGATGCTCCTGTTCTTCTATAGACTGATTCCTGATTGCATTATACCAGGACAGGAGTAAGGCTACTATACTTGAACTTGTGACTGCCACCACAAGTGAGCATAAAATGAGATAGGGAAATGAGGGATTATTACCTTTACCATGCAGTGTTATAGAAAGGCTTGAGATTTTTTTTAAACCAAGAAAAACATTTATTTTTTCAACTTTTATTATTTTGGGGTGCAGCTGATGGGGACACAAGATCCAGTAAGTACAGTAATATACGCTGCCTCTCAAACACATATAATCTTCCCTTAAAATATCTAAATTTAATTAAAAGACCTGATATTTATTTTTAAACAAGAAAAAAATATTTTTCAGCTTTTATTATTTTGGTGTGCATCTGACGTGGACACAACACCCAGTAAGTACAGTAATATATGCTGCCTCTAAAAGACACACAATCTTCCCTTGGAATACTGTATATACTGCTTGATCAGAGCAGGGAGCTCCCTGGGGCTTGCGCTTGCCGAGACCCAATCTTAGGGTCCCGTCGCAAGCCCCGATGGTCGCGATGGTCTTGACCATCAGTCCCCCATCACCTGTCCTCTGCTGCACCTGTTCAGGACAGGAGCCAGTAGGTAAGTGTGATGGAGGGGGCTGTGATGAAAGGGTTGTGATGAGGGTCTGTGATGGAAGGGCTGTGATGAAGGGGGTTATGATGAGGGAGCTGTAATGGAGGGAACTGCGATAGAGGGAGCTGTGGAGGAGGCTGTGATGAGGGCATTGAGAGGGGCTGTGATGAATGGGGTGAGAGGGGCTGTGATGAGAGCACTGTGATGAGGGACTGTAGTGGAGGTGCTGTGATGAGAGGCTGTGATGGAGGTGCTGTTATGAGGGGGCTGAGAGGGGCTGTGATGAGGTGCTGTAAGGGGCTGTGCTGTGAGAGGCTGTGATAAGGGGTGCTGTGAGAGGCTGTGATAAGGGGTGCTGTGAGAGGCTGTGATGAGGGGGATGAGAGGGGCTGTGATGAGAGGCTGTGATGGAGGTGCTGTTATGAGGGGGCTGAGAGGGGCTGTGATGAGGTGCTGTAAGGGGCTGTGCTGTGAGAGGTTGTGATAAAGGGTGCTGCGAGAGGCTGTGATAAGGGGTGCTGTGAGAGGCTGTGATAAGGGGTGCTGTGAGAGGCTGTGATGAGAGGGGCTGTGATGAGAGGTGCTGTAAGGAGCTGTGATGAGGGGGACCAGGGGTGCTGTGATAAGGGGTGCTGTGAGTGGCTGTGGTGAGGGGTTTTGGGCTGTGATGAGGGTGCTGAGCTGTAAGGGGTTCCATGGGGGGATTGAGTGAGCTAAGATGAAGGTCAACTAAGGAGCACCAAAATCTATATCCACTTGCCAAAAAAAATTGGTTCGGGCCAGCCCTGGTGATGATGGTCAGGGGCGCCGAGAGGGGGGGGGGGGAGCAGGTACAGATTACCTGGGCCCGGGCTTCCTGAGGGGCCCGGTGGGGGCCCGGGTCTGGCGCCACTCCCCCTCCCTTACAGCAGCCACAGCAGTCTCCTATGCCTGTGGGGAGGAGCAATCACACTGATCGCATCCCCCTTGGCTTTGAGCAGGGCTGAGGGGGCCCAGAGCACCCCCCCAGCGCGCAGCGGCGCTTAGCTGCGCTGCACATCTTTTTTTTTCTTTTCAGGAAGGGTCGTGGCCACGCCTCCCACGATTAGGCCACGCCCCCTATTACCCGGCCCCGCCGCGGCTCTCAGCGGGCCTGATGATGGTTGTGGCTGTGAACTGGTCTCCCTGTTCCTAGAAACATCTGAGCTCTCCAATTCTTTTTAACTTAACCAACCTAATTTATAGAACCGGCTGTGTAATCTCCATTCTCTATGAACAATAACAGTGGGTGCTCTTTCATCAGCCACCCTATGCCTGTGTAAGAGGGCTGACAGCAGAAGCACTCACTGCACCTTAGTGGTGCTGACTACACTATCTCTCGTCACACTATAAGAACACTAATTAGAGTTCCTCATGGACTCCACTATTCCGAAATAGGAGAACTTGTATATGATATACTACCTTTATCCATATAAAAAGGGAATTTAACTCCTGATGTACTGATATATGTAATGATCTGCACTCACATCAATCAAATGGCTCAAATATGGAGGGGTGCTCCTCAGTGAGTACCAGATGTAGCAACCATCATAATACAAAAGTAAATCCATAGTTATGAAAGTGCTGTGTTATTAAAAGCAGTAAAATGTTGACTATACAGATGCTGCTGTTGTGCGCTGTGATTTTATCCATGCTTGGAGAGCTGCACCCTCTGTGTGAAGTACTGTATATATATTGAGAAAATTATCCTACTTATTAACCTATTATTGTTCATTTAAGTATTGCAATATGTCTGACAAGTATGCAGCTAAATATACATCTTTTGTGAAAATTAATATGTACAACTGGGTTTAAGTACAGGATCCCTAATAGGCAAACCCTGATTATTTGTGTTTATGTACTCTGCTTAAAAAGTTACTTTGTGATCATTTTGATTTTTTTTAGTCCAGGGCTTTTGAATTTATGTTTTGATTTTATGACCTTCATGAAGACTTTGATGTGTACTGTACATACTGTATTGTACCCCATTGCTGATAAATTAGGTCTCTTAAATATTTATTGAATGCCCGTCATGAATGATATTTATTAGTCAGAGACCACTGAACATTTTCACAATATTTTCACTGTATTCATCAGCATATATTTATTTTAAAACACAAAGGTGAGTGTCTATATTATCATTTCAACATGGTCACATTTCAATAATGACCACATATGTGCTCATCTAATATTTTAATTGTATATAATATATGTTAAGTATTATTTGTGAATAATAAATCATATGTAATCCCCACTATTTGAGTACAACACTAGATATACCAGACTTAACATCGTATAGACAAGGCATTAACCCGTTTTCTCATGCCTCTACTGAGGCCATTTTGAACATTTGCACTCATTTCAATTACAACAACAATATCACTATTTTTTTTTATTAAGTATCCATACCAATTATACCTTTTTTATTTATTTATTGTTTAGAAAAACTTTCTTTTTGGTCACTTTAACACGTTGAGTAAAATCTAGCCAAAATGGTCAAAAGAGTGATTTTTTTCATTTGAAATCTCAAAAAAGCAAACTAAAAGAAAATTAGATTTTTAGGGCAAAATGTATTTTATAAAATTTGTCAAAAGAAAATAGAACCAACACATATATTTTGAAGAAGAAAAAAAGAAATAACACAGAATGCAGATACACAGTCGAAATTATAAACTCTGTAAAACATATCACCAGTGAAGAACAAAGGAACCCACAAATATAATAAACAAACTATAAATAAATGTTAAAATAAAAAAAGGACATCAAGAGAATGGGGAAAAGAGAGGGTGGGGGGAAAGAGGGGAAGGATAAGGAATAGACAGAAAAGAAATAGGGCAGAAAGATAGAGAAGTCGCTCCAAAGATGAATGATGATGAAAATTAGATTTTTAAAAATAAATATATAAAAGAAATAAGCAAAAAGGAACTTGGCACTTATCAGGATAAAACCTTACCAGGGTTAATACTTTGGATTGCCACAGTGAACCAGCTCTACTGTATAATTTTACTCCTAATGTTCATATATCAAAATAACATAGAAGCATCTTATCATCAACTTTCACCCCCACAATAAGAAAATCCATACGTAGCCTTAAATAGCTATAACCACAAAGTTTGTTTAATGCAATGTATTATTTTCAAAACTATTAACCCTTATATAAGTCTTTAACCTGATAAGCAGCAAGTACGTGTTTGAATAACTTTCCTTTTTGCATGCTTATTAAAAGTGGGTTGGCACTGCTTACATTCACCTGTGTAAGCAGCTATCTATTAGGCAGGCTTGCCTACCCTCCCGATTTGGCCGGGAGCCTCCCGATTTTCGCGTGCCGCTCCCGGCTCCCCGGAAAGGCAGGCAAGCCTCCCGGAAGCTTCCGACCCTCCCGTCCTCCCCCCTGAAAAGATTAGAAACCCCAACAGCGGGGGAGCCGGTGACGCGATTCGCGCTGAATCGCGTCATCGCGGCCCCACCCCCTGCTTCACACTGCCGAAAATAACGGCATTGTGAAGAGGGGTGTAGCCACGATGAGGCGATAATGCGGCTCCGCCCCTGGCTCCACCCCCAATGCACCACCAACTGGCTGGTCCGCCCCTGGCTCCGCCCCCAATGACCGCCCCCGCCCCCCCACTGTTAGCCGACAATCAGCTCCCTCCCGGAAGGCTGGAGCTTATTGTCGGCAAGTATGCTATTAGGTGTGCCAGAACACTAGGAGTGTGCCAGCGTTGCCACCACACAGAGCGCAGTGCCCTGTGGGTGGCAGTGCCGCTCAACCAGACAGCCACCGTGCAGTTCTAATAGCCCCTCCCAGAGCATACATGAGGATGCTCTGGTCAGAGCTGTAATTACTGGGACTGCCGGCCTTGCCCCCTCTTCATGATGTCATGCTCTAGGGCAGGGGTCTTCAACCTTTGGCTTTCCAGCTGCTGTGGAACTACACATCCCAGCATTCCCTGCCACCTTTTTGATATAACACCATGCTACAACTGTGGCATGGCATCCTGGGATCTGTAGTTCCACAGCAGCTGGAGGGCCAAAGATTGAAGACCCATGCTCTAGGGGATATGTGGCACTGCTCAGGGAGCAGGAAAGCCTTGTTATGGCCCTAGAACACTATAAGCACTTTATTGTGATTCTTGCTTAAGCATTAATTCACCTTCAAGACTGAACCACGATTCTTCGTGTAGGTTTTCATAAAAAAATGTCTGCACTTGAAAATGATAATGGATATTTTTCAATATTTTTTCTTGCTAACTTTTAACATCTCTATTTAAAAAGTTAAGGGGAGATGTACTAAGCCTTGAAAAGTGATAAAGTGGAGAATGGTAAAGTACCAGCCAATCAGCTTCTAACTGTCATTTTTCGAACACAGCCTGTAAAGTGACAGGAACTGATTGGTTGGCACTTTATCACTCTTGATGAAAAAGGGGATGCGGGGAGAAATCCGACAAAAGTGCCAGGCACACAGCTACTTGCCGGCTTAGCGCTGCGCTAACAGCCGCGCACCCGGCACTTTTGTCGGAGAATGCCGGTTACCGCACCTTAACACCCAGGTTAAGTCGGGAGAACCGGCATTCTCTGACTTACCTGCTTCCCAACAAGGCACACAGCGCATTGAATTGAATAGCTGTGGGAGCTCCCTCCAGCGGCTATTCACCATCGCGCTGAATTGAATTCTCCCCATTGTAACTATTTCTTCTGTTACAAAGATGCTGCTCTCTGTGCTAGAATCAGTCTCCACTGCCATTCATTCTGCTGCTCTCAGCAGTGACTCATCTCTGTTATCCAAAGGTCAAATCAATTGACTTATTCAGCCCTCTGTGTACAGTAGGTACAAATAGTGTATATCTGCCTGCAGTATCCTTCTACAATAACCAGTAAACACTGTGTAATTCATTCATGTTTTTCAACAATCTGTGTTATAGAAACCAGCTACAGATCTGGCACACACTTTGGGGAGTATTTACTAAAGTGAGAGTTTTTAGAAATGGAGATGTTGCCTATAGCAACCGATCAGATTCTACTTAAAATGAAACTAGCACCTTCTAGAAGATAATAGCTAAAATCTGATTGGTTGTGATAACGCTGATCTTAATAGACCCTTTATCCTCCACAGCTCACATACAGCGGTCAGCCACCAGTTAACACAATGCATTTTACGGCCAGAGAATGATGGGAAACAACAAGACTTGTGTGTTTCCAAAACCACTCTGCCTTTATTTTGGACAGACAGATTATTTTAAAGCACTCAAATTAACATAGAGACAAAGAAATCTAATCTGCACATGCTCAATAATTTTGCCTATCTGATCTAATTATAGTATCTATTAATATTTTTCAAGCATTAGATACATCGTCAGTAGATGGCAGTATTGCTTAACTTATCAATAAACGAATATAAGTATCTATAGATATAAATTTAAATAACATCTCCTTGACAGATTTATTAGCTAAGTCTAGTCTTGGAGAATATAAATCCTTGATAATAAACAATGTCTGACATTTTATACCACTGTTCTGAATACAAGTATAGAATCTCTTATCTTTCCTGTCATATAAATCAGAATTGAATACAAAGGATGAATACACTCTACTATAGTCTTAATTGGCTAACATAAGTTATTCTATATGAATACATAGATAAGGAGTGAGGCCCTTCTCAGGCACAATGTCTCACACAGAATGTCATTCCTTCTTAGCATTTGAACACAAAATGGAGTCATGCTATAACATGATTCTTCACTTTATCAATTCCCTTCTCTTTGTTCAGATCGACACCGTCATTTGTTCAATTCCATATCCTGTATAAACTGCCTGTCTTTAACATTGATTGGCCCCCCGTAGTGACCCATATTTCATGGCCTAGGAACCCTAATGGGCCTAGGCAATGGGATAAAGAATCCATTAGTGTTACCACCACAGTAGCCAATACTATCTACATCATGTCTATTGATATATATCAAAAAGAAAAACTATGTATATCTATGATTACACACACACATTGTTAATCTCTAATAGAACCACACATGAGTATAAAATAAGGTACTAACCATAAGAAGCAAAATACAGCATATCTTAAGAGTCCATGTTAAAAGTTGAACACTGGTTGGTCACAATCAAGACATGTAGTAGTTCCTCTGGTTGTGTTGTATGGCACTTTTCAAAATTATAAGTCTTTGTTTTGTACTGTCCAGGGCCAATCCAACTGTTGCAGGTTCTTTATAAAACTTTTTATCTTAAAAAGAACATTTCAGTGTAAGTATTTTCTTAATCATTCAAATTAAAACTTAATTAAATGGCTAGTAGCAATATCTGTCCTTTCCCAATTAACTGTAATATTCCCATAAACCAGCCACCTATGCCCTTAAAAAAGTTTCCTGGTTTCAGCCATGAGAACCACCTAGAGAACCATTCATCTTCATGATGATCTTTGGCAAATTGATTGTTTAACTTGGGATAAGTGGTCTTCAATGGCCTCATCCACTTCATATGTATCATTAATATAATTACATCAGGCTGCTTTTACAATCATACAATTGAGTAATGTAATCTAACAATTTAGCCAAATCTGTAACAAGTGATAATTCAGTCATATTAAGAGGGACTCCTACCCAATTCATGGATGTTGCTGCTATTGGTGAATGTGTGCAAATCCATCAGTTCTTTAGTCCTAGACTTTTGGCTGCTTTGTAATGTGACTGTACAAAATAATTTGCCCAAGGTTCAGTAAGGTCCCTCTTAGCTCTACTGTTAGTATTTATCTCACATGTACAATTTTGACATCCATCTTATCTCATAGGATAAATTATCAGTGACCAAGTAAAAGTCACAATAACCACCATTAGTATAGCAGAACACATTATGCATCCCCAAAGGCCTTTGACAGACTTTGTGCCTATGAGGTTATATTTGTACATAGTATTAAATGATTACAGGATAATACTTCCTTTGTAACTTTCTTGCAATGGGAAGTGTGAATCCACATATCCTTGCCAGCCAGTTTTACTGAGGTCACTGTAGTCAACATGACTTGGTAAGGACTTTCGAAACGTGGGTCCAATCTTTTCCTCAGTGTTTCCTTATGACCACCCAGTCTCCAGATTCCATGTTTTTCCTAAGAAATTGGGATCTGGAATAGAGGCATACACCTGGTGGTATATTTTGGTTAGTTCTTGTTGCAAGTGAATGACATACTGTGTCAAAGCAATTACTGAGAAAAATAACATTCTGTTCTAACTAGAATATAACTGTGTCTGACTGAAAATCCCTAGGTCTGATAGTATACATCCTAGTATCTTCCCTATGAAATGTATACCTCTGTCATTTTAAATTTACTTCTGGTATCCCAAATCTGCATACAACTTCTTGTAACAGTTTTTATTACAATTGTCTTAGCATTTGCTGCCCTACAAGGCCATGGTCAATTTGAAAACAGGTTCGTACACGCCAGAACATACGCATACCCAGAACACTCAAGTAACTGGATGAAATCAATCTACAGTATAATCTTTGAAAGGGATAACATGTCTGTGGGGTACCTTCTTGCTGGTACCTTGATCACCTTTCCTGGTTTGTGCAAATCACTGTTTACACACCCTGCAACATAGGCCTGCGTGGCCTGACTGAAGCCTGGGGCTATCAGTGCTTCTTCACTTTTCTCACCATAGCATATCTAGACTCATGAGTGTTTCCATGAAGTATTTGGGCTAAGACTGGGTACAGTGCACGTGGCAGACAGAGATGGTGCTCAACCATCCATCCATCACCCGGAAGTTGTGCACCTAGTCTTTTCCAAGTTTCTACTTTGGTCCGTGGAGCCTGAGCCTGGAACTTTTTAAGAAGATCCAGGTCCAATGCCTGTGGTATTATGGCCACCAGTATTAAATTACCAGGTAGGGGTTTTACTGAGGCCTAATTGGCGGCTTGGTAATAAGGCATTCCCTTTTACCTCTGGAGTAATTTCTCTGGTGTGTGCTTCAACCTTATTTAAAACTACATTTTTAGGCAATTGAAAAGCAGCACACAAAAATCCAATGCAATCTGCATAATCTGTGTGGAACTCACCCTTTACATAATTATATGACCTTTCAAAAAAGGTTGCATTAATACAAAACAATCATGGTCATGAGAGAAAAAAATTAAAAAGTACGGTTGTTTTATTTTCCTATATCATAGCTATCTCCTGCACTATCATCTGCATCATTATTTTTCCCCTCTTTTTGGACACAGCTGTAATAGAATAGCTGTGTTCAACCTATACATCCTTTGATAGTGATATTAAATTAATGTTACTCCATACGTGGTGAATCTGTCAGCTAAGTGGTGTCTATATTGTTTTTGTTGTCCGTGTTTATAACATAGACACACTAAGGAGTAAATTTAGAACATTAAATACTGTTAAAAATTCTTATCTCTTTTGGCTCTACTAACTCTAACCCTTAATCTTTATATCTGCAAAGTATTAAGTCATAGTAGACCTGTAACCCTTAGTTACCCTTAGTAACCCTTCTCGTTCTATATGTACAGGAAAAATTTTTTCTTCTGATATCACTGCAGCAAGTAACATCTCAGTGTACATCTTTCAGCTACCTCAAAAAAACATTAACTGATAAGGTATTATCAGGGAGTACATTGGAATCTGAATTTCATTCCTATTTCACAAACCTATGTCAGCTAATTACTAGTCAGTTTGTAAAACTGTACAGCACTATATGTGATGATCCATTGTTTTTCATCAGTGTCAGTGTGCTTCTCTCACTGTTCCCTCTTTTGGATAACTGAAAATCACCACTTCCACTTTGTTTTCTTTTCATATGTTCCATTAAATCTACAATTATAGCTTGTGTCCCACACCATGTAAATGTAATTTTCACACAGGCATCGTCTCCTGTCTCACGTGGTCTATGATTGCAATCCTGCCTACTTACCTTTGGCAACTCCGATGTCTCATTGAGCCATGAGTTAGGCATCAATTCCACCCCTTCTCTTGACTCCACCGCTTCTAATGGGTACCAAATACGTCCTGATTTTCATTCAGTCAACCACTTATTGCAAGCTGGACAATCCTTGGTAAATCTAATTCAGACATACCATCATTCATCTCAGGAGTAACAAAAACCAATGGCATTTTGTCAGAAACACCACTTGCATTCAGGTTTTACTCTAATTTCTGGATATATTCTCTGCATTCACGGGTTTCAACGTTTTCCTTTTTTTTTTTTTTAAATCAGACATTTTCATCACACAATCACACACATATTCTGTAATGTGATTATATTGCTTAATCTCAGTGTCAAATTCTATCTGTGTAACTTCACACACTTCTCTGTATTTCAAGCTCACTAATTTCTTTACTGACTGCCATGTGTGAATCACCACTTGACATTTCAACTTTTTACTTGTGAGAGCTCAATACCCCTCCCTTCAGAATTTCTTAAGGTTAGACTGTCAGAATTCTCAGAAACACACAATAGCAACATGTCATCATCTGATTCAAAATCAATTGCCTTTAAAAAAAATCATCACAACTTTGTATAGACATTCCCAAACATGTTGGATTAAACTGAGGTTTCATTACACAGACAAATGCATATTCTTACAGCTAGTTGCCACTGTAACACTAGGCATTTCAGACATTCCATTATTATCAGCAAACACAAATTAGCTTAATAGAAATTCTCTATATATTTTTACTAGAATAAAAAAAAAATTATTGTAGCCATCCATAATGCATTTATCCACTCTAAAAACTAAAAACAAAAAAAGTACAAGATGCATTCCAAACGCCGAAACAAATTAATGCAATACTACTAAAAAAATAATATAAAACTGTAAATAGATGTATGCATATGGTTTAGTAGTGGCAATACTTATGAAAATACATTTTGAAAAGAAAACACTAGTTTATATGAAACCAAACATTCCCCTATTATAAGAACTATGGCAATACATTTTCATAAAAACACAAGTTTACCAGTGCACAAATTTGCTGTTATATCTGCATCTCCAAGTATATTTTAACTAGTTGGAACCCACTAAGTCTGTCTAACTATTTTTTTATAATTATCTTAGAACAGTCACTGCTTTTACAAAAGGGACAAACCTCAGATCAGGGTAAACCACAACTCTGACATATGGTATCTCCTGACACATTACAAAATATGCAATTTAGACATCTCCAATCATTAATAGAATTTCTAAGTCTCTGTGATCTACAATCATTCTATTGACCAAGGGGCTTTGCACACTGTACAGAGAGTATCATCTGGTGAATTACAGAGACTGCAATTTTTGCAAGCCCAGTGTTGGTATTAGGAGTTCCTACTTTTCTTTTTGAAGGTAGTCTTAGTATTGCTAGTGACATTAAAATCCTATACTTGATCTTTGTACTTCCATTTTTTCTAACTTTCTCATACTCTAGCAATTCCTTGTATCAATCTACAAATCAAGCCTCTGGGTCAGTCCTTTGCACATCACATACCCGTGATGCTTTATAAATTATTCAGCTTAACCGAGTCAAGGGTGCCCTCTTTAGAGATACCCGCTCACTGAAATAATTTATATCATTCAGCTTACCGAGTCAAGGGTGCTCTTATTATAG
This sequence comes from Taudactylus pleione, assembly GCA_031769625.1. NCBI lineage: Eukaryota > Metazoa > Chordata > Amphibia > Anura > Myobatrachidae > Taudactylus > Taudactylus pleione. The sequence continues at coordinate 4,180,607 of JAUIMM010000320.1, read as the reverse complement.
ATACCCGCTCACTGAAATGATATCCGCATTCCCTTCAAAGAATTCCTCACCGTGGACACACTTTATTATGTCCATGGCTGTCCTGAGAATCTCCGGCTGGGGGGCCCGGTGAAAGGGCTCCCCTGGCTGTGGCATCAGCCCCCCCTAGAAAAAGTCCAGTGCTGGTTCTGGAACATACAGGGGAACCCTACTAATTTTTTTCCCCTGTATTTCCAGAACCAGGACCGGATCAGAGCCCAGAGCTGGTTGCCCACTTGTGTCGCTTAGCAGAGTCATCCAGCTACCTCGGTGCAACCTTTTGGCCTAAAAACAATAGTGTGAGGTGTTCAGAATAGAGTGGAAATTAATGTTATTGGGGTTATTAATAGCGTAGGAACAAAAAAAAGGCCCATTTTATGTGATTTTAGCGTTTTTTTTTATTTTTTAAGAAAATATACAGATCTAAAACACAAAACCCAGAACCCAAAACACGGAAGGGTGGTTTTGGCAAAACCAATCCAGATCCAAAACACGAAGAAAGATCCAGATCCAAAACCAAAACACAAAACACGAAAAGTGGTTGGTGCACACCCCTAGTTTATACAGTGTAAAAAATATATGGAGCATTTAAAGGGTGCAAACATATATTTGTTGCTGAAATCACTTGCAAGGGATGTAAATAATACACATTAAAATTTTGCATTCTATCCCCATCCTACTGCAAATGTACCGTGATATATGTATGTTTTTTTTCAAGCTTTTGTTTCTCGTCACTCATAGTATCAATCCTGAGTGAAAAGGATCTCTATTTTCAATTGAAACCAAATGATTATTCATTAACTCACTTGTCACAAAAAGATATTATTACATAAATAGGGATGCAGTCGGGATGCCGATGGTCTAAATGCCAACCGTCGGCATCCCGACTGTCTAATCCCGGCAAGTGTCTAATGACCGGCATCGAAATCCTGATGCCTGTCATTAGACCTATGCCAGGTGCCCGACACCCGGCTTACCGATCGAAGGTAAGCCGAGCGCAGGGTGTGGACAGCCGCAGGGGGGGGAGGGGTTAGGTTAGGGGCTTCTGGGGGGGACTTAGGGTTAGGCACCCACCCGGGAGACCATCGCGACAATCATCCTGGCCGCTGGGAATAGCTGTGGGTGGTCACCCACAGCAATGCGAGCAGCCAGAAGGCCGCAAAAAAAAAAAAAACGCCCAGATTCTGAGCGAGCGCTCTTTCAGAGCGTCCATCTCTGAATCAGGGCCTTAGATTGCAAACTCCACTGGGGCAGGGACTGATGTGAATTACCAAATATTCTCTGTAAATATGTGTGCACAATGTAAATAACTGGTAGTAAATAATAATGATAATATCCCATGGATAAATTGACTTTTGTGAACCGTTATATATTTTAGCAAGATGTAAAAAAAAACCTGGGATATAAGGGTTTTTAATATCAAGAAAGTTGTATACCTGTTAGGTAAATATTCCAGAATACTACCCTGCATTTAAAAAAAATCCAGTTTGTGATTATTAATCTCAGGTGGGTTCCCTAAGAAGTCTGGGGTACTGTTTGTAGTACTGTCTGATAATAAACTAAAGGCCTTGTTTACTTCATTCATTATTTATAACCTCCTACATTATTGGCTGGTTTAGCCTTGTCATTGTAATTTGTTTTAAGCTCATTCAGTATTTGTTATTCATATTGTTATAAATTGTACTTCACCTTTTGTCCAGTGAATTATGAGAGGAACTCGTGAGACTTTTACATAACATTATGTTTAATAGAGAGAGGGAAGAAAACATATCATCTTCTTTATCTTGTATTGAAGCTTGTTTTTCTTTTCTACCACTTCATTTAATAGATTTAGACGTATTATTTCTTAGTATCAGGGATTCTCTATCTTTGCTTGCGTAGTGTACCGGCTCAAATAAAAATTCTCAATAGCTGTCTTTTGCTTTGTTACTTGATGCTTCAAGGTCAGAAATGTTGTGCGTTACAGTAGTCTTACTTATCTCTGTTTAGATTGTAGATGCCGAGTTTTGCTGAAAAGATGTCTGGGAAAAGGTGCTATAACCTGCTGTCTAACATTGGGTACACACTATACGATGTGTGTACCCAGCGACGGAATGACGCAATGTACAGATATATCATGCGCACCATACACACTAGGTAATCCGGTGTACAACGGTGCAATATATATCGTTCCATGCTGCATATAACAGCATGGCGTTGTTCATTGCATTGTACCATCTTCCCATCTTCTGTGCAGCACAGCAGATGGAACTATGGTTGAACGACCGCCATGTACGTGCAATCAGACATGCAAACTATACATTCCACACAATATATTGTTCTGATTCTTGTCGGAACAATATATCGCACAATATATTTTATAGTGTGGACCCACTTTAAGAATCAAACACAAAGTTTATTTTGCTACCCAGTTTAAATTTCTCCTCTGTTATTTGAAATACGAAGTTATTCAATAAAGTTTTTTTGCCTGCCATGTTTGGTTTATGAATGAATTTATGTATACAGTATGAATGAATTGACATACATATCACTATTCTCTTCTAAATATGGTTTAGCTACATGACATTTTGGTTACTGCAATGCCATACGTAGCTTGGGCTTTCACTGCATGCGAGAGGTTAGCAATTCCTGAGTAAGGTCTGACCTTGTGCAAGTGTACATGTTACTGATGGCTTTGTAGACTTGCACATTATTATGGATGTGTGTAAGGTGAAATGGGCGTCCTTATGTTAGGCTGCGACGGCATAGCGATTGCAAACATTAGCATATTTTCGCAGTGAGACTGCGTGAGTAATCGCAGAAGCGATCGCAATAGCAATCCGTAATGAATCAGGCCCAAAGTCATCTAGGTCTCTCTAAGATTTGCAAGATGAGGGGGTTTTGTTGTAGCCCTCTGGCAGTCTGGTCTTGGGCCCTCATTCAGAGCCGGACGCTCTGAGCAGAGCGCTCGCTCTGAATGAGGGCCGTCCTCCATAAAAATGGAGCGTCCTCCTGGATGCTCGTATAGCTGTGGGTCACCAGTGCGACCAGAAGCCTATGGTCGGGGTTTTCGACCACAAGCCCTGGAGTGATTTTGGCTCTATCAGAGCCAAAATCACTCCCACTGACATCACTAGTGATGTCAGTGGGGCCGGCTTCTGACGGTAGGCGTTCCCTTGGGAACGCCTCCGTTTGGCAGGCACGCCCACCAAAGGGGGCGTGCTGTCAATCAACATCGACAGCACGCCCCCTTTGATCACACACAACGAGCGAAGAAAAGTCCTTCGCTCGTCGCGTCTGGCGCATGCGCACGACGGTGCTCCCTCCGTCATGCGCATGCGCAGTGCACACCATCGACCCACTTGCGAGCGGACAGCTGCTTGCGAGTGGGTCTGAATGAGGCCCTTGATACACTGATACCTCTGATAGGTAAATGCAAATAGAAAATGGCTGTTAGGAAGAATATGTAAAACAAAAGACATGTAGCACAGGTCAAAAACCATGACTTTGGTGGTAACAGGTCCTAATAGTTGTTGGCTATGGAAATGCAACTAAAACAACTTTGTAACAGCAATTAGGTCTTGAACAGAGATTAACTGTATGTATTTAAATTGTTGGTTTCTGTATAGGAAGTGTATTAAATGGTGCTATTGTGGGAGTTGTTATATAAGGTCCGACATCATAGGCATTATCCGTTACTCATTTCTGTATTCCAGAATACAAAGACAAAATGTTAAGCTAATGAAATGGTCGGTATCAAATGTCCACTAGACAGAAAGTAGTGCAGCCCACCTTGCCCAGTAGGGGCCTGATACGGAGTTTAATGTACATCTGTCGATGTAGTCTATCTTGCTAGTTTAACACTATGCATGTTACAGAACTAAAGTGTATGCATGTATGGGCGGTGCAGAGTCATATAAACTTCAGCCTGGAGAAGCGTAACTGGGCTGTAATGGGGTCTTCTTATGTAGGCAAAGTACACAGAGGGCATGTTAACAAAACTGCAGGCTATGAAGCAATGGAGGGAAGCATAAATGTGCAAATCAAATAAAAGACTAGAACAGTGTAAGTTCACCCTGATGATGATGATGATGATTAGTATCAAACCATCCATGCAGAGTGCAACACAAAGATGCATCCAACTCTGCATATGGGCAAAGATACAGTATGCATTTACTTCTATGCACACAATGGGCCTGGTTTGGGGTGGTGCACATATGCAGTTGTAGACGGATCCTGCGGGTTTCAGCATACTTCATGCACCAAAGAAAGAAATTGGTGACTGCACATGTGCTGGACCAGGCTTAAGCTCACTGATGGAGATCTAATCACACTTTCACAGAATTGGGCATTTCTGGGTGATTACTGGGCAATTGCACTGAACTACCCCATCCTGCTAGAGTGTCGTGGGTGTGCAAGTCAACTTCCATGCATGATCATACTGCGTGGATGGAGACTGCACTTCTGTTTATGATGGATCTATGGCAGGGGTGGGCAATAAGCAGCCCTCCCAGGTGTTGTTGAACTACAAATCCCAGCATGCCTTGCAACAGTTTTAGCATGGCCAAATAGAAAAACTGTTACAGGGCATGCTGGGATGTGTAGTTCTACAACAGCAGGGGGGCCGTTTATTGCCCTCCCCTAATCTATGGGGTGGGTGCCTGTCCAGATACTAATGATGACAGCTACAAACGTAAACACAATGGGCAGGATAGGCTTGCACATGCAGTCGTATGGATTTTTGGCATAGTCACCCAGATTCTCGCATTAGCATAGGAGGGTAAGTAGGATTCCATGGCCAAATGAAAAAGTGGCCAACTCAGAATCCGGCCCAATGCTGGTGCATCTAAGGAATATTAGCATTCAACTCAGCATTAGACCCAAATCTCTTTGAAGGTTAATAGAAGTAGGTTTAATAAATGAAAAAAAACAGCATAGTAAACATCATGGTCCAGTGGTAACAGATAAAGGTTGAGAGCCAGGATGGATCATAGGTTGATAAGAAACACATGCAGAACAGAAGATAATTAAAATAAAAATCAATACAAATTAAAAGCTTCAGTGTCTATGGAATATTCAACCTCTGTGTCCAGTATGTTGTTGTACAAAACAGACCCAATTGGTGTAATGAGACCAAAGGTAAGATACAGTAGTTGTCTCAATTGATTTAGGTAGGAAGTAGTAACTGAGGTTGATCATTTTGGGGCACAGTTTAAAGCACATCTATGAAACATTGCCACACAGTAGTGGCAGAAATGAAAGGTAGTGCAAGATGAAATTGTCCTTGGTCCCTCCCACCCACCCAGAATGGTACGGCCAGCAGAGTCGCAGTACTTCTATATACAGTGGGCTGAGGCCCAAGGAGTCACAGTGCTTGTATACACAGACGGCTACAGCTATCAGGGTCACAGTGCTTGTTTACAAAGTGGGCTACGGCCCAAGGAGTCACAGTACTTGTATACACATTGGGGTACGGCCAACAGAGTCACAGTGCTTGTTTACAAAGTGGGCTACGGCCCAAGGAGTCACAGTACTTGAATACACATTGGGGTATGGCCAACAGAGTCACAGTGCTTGTATACACAGTGGGGTACTGCCCTAGGAGTCACAGTGCTTGTATACACAGTGGGGTACGGCCCAAGGAGTCACAGTGCTTGTATACACAGTGGGGTATGGCCAACATGCCCTCTGGCAGTCTGGTCTTGGTACACTGATACCTCTGATAGGTAAATGCAAATAGAAAATGGCTGTTAGGAAGAATATGTAAAACAAAAGACATGTAGCACAGGTCAAAAACCATGACTTTGGTGGTAACAGGTCCTAATAGTTGTTGGCTATGTAAATGCAACTAAAACAGCTTTGTAACAGCAATTAGGTCTTGAACAGAGATTAACTGTATGTATTTAAATTGTTGGTTTCTGTATAGGAAGTGTATTAAAGGGTGCTATTGTGGGAGTTGTTATATAAGGTCCGACATCATAGGCATTATCCGTTACTCATTTCTGTATTCCAGAATACAAAGACAAAATGTTAAGCTAATGAAATGGTCGGTATCAAATGTCCACTAGACAGAAAGTAGTGCAGCCCACCTTGCCCAGTAGGGGCCTGATACGGAGTTTAATGTACATCTGTCGGTGTAGTCTATCTTGCTAGTTTAACACTAAAGTGTATGCATGTATGGGCGGTGCAGAGTCATATAAACTTCAGCCTGGAGAAGCGTAATTGGGCTGTAATGGGGTCTTCTTATGTAGGCAAAGTACACAGAGGGCATGTTAACAAAACTGCAGTCTATGAAGCAATGGAGGGAAGCATAAATGTGCAAATCAAATAAAAGACTAGAACAGTGTAAGTTCACCCTGATGATGATGATGATGATGATGATTAGTATCAAACCATCCATGCAATGTGCAACACAAAGATGCAGCCAACTCTGCATATGGGAAAAGATACAGTATGCATTTACTTCTATGCACACAATGGGCCTGGTTTGGGGTGGTGCACATATGCAGTTGTAGACGGATCTAGCGGGTTTCAGCATACTTCATGCACCAAAGAAAGAAATTGGTGACTGCACATGTGCTGGACCAGGCATAAGTATACAGAGTGGGGTACGGCCCAAGGAGTCACAGTGCTTGTATACACAGTGGGGTATGGCCAACAGAGTCACAGTACTTGTATACAGTACACAGTGGGGTACAGCATAAAAAGTTGGTTTTTTTTTACTTTTCTTGTTTTAACAGTACTTGTGTGCTATGAACATGCAGTTGGCTACGGCCCAAGGAGTCACAGTGCTTGTATATGCAGTGGGGTAAGGCCAGCAGAGTCACAGTACTTGTATACACAGTGGGGTACTCTGGACACAGCAGTTATTATATTAATATATATAGCAGAGTCAGCACAGCATACAGCAGAGGGCTCCCTATACACACTGGCTACAGCACAGCCCCTTGTGAGACTCTGGACACAGCACAGTTGTTAAATTAATATATTAAATATAATAATATATAGCAGTCAGCGCAGCAAACAGTAGCATGCCCCCTATACACGCTGGCTACAGCACAGCCTCTTGTGAGACTCTGGACACAGCGGCACAGTTGTAAATTAATATATATTATTAAATAATAATATATGCAGAGTCAGTGCAGCAAACAGCAGCGTGCCCCCTATACAGACAATGGCTACAAAACAGACACTTTGTGAGACTCTGGACACAGCAGCACAGTTGTTAAATGTTATACGCAGAGTCAGTGCAGCAAACAGTAGTGTGCACAGCCCGCCTGAAGTTTAACACAGCCCTGAACACAGCAGAGTACACGCAGCGTACAGTGAAAAGGTGTCGAGCCGCAGCGCCTTATATAGAGTCCAAGTCCCGCGAGAGTCCTACTCCAGGAAGTTGACGTTTTGCCGCGGCTCGGGTAAGCTCAGATTCCTGCTGTTCGGATTCCTTGGAATCCGAACCGCTCATTTCTAGTTGCATCTATTTTTAGGTTACAATTTTCCTACTCAACCCTGCATTTCTTCTTTTCTATCTCACAGTATAAAATACAGTATGTGACCGCTTTCATAAATATCTCCCTTAATGTCTCTCATTATGTAGGTATGACATGTCAGGCCAAGACTTCCTACACGGAGGATGAAATACTGTGGGGTCACCGGTTTGAGCCCTGCATGACTCTGGAGAAAGGAGCATTCCGTGTTGACTACACCCACTTTGATAAGACCTTCGATGTGCAGACACCCTGGGGAAGTGCAAAGGAGATGCATGAACTAAAAGAGAATGAACAGAATGATACGTCCACCCTCAGCCTCTACTGGGACAATATGTTTCAGACTTCTATCCCTGGGCACACAGGAACTGGATTTAGTTCTCAGGAGAACCAGGACAACATGGAATTTCCCACCATTCCTGAAAGAGAGTCTGAGAGCAATGATCTTGATGTTTGATAGAATATTCCCTGGTTGCCAATATTTAATGATTGACTGCAGGGAGACTTTGCTAAACAATTAAACATGTTTCCATAATGAGAAGATCCCAAATACTTCAAACGAAATCTAAACACTTTTCACTCCAATATAAAGTTATGAATAGTTCCTGTAATCACATTCAAGGGTCTGTAACTGCCATATGATCACTGCTGACCCTAACGTTTCTCAAGCATGCCTTCTCAAATCACTTCTGCCATTTTGTCTCCTACATGCAGTCTATTGTATAAGTCTCTCTTACAATAAACTGTATTTTTCAGTTGCATATTATATATTTTACAAGTGAAGGACACTGTTGGCAATGGTGACATATAGTAGTCTAGCATCCCTGCTATTTGTCATACAAGGACATTGTGTCCTGTTCTCTGACGATCCTGTTTATCTGTCATGTAACAGGAAAATAAGGACATTTTTGCCAAGTGGTGCAACATGTTGCTCTTTTTAATGTTCCACAATGACATTCTGCTGTATATTATATTTTTATTATTATTATTTTTGGTGGGCATCTCCTATTTGCTGTACACATGTTTGTGGGCGGGACCCTAGTCATAATGAGAACACATTAAGCAATAATTGAAGTCCAAGGATGAGATGCCAATGCCCACTAGCTATGGTGAAACTTGAAGCCACCGTTTCATTGTATTCTCTTTGTATATACTGTAGTACGGCACTTTCTATGCAGTTATATTGTGTGATTACATTTATAACAGATGCATTCATGTGATGGCTCTTAAGCCATACAAGAGGGCATAACAACACTGCAGACAGGTTGGGATTTATGTGCAATGCTGGGGAGCACAATTTGGACAGCTGTACACTGTTTAAAAGACTACCAATAAAACAAATGTTTATCCAATTACAAATTATAATTTGTCCTTCATTTTGCAATGTCTAAGAAAACTTTACAAAAATAAGTGATGAGATAAACTGGGCCTATGGCAAAAGACAAAATAGTGTTAGGATATGGGCAATATATAGAAAAATTATGGCAGCCATAATGTATGGGTGGAAAACTGGAAAAAGAAACAGACCCAGAAAAGTGTATAATATAACTCCTCTATCCCTTTGGTGTCTTTGAGAATCTTTCCAAGCTGCCCTACAAAGCATAAACAGACAACATCGGTGGGAATGGGTTAGGTACGGTATCCCATGGGTGACCACCCGACAGTCACAATACTGGCAGTGGAATCCCGACGGTCAAAATCCCGACAAATTTTAGTGAGAAGCCTAACACTAACCCACCCCTCCCACAGCCTAACCCTAACCGTCACCTTCGGCAGCCTAACCCTAACTGTCACCTTCGGCAGCCTAACCCTAACTGTCACCTTCAGCAGCCTACCGTCCCCTTTGGCAGCTTAACCCTGACCGTCACCATTGGCAGCCTAACCCTAACCGTCCCCTTTGACAGCCTAACCCTAACCGTCCCCTTTGACAGCCTAACCCTAACTGTCCCCTTTGGCAGCCAAACTCTAATCGTCCCCTACTGCAGCCTAACCCTGACCGTCACCATTGGCAGCCTAACCCTAACTGTCCCTTGACAGCCTAACCCTAACTGTCCCCTTTGGCAGCCAAACTCTAATCGTCCCCTACTGCAGCCTAACCCTAACCGTCCCCTTTTGACAGCCTAACCCTAACCGTCCCCTTTGACAGCCTAACCCTAACTGTCCCCATTGACAGCCAAACTCTAATCGTCCCCTAGTGCAGCCTAACCCTAACCGTCACCATTGGCAGCCTAACCCTAACCGTCTCCTTTGACAGCCTAACCCTAATTGTCCCCTTTGGCAGCCGAGTCCTAATCGTCCCCTATCACAGCCTAACCCTAACTAATACTCACCATTGGGATTTGTATTCTGACCGTCAGGATTCTGCTGCCGATATTGTGGCTGTCGTGATGGTCGGCTGGATCCTGATTACATCCCATGGGAATATCTGCCATGGTGTATTTTAAGGAAATATTTTTTTTTTTATTTTCAACTGCTAGGTAGCCATAACATATGGGAAGTAGCCAAGCAGTATATAAAATAATATAATACATAATCATCTGTAAAAGTGCAAAACCATTACATCAAAATGATTTCTAAAACCTTTTGAAGGGTTTTCCTCCAAAATAAGCATCAGCAGATGTCACAACCAGAAGATAATGCCTGGTAAAGGTACAGAAACAAGACCACCCTGTTACCTTACATAAATGGAATGAACATATTTTAAAGGTATAAATAAAGTTTATTGTTTTTAAATCAGAGGGTTAGTGCACTCAAACAAGCAGTCTGTCTTTTCTCTTTGTACTATTTAATATTTGCAAGTCTAATGACTTAAGGTCCTGATTCAGAGATGTACGCTAATCACACAGCCGCTGCCTCTTTGTACGCAGCAACTGTGTGACAATACACTAATGCACAGAAGGCGTCTTGTGTAAATAGACACCTCCTGCCGGCTTCTTTGCTTCTGAAGCTGCAGCATTGGATCATCTGCGTGAACATTGGTCAACCACAGGTTACTCAGGATGACCGGGAAGTTTGCGCTGCTGAAGCCCTGTTTCCTGCCTGTCGCCACTCCTGCTGCATCCTCAAACAGCCGCAGCCTGTCAGTCAGGCTGTGGCATCCAGGGCACTGTGAGCGATCCTGCAGATCTTACACCATGTACATACAGTCAGGTCCATAAATATTGGGACATTGACAGAATTTTCATATTTTGGCCTCTATTCACCACCACAATGGCTTTGAAATGAAACAAACAAGATGTGATTTAACTGCAGACTTTCAGATTTAATTTGAGGGTAATTACATCCAAATTAGGTGAACGGTGTAGGAATTACAACAGTTTCTATATGTGCCTCCCACTTTTTAAAGGGGCAAAAGTAATGGGACAAACTAAACAATCCTAAATCTAACTTACACTTTTTAATACTTTGTTGCAAATCCTTTGCAGGCAATTACAGCCTGAAGTCTGGAACGCATAGATATCACCAGGCGCTGGGTTTCATCCCTGGTGATGCTATGTCAGGCCTCTACTGCAAATGTCTTCAGTTTCTGCTTTTTCTTGGGGCATTTTCCCTTCAGTTTTGCCTTCATCAAGTGGAATGCATGCTCAAATGGATTCAGGTCAGGGAATTGACTTGGTCATTGCATAACATTCCACTTTTTAGCCTTAACAAACTCTTTGGTTACTTTTGCAGTATGCTTCGGGTCATTGTCCATCTGCACTGTGAAGCGCCGTCCAATGAGTTCTGAAGCATTTGACTGAATATAAGCATATAATATTGCCCGAAACACTTCAGAATTCATTCTGCTGCTTTTGTCAGCAGTCACATCATCAATAAATACAAGGGAACCAGTTCCATTGGCAGCCATAAATGCCCACGCCATGACACTGCCACCACCATGCTTCACTGATGAGGTGGTATGTTTTGGATCATGAGCAGTTCCTTTCCTTCTCTGTACTCTTCTCTTACCATCACTCTGGTACAAGTTGATCTTTGTCTCATCTGTCCATAGGATGTTGTTCCAGAAGTGTAATGGCTTTTTTAGATGTTGTTTGGCAAACTCTAATCTGGTCCTTCTGTTTTTGAGGCTCAACAATGGTTTACATCTTGTGGTGAACCCTCTATATTCACTCTTGTGAAGTCTTCTCTTGATTGTTGACTTTGACACATATACATCTACCTCCTGGAGAGTGTTCTTGATTTGGCCAACTGTTGTGAAGGGGTTTTTCTTCACCAGGGAAATAATTCTTCTGTCATCCACCACAGTTGTTTTCCGTGGTCTTCCGGGTCTTTTGGTGTTGCTGAGCTCTCCGGTGCGTTCTTTCTTTTTAAGAGTGTTCCAAACAGTTGATTTGGCCACACCTAATGTTTTTGCTATCTCTCTGATGGGTTTGTTTTGATTTTTCAGCCTAATGAAGGCTTGCTTCAGTGACAGCTCTTTGGATCTCATATTGAGAGTAGACATCAACTCATTCCAAATGCAAATGTCACACCTAGAATCAACTCCAGACCTTTTACCTGCTTAATTGATAATGAAATAACGAGGGAATAGCCCACACCTGTCCATGAAATAGCTTTTGAGTTGATAGTCCCATTACTTTTGGCCCCTTAAAAAGTGGGAGGCACATATTGAAACCATTGTAATTCCTACACCGTTCACTCGATTTGGATGTAATTACCCTCAAATTAAATCTGAAAGTCTGCAGTTAAAGCACATCTTGTTTGTTTCATTTCAAAGCCATTGTGGTGGTGAATAGAGGCCAAAATATGAAAATTCTGTCAATGTCCCAATATTTATGGACCTGACTGTAAACCATCAGGTTTGGGTAAATCTCTGAATTAGGCCCTTAAACCAGATACATTGGATTGTGATTCTACTGATGGAGTTGGCCTGGTTAAAGATCTTTTAGATGCCACGTTTCCCAAAGAAGAATGCCAATAGTGGATGAGAAGATTCATAGAAGGCAGAGACAATTCCGTACTGACACCCTTTGCTGAGACTGAAGTTGACATACTAAATCCTGAAATTTGATCCATCTGTCTTTTGCAGATGAAATTTGCAATGTTTTGCAGCTGCTCATGCGTTTGAGGATCAGTGTGCTGTGGGCGTATAGACAGAGCTACGCAGAGCTGTGTGTATGCAGAGATCTGTATGATTTCACATGATATCTTGCACCAAGGTTAGGGCTGGTGCACGTCTGCACTGTTAGTGATGATGGCTACTTTCACAAGCGGATGGATAGGGACAGTGCAGTAACATAGATGTGGTCAACTCTGAATATTGTTGTATATTCACATATATTTCCGAGCATGAAATGGGGCTTCAAATGCGGCCAATGTGCGTTTAACTCTGGATCAGGCCCAGTGTCTGTCGCTGTGTAACCAAACCCTCGAGAACTGCTGAACATTGAGAAGGCACCAGATTACTTCTTTGCTGTACTTATGACCCAACCATGTTTCTGTTTAACTTTATCACCTGAGCTTTTATGTGATAGGCGACATGCTCTGACTTTCCTTCTACAAGTATGTCACCCAAAAAGGTCATATCGTAATTCCTTGTAGACGTCGTCATTATGTCGACATTTACAAGTCTGATGTTCATAATGTCGACAATGTTAAAACTTGCCTCACTCAGCTGAGATATATGATAAAGACACTAAAGGGACGTAGGAGTCGCATTCAACAGTGTAACTATGGGTGCGGCTTTTCCCTGGGGCACCATTTTGTATGGTTATAAAGAAAAATGACACTTACAATTTATGACAATTATCATACTTAACATATACAGTATGTATAGGTACTGTATGTATAGCTGTAGGAAGGAGTTGGGTGGTGGAATGCTACAAAAAAGAGCAATAGCTCCAGTTGAGGGTTTTTTGAGATAAAGAGGGGTATTCAATATGAAACGTTAACTTCACTGCCGAAGTTAACGTTTCATATCGGAGTTTTTACCTGCGTTAAAGTATCGGGCGCGCTCCCGCTTATCACCGTATTCAATATAAAATTAACGAAAACGGGAACCTCCGAAGTTGGATTTGCGTAAAGTTACGAATTTTTCCTTAAAATAATTTTAAGACCCCCCTAAAGTTGTAAAAACATGGGGGAACACTATGGGTACCCCCGTTTTAGCCTTTAATTGAAAGTTGGGGATTTAAATAGCCGCAGCAGGTGTTTTTTTCCCAACATTGAAGAAGTGTTGCAGAAGAGCACTTAGGTTATTTTTTTCGTTTTTTTAAGTGGTTGCATCAAATTTGGGGTACATGAAAATGGGTACTAGCATATTTTGATGTCCCTAAAGTAAATTTTTAAAAATTCTGCATTTGTGCACCTGCCGCTATAATTCTATTCTTCAAAACACCTGCCGCATACATGCAGAATAGCCCTGAACCTATTTGCCTATTGTTAAACAATTTTTTCCATTTTTTTTTTTTCACCCCAATTTTTAAATGTATTTTTTGGGGTGTCCCTATTTTAAAAAAAATTTTTTTTGGACACAGTTCTTTTTTAAATGTCAGTCCCAGGGGTGCAGGCTATTTTTTTTAAGCCTGCACCCCTAAACCCCAATTCTGCACTTTTTTTCGACACCTATTCAATGGTGAAAAGTTATCCCCGTTTTTTATCAAAACTGCGATAAGTCTTTGATATTGAATACAGTGTAAAACTAAAACCTGCGATAATGACGTCATAGCTCCGATATTAAAGCAAAAACGATGTTATTGCACCCATATTGAATACCCCTGAAAGAGTAGTTTGGAGGAAGGGAGTAGTTGTAAGTATGTAGTGTTGCATTATGTGTCAGAAAAAGGAGGACTAGAAATGAAGGTGAGACGCGCGTGTGCACCAGACCTAGGATGGACACACTCCAGAGTAAACAAAAGAAAAACATATATAGATAATGATACCCCACTTCTATATTGTCAAACATAGCAGCCCCCCTGTGGGGACCCAGCCTGATGTGGGTGGAGGCTTGGTGATACATGGGGGAGGGGAGAAAGTGACAGAAAGTTGGGGAGAAAGGGGGGAAGGAGAGACACATGGAGACCTAGAAAAACAAAATAGAGACACTAGGGGGGAGAAAAAAAAGAGAGATGTGGAAAAAGCACTTGGGGAATGATTCCGGCGATCGGGATGCCGGTGGTCAAAATATCAACAGTGGCATCCCGACAATAAGAATCCTGTCTAGGTATGTGACCTAACCCTAAATACAACAAGGATGTCTCTCTCAGATACATCCTTTATTATCTGAGGTGCAGACTCCGTGGCATACCCTCCCAGATCACGGAGGCCTAGATAGCTGCCGCCAAGTGATAGAGCCGGCCCTGGTTAGAACATTACTAGACTGTGCACCATGGAGATAATTGTGCTGATTCTGTGGGAGGCAGCAACCTGCCAACTTGTGTTATATCCCTTTCACATTCGAATGCTGGGTTGCACCCGGGATTTTGTATACTGGTCCATCCCGGTTACGACCTGGCTGAGACCCCTTTCAGACTGGCAACCCAACCCGGCTTATTGCCGAGTCAATGACGTCACCGCCAACACGTGCTGGGGAGTTGAGATCATCTCAAAGTGCCGGCTCTTCCAATGCTGTGAATGGGACCAGGGTCGTATCGACCCGGGTTACCTGTTCACACTGTGCGTTACCAGAGTTGAAATGCCGGGTCGCTCGATCCGGGTTATTTCGACATGGCCTTTTCACACTGAGCAGTAACCCGGGTTGCTGCATGTTCAGCAAGGTGTTCCTGCAGCACAGTTCAGTCACATGAAGCTCCTGTCATGCTGATGCACAGAATTTCTGGTGTCATATAAGCCACAATATGAAATAAAGTTTATACACCCAACTTATTTATATGTTACAATTAATTATGATTGGGTTAGTCCTGTAATAAAGCAGATAAGTGACAGCCTTTGGTAACAGAAATGGAGATTGGGATTTCAGAAGGCTGCAAATATGCAATAAGGGTTGTCATTTAGAGATGGATACAATTTAGGACCTGAACATAAGTGTAAAAATTCTGCAACAAGAAATGCTGAAATACTTGTGTGTATGGTAAATCGCAAAGGTCATCAAGATACAACCAAACTCAAAACACAGCAGCATTTCTGCCTCATTGGACCTTTTGTTTCTCTGCCAGACACCTGTTCCCAGCTTCATTATTGGACTTTGTTTTTTCTGCCAGACATTTGTTTTCAGCCTCACATCACTTGGACTTGATTATTTTCTGCCAGTTATATATCTATTACCATCTCATTAATAATAATAATCCTATTAAACCTGCTGCATTCCAATACTACAAACCCGTTCTTGTTTCTTCTCCTGCATCCACCCCGGGTTCAAAAAATAATTCAGACCTGACATAAGGTGTATATGAAACATAAATAAATTTCATGTATGTACACAAACTTTATATGAGCCACAAAATTATTGAAAATATTGTATAAATTACCTTCAGGCTGTGTGTATAAGGTGTATATAAAACATAAATGCATTCTGTGTTTAGATTTGGGTCCCATTTCCAGGATATTTCATTATGGTATGCAAATATTCCAAAATACGGAATATTCCTTACCAAAACATCCTCCAAGAGCAACTCCTCTCAACCATCCAAGAACAGTTTGGTGATGAGCAATGCCTTTTCCAGCATGATGGAGCACCTTGCCATAAGGCAAAAGTGATAACGAAGTGGCTCAGGGAACAAAACATCAAAATTTTGGGTCCATGGCCAGGAAACTCCCCAGACCTTAATCCCATTGAGAATTTATGGTCAATCCTCAAGAGGCGGGTGGACAAACAAAAAACCACAACTTCTGACAAACTCCAAGCATTGATTAGGCAATAATGGGCGGCCATCAGTCAGTATCTGGCCCAGAAGTTGATTGACAGCATGCCAGGGCGAATTGCAGAGGACTTGAAAAAGAAGGGTCAACACTGCAAATATTGACTCTTTGCATAAACTTAATATAATTGTCAATAAAAGCCGTCAAAGGCTTATGAAATGCTTGTAATTTTACTTAAGTATAGCATAGTAACATCTGACAAAAAGGTATAAAAACACTGAAGCTGCAAACTTTGTGAAAACCAATACTTGGCCATGGCTTTAGTGTCTCTGACCAAGCCTGCCTGCTTGCTCTCCCAGGTGTGAGACTCTGAGCCATACCCTGACACAGCTTATATGATCCTCTTCAAGGTGCAATTGCTAATTTGCTCTCAGTCTGAAAAGCCCAAACACCTGAAATGGCCCTATGTATGGAGCCATTCCTTCTCTTCTCACATCCACACCCCCAGGACCCATCATCCGGATTTTACTAAAAGCCAAAAACTCCAACAAGCACAGACATTTCCTAGGGGTTTCAAAACACATATGTCAAGAATCTGGGACACATATATATGCCATCCAGAATTTTTCCAGTGCTTCTATCATAATATATATATATATCCTCCGACATGACCAGTTACATCAGGTACAAATTGCTCTGCTCCTGAACCTCCCACCTAATGTATGATTGAAGTCACCTGTGTTGAACTAGGTCATTGTTTCAATATAAATATTCCTAATTTTACTCCTATTTAGCAGGACAGTAGCTCACGGTATAGGGCAGCTAAACAGTCACAGCTGTGAGACGATGATGGCTGCTAGCTTATTCCAGTCACCCAAACTTGGCTGCAGGTGAGGAATAGCAGTGTGTCATAGTGTGTCTTATAAATACCTGCAAGATGCTTGTTGAAAGTAAAAGTATTAAATACAAAACTCACTTTACCTTGTAGACATAGGTATACGTGTTGTGTCTAACTCCATCTATGGTCATGTCTAGCACCACCCTGGGGCGTCATAGGGTGCAGCTGTCTTTGGAGCTCATTCTCAGTAACACACTGCTGCGACTGCTTTAGCGTCATTTCAGTAGTCGCGTCTGACGACTATATGCCAATGCTAGGATCAGCTCTTCCCCTGATGTACAAAAATGTGTCTGACAAAGATGCCCACTCTGAGTTACTTCAGATACTGTAACACTGCTTGGTAATGTGAGAGATTAAACATCTGAGGGTCTGATTCAGTGTTGTATGCAAACCTGATGGTTTGCGTACAACACCAATTGTAAGAAACCTGCGCATGTACTTCCTGGCCTCGGCTATGAAGCTGTGAGGGCCAATCTGAGTAACTCTGGGTTACTCAGATGGCCGATGGTATCGCAGAAAATCTGATGCTGCGTTGATATGCGATGCTGTCAGGTATGCTCGCCTATGCTTATTCACACACTATATAACAATGTGACCAAAAAACATCATAAAAGTGGACACATTTTACATATTACTTGTAATTAAGGACAAACAGCACCAATTTGTCGTTGCCACTTTACTACAGGGGATCCTCTATTGACTAAAAACACAATGGGGTCAATCCAATTGTACACGAAGGGTGTGAGTTGTTGTAGCCATGGTGTTAAAATGCCGGCAACGGCACAGCATCTCGCCCCCCTTTCAGCCAGCTCCAAGCCCAAAATCGCACAATTTTGCTTGGAACCCTATGGGGCTGTGAGCACTTTTGTGCGAGTTCAGGCTGCCGTAAAGTGCGGCTGTTGCTGCGATGATTTGCACCCACGAGTTTATCGTGGCTAATTGGATTGAGCCCTATGTTGTTCCTATCTATCTATCTCATATCTATCTATCTATCTATCTATCTATCTATCTATCTATCTATCTATCTATCTATCTATCTATCTATCTATCTATCATAATGACATGTAAACTATTTTCCCATAAAACATTTTCTATAGAATATATACTTCTCCTCTCATCTTTTTATCAAAAAGGTCAATCTTTTGGGACTCTCTCAGGCTCTCACCCGTGGTGTACATATTGTGCTATTTCTGTCTCTCTGTGTACAAGTGTATCCCAGGCTCCAGCTGGCAGCAACCCCTGGCGTATCCAGAAATCCTGCTGGTTCCCAGACCAGTTCATTTAGCAATCCGGCTAATAGCTGTACCTGGTGCATCTGGAAATCCTACTGGTTCACAGTCCAATTCAGCAAGCCTACCTACTGGTACCCCGTCCAGCTCAGCAAGCCTTCCTGCCGGTCCCAGTCTGGTTCCTCCAAGTTATCTACTGGTTCCACTCCAACATTGCAATTTTCCTGTTCCTGTCATTTATCATCAAAGGCAGTTTTCACTGCCATACAATTCATATGCAAATAGAGTTATTTACATCATCCATGGTTCCAGTCAAGCCGGTCTCCACTGAATCCAGTTCAACACCTGAGTCAGGTAACTCTGAAGCACCATCTGTGATGCTGCATATGTCAAGGCTTTACGGTTGCTGCCTCTCATACACAACCAGGACACTGACATAGCACTATCAATGCACTCATTATACATCTCTTACACCCCGATATATCCCTCACACACAAACAGCCTGCTAACAGGAAGCTACCTGGATGAGGTAAGAATCTTGTCATAGACAAGGGCACCTCAGTTGGATGTATCTGCCTACTTGGAGCTTCACTACCCTAAAATATTAACTTGATCTTGTTTGCTTCTACCATTTGAGGTTTTAGCAGGAGAGCGCAGCTAACCTGATCTCATTCAGGTAAAATCGGTGCTACTCAGAATGGGATGACCGTCCTCTTCAGCTTTGTGAGGAAGGTGAATTTGGTAACAGAGCCATAACTAGACCTTTTAGTGCCCTGGGTAAGAGAGACCACCAGCACCCTTCACCGTTCCACATACATACAAACATTCAGTGGGGGTGATTGGAGTCACCTTTGGCAGCGTTACATGTTGCATCATCTTAGTTACGGCTCTGTTATTATATAGTACTATAGGTACCAGTTTACTTTTGTAGTACCGATTAACCTTCCAAGCTCAATTTTTGGCATTTCATATATTACAAAATATACAGCTTACATTTCCCACTTGAAAACAAATGTCATTGTGAATAGTGACATGTTTGTAGAGTGGAGGTACAGCCCATTTTTAGCCTGTTACATTAAACGAGACAACCTGCTGCAGTAACTCTGTTGTTCTGGGATGTCCAGATTTTTTTCACTGATAAAAGGAGCCTGCATGGAGGATCAAGGAGAGAAACAGTCAGTGCAGGTTCAGGACCCAGAGGCATGTACTACACTAGTTCACCCACCACACTTACCCCTCACCAAATACGCCAACTATTCACTGATCAATGCAATATATAATACCTCTTACCCACAACTATTCACAAATTCCACTTCTCATCTACTGACATATCCCCCACCCACCATCTCCCACTTATGGTATCACCTGCCACCACCACTCACTGACGC
The DNA here is from genome assembly GCA_031769625.1 of Taudactylus pleione. Taxonomy (NCBI): domain Eukaryota; kingdom Metazoa; phylum Chordata; class Amphibia; order Anura; family Myobatrachidae; genus Taudactylus; species Taudactylus pleione. The sequence continues at coordinate 4,160,851 of JAUIMM010000320.1, read as the reverse complement.
TATAACTTAATAAGTATCATTCCCTGACACTATAACTCATGTATATTCCTCACCCACCATAACTCCTGGTCACCATACCTCACCCTCTGAAATACACTCACAACCACTCCTTGACACCATACCTCACCCACTATCACTCATTATCACTATACCTCACCCACTATCACTCATTATCACTATACCTCACCCACTATCCCTCATTATCACTTTACCTCACCCACTATCACTCCTAGACACTATACTTCAATCGCTGATATTCCCCTCGCTATCAATACCCACTTCAAAATCTGATAATCAAAAAATATACAAAAAAAACCCGACAGAAATGAAATTGTCCTATCACTCAGTTGCATCCTCTTTTATACAAAGCCAGAGTGGTCAGGAAGCGGGTTCTGCCGTGGCTGTGAGGAAGACAGGCCATCAGAGAGAAAGCAGCCTATTGGGAATGAATAAGGCACTTTATGCAGCAGACCGCTGACCAACTGCCTCTCCTCATTCGATTCTTCGGTCCTCGCTTAAATCTCTTGAAAATCATTTAAAAATGACAGTGGGAAAAAAATACAGAATCCCACTGAGGGCATGTGCAATTGCTATAACCCCGCACCCCATGTGCAACCACATTCAGGGGCGCCGAGAGGGCAGGGCCGCAACTAGGGGGGGGCTAGAAGTGCACGTGCACCGTGTGCCGGATTGCAGGGGGTGAAAAAAGCTGACTCGAGGTGGCTTGGGGGCTGCAGATTCAGAAAACGGCCATCCAAAAATGGCCGCCGCCAAAGAGGCAATGAGCATAAACCCCCTGGTAACAAGCATAAACCCCCCTGGCAATGAGCATGAAACCCCACGGCAACGAGCATAAACCCCATGGCAACGAGCATGTAACCCAAGGCAACGAGCATAAACCCCCTGGCAACGAGCATGAAACCCCATGGCAACGAGCATGAAACCCCATGGCAACGAGCATAAACCCCCTTGCAACGAGCATGAAACCCATGGCAACAAGCATAAACCACATGGCAACAAACATAAACCCCCTGGCAACAAGCATGAAATCCCATGGCAACGAGCATGTAACCCCTGGCAATGAGCATGGAAATGGTAATGAGCATAAAACCCCTGAAAATGAGCAAGTAATTTTAAAGTAATTAGAAGCCTTAATGTGGGGTATAAAATGGTGTCGGGCAAATATGTAAGTGGCACTTTGGTAATAGGCATTACAGTGTGTGGCATAATGTGTAATGGGCATTATGGTGTGTGGAATAATGTAAGTCACTATACCAGGGACTTCTGAGTAGTGCACTGCCTTATGGAGGAGCAAGGACAAACTCCAGGTACAGGAAGGGAGGGGGCGCAAAATTTCTGGCTTGCACCGGGTGACAGATATCCTAGTTTCGGCCCTGGAGAGAGGAGTGAGTGGGTACTAATTACCCAGGGTTGTTGGAGGGTCCGACACCGCCCCCCTCCCTCTTATCTGTCAGCAGCCCAGTACACACTGCTGTGTGCTAGGCTGCAGTGGGAGCAGGGAGACTGCTCACTGCCGCTGAGCAGCAGAGACTACTCTACTCTGCATGTGGGGGGCAACGATCACACTGAGGGGCTCACAGCGTCCCAATCCCCGGCGCTGCAAATAGTATTTTTTCCCTAAGGGGGTGTGGCTACACCTCCTACGATTAGACCACGTGCCCCATCAGTACCCAGGCCCGTGGCAGCTCTTGGTGGGCATGACTACATTACAAACCGCACTTTGGACTCGGTCTTCTCTCAACTGCTCACCTTATACTTCGCTGTTTCAATTACGCCTCTTCGTTCCCTCTTTGTCTCCCTCTCCGCAGCTGAGTTGGCTCTGTAGCGCTGCCTGCTTCCAGCTTCTCTCCACTGACTAATGTCACGCTGCACCAGATGTGACTTTTAAAAGTCAGGAGACGGAACCACTGACACCGGCTAAAAGGTGCTGTTCAACCCTCATTATGGCCTAGTTGGTTAGCGTGAGATGTGAAACCTCATTATACCAATTACACCCACCTATTTTAGCTATCAGTATGGTGTCATGTATATTTCAGTGTCACATCTTCATATTTTAATAAGTTTGATCTGGCCAAAAACCACCATGTCGGGCAGTGCAAGCGTCAGGAGATGCACCAATTGTGTGTCGTCCGCCCAAAGTCCCACCTCCAGTGTGCAACGATATAAGGGACAAAAAACTTTTCAAACTGAGACTGCCATGAAGATTCAGGATATCATTACTGGAGGGAAGGAGATCCGAGTACGAACGCGCCTTCAGCAGTGTGTCCAGCAATCGAGGTGATTCAGGATCAGCAGAGGGGACTTCCGACCAAGATGAGGAGACAGTATGGAGAACTGGTAAGGAGTCTGTGTTTGTCCATCCTATCCATTGTCCAGGCCCTAGTCACTAGTGTCCAGGCCCAAACCTAATTCCAGTTGCAAGTACTTGGTTTTGCCTTAAAATAAATTGTTCATTTAAATCTTGCTGCTATATCACCAAAATCACAGCAGGGCACACAAGTCACAGGCTGCTACATTCAGACCAGGGGCTGGCTGGAAACTTTCATGCTGGGGGCGAACAGAGTAAGTGTTGGAGCAGCCAGTACTGGCTGAATATCAGTTGGCTGTGTGCTAAGGAGGACTAATTTCTTTGAATATACAGTGCATCCAGAAAGTATTCACAGCGCTTCACTTTTTCCACATTTTGTTATGTTACAGCCATATTCCAAAATGGAATAAATTCATTTTTGTCCCCAAAATTCTACACACAATACCCCATAATGACAACGTTTACAAATTTTTTTTTTAGATTTTTGCCAACTTAATAAAAAAAAATAAAAAAATAAGAAATCACATGTACATAAGTATTCACAGCCTTTGCTCAATACTTGGTTGATGCACCTTTGGCAGCAATTACAGCCTCAAGTCTTTTTGAATATGATGCCACAAGCTTGGCACACCTATCTTTGGGCAGTTTCGCCAATTCCTCTTTGCAGCACCTCTCAAGATTCATCAGGTTGGATGGGAAGCGTCGGTGCACAGCCATTTTCAGATCTCTCCAGAGATGTTCAATCGGATTCAAGTCTGGGCTCTGGTTGGGCCACTCAAGGACATTCACAGAGTTGTCCTGAAGAGCGCTCTGGAGCAGGTTTTCATCCAGGATGTCTCTGTACATTGCTGCATTCATCTTTCCCTCTATCCTGACTAGTCTCACAGTTCCTGCCGCTGAAAAACATCCCCACACCATGATGCTGCCACCACCATACTTCACTGTAGGGATGGTATTGGCCTGGTAATGAGTGGTGCCTGGTTCCCTCCAAACATAACGCCTGGCATTCACGCCAAAGAGTTCAATCTTTGTCTCATCAGACCAGAGAATTTTTTTTCTCATGGTCTGAGAGTCCTTCAGGTGCATTTTGGCAAACTCCAGGTGGGCTGCCATGTGCTTTTGTCTGGCCACTCTACCATACAGGCCTGATTGGTGGATTGCTGCAGAGATGGTTGTCCTTCTGGAAGGTTCTCCTCTCTCCACAGAGGAATGCTGTAGCTCTGACAGAGTGACCATCTTCTTCATGGTCACCTCCCTGACTAGGGCCCTTCTACCCCGATTGCTCAGTTTAGATGGCTGGCCAACTCTAGGAAGAGTCCTAGTCGTTCTAAACTTCTTCCATTTACGGATGATGGAGGCCACTGTGCTCATTGGGACCTTCAAAGCAGCAGATATTTTTCTGTACCCTTCCCCAGATTTGTGCCTCGAAGCAATCCTGTCTCGGAGGCCTACAGACAATTCCTTGGACTTCATGCTTAGTTTGTGCTGTGACATGCACTGTCAAGTGTGGGACCTTATATAGACAGGTGTATGCCTTTCAAAATCATGTCCAATCAACTGAATTGACCACAGATGGACTCCAATTAAGCTGTAGGAACATCTCAAGGATGATCAGTGGAAACAGGATGCACCTGAGCTCAATTTTGAGCTTCATGGCAAAGGCTGTGTATACTTATGTACATGTGATTTCCTAGTTTTTTTTTTTCAATTCAATTTGCAAAAATCTCAAAAAAACTTTTTACACGTTGTCATTATGGGGTATTGTGTGCAGAATTTTGAGGACAAAAATAAATTTATTCCATTTTGGAATAAGGATGTAACATAACAAAATGTGGAAAAAGTGAAGCGCTGTGAATACTTTCCGGATGCACTGTATATACAGGGGCGTATCTTTAACGGGTGACGGGTGTGCGGGGCACACAGGCCCCTGAGTTCAGGGGGCCCACACCGCAAACCCATAGTCCTGTACTTACCTCTCCATAGCTGCAGAGCAGCAAAAATCATTTTTCCCAGTGACCTGCGCATGCTCAGTACTACAGTCCCCGGGAAAACGGCGCATGCGCCATTTCCATGGAGACCCACACTGCACCCATAGTTCTATTCTTATCTCTCCGTAATGCTGCTTTGCAGCGCCAAGCCAGCACTGCAGAGCAGCAAAAATCACTGGGAAAATTTTCCCAGTGACCTGCACATACGCAGTACTATTGTCAAGGTGACAAAGGGGTCACAAGCCTCGAAAAGTTGGTATTATGCTGTGATAACTTTTTTTGAATATACGCTTTTGAACTTTATGAGACCCTGAGTGCCGCTGTTTTTTTCTATATTTTGAATACAATCGACACTGAGGGCACCTGGGCACTTTAGATTGTGCCAGAAGAGTGCAAAGTATTTTTTTTATATATTATTTATATCGCTGAGATTAGACCGGTGGGGTGACCAAAAGAAGTTGCTCACCCTACCTGCTGCCTTTTCTCATTTGTCTTTGCAGTCTCAGACATTCTGATTGGTGGATAGCTGCAGCCATCCACCAATAGGTGTGTGGAGACATCCTCACCATTGTGACTGGTGGATGGGCAGATCCTTCCACTAATTAGCAGCTTAGTTGGGTGGAAGCTTTATGTACATGCCTGCTGCTGGCTGGGAGACTGGCAGTAGATGCTAATTGGCTGCCCCAATTATGTGTGTAACACAGAGTGGCCGGGAGCATCCTCTGCCTGTCTCCCAGCTGCCAGGAATGTATGCATCGTGTGGCTGAAGGCAGCTGATGGCCCCCAAGGACTGAAATTGTACCGGCCCAGGGGGCAGGTGGCACCCTGCACCCCAGCCCAGTCCACACCTGATTCAGGCCACTGTCTTGTATACTGGATTGTGGTTGTACTTTACTGATGTATGTGCTTTATTAAAACAAAGGAAGTCTAGATAGCCTGGTTGGGGTAGTGCACCACACCTATTTTGTATGTAGGTTCACCACATGGCAAATGGATTTGCAGTTGGTTAAAGGGAGTAAAGTTAGCAAGTAGCCTCTGTGGAAGTGTAGTCCTGTTTTGCTCATACAGGTGTACCATTGTCAGACAACACTGCACTTCCAGAAGACCATTGGTGACTCCCGATGAGTATTAGGATTCCCTTAGTATTCCCTGTATAGGCTGGGCGATTGTCAGTAAGACATCGACGCTAAAGACAGACTTTGACTGAAGTGCATGTGCACTTCTATAGACAAAAACAGGTGACTGAGGCACGTTTGCCGGTTATGACATCACATCAAACTCTGTAGTTATATTTCGCTACTATTAGCTTGCCCCTGTTATCCCTCTGGTTTTTCTCCTTAAGAACATGATAAAGCTGGTTTCAGGACTGACAACTATAGTAAGTAAGGCAACCTGAATGTGGGACTGGGCGGCCAAGTTAAGTATAAAGTGTTTTTTATACCCTATCTTCTCATTAAAATTGGCAAAATAGAGCGCACAGGAGAAACTGCCCCAGGAGTACCAAACAGCAATAGACCCTCCAAAACCTTGGTGGCAGTCGATATCATTACTTGTCCTAGAGTAATTACAGCAAACACTGCCAGGTGCAGCATCGTTATAGTGAAAGAGAACGTCAAAGGTAAGTTCCAAGCGTTTCCTTGTACTTCACCTCTTCCCTGTGACAATTGCTGTATTCCACAGGATGGTCCCCACAGTAAAGAGTGTCTAATGGAGATGGACCTTCCAGAACATCACTGTCAGTGAATACAAACACTCTCCCCCTGTCCTTTGACCCCATAGGAGTGTTCAAACAAACACTGCCTCGGTGCAACAACTTAAGGCGAGAGTGGGTGGCATAGGTAAGTAACAAGTGTTTCTTTATATTCTACATCTATACAGTTATAATTGTCATAGTCCGCAGGAGGGACCATGCAGGAGACACTGCACGAGGAGTACCCAATGGAGATGAAACTTGCAGAACATCAGTGGCAGCCCATGCAACAGCTTGCCCTCTGGCATCCATCCCGACAGGTGCGATCATAGCAAGAACTGACCGGGTGTAGCATCCTGATGGTGAGAGTTGGCACCAAGTGTGTCTTTATACCACACCCCCATGTTGCATCCACATAGCCTTTTAAAGCCTAGAGGGAGGGATAGTCCTTCAACCATGGTTCCTCAGATGTTTCCTCCATAGGGGGCTTTTCCTCTCTTGAGTGCTGAAGAATGACTCTTTGGGGTCAATCCAATTAGGTGCTAATTGCGAAGAGCGAGTTTGTTTCTTGAAACTCGCCGACTACGAATCGAAGCGCACTCCCGAGAATTCTCAAATCCAATTAAAAATGCCTATTCGCACTACTCGCAGTGGAGGGGTGCGAAATGGCTGCCAAATGAGATTAGGAAGGTCCTGTTGGTTTTTAAATGGTGTCAAATGGCTGATTTGTGTTTTTTTTTTAAAATGCAAAAAAATTATAAAAAAAACAAACTTTTTTCGTTTAATCTCAAACGAATTAAAAGAAAAATGCAAAAAAAAGTAGGAAAAAGGGTGAATTTGGGGCACTTTGAGGGCAACTTGAAAAAGTGAAAAAAAAAGATAAAAACAATAATTTTTCAACTAAAAAATTAGTGTATATAAATTTGGAGTATCTAAACTACCGAAAAAGTTGATTTTGGGGTAATTTGAGGACAATTTTTTTTATTAACCCCCAAAAATGCCATGTAATTATTGGACTAATAAAGGTAATTGGAATCTTCCAATTGCCTAATTAGTCATTAGGGGTTCAGCACAGTGTCCCGACATTTTGACCTTAAAATAAAGATTTTCCTTTCCATCTCTCACCCTCATGGAGGTGCAAATGGAAAGATGCAAATTCCGTCTGACTGATTCAGTGCGAGTTGCTATTTGGATTGCAAAATGAATTCGCTATGCGAATTCGAAGAGAAAATAGCAACTCGCACCTAATTGGATTGACCTCTTTGTGAGCAATGAGGCTTCCACCATTTTGTTCCTCTTATAGGACAAGTTTGTAAGAGCCACAGACCCATGTTGGTCGAGAATTCTCTATTTTATAATGCAGAGTAAATGCCAAAAAACTCTCAATAAGTGTACTGTATTTTAAAATATATTTTGATTGACTTTGTCTTTGTTTTATTAATGAATGCTCTCAAAAGCTAAAGAGGTAGCAGTGAGGCCTAGCCAGGTAATGCATCGTGATATAATGTAATTTGAAAAAAATTCTGGTAGTTGGAAATAGGCACGATTTACTTTTTTAGGTGCATTTGCCTGGGGTCTGAGGGCATGATTCAGACTTGGTCACAAGGCTGCGTTCGCACGCACCCGTCAGCAGCCAAAGTATGCACTATGTTTTACCGTGCGATCGCGGTGTGTATTTAGACGCCCACCAGCCTGACACAAGACGCCCACTTTTCCTTAGTAACACACGTCATCTCCAGGAAGTGTATTAAACAATCGGTTGACATGGGACCCATACACAGCACTTGTGGCTGACCATACCTTACCGCAAGCACTGCGAGTGCTGCTGTACTTAATTCAGCCATGTAACGTGTACGCTGACGATGCATCTTAATTATGCACGCCCCTGAAATGGCATCCAATGCACAGACACGCCTGCATTCGCACCACCACACCCCCGTTACCATCGACCACCCCCTGTCACCACCCACAAATGGCACATCCTGTCACTCATGCTTGCAGAACATCTGTGTACAGGGTGCGAATGCATCCCGATCGCAGTGACTGGCAGTGATCGCGCTGAGCAAAAAAATTGTGGGTCCCAGGGACCCCTTTCTTAAAAAGATTGGGGTCCTACGCGACTGTTTCTGGGTCCCATCCCATATTATGGGGCGTTGAGGGCAGGCAGCAACTGGGGTAGAGTTGGGGGTAAAGGCAGGGGGAAGTTGGGGTAGAAGGGAGTAAGGGCAGGCAGTGCTGGGGATAGGGAGGGTGTAAATGCAGGCAGCAGTTGAGACTGTGATGTGGAGCAAAGAAGGAGCTTCAGACAGGAAGTTCTGGGGGCAGGGAGGGGGTAAGAGTAGATTGCAGCTGTCACACTACTGGGGGCAAGGAGGGGTTAAGGGCAGGCAGTACTGGGGGTAGGGAGGAGGCAAGAGTAGATAGCAACTTGCTGTACTGGGGGACAAGGAGGGGGTTAGAGGCAAGCAGTACTTGGGGTTGGTGTGAGAAAGGGTAGATAGTCTGGGAAAAGGTGCAGAAAACATACTGTGGGTTTTTATTGGTAGGAGCATAGTAGTGAAGCTTAGAAAAATACATAAAGCAAGCTGAGATGCAAAGTAAAGGAAAGAGAAATACCAAGACCTGCAGGGTGCCATGTGCTGTGCAGACATCAGGGGCTCTCCACACGCCGGGTGCTGTGCAGACATCAGGGGCTCTCCACACGCCGGCTGCTGTGCAGACATCAGGGGCTCTCCACACGCCGGGTGCTGTGCAGACATTAGGGGCTCTCCACACGCCGGGTGCCGGGGGCTGTGCACTTGTCAGGGGCTCTACACGTGCCGGGTGCTCTACACACACCGGGTGCTGTACACAAGTCAGGCTCTCCACACAGCTCTACACATGCTAGGTGCCGGGGGCTGTCCATGTGGCTCTACATACGCCGGGTGCCGGGGGCTCTACTCACACCGGGTGCTGTACACAAGTCGGGCTCTCCACACAGCTCTACACATGCCAGGTGCCGGGGGCTGTCCATGTGGCTCTACACACGCCGGGTGCCGGGGGCTCTATACACACTGGGTGCTGTACACAAGTCGGGCTCTCCACACGCCGTGGGCTGTCCATGTGGCTTTACACACGCCGGATGCAGGGGGCTGTCCACACATCAGGTGCTCTACACATGCTGGAGGCTGTCCACGCATCAGGGGCTCTACACACGCCAGATGTTGGGGGCTGTCCATGCATCAGGGGCTCGCTGGGTGCCAGGACCGTTTATGACTGGTCCCTGAAGTGCCGGATGCTGCAGCATCTAGGAAAGGTGCTAAAAGACTGGCTCCACCTATAGCAAAATATAGCGCGTATTTGCGGACACTGCACTGGTTTGCGCATGCGCACTGCGTCTTGTACACATGTGCTGATTGCAAGCATAGCCACATTGTGGAAGAGCATACCTGTGTCATGGAGAGGGCGTGGCCATGTCCGCATTGGCACACCTTGGTGCCAGTCTGTCACTCGCCCCCCTCCAGTCCCCTTAAATCACATTTTCACTGCTAGGCGTGTAGGTAAATCCTGATAAACCTGGGTTATTGCCGGGTTAACCCCGGTCGCTTCTCGGTGTAAAATGGGCCAGGGTTGGATTCCCGGTTCGAGTGATTCGGCAATCCAGCCTGGGTAGCTTGCAGGGTTTAACACGGGAACGACCAATGTAATCCTGCAGTGTAAATGGGTAACTTGGGTCATCCAACCTGGGTCCTGTTTACAGCATGGGGAGATCGAGATTTCCCCGGGTTTCGAGATGATGTCATTTCCAAGTGCCATCAGAAGAGTCCCACTGCACATGGGTGCAGTGTGAACGGCGCCGATCCGGGAATAACCCAGGTCGGCGTCACAGTGTGAAAGGGGTCTGTCCCGGGTCTGACCCTGTTTGAAACCATGTTCCAAATCCCGGATCAGACCCATCACTTAGGTGTAAAAGGGGCGATAGTTAGGACAGGAAAGAGATCTGAAGTCAGGACTGTGCTGACGAAATCAGGGTAGTTCAGTGGTATTGGTTAGAAGTTTATTCACTTTCCATCATGTGCGTTTTAATGTACATCAGCAATCCTGCAAAAGTAAGCACATCCCAATATTACAAGGGAACTCCCAAAATGTAAATGTAGGCCAGCTAGATGGAAGAATTTTTCTACTCGTTTTATTTTTCTGGGTTCCACACCTTTAAATACGAGGGTGTTCAGTTAATGTAAGAAGGGTGTGGTTCGGTGCCTGCTGCCGTGCAGGTGTACTTCCGTATCTTACCTTGTGTTGCACCCTCTCAACTTCAGGCCGGACCTGGTACACCAGACTGGGCACGCACACGATGACCTAGGAGGAAGGAGATGATGTGAGAACAGTCCTTCCTCAACGTCGACCAACACGCCCTAACGGACCGAAAACCACACAAAACGGATTTGGGTTTTAAGCGAAGATCTTCACTGGCACTTTTGGCCTCAGATCCCGCATTTCACCTATAGGTACTCACGCACCAGGTGAAGACTCGACCTTAATCCGGGGTGCAAGGCCCATTGTCCACCCTAAAGGATAGAAAGACAGAAAGGAAAACAGAGAAACACAGAGGTTCTCACCAGTGGCACTCTTGTAATTTCGTCCCGCTCGATCCCTCACAGGTCCCTGTAGGGAGACAACAATAATGCTGTGCAGGGCCCTATCCTGCTCTAACAGTGTGTCACACTACTACACCTATCTACATTAATAATGTCCCTAACTCACCTGCCTAACAAACTGTGTGTGTGTGGTGTAACACAATTTGTAAATGCAACAATTGGTAACAGGGCTACATCAATCTACCCTGCACTGTACAACAATCCATATACATAGTAAGGACAGATTTATACAATTCCAAGATAACCACAGACCAATAACCGCCATGCTGCCCTTTTAATCCTGCCTAACTAGAGCTGGCCAGCTCCTCTCCTAGGTGACTGGGAAACACTCGTTTTTTTAGTGGGAGCCTGACAGCTCTCCACAGGGTATCAATGAGCTGGGCCACGCCTACACACAACTTACACAACCAGAGGGTGAGAGCCGCAGAACTTACAACACTCCTCTGACATTTATGTATTTATGCAGAGGCCCAAGCCTGCCTATTTCAGGGGCGCAGAATCTGCCCAGAATCCCCTTTTTAAAAATGATGGCTCAGGCCTGCGGGCCTGCCTAACTGAGTTTACTCAGTGGCCTGGGCCTAATACCCAGGTCACTTTATATATTTAGGGGGACCATCCTATTTGCACATTTAGTGACCTGGGCCTATCACCCAGGTCACTCACTCCTGATAGGGTTAATTAAAATCTATAGGGCCTAGTGTACTCTCCTGCGTCCAGGCCTAATCCTAATACTAATCCCGGTGCCAGAATCCCATACCACGTATAGGACACCAGCGCCGGAATTCCGACATTAAGGGAGATGCCGACACTTGGATCCTGATGGTAAGTACAGCGTGCGCCCATAGCTGTTGGCAGCTTGATTGTTAGGTTTAGGCACCCCGGAGGGTTTAGCATTTGGCTATGCTGGTGGGAGGTTAGGGTTAGGCTAGTTTCACACTTGCCAGTTTTGGTTGTCCGGCCAAGAAATTGGCAGAAGCCGGACGGTGTTTTACAGGTACTCTGCCTTTCACAAGCTGCGGCTTTGAACCGCTTTTAGTGTTTTTTTCTTATCTTTAGGGTATGCGCAGCAGCAGCTGCTGCTGCTGCGCAAGCCCGGCCAGCAAAAGCCCGTGTGTGAGAAAGGAAACATTGCACGGCAGCCGTCCTTTCAGTGGATATTGCCGGCTGTAACACAGCAACCGTGCCGTGTGAAAGGGCCCACCTGCTTAACTACATTTCACACGGCAAAAAAACGGGCAGCTTTTTGCCGCCCGGTCAAAACGGCAAGTGTGAAACTTGGCACCACCGGGTGAGAGGGTTAGGCACTAAAGGGGGAGGGTTAGGTTTAGGCACTAAGGGGGGTTAGATTTAGGCTCTAATTGAGAGGGTTAGGGTGCATGGTAGGAAGGGTTAGAGTGCAGAACAGGAGGGTTAGGGGGTGAAGGAGGGAAGGTTAGGGTACTTACATGTCTCCTGCTGGGATTTTCATCATCGGGATGTAGATCTTTTGACAGCCGGCATGCTGGGCTCCCTTCCCCAACCCCATAAAGAGGAACCACTCGCAAAGTGAGTGACAGGTAGTTAGTGTTTGGGGGTGGTAACGGGGAGGTGGTTAGAAAAACGCAGACGTGTCTGACCGTTTAAACGCTTTGTGGGCGTACATGAATTAGCCATAGCGATCTCTTTCACTACATAAGATCTCTCTGAGTGTCAGGAGAGCTGCAGCGTTTACAGCTGGTCAGACCTGCCTTAAGTGCTGCAGGGCTGCCCAATGTGCCTTGATGTTACTGATGTTTACACTGTTGCACGTTGTCGGACGGATATGAGAAGGCAGCAGTGAGTGTCCCTATGCTCAGCTATGCTTTTGAGGGCATTAACATATTTTAGCAATTGCGACCCGTGAGAGAATGCAGTTGTGATTGCATTGCAGTCCGTCTCTGATCAAGCCCACAGTCGAGAGAGATAAAGTAGAGGGCTGTAAAGTACCAACCAATCAGCTTCTACTTGTCATTTTACAGGCTGTGCAAGAAAAATGACAGATAAAAGCTGATTGGTTGGTACTTTATCTATATCCAAGCTTTGATAAATCTCCCCCATAATGTGTTGATGGGCCTGTCTGCCTTAAATGAATATTTGTTTTCTTTTCTGGATGTGGGCTCAGTTCATGTTAATACAATCTCATAGTTTTGCACAGGTGTTTCCATCATTGGCTGACACATTTTAAAAGATTAATAGGTGGTGCTAATCATTTCAACTGTGATAATGAGGCAATCTGTAAAACATGTACTGTTAGGATTCCCTGAAGACCAAGTTTGGGAAAGACTGATCTATAGTATAGAGTAGACTATAGGTATATAGTTTAAAAATTAACTCTCTGTATCTCATATAATTAACGTGTTCAGGAAAAGGTTAAATATCCCATAATAAATATACATACATACATAGTATAACCAGTAGGAGATAGGACTGAGCTTCTAAGCACACTTTATACCGTATCACGTTAAATTGCCTGTCTCTTCTTGCTGGCAGCTGCTCTCTGGTCTGGTGAGCTGATTGAGTGGTCAGATCCACACATACAGCAGATTTGGCAATAGTTGCTGCCACTGGACATGCGCAGCAGCTCTGTTCCTCCTCATTACACTGCATGTTGTGGCTGCAGCTCTAGTAAAATCATATTATATACTACTGCTATTGTGGTTATGATTTGAGGCAACTGGAACCCCCTCTAGAGATGGCCATCGACTACTGATGGTTAACAAACCCAACGGTTCACCGCCATCGATAGCACAGGGCCAAGCAATTTTTTTTTATCCATGTGTCAGGACACGGAGCTTAGCTCTGCCCCCAACACGTCCTGCAAAGCCCTGCCCCCACTCTCTGAATGGCCCGCTGCCCTGCCATTATTGAAACAGGAATGACCATCAGTGGATGAAACCATCGATAATTCACAGCCGATGGTTTCATTCCATTAATGTCAACCACCAATGGTACCATCAATGGTTAACCTACCGATTGCATCCCCCCCCAACCCTTTTTTGCCTATGCAGTTGCAGATGCTTTAAAATGTCAACTTCCTTTTTTTCTCAGATTTATTGCTTTGATTTGGAAGTGTCTGAAGTCTGACTCAGGGCCTGATTCAGTGTTGCATACTATGGCGCAGCCAATGTTTTCAGTCTGCGCACACATCCAGGTTGCATTGAACATGCGTCCCGATAGTTACCGTTGAAAAGGCAGAACGAATTTGGACACAGAAAATCGGCTGATCAGGCGGATAATTGCACAATGCATAGTGTATGGCCGCCTTTAGATGTGCATTTATACACAACACATGTGACAGATGTACTTGTAAACAAAATTGGTTCATAGTGCTCCAAAAACAACCAAACATTCTGATAATACAAATTTTCAGAGTTCCCCTTCAATAAATAGGAACTATCAAGCAATAAAACGATGATCAAGATATTTGCCAAAACCAGTGGATGAATATATTCAAGTGTAACTATTACAGCCCAGAGATGGGGCTTGGGTCATCAATGTTCAAAATTATTGATGTTTTCACACTGATGGTTACCTGCCATTGATGGCGGACGTTAAAGCTGGGTGCACACCTAGACGACCGGCAATCGTGACGATGTTCAGGGTGATTTGCCTTCACCCTGGACATCGCATGATTGTCGGTACACACTTAAAAGATTTAATGAACGACTGAACAATCACTGGGCCTGATTCAGAGCAGGACGCAATTAGCGCTCACTCGTCCAGAAAATAGGGGTGGCTATTCAAATGATCCGTTCGCTCTTTGCAGACTGTTCACGCCTCTAGGTCTGAACGAGCGAACAAAACTTGCGGTCATTTTTTGGAAAACTACGCCCCCTGGCCGCTCGCATCCTACGTCATGTCCGCTATTTATTAGATTAATCGAGTACATCGACCAGCGTATGAACTGCTCGCTATTCTTGTGGTTGGTTTTTGCTACCACAATTTTGCGAGCAGTTCTGACTATAAAATAACCCAGTGACGTGGTCAATGACGCTGCTGTTTTAATTATGCACACCCATAAAACGCCCGTTTTGACCTTTAAGCACGCCTGCGTTCGGATCTTCACACCCCGTTTTCAAGCACCTTCCCCTGTTACCACCCACATACGCCTCCTCCTGTCACTCAAATTATCAGGCATTCGCTATTTTGCGAGCACAAGAATTTCGACCGCACTGACTGGTTCGCGCATGCGTATAACGATCCGTACGCATGCGCAGTTGGGCTTATGAGCGGTTCTGAATCAGGCCCTCTGTTCCATCCTTCATTAATATCTACAGCCTCACATGCGATATCGTGTGATTGACTGTATAGCAGGACCAATCACACGATATCGCATTCTACCGCGGGAGCGTGCAAATCGAGCATACACAGTGCACGATATATCCGATTTGGCCAAATCGTGCCGATATCGTCCTGGTGTGTATGCACCCTTAGGGATAAATTTACTAAGAATTGTGTCTGGTCGGAGTTGAAACAGACTGACAGCTTTTGTATCTTAACACTTTGCTGAATTCTGTATTGCTCCCCCGCCTCCCTACCCTTCTCCCAATTCCTTCCTGTGTATCTCCCCCATTTTTTTCCTGTGCCCACTTCCCCTTTGTCCTCCCGTTTCCCTCAACCCATTCCTCCTGTGTCTTTCTCTCCCTAGATTCCTCCGGTATCTCACACCATCTTTCAGTTGCTCTTGTGTCTTTCATCCCTCCTCTTTCCTCCCACGTTCCCCGTATTCCTCTCATGTCTCTCTGAACCCTCTACTTCTTCTCCCAGGATGTAGTCAGCATCCCGACAGTCAGAATGCCGTCAACTTCTAACGGTAAGTATAAGGGGCAGGGTTAAGATAAGGGGGGTTAGGTTTAGGCTGCGGGATGTGTGGGTTAGGATTAGCGTGAATATACTGAGATCTGCCGGCATTTTCACTGCCGGCATTCTGACAGTCGGGATTCTGTTGGGTTGCCGTACCCAAACCTTTCTCCCATGTCTTTAACCAGATTTAATATTAATCCGGCTACACATTAGAACGATGTGTATCCGGCTGATCAGACGGGCGAAGGGACCCTGCATCGGAAAGTGCATACACACTGGCACAATGCATTAAGCGACGGCACGATGTAGGATGCCTTTCTGCATTTGGCAGCATGGCATTATACACAATATCTTCTGATTGACTGTGAACCAACCAGATTTTACATGCGACCACCGGCGTGCAAATTGGGCATACACACTTACTGATATGCCCAGGAACGACAAATGTGGCCGATATTGTTCTAGCGTGTACCCACCTTTAGTCCCTCACAGAAGTTTTTGCCCCTTCCTTACTTTGTTTATTGCATATGTCGCACTTGTTTCAGATCTTCAAACAAAATTGAAGAAAAAGACATCCTGGGCAAACACAAAAGTTTTTAAATGATCATTTAATATATTGTGCAGTTAGCGACGGGTTGTGTGGGGGGAGGTGGTGTGAGTGCTGGATCCGGACCTTCGACTGGGGGGCTTGAATGCTTGATGGGGGGTGATCGCCATTTTCACCCCCCCATGCACAGACACATTTTTGTGCCAACCAGGGGAAATGGGGTGTTGTCAGTCTGAGATGGGCAGAAAGTAGCACATAGCAGGGACGGACAGACTGGTTACATGACAGCTGTCAGGAAGCGAGGGATGGAGTATGACCAGCAGAGCAGGTGATGAAACAGATCCTCATAGCAGGTGGGTGTCACTCATACTTGCCAACATTAGCAAGTCCCTCTGGGAGGTCCTGGTGGGTGGGTTAGGGTCCCAGCAGGGTAATTCACGTTATCATGGCCCCATGTGCCATGCATATTTTGACAATGTCATTGGAGGCAGGATCGCTATGCATTGTGAATCGCGTCAAAACTCTGCCCTTACCTATACCTGGAAAGCATTGGAATGCAGGGTGCTGGAGCCCAAATTTGTAAGACTCCCAGAAATTCCAAGTAAAGGGCATATTCAATTAGATGCGAAAAGTCATGTTCTTTTCCCATGCCGGACTTTTCACTGACATCACTGGTTTTCCATGCTAAAAAGTATCGCGCGCAAAACATTGCAAAACTGTTTTAAAAAAACTTGAAAAACGCACCTGCAGTAAAAAAAAACCTCTCCCCCATACTTGCAGACCCCCCCAAAGTCTATTTCATTAGTTTATAAGTTTGTACTCCAACTTTGTACTTTTTCACCCCCTTTTACAAAGATATTTTTTGAGGTGTTCTTTTAATTTTTTTTTTTTAGGATTTTTTTGACGCAGTTTATCTTTTGGGACCTATCCTAAGGGTGCAGGGTGGTTTCCCCACCTTTGCACCCCTAAACCGCAATTCTGCACTTTTTTTTGACAGCTATTAATTTTGTAACATTCAGACCTGGTTATTCTGGTGTAATACAAGGGCTCGCCCAGTCCTGTATGATAATATTGTATTATCTACAATATATGGAGTATGACATAAAAGGAGCAGTTATTACATAAGAGCAGTGGTTCTCAAACTCGGTCCTCGGAACCCCACACAGTTCACGTTTTGTAGGTCACCCAGCAGGTGCACAGGTGTAATCATTACTCACTGACACATTTTAAAAGGCCCACAGGTGGAGCTAATTATTTCACTTGATTCAGTGTGGAGACCTGGAAAACATGCACTGTTTGGGGTCCTGAGGACAGAGTTTGAGAACCTGTGCATAAGAGAGAAAGCACATCAGCCAGCGTCCTTGTTGTACCTATACTACTATTATTTCTCAACAACTCATGTTACCGCCAGCGCATACATAATACAATCTCTGCAGTGCATGCCGGGAAATCAGAAATCTAGTACCATTCCGTCAATGCAGCATAGCCTAATTGGCTGACTGTTTTGGACTTCACATACCATCATGCTTTGCGAACCCGGACACAGATCCCTGAGCCTTGTACTCGGCTGTCAGCTGCCGCGTCGCGATGCATGACGGTCGTTGTGGTCCTCGCTCTGTGCCTCCTCCGTTTATACACACAACACACAGGTAGCCCCCGAACTACATTCCCCAGTGTGGCCGGGGCGGGGAAGGGGGCTGATTCCCGTAGTTTGAAAGCGTCCCCGTCAGCGCCCGGGACAGTCAGTGAGGACGGATCGAGTTGGTTGGCAGGATGGCGTCGTTTGTCACCGAAGTTTTGGCTCACTCTGGTCGCCTGGAGAAGGAGGACCTGAGCATGAAGATCAGCCGACTGTCCCGCAGGGTGGAAGAGGTCAAGGTCTGTGCCGCCGCCATACATCTGTGTATACTCGTTTAACAAGAATATTTCAGCTATTCATCGTTCCCTGCCCCATGGAGCTTACAATCTATATCCCTATAGCACACACACTCTACAGTTAATATTATTTAAGAATACAATTAACCTATCTGCCAGTCCAGTATGTTATAGGAGTGTGGGAGGAACGTACAGACTCCACACATAAAGGTCCCTGATCTAGAATAGAACTCATGATGACTGAGTGCTGCCCTGTCCTAACATGTTAATGCTGATCTCTATCCCAATGTATTGGCCACAGCCATAGATAGATACATGCAGCTATGTTTCTTGGTGAATAATTCACAGCTGTAGATATGTGCACATGCTAATGCTGACATGTTTAATGATGTGTGGAGTCAGACCACAGCCCCAGATGCATCCACATGCTAAAGCTGACATGTGTCCCTGTGTTTAGAAGACAGCTTTATACCCTTTTTTCACTGGCCAAAAATAGCCGGGCTATTGCTGTGTCAACCCGGGTAGCGTTTCAGTGGAAACAATCCCGGGTCGATTGACCCGATATTTCTTCCTGGGACTTGAGCAGGGTTTTACGCGGGTAAAACCCTGGAGAGGCTCAGTGGAATCAGGTGACTTGGGACCTGTTTACAGCATGCTGATCGGGTGCTATTCGAAAGCTGTCTGACAGCTGTCACTGGTGTAGAAGAAATTACAGCCTCTCTGTATGGTCCCGACCATTCTGGTTTTTACCCTCTCTCTGCTTCATACGGGGAGGCTGTAGTCGCTCTCTGCCCGTCTCCCCCGTGACAGCTGTGATATCACAGCCTCACCCAGTGTAGGACCCCCTTCCCTGGTTGTCGCTCCGCTCCGGTATGGCGTTCAGGGGAGAGCTGGAGTTTCCAGTGCTTGGTGATGACATCCTCTCCATCTGCCGGATATTCCCGGGTCGGCGCCACAGTGGAAATGGAGTAAATCCCTGGTCTGTCCCGGCTTGGAACCATGTTCCAAATCCCAGGTCTAGCCTGGGATTTTGGTGGAAAAGGGGTATACGATACATGCCATACTGATGTGTTCCAGTATATAGATGGACCCTGGTCCTGGGTATATGCATATGCTGATATGTAGTGTAATAGTGCTAAATGTACAGATGTGTCCTAATACACTAATGCTGTCGCGCCAAACAGACCCTCTCTGCATACCAGGTCCCTTACGATTTTGCTTGCGCCAAGTGTCTTTTTTTTTTTTTATTTTTTATTTGTCTGAAACTGCGTCTTGGGTGCAAGATGCACTAGGACGGAGTCTCTGAATCTATATGCAAAGTGCTACAATGTAGCTGGTGCAGCTTTTTTTCATTCCAAGTTCCATTGTGGTACATATACAGACTCAGGTGTTGCATATCAAACTACTTGGCAGTCTGCTGGTGCGTCCTAGTTGCATTGTATTGCGACTTGGATGCATTTCGGCAAAAAAAGACTGGCAGAGTAGCATTAGACCTGGTGGTTAACTCGCGCCAGGCAAGTCGCGATGACTGGTGTATTGAGGCTAGATGTATGAGGACACATCTGTAGGTCCCAAAGTTCCAGATCTTAAACGATCTTAGATTTTTTACTAGTTCATGATCACTGTCCAGCCTACTGGTTTGCCACAGTCGAAAAAAAGGAACCAGTAAGGCAGTCTAGTATAGGTAATCTCACTACAGTTTGAATAAAATCCTACTTGAAACTATTAAACACTGCGTAAGAAGTGCCCTCCATCTCTGATTACGGCATCCATGCCGACGTGCTCTGGAGATCCTCATGATAATTTGTAGCCTATATATTGAATACTGGGAAAACTTCCAAGAAGTTAATCAGCCTGATGATGGGACAGGGACTGTCACTGTAGCTGACCACACCTTTTCCCTGATACATTTCTACCTTTCTCTCCAGATGGAGAACTTCATAAAGACATAAAAATATATGAATTACGGAGAAACGGAAACATTAACACATCTAAAACAAACATGTTTAATATGCTGTGTGAATGGTGTTCTTGAAAACAGTTAAAAACACAACAGAAACAAACTATATTTTATACCTTTAGCCATGTACAGGACAACAACAAGTAAACTACTGCCTAGCATTCACACTAGGCTGTTTTAGCGGGGTGCCGCGCCCTGCCCTACTTCTAAAGGGCAAAAAGCACCCTGTCCTCTGGCGTGGCGCCCCACTGAAACAGCCTGCAGATGTATAGTTCATTATGAAATGTTTTGTTTATTTTATTGCATCTTTTAAAAAAGTTGTTCTGTGACTAAATTGCTGCCATCAAATACCCCTTTTCCACTGCCACAATAACCCGGGTTACTGCCGGGTCGCTGCTCAGTGCAAAAGGGTCTCTAAAAATATCCTGTGTCCAGTGACCCGGGGATCTGAACTTGGCTGCAACTAGGGTTGAACCCGGAAAGGACGCGGGTAACGGTCCGATGTAAACGGCATGACTCGGGTCACAATGACCCGAGTCGCGCCTCAAACCAGCAGATTGGTAGGCTTCAGTAGTGCTTGGTGATGACATCATCTCCAAGTGTCCACTGGAACGCAAGGTTCGGTGTGAACGACTGGACAGTGTAAAAGGAGTAAAACCCATCTCCGACCTGTGGTCAGTGTGACTGGTTGGAGCCATGTTTTTGGTGGAAAAGGGGTAAAAATAGTATTTTTACCCAAGCTGGTGATGTGGAAGGTAGGATAACTACTCAGTAACCTCGCTGCACACTGAGCAACTTTTAAGAAATTTCTGTGAGCTAAATCCGAGCAGTTTATAATTCTACCATAATATACTAGACCAATGGTCCTCAACACCAATCCTCAAGTACCACCAACAGATCATGTTTTCAGGATTTGTCAGTGGAAAAACATAGGATAATTACTGACCAAGCAAAATAGATGAACTCTCCTAGGCATGATTGAAGAAACCCTGAAACAATTACCCATTGATTGTACTTGAGCACTGGAGTTGAGAACCCCTGTACCAGAGGTAACTTATTTGTATGGTGCAATGTGAAAAGACCTGTAGCAACAAATCAACATCTTGCTTTCATCATTCCAATCTGTACTCAACAGATCAAAGCTGATTGGATGCTCAGAGTTCATGTGTATTTAAGCATTTGCACCATGTTGGTAAAATGATAAAAAGTAGTTTACGAATCACAAATAATGCAGGGTCACACTTCTTTTCTCTTGGTGCAAGGGTAGGTGACGGCTCTATCACAGGAGGTAAGTGGTAAGCCCATCGTGCACCCCTCCCACCCGGCATTTCACTCACTGGTAGGCTCTAGGTGGTATAGGTGTAGGTTGCGTGTCTGCACTGCTTGGCTTATGTGTGGACTGGACTGGGGTCATGGCAGTGCATTTTTTCTGCTCACGGTGTTCTCTACTGGCTGGCACCAGTGTACTCTTGATGAACACTAGGGGAATTAAATTGTTTAAAGCTTCTGTATGTGCCATCTAAAGTGACCGGGAGCTGTTGTTGTTAGTGCACTTTCGTTCCCACATCCACAGGATTAGCCGTGTTAAGCTCCTTCTCCCGTGCTGATTGCGCTGCAGTTAAGGTGCATCCGGCACACATGACCAGCCCTAAAGCCCTACTTTATGCCGACTTCTGCTTGTACCTCAGGAGGGCGCGAGCAGAAATCTGCGTAAAGTAGGGCTTTGGGGCTGCTCGCCCAAAACAATTGAATAGCTCCCAGTCACTTTTGACGGGAGCTATGGGAGTGATAAACAATTGAATATTGCCCCCTCCACCCCCACTGTATTGCATCAGGTCACAGTCCAGCCTGCTTCCATTACAGGACCACCCCTATCATTAACTATTAACTTTTTTTACCTACTGCGCAATTCTCCTAATTGATTTCTCAAATGAATCATGACGGTATATGGGAAAAGGTTGTGCACCCACCCATAAATGTGCTTCCTACACCGTCATAGTTCTGTCCCACCAGAAAAAAATTACAATCTGAAGTACTGTGCAAGAAACACCAGCTATCTGACTTATGCCAGGCCTACAATCGGTGAATCGGCCAGATAATTATACAGTGTATTCCCACAACCGAGCAGGTCTTTCCTATCAAAACAAGCACAGTTTGTGCACTACATTTTAAAGCAGGGGTGGGCAATAAGCGGCCCTCCATCTGTTGTTTAACTACATATCCCAGCATGCATTGCAACATTTTTAGCATGACCAAATGGCAAAACAGTGGCAGGGCTTCCTGGGATGTGCAGTTTTAGATCATCTGGGAGGCCGCTTATTTTAGAGAATTTGTGTGCTTTTAAGTGGCCCTTACTGCTACTTTTTCAAGCCATCTGAATGTGTCCATTGTAAGATAATATCCTCTCCAGCACTTGAAAACAATCTTGTATGAAACATGAACCCAGACATGGTGGTGAAAGCTGCTATGTCATGTTACTATATGTGGTTGGTAGGACTGTTACCCATAGTGAATTGGTTTACAGTTACAGCAGGCTTTGCCCCTAATGCTCGTCAGGCTGTACTGCACCGACTGTATGTATTTCACATTCATCTAATTATGCAAAAAGTGGATTTCACACTTACTACAGTTTCCCACAACAATGCATTTGTTCTAGATCCCCATATAACTGGTGAAATATTAAATCGCACATATTGAGATTTTAAAATGATATACTTTGGATTCTATACAGAGAACGTATGACTTGGCAGAAGTATGGGCAATTTGCACATTTCAAGAGTATCATTCTAGTTCACAGGTTCTCAAACTCGGTCCTCAGGACCCCAAACAGTGCATGTTTTCCTGATCTCTTTACAAAATCACAAGTGAAAAAATTTGCTTCATTTGTGGATCTTTAAAAGTAATGAATACACCTGTGCCCCTGCTGGTGACTTGGAAAACGTGTACTGTATGGGGTCTCGAGGACCGAGTTTGAGAACCACTGTTCTAGTTTGTGAACACGCTGCCTGTGGGCTTACCACCACAGAATGCACATCCTCGCAGTAATGCCCAATACTGTAGGTGTACTCTATAGGTCTATTGTTTTCACTCCGTTTGGTATATTATATAGGAAAACCATCCAGTGGAAGGAATTAATTAGGAATACATAGATTCCGGGCAGCCTTACCAGTCAACTTCGTTTTTATGCAAATGGTATGTATTGCTACAATATAAAAACAAAGCCTCTGCCCCAATATAACTTAATAATAAATAGAGCAATATTTATACTTTACCCTATATTTGGACTCCTATATGGTGTGTTAGAAGTAGCAATGTGGCTTATAATACCCTTATCCAGATCTGAGTTGTCCAAATGTCAGCTTCTGTGTCAAATGCGGCAACTCTTTGTCTCGTTTTGTTCCTATTTATGTCATTATGTGCCTGTGCATCGCAGGTCGGTTGGAGGCACCGAAAAATGCACGATGTAAACGATAATTATATGATGGATATCGTTATCGTGCTTTTTCATCGTACCTTGTGTACGCACCTTAAGTTCCACACATACTTTGTGGATCATCTAAAATAAAATGATTAATCTATAGTTAAAGAAACCTAATTCCAGTATTTTGCTCACTTCAGGATGGTCATGAGAATAAATAACTCCATTTGAAATTTGCCACCTGGCTAAAATATTTAGGAGTTTTATGTAGATACATGTTTTTGCCTATAAAAGCTTGGAACTTAAACCACTTCATTATGTCCATCTTCAGCCTACATGTGTTTGTGTCCTTATTACTGCAGGGTGAGGTATGTGACATGATCAATAAAAAATATGATGAGTTCCTTCCCAGCATGCAAAGTGCTGAAGATCTGGTGACACAAGTAAACAATCTGAACAAAGAAGTAGACATTTTGAAGTTGACAATCGAAAATGAGGTGAGTGCCAGTTTGCGTAGCAGTTACTGGGGTTCCTCCCTTGTTACCCCACCTTTACCTGTGTGAGTGAATGTAGAATGCTGCAGTTTTAGTTGCAGGAAGGAATGATGAAGGGGAGGTAATGTGGACAACATGGGGTGTAATATCTGTAAGAAGGCTGAGCTGTGGTAAAAGGTGCTTTTGAGGAGGTGTTATGTGTATGTTCTGCTACTAGTGAATAAAAGACAAATGGATTTAAAATTTGCCTAGTTCCTAAATTTTTAGTCTGGCTCCTTGTAAAATAAATGTTAGACTGTGCACTACTAAATGGTATAATATATATTACATAACTCTGGGCTTGATAAATTGTTATAGTTCAGGGGCCTTGTCAAATTTGGAAATAATTTGCATCATATTTGCTAATAAACAGCAAATCGCACACACATCTCACACATACAGATGTGTCCTCACACATGTCTGCTGCAGTTGAGCCAAACAAATAGGATACGAGGGCTAAAAAAAAAATCTGTGAAAAACGAGGATGATCTGTGAAAGCCCTGTTTTTCTACATCAGGGTCCATAGGGTATCCACAGGATACTTTGGAGTATAGGTGATGACATCAGGCACCATAGAGTTAACTTTTCAGCCTCACAGGATGCATCAGGGTCCCCCTCCTATACCCCGCCCCTGAGCCAAGGCATCTCAGTTTCGTTGGTGCCCGGCTCGGAGTCGGAGCACCTGTTTAGAGGGGGGCTAAGAATGGCTCCTGAAGTTTCTTTCAAGGCAGCTGTGGCTGCACATCTGGGAGTACAACTTGGACAGTCACTGCTGACGTCCATGCGGTCTCCCCTACACCCCGCCGGTACTGATCCGGGGATGCTGGTAAGTGTCTGGGGGTCACGGCTATCGGTGACCCCAGATGCTTCGGACCATGGCCGGATCTAAGGGGAGCAGGTAAACAGCAGGGGGGTCCCACGGTGGGTCCCTGCTGAGAACATGGTCCACAGTCCCCAGGCAGGGGGCTCCCTGGGGACTGACTGCAGCGTGGAGCCAGGTACTAACCTGCGCTTCCACTATCCCCCTGGGACAGCGGGCTGCAGCTGAGCGACAAGCGCTGCGGCGTCCCAGGCGTTAATTGCATGCCAGGGGAGCGCGCCATCCCTGTATACAGCCGGCGCCTCCCTCGCTGCACAGAGCCCTCTATGCGTTGCCGATTGGTCATGTGGCAGCGCTTCTCCCCCAGGCCGGCCTCCTCTCTGCTTCTCGGTGGCCATCTTTGCATGGTGAACGCTGCTGGAAGCTGCTGGTCGGTGGCATCGCGGTCTGGGTTCCCCGGCATACCTCTCCTCCGTTGGCTTAAGGTCAGTGTATGCAGCGCTGTGTCCTACCAGACTCTGTGTCTGTGTAGTTGAGAAACAGCGCTGATAGTGCAGGGATTAATTTCTTCTGCATTGTATGTGACTTCTGCTAGCGCTGCTGCCTGTACTTTCACTTTCTACTGTCATCCATTTCACTGTCCCTGCTCTTACTCTGCTAAAGCCCTTGCGGTGCGGTGATTGCAGGGTGTTTCTCCCACTATACTAACGAGTATCAGTGAGAGGGGTCACATACTTCCCATCATGTCTGAGAGTGAATTTCCCCTCCAGCTTATGTGTACTAAGTGCAATGTACCAATAGCGGAGTGGGAGGGGAACGCGGAGGGGCTATGTCGGCACTGCTATTTATTGGCACGGCCAATTACTGTCACGGCTCCGGTACAGGAACCTCCCTAGGCTTGTTTCGCTAAGGCGCTTACAACCCTAGTGGGCCAGTTAGCTCCGCCACCTGCGTTTTCCCAGATGGGATTGTCCCAGCAGTCAGTGGTGTCGTCACCCATGCAGGGTTTCCTGAGACAACTGATGGTACCCCACAGTCTCCCTATTTCCCCTCCCCAGGTTTCACAGGAGCCTCCGTGGGTTAATTCTCTGACTTCATCAGTACAGCATTTGTCGGATGTTTTACAAGGGGAGTCTGTGTTGCAGCCACATAAGCGGCCTGTGGCGTCTGTTTGCTCCTTATGAGGATGACAATGTGACGTCCGATGATGGGGAGATTCTGGATCTATCTGACCAGGAACCTCTCCGTACTAAAGAGTCGGACACTAAGTCAAGGGTATATATTCCTGGCCTTATTCGGGCAGTCCGCACGGCTTTAATTATTGAGGATGATGATCCTCCGGTGTCCAAATCCAAATATGCCTTTTTCAAGGATATTAAGGGTGACTCCACAGTGTTTCCTCTTTCTGGTCAGTTAGTGGACCATTTAGAGGAGGCGTGGAAACATCCCGGGATACGGTATCAGCCTCAGAGGCGCTTGCTTAGCCGTGGCTTATCCGTTTGCTGACAATTATTTTTCTAAGTGGGAATCCCCTCCGCAGGTGGATTCCCATGTGACACGCCTAGTCAGAAGTGCCACTTTGCCCATGCCTTCCATGTCCTCCTTGAAGGATGCTACGGACCGCAAGGTGGAAATCTGCCTAAAGTCCATTTATTCCCTGGCGGGGGGGCGTCCAGACCGGCTATGGCCGTGTGTTGGGTAGCCAGAGCTATGGAGCGCTGGGCTGATAGTTTGGAGGCGTCTTTGGACTCTGACTGTTCGGCTGAATAGGCCGAGTTGGTGGGCATTCTCCGGGACTCTGCCACTTACATCAATGAAGCGGCCTTGGATATCAGTATCCTCACCTCTAGGATTTCTTCTGCAGCTGTTGCTGCTCGTTGCACCTTATGGTTGCGATCTTCGAAAGCGGACGCTGATTCCAAAAAGGGCTTAGAAGGTTTGCCTTTTAATGGAGAAGTCCTATTTGGTCCGGATCTGGACAAAATTGTAGCCACGCTGGCAGCAGCCAAATCTGCATGTCTCCCGTCTACTACGGTCCCTTCAAGTTCTGGTACGTCGTCCTTTCGGCCTTACAGGGCCCAGGGTATGCCTAAAGCACAGTCTTTTCCCCCGACAGGCTGGGCCCAAGAAATCGGCCAAGCCCAGGAAACAGGCCTGGAGTACCAGACGTCCGGCCCCTAAGTCAGATGCCAAGCCTGCGGCCTGACGGTCTGGGCCTCCCTTTGGGGAATCCCAAAGTGGGAGGCCGCCTGCTTCAGTTCGCCCAGTGTTGGTCGATAACTACGACGGACACCTGGGTTCACGTGGTGGTTTCTCACGGGTATGCCCTCTCCTTTCGGCACAGGCCTCCATCCCGGTTCTTCACCACAGGCCTTCTACTAGACCGGAACAAAGCCTTGGAACTGCGGAAGGTTTTGCACACTATGCTCCAGGCTGGAGTTATAGTGCCTATTCCATTCTCCCAGAGGGGCCAGGGTTTCTATTCCAATCTGTTTTTGGTGCAGAAACCCAATGGGTCTTACCGTCCAATACTCAACATCAAGGCCCTCAACAAGTCCTTGAGGGTGGCTCTGTTTCGGATGGAGACCCTTCGGTCCATTATTCTGGCGCTGGAACCTGGGGATTACATGGTGTCATTGGACATTCAGGACGCTTACCTGCATGTCCCTATTTTTTTGCGCCATCAGCAATACCTCAGGTTTGCAATTGTAACGAACATTTCCAGTTCCGGGCGCTGCCTTTTGGACTGGTGACAGTTCCACTAGTGTTCACCAAGGTCATGGCGGCTCACCTGCGGAAGCAGGGAGTCCGAATGTTACCGTATCTGGACGATCTTCTGTTGTTGGCAGGGTCTCCAGAGCGCCTTCTACGCCATCTGGACCTGACGATTGCAGTGCTGCAGCGTCACGGCTGTTTGATAAATTGGCAAAAGTCCACCCTGACCCCGTCTCAGGATCCTGCACCTCGGGACCTTGTTGGACTCCAGGCAGCAGCGGATCTTTGTGACGGAGGAAAATATCTCTGCTTTGCAGTTGAGGGTGCGCAGTTGTCGGCAGTGTCGCCAAGTGTCTATGCACTCGGCGATGCGGTTGCTGGGCTCCATGGTGGCAGTATTCGACTTGGTGGAATATGCCCAGTTTCACTCCAGACCTCTAAAGTCCCAGACGCTGGTGCTCACTCCGGAGGTTCGCCTGTCCCTTGCCTGGTGGTTGCAGACGACCCATCTCAACAAGGGTCGTCATTTTTTGGGTGGCGAACTGGGTCCTGTTAACAACGGACGCCAGTCTCCGGGGCTGGGGAGCGGTCACGGGGTCCACACTTGTTCCAGGGCAGGTGGTATCAGGCAGAAAAGGAGCTTCCAATTAACATCTTGGAACTCCGCGCAGTGTTTTTAATGCTCTCCAGCAGGCACATTGCGTTCTCCAAGGTCACCCCGTGCAGGTCCAGTCGGACAACGCCACCACCGTGGCCTACATAAATCGACAAGGAGGAACCCAAAGTCGGGCGGCACTCGCAGAAGTGTCCCGCATACTGGTCTGGGCGGAGCGCAATCTCCCAGCTCTATCAGCGGTGTTCATCCCGGGAGTCCTGAACTGGGAAGCGGATTTTCTCAGCCGGCAGGACGTACATCCGGGAGAATGGTCTTTGCACCAGGACGTTTTTCAACTTCTGGTGGACAGGTGGGGTCTTCCATAGATAGAACTCATGGCGTCCCGGCACAACAACAAGTTGCCAGTGTACGCGTCTCGAACAAGAGACGAAAAGGCGTCTCTGGTGGATGCTCTGTCCGTCCAGTGGACGTTCTAGTTTGCCTACTTCTTTCCTCCGTTTTCCCTTCTTCCGCTGGTAATCCGGGAATTCAAACAGGAAGGAGGTACGCTCCTGTTGATGGCTCCCGAGAGGCCCAGGCAGCACTGGTTCTCGGACCTCCAGAGTCTGTCAGTGGACGTTCCTCTGTGGTTACCACTGCGGCCGGATCTGCTGTCACAGGGTCCTTGTCTTCACCTGGACATGACTCGGCTGTCTTTGGCGGCGTGGCTGTTGAGACGGACATGTTAAGGTCCAGGGGGTTTTCCGGCTCTGTGGTGCAAACCATGCTAAGAGCTCGGAAGCCATCCTCTGCAAGAATATACCATCGTGTGTGGCATACGTTCTTCCAGTGGTGTCGACCTAGAGGTTATGCCCCTCAGGAGTTCCGCCTCTCGAGTGTTGGCTTTCCTACAGGCTGGCCTAGACCATGGACTTCGCCTTGCTTCCCTGAAGGTGCAGGTGTCTGCACTGTCAGTCTGGTTCCATCGTAGGATTACTGCGCTCCCTGATGTGCGCACCTTTATGCAAGGTGTTCTTCGTATTCAGCCAGCTTTTTGTTCCACCGGGGGCTCCTTGGGATTTGGCTGTGGTCCTGAGAGCTCTCCAGGGACCGCCGTACGAACCACTGGGCTCAGTGGACCTTAAATGGCCTACAGCTAAAACAATATTCCTTCTGGCCATTGCTTCGGCCAGACGTGTTTCTGACTTAGGGGCTCTCTCCTGTAAAACCCCTTTTCTGATTTATCATAGGAACAGGGCGGTGCTGCGCACTCGTTCTGGATTCCTTCCTAAAGTGGTTTCAAGTTTCCACATCAACGAGGACATCGTTGTGCCGGCTTTTAATTCACCTGATCTTTCAGTGGGTGAGGCCACTTTGGATGTTGTGCGGGTCTTAAGGATTTATGTTGACCGCACTTCTTCTTTTAGGAAGTCGGATGCCTTGTTTGTCCTCTATGGCTTCCGTAAAAGAGGTTGGCCTGCTTCAAAGCAAACTTTGGCAGGTTGGATTCGTATGGCAATTTCAGAAGCTTATCTTCGTGAAGGTCTTCCGGTTCCATCCTCTGTGAGGGCACATTCCACTAGGTCTGTGGGTCCTTCGTGGGCAGCTCAACGTGGTGCCTCTGCAGTCCAGATCTGCAAGGCTGCCACGTGGTCCTCTGTTCATACCTTTGTGAGGTATTACGGTTTTGACACCTTTTGCCTCTCGGGATGCTTCCTTCGGGCGACGGATTCTCATTCAGTACAGGAACGTCCCCACCCTTAGAGGATACTGCTTTGGGACATCCCCCAAGGTATCCTGTGGATACCCTATGGACCCTGATGTAGAAAATGAGATATGGTAAGAACTTACCTTTGTTATCTCTATTTCTACGAAGTCCATAGGGTTCCACAGGACTCCTGCCCTGTCGCACCTGTGCTGCAGATGGGCTTTACTCTGGTCACTGGTTTTTCTGTCTTTCTCTGGTGAGAATGTGATTCTTGTGTGTGTCCAGATCTTTCTTCTCTCTCTTCCTTCTCCTTCTTCGGCTTATGGCTTGGTACGTAACTGAGATGCCTTGGCTCGGGGGCGGGGTATGGGAGGGGGACCCTGATGCATCCTGGGAGGCTGAAAACGTAACTCTATGGTGCCCGATGCCTGACGTCATCACCTATACCCCAAGGTATCCTGTGGAACCCTATGGACTTCGTAGAAATAGAGATAACAAAGGTAAATTCTTACCATATCTCATATTTTTGCCCCCGAAAATATATCTGAGCTAACTGAATACCCCCCTCAGTCGCACACAGATATACAAGTGTCATATATGAAATGAATCGGCAGTGTCTCCTGGTGTGTCCACGTTGCATTGAATTGCGACTAAGGCGCATTTTAGGCAAAAGGAAAAGAGACCTGACTCTAGCAGAGTTGCACGGGACCTGGCGGCTTACTTACGCCAGGCATGTCGCGCTGCACGGCATATTGAGGATAGATGTATGAGGACACCTCTATTACATCCTTTTCAGACTACAACCCATTGCTATTACCATTCCAATTTTATTCTGCATCTCATCTTCATGCAGCTGTTTTGAAAGTTAGTCTCGTTATTCTTTGATAAATACATTTTTAATTGATGCCACTTTCTGGAAAGTACTGTGCATTATTGTATTAAGATAGGAAACGCACCGAAAAGATCTTATTCACAATCTAGCGTTCCTGCTAGGGCAGGGTGCGGCGCCCCGCTGAAACAGCCTATTTGTGAATGACAGAAAGCACCCTGCCCTCCAGCGCGGCGCCCTGCTGAATGCACGCGGAGCGTCATGGCGCTTGGGGGCTGCCCGGCATGTCCGTAAGTGCCGGGCACGCCCCCAAGAGTGACGAAAAGGTAACTCGTCATAAAAACGCCCCCTTTTCATTCGCCACGCCCCGCACAGATGTGCCCTAGCTCTAGGTCCAGCGCCCTGCCTGCCGCCGGACCTAGAGTGAACACTACAATCTATGACTCTCTTAAAGATGAAACAATCTTGATAACATCAGAATTACAGTGTACACGTTACTGAATTATTGCTCCTATCTGAACGATTATATGTCCTAAAGATTGGCAAAGATTATTTAATTTAGCTATCTGGAAAAAATGTTGGGCAGATCATATACACACAACAAACATGTTGTGCAGGAGAGTCCTGATCAGATTAGCAGATCCAACTGGTTTTTAAACAATAATTGTCCCTGGGTGCTGTGTACACACAGCTGTTCAACCCGATTTATTGCACCATGTGTACCTAGCTTTAGATTATAAAGTTTCTGTAAATGTAGTCTTTTGAAAAAAGTATGTTTTTATCTTAGTATTTATGTGTTTGAACCTTGCAACAATGTAAACGTTAACAATAATGACTTGATTTGAATAAAAAATAATCGTTGGCGATATTCTTTTAAAGGCAAAAAAATTACTTTTAACCTTTCCTATATGATTTAACTAATGCAGTTATAAATAAATTATTGTACCACCTACAGACAGCCCATTTTAAGTACCACCATTGTTCGTATTCCCAAACAATGTTCTCGAACACTGACCACCCCACCCCGTCCCCAATCTCTCTTTGCACCACTCTCTCTTTTTATAAGGCAGATAGTCCTGAAAATTCTTATCGGACATTTATTTACAGGGAGAGAACAAATCCGCTTAGGTCTGTCTTGTAAGTAAATAAGCGTGTCTCTCACAGAATCCTATTTCCTCCACACTTCACTAATAAGAAAATAAAATCTTGATTTCATGTAATCATCATCAACGTTGGGCATAACATTTTGTAAAATGAAAACACATAGCTGGCATTTGGTTACAAAAATCAACTAATACTTATTTACTTATATGCAGGTGCAAAATGAACTTAAAGTGGCTGTCAGTGAATTCACAGAGTTGAAACAACAGCTGGAAAAAAACACCATTATTCTTGGTGTTCTCAATCAGTTGCAAGAGGTTTGTGTCGCTAAATGTGTTACCTGGTCTTCAATTGGCCTTGAGCATCCTCTGAATATTATGCAAGGATAAACACTGTGCAGTGAATGGTGTTGATCAATTATATATGCCTTTTTATAAATGATTTATAAAGCTGTCATACAAGCTCAGAGAACGAAGTGTCAGAATGTTTGTACTTTCCTCTAGTTGACCTTACCACAGGCAGATATTTTCTTTACCTCCAGACCGTTCTTTTCAGCCTTCAAGATAGTAATGGGTACATATACTAAAGTGAGAGTTTTTTAGAAGTGGAGATGTTGCCCATAGAAACCAATCAGATTCTAGCTGTTATCTTCTAGAAGGTGCTAGTTAAATGTTAACTACAATCTAATTGGATGCTATGGGCATCATCGCCACTTCTAAAAACTCTCACTTTAGTAAATGTCCCCCTTAGACTCTGTAATTCTTTGTCAAAAACAGTCCCATCAAATACCAGTAGGGGAAAGAATTTTTACAGTGTGTAGACCTGTGAAGACATTCTTTTCAAGATCAGTGGGTTCTAGAGAATAAAAAATGGCTACAGGATAGAATTCTACCAGTACCCAAAAGGAAATGTTTGTACAATCTAAAGTAAACTTCCTGCAAGGTGTTTTACAAAGCTTAATCAAAGCTAAGGCTATTGCTTCAGTGCTCCTTATACCTGAAGGACAAAGACCTTTATCCCACACTATTCCTTGTCAAGAAAGCATCAGGAGCCCATCACACTTTTCTGTACCTGAAGAGACTCAACAGGCTTGTCAATGCCAAATAGTTTTTCATAGAACAAATGAACTGTATTCTAATGTCTGTCAGTAAAGGGGGAGTTTGTGATTGATAGGTCTTAAAGATGCTTACTTTAATGGTTCCTGTGGCTTATTCTAGGCCAACACTTCCAATTCACTCGTCTGCTTATTAGCCTGGCAACACTTCCAAAGAACATTCACAAGGGTACTAGTGATTTACATGGTAGAATAAGGAAGATGGAAGTCAAGTTGTGTCCATATCTGGGTGACATCCTGGTGTTGAGAAAGCCACAGAACATCGCAAGTGCAGAAACTTGGCTGGTTTGTGAAGTAGTTCTAAAAGTCAATGAATCTCTTCACGACAAACATTTCTAGGAGTAACAATAAATGCTATACAAAAAAACTAACTTCAACAGAAAGATGTGGTACAGTGCTTAGTGCAGACTCCTCAATGTTTGTCAGTAAGGAAGGCCCTCAGCCATTGGGAATGTGTTCCTTCACCAAAGGAAGAGCTCCTCAACAAGATGGCACTTGAGCAGTTTTAGATAGATCTCCTAATGCCGTGGGATTACGGGCTGACTTTGGATCACTTAATCAGGTTACCATATACTAGAAATCAGAGCAGAAAGAAAATCAATTTAGCAGTTTCATCTTCTGTTGATGGCACAATATGTCTGAATATTTTCAGACAATAGGATATTAGTGGCCCTAACAAGTCAATGGGTGACAGATGGAAAGCAATGATGAGGAAAGTAACAAAACTGTTATCTTGAGCAGTAATAAACCTGATGTCCCTTCCAGCATTCCATGTCACTGGTGAGACTATAGTGGTGGATTATTTACGTTGAAGGTGGTTAATTCGAGATGAGTGGTCCTTATAATCAGGAAGTCTCTCAGCTACTGATAAAGATCGCTCATGAGCACATTATAGCAAAATTGGTCAAAATGCCAGGGTACCAGTATTCTTCACTCATCTATACATTTCTGGCTTTCCCTCTCCTCTTTTGATTGCTGTATGACCTCAATGGTTTACACACTAATATAATGGTAGGTGACTTGTGCATGCGCAGAACCTGTTCCGTGTTCACGCTCGCAGTGCCTGAGGCCGCAGCCTGATTTACAGGCTACGACTGTTTGGGGGAGGGTCTGGTGGGCATGTGCTCTCCTTTTTCTGGGACTGCTGAGGCCAGGCCCTGCATAAGAAGATGTAGCTTTTCTTGCCTCAGCAATGCAGATAAGACTGATGTTCTGAGTAGCCTTTGGTTTTCCTAGATGACCTGAAGCTGTGACCATCGGTCATGATGGTGATGTGATGCTGCACCTACGGATGCAGTATTCGGATCTGCGATGCTGTCAGGAGGCCTCTATTTCCTTCAGGCGACCCTGCAGCATTAGAATATTTACACAGGGGTGCAGATGCTGTGTTCTGCATCCACATTTGAATCTGGCCCTCTGGAAGACAAGTTCTCAGTTAGACATATTTCTGAAAATTTGCAGCATATGTGGCATGTTTGTAGCTCTATAATCAGCGTCAGGAGTTTGGGAGTTACATATAACAGCTTATAACATTTTTGGGCGCTTATGAAATTAAAGAAAAGTTGCACTGTTCTCTTAAATCAGTATTTTGCAATTTTTCATTGTAGAGTTCTGCTACACAAGAGAAACTTTTACAAAAACGATACTTCACAACAAAATTACTTTGCATGGCAAGGGCTGCCATGGAGTATTGAAGAAAGAAAATTACAGAATAAATTTACCAATATTTCCTTTTTGTCTGAATACTCCATGGCATCCCTTGCAATGCAGAGCAGTTTTCCCATCCATGTTTTAAATGTTTTTGAGACTGCTGAGAAGTCACTTCAAGATATTGGGGGAGCGATTAACGATCTGTGTCTACCTATCTAGAATGGACTTAGGGCCTGATTCAGCAAGAATGGCTATTCTGCTAATACTCATGCAACGCAGTTGCTAATATCAGCGGTGATATGCAAATATTTGCATTGCGATCGCAAACTAACATAAGGACGCCCACTTCCCCTTACTCACATCAGTAGACTTTAGCAACATGGCAAAATAATTGGTAACATCGAGCACAGTTAAGGCAGGTCAGACCTCACTCAGGAGTTGCTTACTTCAGCGCACACTGAGGCCTCAGGCTGTGTATGGTATTGCAGTGGATAATTTATACACCCACACCGCAAACGGCACTTCCTGTCAATCACTCTGCGATGGGTCTGCGTAGCCACTGCCGTTTTGCGCACTACGATGCATGCGCAGTACGCAACAGTCGGCCGATTGCGTGCGTATTAGCAACTGCGATCCTTGCTCAATCAGGCCCTTAACCCATTGAAAAGGCTGCCATGGAATGTTTTAAAGAAAAGGAACGATCGTCGCTTATAATTCAGTTTTATTTGCGTTAGTTTAAATGTTTCCTCCCCTTGTTTTATTTATTTTTTCTTCTCCTTAGCAAAACAATATCGCTGTTCCAGAGTATCAAAGTGCATAGACAAAATTTGTGTTTAGTGTTTCAGTAAACTTTGCTCTGTGGATATAAATAAATTTAATGGTTCTCTTATTAGACCGTTTAATGTTTGTATATGAAATAAACACACTGAACCTTTGCCATGAGAATCTGAGGAATTTGTGGCTTACGTCTTGCGTACATTCACAGTAACTCCTTCATGCAATGGTTTGCTCTTTGCTTATTCTGTTAGTAAGTTGCTTTTAACACAGACATGTTTGTGGTTTAAATGCTAATTTGTAACTGTAAATTAAATGGCAAGCAGTTATCTGTTTTGTCATTGCAATCTAATTCTGTCATTTTGTATTTCAGTTTAACAGTGCTCTTGACAAATATAACACTGCGTTCTCCGAGAAGACTTACATCACGGCAGCCGAACATCTTGAAAAGGTAAGTACAGTATAGCGTTTAATTTGATAATGTAACGCACCACATTAGTATATTTATAAGGAGTATGCATAGGATAATGTGTATCACAGAGATTTTGTTTCTTGCTAAATAAGAAGGTGTTAAATGCATGTGGGGGATAGCAGAGTAGATTTTGTTACAAGCTGAGGGCAGTGTAATACGGTGGCAGCATATTTACCTCTCGGAAAACCGTGGGATGAAACCCCCTGTAGTGTGACATTACTCTGGGTAATGCTACTCTGTTGTAACCGGAGCACGTCAACTATCTGAACTTTTACATAGAGAACTGCAGTGTGACGTTGCCTAAAGCTTGGTACACACTAAACCAGGGGTCTTCAAACTTGGCCCTCCAGCTGCTGTGGAACTACACATCCCAGCATGCTCTGCCACCTTTTTGATATAACCGCATGCTAAAACTATGTGCAGTGCATGCTGGGATGTGTAGTTCCACAGCATCTGGAGGGCCAAGTTTGAAGACCCCTGCACTAAACGATGTGTGTATCCAGGGATGTGATAGGCGACTGCACATGCACCAAGCTGGCGATAAACATTAGGTGTTCCGGGGCCTAACTGCCGATATGTTGGAACCGGCTGCATCCCGCTGCATGGGGTCTTCGGTCACATTGTCAGATTCAGCTGCATGTAGGGCTGACCTGACAATGCGACTGACGACCAAACGGGAGCGCGCATAGCCCGACATAGTGGGTACACGTTAGCTGATTTTTACAATATCCTCTAATGTGTACCCACCTTTTATGGAGATTTCTTTAATTATGTGTAAGAACAGATTTCCAATTTGGTCTGGTGTGGTAACATAAACGTAAACTGTGCAATCTCCTCACGTGAAGGGCCATAAATTGACCTTTACAAATTGCTAAACATTGAGCTGACCGCGTCGCATGTATATGGCTAATGCTGGTCCAGTGGTTCTCAAACTCTGTCCTCAGGACCCCACATAGTTCATGGTTTCCAGGTCACCCAGCAGGTGCACAGGTGTATTCATTCACAGACACATTTTTAAAGATCCACAGGTGGAGCTAATGATTTCACTTGTGATTCTGTGAGCAGACCTGGAAAACATGCACTGTTTGGGGTCCTGAGGACCGAGTTTGAGAACCCGTCTGCTAGTCTATTGGCACCTTTGCGAATGTCAACAACATTTTGCAGCAGGAAAGTGGGTCTGCAGCCACATTCGATAATTGGAATTACAACCTGCAAAAGAGAATCTCTATTTCTTTGCATGGTCTCAATAATAGGTGTATTCCTGCACTCGAGCTGTGTTCGTCTTCAAGCACTTTAAAATATAAAGGAGAGCAGTAGGCACAGTTATGGTCAAATTCTGTATTACAGTGGGCTTTCGTGTAAAATATAAAAAATGTATGCTTTTATTACATTTCTATACAAAACATGCTTAATCAGCTTTATCATTACAGTTGTAATGCCAACCCAGCTAACATGTTCTAAGTAGCATGTTAACCGTGTCGACATGTCTGCACCTGCATTCAGTGTTCGACATCACTGTCAATCCCACGTACCCGTTCCCATTATTAAACAGCGTTTTGAGCTTGACATATCTGATCTTGCCAACATATTAGTGCTGTTATGTTGCAAATCGATCTTTCCTACACTTGGGCAAGGTACACATTGGAGCGACGGCCATTCGTTCCGACAGCAGAATGAATGACCGTGAGCCGTGATTGTGCATCCACACTGGACGACTTTAATGAACGACGGAACAATCATTTTTGTCATTCGTTAACAATGCACTGGCCGCTAGCGACATCGCTACGTTTGATGTGCAGCACATCAAACCTGGCAACCATTGCTAGCGAACGGGGGAGCGCGCAGTCATACATACACGCTGAGCGATGTAGGCGATATGTCGTTATGAAACTGCACATCGGCCCGACATCGCTCCAGTGTGTGACCGGGTTTAAACCTTATTACAATTTGTTCTTTTATCAAAACTGGCAGCCAATCAATGATACTTATGTGCCCTTTCTTGGGTCTTTTAGTACTGTAAAGTACACCTATTGAACCAATGTGTCTAACAGGCAAATGTTATGTATTGAAAAATGAAGAAATGTGTATTAACTGCTCTAGGAAATAAAGCTAAATATTGATGACGAACTCTGTCTACTGTGTATATAATTATATAATAGGCTTGAACAGTTTATGGTTTATCCGACTCTTTAGGCACACAGCTGTCTGAAAACTCTGAAGTCTAGGAAGGGCTTTGAGCTGAAGGTGCTAAGGGCTCTTGGGATAGAGCTGACTGTACAGAAACAGAACCTACTGTACCACATTGGAGAAGAGTGGCAGAAACTGGCAGTGTGGAAACTACCTCCATTGAAAGGTACCAGCAACCTGCCATATAGACTGCATACATATCCCTGATCATCTGTCTTCTGTATAGCTAACGCTTAAACCTTTTCTATGTTTACAGGTTAAACCAAAATAATCTTTGCTTACTTCCCAGCACATGACCTGATGATATCAGTAGCTCTTTAATTAGCGTCAGGAGTTTGGAAGTTGCAAATAACAGCCTATAACTATTTGGGTTTAAATGACTTTCTAAAAAAAAAAAAGTTGCACTATTCTTTTAAACCAGTGTGTTTTACTATTTTTCATTGTAGAGTTCTGCTACATGTGAAAAATTTACAAAAAATACTACTGTACAACAAAATTGTAATTTCATCTTTCAAATCATGAAATGTTTTATACCATCAGATGAAAATTTGAGGGTCGGAACTGTCTGATCCCCTGAAAAGACAGAATAACAATGTGCCACATCAGTACGTCTTGTTGAGCACTGATGCTTTAATTAGACATTGCTATTTGGACAAATGAAGTGACAATGTAGGTCTGATTTGCAAGAGTTATTTTTTTATCATTAGTAGCCTCTTTGTTTCTAACACTGCAGATCACTCGAGTTTGGACATGATCTTGAAGACGGAGTTGCACCTTTGTACTCTGCCATCATCTGATGAAACAAATTCTGGTCCAATACTGGGATCGGTGCTTCCAGCGTTGGCGGTTCTGGGAGAGCTGAACACCAAGTTGAAGTTCTTCAGTAAGACATGTTTTCTTCTTCAGCTAATGAAGAGCAAGGGTGGCATTGACCAGCCACTTTCCAAATCAAAGACTTGTAGATGTTTAAATGATTATATATTGCTCTACTTGTTCTGACTTATTTTCTCTCTTCCGTAGGTCAAATACTGATGAATTATATTCTTAAACCTCTGATTTCTTATCCTTCCCTTCACGCTGTGGTGGAATCTCAGCCACAGGGAGTAATATTGCGTTTTGAAAGCCATAAAACAGACTTAGAACATCCACCACCTGCTGTGGTTTTCTTGAAATTGAAAATGGTTCTGGAGCTACTTCACAAGCATCTGCTGGGTATGAACATGGGCAGGCTGCAGCTTCAGGATACACACATGTACAGCGTAAATAAAGTGCATTGCTAGGTATTAGAGTATTATAACACATGTAAGCATAATCAGCAACTCATTTCTTGCTGCTTTTGAAATCGGACAATGATTCTATGGCTGGGGAGTGTTAGAGTACATTAGAGAGGTTTCTTGCCAAAAGCTTTTAAGACTTCACTTGGCACCCATTTCCAGGATGTTTAGGAATTACTATATACTGCTTTATTTTATATATATAAAAAAAAACAACAACAAACTTTTCAAATGGGAGCCTAAAAAGGAAAATTAGTTTTCAAGCAATGACCATAACCACTAGACAATTTAAATTTAATACCCCACAGTACCTGCTGAAGTGATACTGGCACCTGCTAATCCCCGGCTACGTCTATGCAGAGCCAAAACGCTATGTACCAAAAGTCACAAATGTGACTTACTGTGCTAGTTTTTTGGTTACACAATAGAATAAGGGATATAGTACTGAGGGATTCAGTATTAAGTAACACACAAGAAATACATACAATACAGTGCTAATGAATGTTAAAAATATCTGCAAAGTAAGGGTGTTAAACTAATATAAGAGAATCCTAATAGGTTAAAGCACAACATAAGTGAGGGTAAATATGAATAGACAAGATGGATAATGGGTATTAACAGCTGTGATGGTATCGGTTCTTGGAATGCCATTTAAAACAAAGGACAGTAGCAATAAAATACCTTAGGGTGCCATGATAGTATTGAGGCTCCCGTTCCAGAATCCCATATAGTTACTGAGCAGTACCCCCAAATACTATCCGGAATCTGTAGACAATGTGCCCTGAATGCAATCCCCAAGGTAGGAATGGGTTGGTTAGGGGCACTGCTCCTATGATCATCAGATTAATCAGTGTCAGGGCAATAGTGTGATGTAAAAGCATTCTGGTCTGTACATTCACTGGAGCAGATTGAATAATTGTAACCTGGCAGTCCTGTAATGTATCGAAAGTGCAATTAATACAGCAGAAAAATAAATGTTGATGCTTTTTGTGCTATAACGTAGGATGACTTCAAGGGTCATAAGCTATAGGAAGATTATGTCTAAACAGATGTT
The DNA here is from genome assembly GCA_031769625.1 of Taudactylus pleione. Taxonomy (NCBI): domain Eukaryota; kingdom Metazoa; phylum Chordata; class Amphibia; order Anura; family Myobatrachidae; genus Taudactylus; species Taudactylus pleione. The sequence goes on along the minus strand of JAUIMM010000320.1, from coordinate 4,120,760 downwards.
TTACTCGCCTTTGAGTGGTCATCGTGCTGTATTTGCTATATGGGGAGGGTTAAATAAAAGAGGAGTTGTCTAATACTAGGTAACGACTTTAAAGAAGATTATACTAAGGTGTTCAGTCAGAGTGTCTTTGGTAATTATCTTTCCTAATTGCTGATTTGTTATTTTCTATCTTTATTTCCTCTTACATCCAATATGTAGTCTTGACTACTAAGGTTAGTGGCCTGTCACAGGAGTATAGGCACTGAAAAGGTAGTGTTAAGGGTCTGCCCTCCCAGCCCCTATGTAACCCCACCTATCTCCACCTAATTTCAGATGTTTTTTTTTTTTTTAATGCCTTAGGAGTAAGGCACGTTTATAGCTAGTCATTATTATTTGTTTTATTATATACAAGGTTTTGTAAGCGTCTCAGCTTCTGTTTACAGGGCTCAGTGAGCTGACAGTGCAGGGCTTAGTTCCCTACCTGCTCTGCTAACTTTGCTTTTAGGCCCTCATTCAGAGCCGGACGCTCTGAGCAGAGCGCTCGCTCAGAATGAGGGCCGTCCTCCATAAAAATGGAGCGTCCTCCTGGACGCTCGTATAGCTGTGGGTCACCACCCACAGCACATACGAGCGTGCAGGATGATGGTCGCGATGGTCTTGACCATCGCGACCATCGCCAGTGCGACCAGAAGCCTGTGGTCGGGTTTTTCGACCACAAGCCCTGGAGTGATTTTGGCTCTATCAGAGCCAAAATCACTCCCACTGACATCACTATGGGGCC